>CM065594.1:61093866-62293866 GCA_033119425.1 Bufotes viridis | reverse complement strand
ATCACAATGTAGTTTTATTTTAGTAGTTGAACAGCGTGGGGTATACATACTCATTACATTTTTTGGAGGCGCAGTGAGTATTAAATAGGACATCTAGAGAGAGACCAGTGGGGTGCAACTGTATAAATAAAAATCGCTGCTTGTCTAGGACTAATAGGCTTAGGGAAGCGCCTTTTTCCTTGTATTGAGCCGTATGCTAATCTTCAGAGTAATCTTGTCATTTAATTGGTATATCGATCTCTACATCCTGCTGTCATACTTCTTTTTACTTTCATGCATTGATAAAGGGAACACATGACTCTTTATAGTTTGCAGGGGGAACTAATGAAATGGCTTATATGCTCGATGTACAGGTATTAAAAGGCATTTTATTGGCAATTCCTTATAACAGTCACTGAATTCATTCCAATTCAGAGGTAACAATGGAAATGATAGCAAATATGTATTTTAAAATATTCACAGAAGGGGGGAAAGTTTTTATATAATCTCATTTTAAATTCAATATCCTATTATATCAATTTGACTTCAACAATAAGTTTTTTTGTTCCCCTAGAACTTCATTATGAAAGAAAAATGCAGAGCCTGAAAAGATTTTTTTTCCCGTAATTACCAAAACTTAACCCTATGTGTATAAGTGTATATATCCACACAGGTATCCAGATGTCATAATGTGTGGCAGTTAGATATGAGCAAATCAATTCTTAAATAAATCAAATTCAACCCAAATTTTTTAAAATTAGGGTCATATCCAATTTTTGGGATGATTCGATTTGGGTTCTCAAAATAGCATCAGCCATTTTTGGGGAAAGGTAAAGAATGAGGATCACATTACCCTAGGTAGTGTGTATACACAGTCAAAGGCATTTACTACAAAAAAGGGAAACAATTTTTAATATAAAAATATCCAACAGAGGCTATTTGTTACCAACAACAGCCATGTGTTTACCCATATCCATTTATGTCCCTATCACTTTAAGATTATTAATGCTGTCTTGGTGTTAAAGAGGTGGAAATGAATTGCAAACAGTCCCAGGAGACCCTGGAATGTTGTTCATTATTTTCCAGGTTGAATTTATTTGAATCTGAATCAAATTTTAAGAAATTCACTCATCACTAGCAGCTGTGCATTTTTTTCTGTTAGGCCACCAAAATACGTAGCATATTTGCAATGTATTTTCTACGCAGATATTCGGATGAAAAATCTACAGCTATGAAGATGAGATTTATTTGCACAGTGCCGAATGCCACTGGAGATGAGGCTCAGACTTAGGGCCCATTTACACGACCATATAGTCGCCATGTCTCTGTTGCGGACCACAAACAGTGATCCGCAAAAGACGGGCAACATCGGTCCTATCTTTGGCCATATCTTGCTGTACTTGGGAATGAGCCCTAACTTTGAGTTTACTAATCCAAAAATGGCCATTTTTGAAAGGGACATCTTTAGATAGGTAAACCCAAGCTGCATAATGTAGTTTGGAGGAGCCAGTACTACTTACAGCTTCTCTTTAAAGGGATTATGCAATGATCTAGTTTTCACTCTAAAGTGTATTTTCATTAAAT
Organism: Bufotes viridis; assembly: GCA_033119425.1. Taxonomy (NCBI): domain Eukaryota; kingdom Metazoa; phylum Chordata; class Amphibia; order Anura; family Bufonidae; genus Bufotes; species Bufotes viridis. The sequence continues at coordinate 62,292,303 of CM065594.1, read as the reverse complement.
ATTTACCTCATTTTTTTCAACTATAATTTTTAATTTTCTTTTATCTCCGTGCTTGAACTCTACTTCCTTTTTTTGTCACGTATCTTAGGTCAGTAAGATGTGTCCTGACATCATCAGACCTAATCACACCCCTGGTTCTTACCAATGACACTTTCCACATCCTACTTTACAAGGCTCCAATGCAGGACGTAACCAACAGCAACTGAATATCAAAACCGGTTTGCCACAGGGTGCAGTGGTAGGCTAATAACGTCAGAGGATGACAGTTTTGATAAATGGTTGTATTTGGTGGAAAGTAATATAAAAGCAATATATGTTGGGCGGGATACATTTATATTAGTGGAACAACCCCTTAACTTAAAAATTAGATAAAAATATGTCAATTTCTGACAACACACTCCTCTTAATAATCACCCTGTTCATTGATATACTTTTCACTCTCTCTCTCATTCTCTCTCTATAGATTTGTAATATATATATATATATATATATATATATATATATATATATATATATACACACTGTGTGTGTGTATATATATACACAATCTTAGCTAGCTCAGGCCACCATACTGTAGTATGATGAATACAATTTTCACAGCTTCAGAAGAAAGTTTTGTAGAAACTCAAGAACTTCATAGAAATTAATCAACTTTCTGGAACTTAACATATGCACCATATTTTACATAATAATAAGTTAACAATATCTTAAAATTTATAAAATTTATACTACAGAATATTTTTTAGGAAATGACAAGTGATGGTATCAGTTTGACCATCGTGTCATCATTTTAGAAGTGTGATATTTGTGCGTCATTTCAGATATAACACATTGCTGTTATAAAACTAGTTAATATAGGTTTAAAAGCCTGAAAGAATGCATTGGAAACAGTGAAACTAAGTAGAAAAGTGTTTATCCCTGTGTGAGTCGGTTTATAGTTAAGTGCCTGGGAGAGACAAAAATTAGCCCATACTCCATACTGTGCCTGATTATCTGTGCCTGTGCTCACTGCAATGGCAGAGTAAATCTATTAATTTAATGCTATTAAAATAAAATTGAAATTAGACTAATACAATTATATACCACACTGGAATGAATTAATTTAGGTTTTCAGGCAGATGCCATATTTATTTCTCATTCTATTTGAATGATTGTAATTAGCGATGAGCAGTTTTCAAAAATTTAGGCTGCTTTGCTGAACCTCGACAAGAAATTTGATTTGTTACGAAGTACTTTGTCACAAATCGCATTCCATTGTATGTAGCGGGAGCAATGATGGGTAGTGCACCCCAACTCCCCCCCCCCAATCATTGAACCTCTCAGATGCAATGTTCAACGCTGATCGTGGCATCTGAGAGTCACATTGAGGTCGTTCAGGGGTTAATAAAGAGTTTAAAAAAAGTATATACTCACCTCATCCATTTGATCGCAGAGAGGCCATCGCGGACATTTGACATCTGATCGGTGACACCCAGGATCCCCACCGATCAGCTGTCTTCTCTCAGCTCACCAAGCACACCTGGGTACATTGTATGGTAGCTGTGCTTGGTATCACACTCAGCCCTATTCACTTCTTTGGGGCTGAGCTGCGCTTAGACCATGTGACTGATGAACATGATGTCACTTGGCCAAGGCAAAGCTATAGAGAGCAGCGGCATTACTGTGAGCGCCAGTGCCTACTCAAACAGCTGATTAATGGGAAACCCTAGTGTTGGACCCCCATAGGTCAGATAGTAATTTGTTTTGGCCAATTCGCTGAAGTTTACCAAGAAACTCAATTTGTTACAAATTAATTTAGTACGAATCTCTTTAAATCAGGTATACCCGGAGGTCATGGTGGCTGAGGGAATGTATGGAGAGGGCTGCTGCAGTGAGCCTGCTCCATACGCGGCAATAACAGTGACAGTAGTGGCCCCATGACACCCTCAGCAGCAGCGACAGTAACATTAACAGTGGTGGCCCCATGACACAGTAGAGAGGGTGTGAGCAGCAGTGACAGTAACATTAACAGTGGTGGCCCCAGAACACAGTATGCAGCTGCCATTTTAGGAAAAATTGATTAGTTACCACAAAGCGCAAGGAAATTCGGACATAAATGTGAATGCATCACAAATATGTCACATATGTCCTTCCTTATCTTTTCTCTTGGATTGACAAGTAAATACTGACGTGATGACTAGCTTTAAAGAAAAAACATAATTTTGTAATACTCTTTTAGGAGGTGTAAATTCTATATTTTTCTATGCGTGGTACCTTCTGTGGTTGTGTGAATGGCCACCTTTCCAGAGTTTTGCCAATATTGTATCGAATTTGTATTGTGAGAATGGGCAACAACATTTACAAAATACAATTTACTCCATATCTACTCCAAGACTTTTTCTACACCAGTTTTATTTAGAAGTGTCTGTAGTAGATGATGGGGAAATTGACTAATGGCTAGCATCTTATGCAGAATCCTTCACTTCGCCTCCACTGCATGAGGACGAGTAATGGCTACTGTCAATTCTGTAAATCCATTGCTTCTGGACAGCAGATCGCTGTTTACACAACATGATCTGCCCATGTAAATCCAGCATTAAAGTACATATTCGGTAGGCTAAGTAGGTTAAAACAGCTTCCACTTGAAAATATTGATAGTACATGTAACACACCATGAATATGTGTCTGACACCTGGACCCAGACTGATCATGAGAATAAAGAGGACAATACATTTCTATTGAAGTTTTACTAGGTGCACTGAAGCCCAAGCACTGCACCAAAGGTCAATTGATCTGCGCTGCAAATCACAGCACATGTATGAGAGTCGGCACTGTGCCTTGTAAACCGTGTACTATGGCCCCCTTTTTTTTAAATAAAGCATTGCCAGAATAATAGATAGATAGATGATTGTTTGATTGATTGATTGATTGATTGATTGATAGATATAGATATTTGCAGTATGCCCCATTTATAACAGATGAACAGAAGAACATACCTTCTTTTAGCTTTAGGAGAGATCTACAAAGCCCAAAAAGAGACAAATGAAACCCAAACTGTATAAATTAGGTTTATAACTGTGTATTCATTCATTTTAATAGAACATGTCATTACACTCACAAATTGACTGTCTAGTAGTGAGTTATGTCCAGAGTGGAGAAGCTACAATATGAATATATAGTACAATATTGGAAAGATTAGTTAAAATGTATTGATTAATATAATAAAACACTGTCTCGCAGCTTAGAACTTGGGTTCACTTTTGACATAAATTATTAGAGTCGAGTTGATTGTATCATCTAGTTAATTTTGCTATAATAGTGCGTATCTGTATTTGGCTGAATCAAGTGAATGGATTGTACTTTACTAATAATTGAATTAACATGATGCTTTTTTGTTTTCAAGTGCTAACTTTTTTGCTAATGGCTGATAAATGACATTTTAGATTATTTGAAACATTGACATTTTTATTGTGTCTGAAAGAAGAGTATCACCTAAAGTTGGCAAACCTCTTCTGGGGATTTTTTTATATTTTTTATTTCAGATATGATAGGGTAAGACATTCCTGGATTTAAATAATTATATAAGATTAATAAAAAAAAATAACTTTTAATAAAAGGTAGTAAATACATTGCATTAATGGCTAACATCTGCTAATGCCCAGAGGGGCCACATGTTGTCTGCAATTTTTTTCAGGGACATTACTGTAGAAGGATCTGCAGCTTGGTTCTGGAGCTTCTGCTCCATATGAGAAGACTTACACTATAAATGAAATTTCAAAGTAGAGGACTGTGTAAAGACTTTGCATTAGAACTTCAAGTTACTACTGTGGTGCCATCAATTGTGGCACCCAGCAGAAATAACAGGTACAATTCACAATGTTTTTCTCTTTGGGCTCTGCTTAAGTAAAGTATTGGCTCTCCTTAAAATTAAGTGCTCCATGGCATTGAAACTTGCAGTAATGCTCCCTGGGAAAGCAATATTCAAAGAGAACCATCTTGCCAGCACCACCTTGTGGAAGTGGCTCAGTATGAGTCACAATCCAAGAGATATACATAAGGAAATATAGTCAGCTCTGATATTCATCTGTAGCCAGCTTTTTTGGGGTGCTTGCCCCTGATAAGAGGGGGGCTCTGAAATAGAACCTTTCATTATGACAGACCTCTTTAAAGGGTAACTTAGAGGGGGCCTGGCTAGCGGGCATGGTGGCAGGAAGCCACCGTACCGCCAACTTACATCCTCGCCCATCCAGGCACCAGCTTAACCCAGTCGGACCCTCCCTGGTGCAGCGACTCCTAAAGGCTCTGTACCGCACCTCCTGTGGCCACCGGTCTGCTGTTTTCCGCCCCTGTCAGTGTCTTGGAGCGGCCCTTCCTTGCAGTGGCTGTGCGGCCTCTTGCCTACTTCCGGCTTGGCCGCCTCACTTTCAACCAGGTCCCAGCCAGTTACTTGCAGGGCTCCAGCCTGGGAGCCCTCTGGAAGAGACAGAGTGGGAGGGGAGGGAAGGTGCCAGCCCAGCAATAAAGTGCACAAGCCACCCGGACCTCTGACCCTTGATTTCTACAGGCACATTGCCGCCATTATCAGGAGGTACATCCCTGTCTCTGAAACCCCCTGTGGGGTACCCCTACGTCTGGGACTCACTTTCTACAGAGGGCAACACCTCCCAGCCATAGAGTCCTACCCAACACGTCCTTACCCAAGTGGACTTCCGTGTGCATCAAGGTACTGCCACTCTTCTTTCACCCCTAATTGTCCTAAATGAGTCTACCACTATTTCTGCTAATCTCTAGAACCTTAAACTCCACCTGCTGGTCTTTATCCACAATACTGGATACTTCTCTATTTTACATTACTCTTACCTATAAACCACTATGGCTCATTCTTTTTGTGGAAATAATAAATATGGAGCCTAACTCCTGCTGACATGCTCCGCCCCATCGTGGCATGGTGATCCTTTGCGTAATTCCCTTACTTTTTCTCCCCTGCTGGATCCTTCTTCCTATGGCCTAAATATATATATATCTATTCTAAGCACCCGAGCAAAACATGCCTGCAAGGTCACAAAAAAAGAAGCTGCAAAGACAATCTTCCTCCTGGCAAACTCTTCCAGAGCTCTTCCTCACTCCACAGCCATCGGACATTAACTACACTGACTCCCTAACGGGCAGTACTAGCTCGCTGCTGCCATCTGAACCTGAACCCACAGTGGATTCTCCAGCCCCACCATTTGATCCATCTGAACTTTACTCAAACATTATCCTGCTCTACCTGAGGCCTGCATTACTAAGTGGCTGCTTTCATAAGTGGAGTTGAAGAAACCGGAGTTCTACTGCTGAGTGTCTTTTTGTTAGGACTGCAAGTGTCTGAGTGTGGTGTGAAGCTGCTTACCTAGAAAGTTAAGTACTTGCAGTTTAGTTCTGCCATTTAAAACCCCTTTTTTTCTCTCTGTTGTGTAGTGTCATTTAAAGCAGTTTTTTTTTCTCTGCTTGGTGAGGGGGAGTGGCTTGGCCTAACAGGTGCTATAAATTAGACCACTCAACTCTTCCAGAGCCTGCTCTACCTGAGGCCTGCATTATTAAGTGGCTGCTTTCATAAGTGGAGTTAAAGAAACCGGAGTTTAGGAAAAGGAGCAAGAAACAGAGATTCATTAGATCATCCTTGTATACAGTTGGTTTGATTCTAGCTAGTCTTCCTACTGCTGTAAGGGACCACAGTAAGTAAGAATCTTGATATCACTGCTCTATATTGTATTTATTTATTTTTTCCTCTCTTTTCCTGTGTAATCCCCATTTAGTATGACTTCCATTATTGACAGCGCCGTCCAGTGCACATCTTGTATGATGTATGCAGTCCTGGAACAGCCGTTCGAGGGTGTATATGTTTGTTCAAAATGTGAGCAAATTACCCGTTTGGAATCGCACATCGAGTCCCTAAACAGGCGAGTTGCAACACTGAAAGCCAATGACAATTTGGAAAAGAGTTTGCTGCTCACTGAGCAAGCACTCTATGGGGTAGATGTGGGGAGGGTGGTAGCGAGGAGGCTGAGGAGAGTGAGGTAGTTAGCTGGGTAACAGTAAGAAAGCGGGGTAGAGGGAAGAGTGCCATGGAGGCTAGCCCTGATCTAACACACCCCAACAAGTTTGCACGGTTGGCAGATGAGGGGGATGACAGTTCAGGGACGGCACCGCTGCAGCCAGACACTTCCTCTGCCAGTCAGGGGAATGTCAGCTCCAGTAAGCAGGGGACCAGGAGAGCAGGGCAGGCCAGACAGGTGCTGGTAGTGGGAGACTCAATTATTAGGGGTACAGATAGGGCAATCTGTCACAAAGATCGTGATCGCTGAACAGTGTGCTGTCTTCCTGGCGCTAGAGTTCGACACATCGCGTATCGGGTTGACAGATTACTGGGAGGGGCTGGAGAAGATCCAGCGGTCATGGTCCATATCGGAACCAGTGACAAAGTTAGAGGAAGGTGTAGAGTCTTTAAAAATGATTTCAGGGATTTAGGTCAAAAGCTTAGGGCAAGGACCTCAAAAGTAGTATTTTCTGAAATACTGCCTGTACCACGAGCCACACAAGAAAGGCAGCGGGAGATTAGGGAGGTTAACAAGTGGCTCAAGAACTGGTGTAGGAAGGAGGGGTTCGGTTTTCTGGAGAACTGGGCCGACTTCTCTGTTGGCTACAGGCTCTACCGTAGGGACGGGCTGCACCTCAATGGGGAAGGGGCAGCTGTGTTTGGGAGAAAGATGGCTAGAAGGTTGGAGGAGTGTTTAAACTAGGGACTGGGGGGGAGGGTAATTACGTTATAGGAGGGGAAGATAGTGCAGATAGAGACCAGGGGCGAGGTAGTGTGTCTGGGGGAGGAATGGAAGGGGGAACTAGAACAGCTCAGAATGAAAGATGTAGGGTTAAAAATACACATAAACCTGTCAAATGTATGTTGTATACTAATGCCAGAAGCCTGACTAACAAGACTGGTGAACTGGAATTAGTGATGTGTGAGGAGGACTATGACATAGTGGGAATAACTGAGACATGGCTGGATGATAGCTATGACTGGGCAGTTAATATAAAAGGTTACAATCTGTTTAGAAAGGATCGACAAAACCGGAGAGGTGGAGGGGTCTGCCTCTACGTGAAGTCGTGTCTAAATCCCGTAATTCGAGAATACATCTCTGAGGGACATGAACATGTGGAGTCACTGTGGGTAGAAATACATGGAGCAAAAAACAATAATAAAATACTAATAGGAGTGTATTATAAACCACCTAATATACCAGAGTCCACTGAAAATCTATTACTAAACGAGATAGACGAAGCGGCAAATCATAATGAAGTCATTATCATGGGGGACTTCAACTACCCAGATATAGACTGGGCAACTGAAAGCTGTACATCCCATAAAGGAAACAGGTTCTTGGCAATAGCCAAAGACAATTTCCTTTCCCAACTGGTTCAGGACCCCACTAGAGGGACGGCCATACTGGACTTGGTATTAACCAATAGACCTGATAGAACAACAGATGTGCAGGTTGGGGGACACCTGGGAAATAGTGACCATAAAGTTATAACCTTCCAATTATCCTTCAAACGAGAGTTTCTAAAGGGAGGAACAAAAATACCAAACTTCAAAAAAGCTAAATTTAGCCAACTAAGCGAGGCCATAGGCCTAACTAACTGGGACAAAGTCCTCAAAAATAAAAATACAACCATAAAATGGGAGATTTTTAAAAGCATTGTAACATCTAATTGTGAGAGGTACATACCTTATAGGAATAAAAGGCTAAGGAACAATAAGAAACCAATGTGGATAGGCAATAAATGACAAAAAGAAAGCATATAAATCACTAAAGCAGGAGGGAAGCCAGGAAGCACTGATAAACTATAAGGAAAAAATATAGAATATGTAAAAATCTAATAGAAATTGCCAAGACTGAGAGATTAATTGCCAAAGAGAGTAAAACTAACCCTAGAATGTTCTTCAATTATATAAATGGTAAAAAATATAAATCTGAAGGAGTCGGTCCTCTACATAGCAATGAGGGGGGTGCTGCAGTGAGCGACGGGGATAAAGCAAAACTATTAAATATTTTTTTATCCACTATATTCACTGAGGAAAATAAACTGTCAGATGAAATGCAGAATGTAAAAGTAAACTCCCCATTAAAAGTGCCCTGTCTGACCCCGGAAGAAGTTTAACAGCGACTTAAAAAGATTAAAATAGACAAATTGCCAGGACCGGATGGCATACACCCCCGTATCCTGAGGAAATTAAGTGATGTCATAGCCAGACCTTTATTTCTGATATTTACGGACTCTATACTGACAGCAAATGTTCCACAGGATTGGCGCATAGCAAATGTGGTGCCAATATTCAAAAAGGGTCCAAAAACAGAGCCTGGAAATTATAGGCCGGTAAGTTTAACATCTATTGTTGGTAAACTGTTTGAAGGGTTTCTAAGAGATGCTATTTTGGAGTATCTCAATGAAAATAAGCAAATAACACCATATCAGCATGGCTTCATGAGGGATCGGTCATGCCAAACAAATTTAATCAGCTTCTATGAGGAGGTAAGTTCTAGACTTGACAGCGGCGAATCAATGGATGTCGTATATCTGGACTTCTCTAAAGCATTTGACACCGTACCTCATAAAAGGTTAGTATATAAAATGAGGATGCTCGGACTGGGAGAAAATGTCTGTATGTGGGTAAGTAACTGGCTGAGTGACAGAAAACAGAGGGTGGTTATTAACGGTAGATACTCAGATTGGGTCACTGTAACTAGTAGGGTACCTCAGGGGTCAGTATTGGGCCCTATTCTCTTCAATATATTTATTAATGATCTTGTAGAAGGCCTGCACAGTAAAATATCTATTTTTGCAGATGACACTAAACTGTGTAAAGTAATTAACACTGAAGAGGACAGTTTTCTGCTACAGAGGGATCTGGATAGATTGGAGGCTTGGGCAGAAAAATGGCAGATGAGGTTTAACACTGACAAATGTAAAGTTATGCACATGGGAAGGAATAATGCAAGTCACCCGTACATATTAAATGGTAAAACACTCGGTAACACTGACATGGAAAAGGATCTAGGAATTTTAATAAACAGCAAATTAAGCTGCAAAAACCAGTGTCAGGCAGCTACTGCCAAGGCCAATAAGATAATGGGTTGCATCAAAGGGGCATAGACGCCCGTGATGAGAACATAGTCCTACCACTTTACAAATCACTGGTTAGACCACACATGGAGTACTGTGTACAGTTCTGGGCTCCTGTGAACAAGACAGACAAAGCAGAGCTGGAGAGGGTTCAGAAAGGGCAACTAAAGTAATAACTGGAATGAGGGATCTACAGTACCCTGAAAGGTTATCAAAATTAGGGTTATTCACTTTAGAAAAAAGACGACTGAGGGAGATCTAATAACTATGTATAAATATATCAGGGGTCAGTACAGAGATCTGTCCCATCATCTATTTATCCCCAGGACTGTGACTGTGACAAGGGACATCCTCTGCGTCTGGAGGAAAGAAGGTTTGTACACAAACATAGAAAAGGATTCTTCACTGTAAGAGCAGTGAGACTATGGAACTCTCTGCCTGAGGAGGTGGTGATGGTGAGTACAATAAAGGAATTCAAGAGGGGACTGGATTTATTTCTGGAGTGTAATAATATTACAGGCTACAGCTACTAGAGAGGGGTCGTTGATCCAGGGAGTTATTCTGATTGCCTGATTGGAGTCGGGAAGGAATTGTTTTCCCCTTAAGTGAGGAAAATTGACTTCTGCCTCACAGGGGTTTTTTGCCTTCCTCTGGATCAACTTGTAGGAAACAGGCCGAACTGGATGGACAAATGTCTTTTTTCGGTCTTATATACTATGTTACTATGTTATTAAAACCCTTTTTACCACGTAACTCTCCATGGCAGTGGCGGACTTCACTGAACAAATCAAGAAACTGGGTTCAGTCTGACTTTGAGAAGAAAATAGATGAGGTAGTGAATGCCATGGAAGTGGATAAATCGAGCCTAGGTGATTATGGAGATAGACTGGAGGCACTGTAATATAGATTGGAAGATCTGGAAAACTGGAACCGCAGAGCCAACCTCAGAATCAGAGATATGCGACAGTCCATCACAGCTCTACAGCCCACAGTTCTTAATCTATTCCAGGCTCTACTGCCCCAAGTGGATCCTAACATGTTTAGGATGGATCATATTCATAGATCTCTGGAATGTCTGAGAAACCCTAATGTTCCTCAAGACATCGTATTAAAGCTGCACTACCCTGAGATGCAGGACCAACTTCTAGTGGCAGCACACAATTTACAAGCTCTTCCAGGGGTTGGCTCTTCCGTACAACTGTTCGCTGATCTGGCTCCAGTCACATTGGAAAAGTGAAGAGCATTGCGACCTTCAAAGAGCACAAATACGCTACCGCTGGGGATTTCCTTTCCATGTAGCCTGCAAGACTGGAAACCATGATTACATGATCAGAGATCCCAAGGAAGGTTTTGACATGCTTCAACGGGAGGGTACACTACTTGACCAGCCTGCTGCTTCTGCTCCCCCACCACAACGACCAACAAGATTGTGGCAAGTCCATAGATAGCGCCTTCCTGCGCTACCAGCACCTCCAGACCCCAGGCATGCCTAATGTCATGGATGATCAAAGGAAAAGATAAACTCCCCTGCTACTACAAGAAGGACTTCTCCCCGGCCTAACCATATGTCTATACTAACTGACCAATTTAACTCCGATACTGTGGTTCAGAAACAGACGGGGTCCTGTTTCATTATCCCATGTTTTTTGTGTTGTTGTTAGGTTAGGTTATGATGGTGCAGGGGGGGGGGGGGGGCTCCTTTGCCACAAACTGCAGCTTGAGGTCGTGGATATATTACGCCCAATCCATTGTTGCTGGTTGGACAGTGGGGTATACCGTATTATTTATACTACCAATGTGCCTTGATCTTTTGAGCTCCTTTGGTTCGGGTTACCGGGATGACCGCCTTGTCTAGTAGCACAGGAAGATTGGTATACTTCTTTATACCCGAGCCGGGACTGCCTCCTGGATGACTGGGGCACCTCTCATTCCTATAGAGAGGACTGTCCGATGTCATGGATGATCCAAGGAGAAGAGGAACCCCCCAGCTGCTACACAGAGGACTTTTACTCTGCAGATCCGTTTGTCTATACTGACTGACTATTTTGATTCTAATTTTATGGTTCAGAGACGGTCAGAGTTCTGTCTCCTTATCCAGTGTTTTATGAGGTGATTTTGGGTTCTGGTGGTGCCCCTCTTTGCCACAGACTGCGGCTTGTGGTCGTGATAGGTGTATATTTGACACCCGATCCATTGTTGCTGGAGGGACAATGGTGTATATTGTATTATTTATGCCTTCCAATGGGCCTGGATCTCTTGAGCTCCTTTGGTTCCTATTAATGGACTGGCCTCCTCGCCCAGTAGCGCAGGAAGGGCTCGTGATTGGTATTTTTATTGATGCCTGAGCTGGGACTGCCTCCTGGAAGATTGGGGCCACCTCACGTTCTTATGCAGACACACTTTTCCACGTTTCATTGTTTGAAGTCCATAGAGGCTATATACCTGTTGTTGGCGATTTCACGTGTGGCTTTGTAGAGGTATGGGCAGGGTGGATGCCAGGATCCTCATGGAATTGATAAGCTAACCATGATGTGGCTGTTATTCATCACTAGTGTATCATCTCTGGCTTTATAATGAGGGGGGTCGCGGCACCCATCACGCTTCTTATTATGGCATAACATGTTTTGCTCTGTCATATTGTGAGGCTCTATTCTCACCTCTCCTAGACGGCCGTGGGTGGGGCCTCTCTTCTTCTCCCCTCTCTTGATCCCCCCACCTCCCCCCCCTTTTTTTTTTTCCTCTTCTTTCTTTCTCCCTTCCTCTTTTCCTGAACTTTCCCCTTCCCTAATCTGCCTCTTCTACTATTACCCTCCATAACATATTCAGGAATACCACTTTACTTCGAATTCTTGTCCCAGTTACTTCCATAACCAATACACCTTGTTGACTCATGCACCGTTCCCCACTAAAAACAGGGGCTTTGCTGTTTTTATTAAGAACTTTTTGCCAGATTTAATCTACAATTATAGACCCTGGTGGATGATATATAATTGTAGTAGGCTCTTTATACAATACTTCTTTATGCCTAGTTAACTCCTATGCCTCTAACAGTCAGCCTGTCTCTTTCTTTTGCACCGCGGTAAAATTACTTGAACAGTACTACTCCTCATTACTTGTCTGATGCGGTGATTTTAACATGACATTCAACGCCCGACTAGATCGGTCATCCCCTGTGGTGGATAAATTATCTTCTAAAGCAAAGAACTGTGCGACTGGTTATGTGGGGGCTGGACATCGCTGACTTTTGGAGGGAGTATAATGGACCACAACTTGCTACACTTACATTACACCAGGATAGACTGGATATTGGCCTCCACACGACTGCTCCCGCATATACTTTATGCAAAACATGTCCCCTGTGCATGTTCGGACCATGACTTGGTTGTGGCAGACTTTAACTTAGTTCCCCCTCTAGGCGTCCCTTTACCTGGAGATTGAATGAATCACTTCTCACAGACCCTTCTATAACCAGCCGTATATCTGCAGCACTTAGGGACTACTTCAGTATTATTGTACCCCCTGATACCACCCCTGCAGTTAACTGGACTGCACATAAAGCAGTTATCCAGGGGGTCATCATAGCTGAGGCCTCCATAATTAAATAAGGAACATTCTAGGGTTCAGTTGGACCTAGAGAGAAGCCCCCCCTGTAGCTCATTAAAGCTATTAGAGACACAAAGCTTCAGCTTGATGCAACCCTTGTACACCGCACTGAGAAGGTCCTGAGGTGGACTCAAGCAAGGTTTTATAAGTTAAGAGCGTGGCAACGTCTAACACGGTGTATCAAATTAAAGATGCAAGGGGACAGGTCACTTGCAATCCTGCTAAAATCTACCAACAATTTCACGCTTTTTATCAAAAGCTATACTCCCGCCCACAGACCCTCCTACTACTGACATCACTTCCCTCCTTACGACGTTAGCTATTCCAACCTTCTCCCAGTCTGAAGTAGAATTTCTTAGTCAAGATTTTACGGATGAAGAAATAGATTCGGCAATAATGTCCCTTAAAAACGGTAAGTCGCCGGGACCGGATGGATTTTTAGCATTATATTTCAAAAAGTTCAAAGGTATTTTGCCACCCCAATTTAAAAGCTTATGGAATCATATCCTACAAGGGGTAGGGGGGCACTGACCTCGGATATGCTCACTGCTTTAATTAAAGTGATTTGTAAATCTAATAAGGACCCTTCGAGCCCGGGCTAATTACCGTCCCTTCTCCCTTCTCAACGTAGGCCTTAAGATTTTTACTTCTATACTAGGGAAACACCTCAACTACTACCTCTTTGCTTTTATACACCCTGATCAAGTGTTTAAACCAAGTCGACAGGCACCTGATAATATAAGTAAAGTGTGTAATGTTATCCACTGGGCTAATACAAAATCACAACCTATCTCGCTACTGGCCTTGGACATTAAAAAGGCTTTTGACAGCCTTTCTTGTTTTTGTGTTTACCAGGTTATGACCACTATGGGTATCTCAGGAGCCTTCTTACGCTATATATAAACCCCTTATGACTCCCACCACATTCTTTAAATTGACCACAAGCTATCTGATCCCTATTCACATCAGTCAAGGCACACGCCAGGGTTGCCCCCTCTCTCCTGCCCTTTTCGCTTTGGCTATTGAACCACTGGCTATAATGATTCATTCCAATTAAAATATAACGGGGGTAAAGATTAGTGAATACAAAGTAAGTATCTTGACAGATGATATGCTTTTTACTATTACGCACCCCTTAACTGCACTACCTAATTTACTGGTCTGTCTAAGTGTATTTGGTCGTTTCTCTGGCCTTTGGATCAATGTTGCTAAATTGGAAATTTTACATTGTAATTTGTAACACCCCATCTTCTGTCCCAGACTTAATCACACTCAAATTCCGTTTTAAAAACGGGGAACAATATATTCCTTATTTAGGGATTAATCTACCGAAAACTCTTGATACCACCTTCAGATGCAATTACGCCCATCTCATCCCTAAACTCTGCCAAGAACTGCTTACCTGGAACTTCTCTACTCTCTTGTGGATAGGCAGAATACATACTATTAAAATGGTCGCCTTACCTCGGATATTGTATTACTTTCGCTCCCTTCCTGTGCCAGTTACCGTATTTTGTTTCCTTGTCCGTTCCGTTTATTTTCCTGATAGGATGCAGACCCATTCATTTCAATGGGTCTGCAAAAAATGTGGACAGCACACCATGTGCTGTCCGCATCAGTATGTCCGCTTCGTAGCTCCGCAAAAAATATAGAGTATGTCCAATTTTTTTCTAGTTTGCGGACAACGATAGGCAATATTACAATGGATCCGCAAAAATAACGGATGCGCAAAAAAAACAGTTACCATACGGACGTCATCCGTTTATTTTGCAGACCGCAAAACACATACTGTCGTGTGCATGAGGCCTAAGTATTATCTAGCAGCCAGACTTTCACAATTAGTATCATTCCATACACTCTCTAGACCTCCGCAGTGGGTCCTACGATCAGTATGGGAAGTTGGCAGGTTACATTAATGGAGACTTCTTTAAAGATACTTCACAGAGTTGATATGGTGCCCTCTAGATTACACCTCATTTATTCAATGGTCTCTCCTTTATGTTTCAGAGGTTGCCAAGAAACCGGTAACACTCTTCATGTTTGGTGGACTTGTCCCATAGTAAAATGGTTTTGGACCCACATCAACAGAGAACTGTTTGAGGTGTTCGGGAGAGACTTCCGATCATCGGCACCTGTATATTTGATAGGCCTTAAACTGCCAACATGCAACAACACTGCCTATAAGCTTCTACAATATATTCTGATATCTGCAAGGATTCATGTCACGTCCAGGTGGAGGTCTCGTTACCTTTCAGGATCAGCAGTTATCCTCAGAGTCAACTGCATTGCTTATACAAAAAACTGAACGCCACTTTGAATGATACCAGGAAACGTTGCTTGCAAATATGGAACCCCTGGTTAAACTGTGCCAACTCCCCCAACTTATAGTATTTCCTATCCCTCTGAATACTTATTTTGGTACCTGGAAGACTTGCTTGTCCCCCCCCCCCCTTCCCCTACTCTTTCTATATCTTCTGACCGAGAGACTCGCGAGAGCTGAACTTTCTTCACTCAGTGCTGCTCTATTCATGCAACTTATGACGTAGGATAGGTTCCTACTGTCTTGCATATGTTATGTTTTATTAATCAATACTTCTTCAAATTATGTTTGATGCTCATTCAATACTACAGGAGATCTTTGTTCACCCATTCTGTAGTGTTATATACTATGTACATTTTTCTCCTTTCTTGCCATCAAGCCAATAAATACGTTTTGAAACTTAAAGGGTAACTTAACCTATTAAAAAAATACAAATGGACAGAAATGTTGCTTTGAGAGCTCAGCACCTTTGACTGGACTATATATCCACAGAAAATATATTGGAACCATACTTCATATGCTTGGAAAGCCGATGAGAAAAAATAAAAGCAGAAGATGCAGAAAGCTCAGTTCCTCATCACAGCTGATGAGTGGTTGGGATGGACTTCACAGATAACTTCACAGAAAGGAAATGCTTTTCAACCATCATGTAGTTCATTGTGAGGGGCCCTTAAAGAGGTTTTCTAAGATTCTGATATTCATGGCCTATCCTCAAGATTGGTCATTTACAGTATGGCCTCTTTCACGCGGGCATCGCGTGTGAGGGCTGGATAGGATGCGGGTGCGTTGTGGGAAATCATGTGAATTTTCCACCTGAGTGCAATGCATTTTAAAGCATTTTGTACGCTCAAGAGAAAAATCTGAATGTTTCACAGAAGTTTGGGTTTGGGTTCGGTATTCTGTAGATTTTATTATTTTCCCTTATAACAAGGTTATATGGGAAAAAAATTGCATTCTTAATAGAGATTGAGGGGTTAAAATAATAAAAATAAACTCACCTCATCCACTTGATTGCGCAGCCAGGCATCGTCTTCTTTCTGCTTCTTTGAGAACCTGCAAAATGACCTTTTCGTATGTCATCAAAGGTTATTCTGCAGATTCTCAAAGAAGAAGACGATGCCCGGCTGCGCGATCAAGTGGATGAGGTGAGTTAATTGTTTTTTTGACCCCTCAATCCACATTTTAGTAAGCATTCTCTATTAAGAATGTTATTATTTTCCCTTATAACCATGTTATAAGGGAATATAATACAAAGCACAAGTGATGCGTGAAAATCACTGCTCATCTGCAAAGCCCCATTGAAGTGAATGGGTCCAGATTCAGTGTGGGTGCAATGCGTTCACGTCACGCATTGCAACCGCGCAGAATTCTCGCCCGTGTGAAAGGGGCCTATATCTGATAAGCGGGGGTCTGACTCCCAGTTTCTGCACTGATCAGTTGTGTGAAAAGGTTGCAGTGCTCTGGTGAACACAGCAGCTGCTTCCTAGGTCAGCAATGTCAAGTTCATCAGTCACATGTCCTATGTGCAGCTCAGTGCCTTTCAAGTGAATAGGGCTGAGATGCAATACCAATCATAGCCGCTATTCTATGGCCAACACTTTGCTATGTAGGCTGTGACGATTTTGCAGTGCTCACCGGAGTGCCATGGTCATCTCGAACAGATCTGATATTGATGACCTATCCTGAGCATATGACTTCAATATCAAAATCTTTGAAAACACCTTTAATTAGAACTGTAATTTGTTATTCAGAAGTCTTCAATTATATAGGTTTATTATAGTGACCGGTTCCCTTTAAATCTAAGTAATTGACTAGGAATAGAACAGAATTAGATCCCAATTTAACTAAGGAATATTTATGCTGGAAGCTTGTAAGATGTAAAAATTTGATTTTGTGCCCTATAAGTCTGGCAATGTAGTCTGTTGATTACAAAAGGTTGTACAACCTTGTATTAATGTGATTATGAAGGGTTTCATCGAGTGGGATGTGGAAATGACTTTAGGCTACTGCCTCTCCCTGTTGGCCATTACCTATTTATGTGGAGCGGAGGGAGGTGTGAGATATTTTACATCATAAACACAGAGTAAAGTGTATTTCAACTTCTCATTTCATTGGATAAAATAAGTGCACTTCCTTTAGAAATGAAGGTAAAATAGAAATGTGTACATTTGTTTTAAGAAAATATTTTCTTTGCCAAGGGTGGTTTGACGAAACTTTGAAATCAAGATAAGATCAAGATAAATAACTGGTCTCTTTTAGATGCCTTTTCAACTAAAAGCTACAGTATTCCTACTTTCATGTCTAGAGACCTTCTAGATGTTAAGTCTCCAAAATAAGTTGCTCTCTTCATGTGATAATGGTCTTTTTTTTGGATGCTACTTTTTTCATCACAGAAACAAGTGAGGCAAAAGCACATTTCACATGTTTTGTTTAATGCAAGAAGCTCTCAAACAACTTCCCACAAGCTATTCTATTGATTTCCACAATTTTGACCTGTAAGAACATCCAGAGATAAAAGGTGCCATAAGTCCAATGACAAGAAGTCATCTCTTGTCTGACTTTTATCTTATCTGTGCTTTTTGATTAAGCCATGCAGTACATTTTTATAAAGCTGATGATGAACCTCTAGACTGATGATAACTGTTCGCACTTCAAATCAGGAACATGGAACAGTTGTCAAGTGCCTAAAATAGGGATGATGGCCACAATTAGGATTTATTCATGAGATGCTTATGTCATGATTAGAGCACTACAATCTGTACACTATTTGGATTGTCATAGGCGGTAATGTGCAGTAGTATAGAAATAGCCACAAATGAGTCAAAGTTACTTTCTTGCTTTATGTAAGATCAATCATTCCTTAGCCTTTCAAATAGCACTGATTTTATATATATTCTTTTTTTTTTCTCTTTTTTTTTTATGTGGCAAATAGCTAATTGCAGTCAGAATCTCAACATTTCATAGTTCCCCATTAAAATCAATGGACAGTCCTCAGATTTCACTGGCATGCTGCGTCCTCTGGAGTGTGAATTTCTCTTTACAGTGGCTTTCTGAGGTATAGTATACCGCGGTAAATGTCTTTCTATTACTTTAGGATTCATTCCTAAAGGAATTTCCTGAAGCCCATGGTTCCTCCTAAGGCCCCATGCACACGACCGCGTCCGTTCCATTTTTTTTTTCACGGATAGGATGCTTCCCCATTCATTTCAATGGGTCCGTCAAAAAATGCGGATGGTTAACCGTTTTTGTTCCGCATCCGTGATCCGTGTTTTCATTCCGTCAAAAAAATAGTGCATGTCCTATTTTTTTCACATTTGCGGACAAGGATAGGCATTTTTACAATGGATCTGCCATAAAAATCGGATCCGTCAAAAAAAACGGTCCATCATCCGTTTTCTTTGACGGATGTAAAATTTCCAGTAGGAGCGGACACGGAGGCAGGCAACGGTCATGTGCATGTAGCCTTAGACGGCAATTTAGGTTGTAAAGCTTTAAGACAGATCATAACTTAGTACCAATAACTAAATAAAAATTCATAGTACATACAACAATTATTTATAGATTTTTTTAAATGATGCCACTTATCACCATGATATCAATACAAAAATGTTAATAAATAAATTACTAAAAATAATGTTCCCCGTCATAATGTAAACCTGCAGTCTGTCAGCATTCTGGTGTGAAATCTCCAATCAGTCTGTCCATAGACTGGTGTAAACACTGCCTTCAATCAGGATTTTGTGTGGGTAGAGGGCACAATGTGGCAGGGCTCTATTGGGGGAAGCTTAAAATGGCACAGGTAACAGAGGCAGTGCAGAGTGTTGACATTATTTGTCAGGGTCTTTTTTGGTGAAGGGGAAACATGATGTGGTCATGCTGTGTAAGAGGTATAGGAAAGGCCAGTATCGGTGACCAAAGAAACAGAAAGTAAAACAGCCTGCCAGGGGCTCTGTAAGGGCAAAGAGAAGACCGTGGGCATTAGGGGAGTAGAGGGGCATATAGAGAAACATACTTAACACTGACAGACAGCAGCTTCAGTGGAACCCTCACCTCCCTCCCACAATCACTCACCAAAAGCAAAAGCGCATAGGAGGCCCCCATGCAGTCACTTCTGGTTGTGGGAAGGGATGGACTGCTGCATATTTCCATTCTCCTCCTTCCATCTCTTCTTACTTGACAGCAGCACAGGGTATAACTTGTGGCTCAACTCTTGTGTTACTCCAGTGGCAGCAGGAGACAGGATGGCTGTACAAGGCTTCCACCTACTGGCCACAGGAATTAACTCTCCTCTAAAACATAAGAAGTAAATAAAGTTTTCAGAGCCTCGTGATTTCCTCTCTTCATTTAGGCCCAATACATCACTATAAGTGATTGGACTGTAGGTACAGCAGCCGCTTACTCCTGTTTCTGTCTTAATTCAGCCTCTACTGGAATCTACATGTTTGGTAGGGGCATCAGTTAAAACTTGCAGATCTGGTGAAGGCCTCTACATTCTCTGTAGTGGTGGAGGCCCTGGGCTGCAGACCCTGGATGCTCTTCTTTTAAATCCAGCCCTGACAATATTGATGACCTATCCTGAGAATGCTGGGGGCTCCCTTTGTAATTGCTGACCAATGACATCCTAGATGTGCTAGACAGGAGACAAGTCCAGAAATTCTGCAGGCCATGGTAGAACACTTATGTCATGCAGCATGTAGCTTGGCTTTTGTCCTGTTGAAATAACTGCCACAATCCTCACACATGACTTGATTAGATTTTGGAGGTTTCATGTGCTTAAAAAAACTTTGCTTTCAATCAGGCTTTTATGCCACAAATTGGAACTAGGTGTTTTGAAATGTGATCATTAAAATATATTAATGATACCTGCTACTTCCTCCATTTGTATACCCTTACAGCTTTGCCTTCTTGGTGTTACAATTTTGATGTTGAGGAGTATAATGTAGATAGATAGATAGATAGATAGATAGATAGATAGATAATGATAAAAAAGAAACAATTAATAATATAATGACATAGATGAGCATCTATTATTTTACTATCTTATGACATATGCTGCCTATGTTATTGCACATCAGGTACAGACATATCCAAACTTAGGCTACTTTCACATTAGCGTTTTTTGCGGATCAGTCATGGATGTCTGCTTCTGTTACAATTATAAAACCGCATGCATCCGTCATGAAAGGATCTGGTTGTATTATGTCTGTTTTCTATTGTGTCAGAGAAAACGGATGCGTCCAGATTGACTTACATTGTGTGTCAGGACGGATCTGTCTTGCTCCACACCACATTGCGGACAGAAAAATGCTGCATTTTGGTGCATTCCGTTTCGTTCAGTTCAGTTTTGCCCCTATTGACAATGAATGGGGACAAACTGAACCGTTTTCTTCTGCTATCTCCTATGACGGATCTCAATAGCGAAATTGAAAATGCTAATGTAAAAGTAGCCTTAGCACATCACAGGACACATCTGTAGAATAAGAGCTACACTAACAGCAGCAGTAAGTTATTCTATCATACATTTTGGCTGTCCTACCAGCAAAAACACAATCTTATTAAAGTCAAGGGAAAAATTACCATGATTTGGAACTGATTTCAGACTGTCCATAGATCAGTCAAAGCCTTAAAGCCTCAAGTAATTTTTTTTTATTTTTTTTTCATCAGTGCCTTGGAAGAGCTATAACTTTTTATGTTTATGTCTATGTAGTTGTATGAGGGCTTGTTTTTTACAAGACAAGTTGTAGTTTTTCACTGTGCCATTTTGGGGTACACATAACCTATTGATTCACTTTTTTTAACTCTTTCTGGGACGTAGATGGGGAAAAAACAGCAATACTGCCCCTGAGTTTTTACATTTTAAATTTTGTGGTGTTTATTTTTCCGCATAAATAACACAATAAATGTAGTTCCTTGGTCAGTACGATTACAGTGATAATATATATATATATATATATATATATATATAATTTTATTACAAAAAAGAAGAAAAATAGGTGTGCACTCCTCCTTCTAGTACTGAATGTAAGACCACATATTTATTAACACATAGAATAAAATATATAAAAAAAGTATAAAAAATAATAAAAATCCAAAGAAGGTAAAAAAAAGCATATATACACATAAATAAGCATTAATCAATTAAACTACATGATTCATACTCAAATTCATATTAGTTCATTGTAATGTCTGGTATATAAATAATACAGGTAGGTATTCTGTGCTAACAATAGCGATATACAGGGTGGGCCATTTATATGGATACACCTTAATAAAATGGGAATGGTTGGTGATATTAACTTCCTGTCTGTGGCACATTAGTATATTTGAGGGGGGAAACTTTTCAAGATGGGTGGTGACCATGGTGGCCATTTTGAAGTCGGACATTTTGAATCCAACTTTTGTTTTTTCAATAGGAAGAGGGTCATGTGACACATTAAAATATTGGGAATTTCACAAGAAAAACAATGGTGGGCTTGGTTTTAATGTAACTTTATTCTTTCATGAGTTATTTACAAGTTTCTGACCACTTATAAAATGTGTTCAATGTGCTGCCCATTGTGTTGGATTGTCAATGCAACCCTCTTCTCCCACTCTTCACACACTGATAGCAACACCGCAGGAGAAATGCTAGTACAGGCTTCCAGTATCTGTAGTTTCAGGTGCTGCACATCTCGTATCTGACAAGGCAATTGTCTATGCTGTGAAGATACGAGATGTGCAGCAGCAAACTAATATGGTGACATTATCCTGTATGTATATTAGGAATGAGAGGTATATTTAGTTGCTAGTATGCTTGAGAATTAGAGAGCTCATTAATAATTAGTGTTCATCGAGCCCCAAAGTGCTTGGGTGCTCGGGCCGAACACATTGGGATGCTCGGGTGCTCTACCGAGCACCCGAGTATAATGGAAGTCAATAGTAGAACCCGAGCAGTAAACCACGCATGCCCTGCTCTGAAGATGGGAGGGTGGCTGGTTTATAGAAAAAGTTCAGAAATTGATGGAAACACGACCAAAATGTTTCAGGAACAGCATGGGAAGGATGTCTGGATGCATCTTGGACTCCCAGCTCGCTGCTGGGAACGATGTTGACCGAGTAGTACGCCACTTATACAGACTAATAATAATACGCACAAAACCAAAGATAAAATCGATTTTAGAGGAAAAATTGTCAGGAAACATTCTTTCCTGTATATTGACTTGTATATAAAGTTCAAGTGCTGCCAAAAATTACAAGCAAGAGGCACTCCGATACAACCTGTTTTTCACATAAAGGAGGGCCTCATTCACATTGTGGTACAATTGTTCATGAAGTGGGACTCCTACACTTATAAAGCCTATGCACTAAGTGAAATGGCTGCCAAAAATTACAAGGAACCGGCACTCCTATACACCCTTTGTTACACATAAAGGAGAGCATCATACACACCCTTGAAAAATTATGATTGATGGCCTGCTGGTGACCCTCAAAAACATTTGGAGCAAGGGCCTGCTGATCTGACCATCTAAAATATTAGGGGCTAGGGCCTGCTGCTGAGCTGACCCTCTAAAACATTAGGGTTTAGGGTCTGCTGGTGAGCTGACCCTTTAAAAGATTGTAGGTGAGGACCTGTTGGTGAGCTGACCCTCTAAAAGGTTGAAGCTGAGGGCCTGCAGGTAAGATGACCCTGTAAAAGATTGTAGGTGAGGGCCTGCTGGTGAGCTGACCCTCTAAAAAATTATATGAGAGGACCTTCAGGTGAGCTGACCCTGTAAAACATTATATGCGAAGGCCTGCAGGTGAGCTAACCTCGCAAAACATTATATGCGAGGATCTGTAGGTGAGCTGACCCTGTAAAAAAGTATATGCGAGGGCCTTGACTACTGAGCCTAGACTTGCTGGAAGACAGGGTGTTGCTTAACCGACTGGAAGCATATCTTCTGCAGTCCAACCGACCTCCTGGTTGCACTGATCTGACTTCAAGAGCGGTGTCCTGCGTCACCCTGCAAACTGGGACATAAAGCTAGGTATCGTGGATTGTTTTTCTTGTGCTCTGGCAACAGGCACAGTTTCAACACTCCCAGGGCATTGGCCTCTGTGTGCACCATCAGCATTACAGCCACTTCACCATCCCTTACTGCTAGTCTCCTTCATTTTATGTTATTTATTCTTGAAAGTATGTCACATGTACAGTAGCGTACAGTAGCATAAGATTTGGAAGTGTATGTGCAAAAAAAGGTATTTGGGATGTGGAAACGTCACACCGGAGATATCACGCAGATAATGTCAATGCTGTCACCAGCAGCTAATAAAAAATTACAGAAAATGTCATAGGTATTTGGGATGAGGAAAAGCTATACAGGACAGGTACCACAGGTAATGTCACTGTTCGCAGCGTCTACGGAAAAAGTTACACTTTAGATGTGGCCCTGGTAATGTCACTCTCAGAAGCAGACACCGTCTATTGAAAAAGTACACTTGATGTCACTGATATTTTTTGGATGCTCACACTTTACACAGGAGATGTGGAGCTAATAATTTAACTGTCCACAGCGGACACCATATACTGAAAGAGTACACTGGATGTCACTGATATTTTAGGGATGCGCACACTTTACACAGGAGATGTGGCGCGGATATTTTAACTGTCCGCAGAGGACACCGTCTACAGAAAACGTACACTGGATGTCACTGATATTTTAGTGATGCGCACACTTTACACAGGAGATATGGCGCGGATGATTTAACTGTCCGCAGAGGACGCCATCTACAGAAAAAGTACACTGAATGTCACTGATATTTTAGGAATGTGCACACTTTACACAGGAGATGTGGCGCGGATAATTTAACTGTCCGCAGCGGACACCGTCTACGGAAAAAGTACACTGGAAAAAGTACTCCTTTTTAATAGCAAAAGGTGTCTGCTGGGGATAAACATACAAACATCTAATCTATCGCTGACTGTTGCGATCGTGGTATTGATATACAAGAATCATGGATCAGTAATGAACTTCCTTGCAGGTCCATATATATTTGGATAGAGACAACATTTTTTCCAATTTTTGTTCTGTACATTACCACAACGGATTTGGAACAAAACAATTCAGATGCAGTTGAAGTTCAGACTTTCAGCTTTAATTCAGTGGGTTGAACAAAATGATTGCATAAAAATTTGAGGAACTAAAGCATTTTTTAAAACTCAATCCCTTCATTTCAGGGGCTCAAAAGAAATTGGGCAAATAAAATAATTCTAAATAAAATGTTAATTTCTAATACTTGGTTGAAAATCCTTTGTTGGCAATAACTGCCTGAAGTCTTGAACTCATGGACATTCACAGACGCTGTGTTTCTTCCTTTTTAATGCTCTGCCAGGCCTTTACTGCAGCAGTTTTCAGTTGCTGTTTGTTTCTGGGCCTTTCGGTCTGAAGTTTAGTCTTTAACAAGTGAAGTGCATGCTCTATTTGGTTCAGATTAGGTGACTGACTTAGCCATTCAATAATATTCCACTTCTTTGCTTTAATAAACTCCTGGATTGCTTTGGCTTTATTTTTTGGGTCATTGTCCATCTTTATTATGAAACGTCGACCAATTAGTTTGGCTGCATTTGGTTGGATTTGAGCACACAGTATGTCTCTGAAAAACCCAGAATTCATCCGGCTGCTTCTGTCCTGTGTCACATCATCAATAAACAGTAGGGACCCCGTGCCACTGGCAGCCGTGCATGCCCAAGCCATCACACTGCCTACGCCGTGTTTTACAGATAATGTGGTATGCTTTGGATCATGACGTGTACCATGCCTTCGCCATACTTTTTTCTTTCCATCATTCTGGTAGAGGTTGATCTTGGTTTCATCTGTCCAATGAATATTCTTCCAGAAGTGTGCTGGTTTTTTAAGACGTTTTAGCAAGGTCCAATCTAGCCTTCTTATTCTTGAGGCTTATGAGTGGCTTGCACCATGCAGTAAACCCTCTGTATTTACTTTCATGCAGTCTTCTCTTTATGGTAGATTTGGATATTGATTAGTGTTGAGTGGCAGGGGAAATATTTGATTTTGTGATATTTGGCAAATATATGGATGAATATTTTCCATATATATTCGTGAATTCATGAAATCTCTATCTTCATGCACTTTTTTTACATTGCGAAAATCGCAATGTAAAATTCGCTTAATGCACATGCGAAGTTTGAGAAGATTGGAAAAGATGGTGGGAAGTGACAATGAGGAAGAACTAAGGATGTTGTTAAGCTCTGACAACTATATTGCAGCCTTCTCATTGGCCCACAAGCTACAAGCATGTGTACTGTGTGAAATAAAAAAGCGGATATTTAATTCTTCAAATATTTAGCGCCACATTCTAAATATTCACAAATTCGCAAAGCGTCGATATTCACGATTAATATTCGCAATGCGAATATTCACGCTCAACACTAATATTGATACGGCTATATCTTGGAGAGTGTTGTTCACTCGGTTGGCTGTTGTGAACGGTTTTCTCTTCACCATGGTAATTATTCTGTGATCATCCACCACTGTTGTATTCCGTGGGCATCCAGGTCTTTTCGAATTGTTGAGGTCACCAGTTTATTTCTTTCTCAGGATTTACCAAACTGTACATTTTGCCACTCCTAATAGTGTAGCAATTTCTTGGATGTTTCTTTCTGTTTTCGCAGATGAAGGATGGCTTGTTTCACCTGCATGGAGAGCTCCTTTGACTGCATGTTTACTTCTCAGCAAAATATTCAAAATGCAAGCACCACACCTCAAATCAACTCCAGGCCTTTTATGTGCTTAATTCAGAATGAAATAATGAAATAATTGCCCACACCTGCCCATTAAACAGCCTTTGGGTCAATTGTCCAATTACGTTTGGTCCCTATAAAAACAGGGTGCCACATGTAAAGGAGCTGAAACTCCTAAACCCTTCATCCAAGTTTAATGTGGATACCCTCAAATGAAGGCTAAAAGTCTGGACTTTATGTCCATGTCTATTGTATAACTATAACTTGAATATGTTTTAGTAAAGAGGTAATAAAAACAAAATTTGTGTCAGTGTCCAAATATATATGGACCTAACGGTATACTTGTGGCATGAGATTAGAACTTTAATAGATTTAAATAATTGATTATTAATCAACTCTCTAATTCTCAAGCATACTAGCGTTATGAAATTATGAACCACCTACAAATATACCTCTCATTCTTAATATACATAAAGTATAAAGTCACCATATTAATTATATCAACTTGATGGATATGGACTTTCAAAATAGGCACTAAAGACCTACTGTGTCTGTGAATACAATCCCATGCATCAAAATATATCGCTATTGTATGCACAGAATACCTACCTGAACTCGAGTATGAATCATGTAGTTTAATTGAGTAATGCTTATTTATGTGTATATATGCTTTTTTTATCTTCTTTGGGTTCTTATTATATTTTTATACTTTTTTTATATATATTTTATTCATATGTTAATAAATATGTGGTCCTATAATCAGTACTAGAAGGAGGAGCGCACACCTATTTTTCTTCTTTTTTTCATTTTTAATATACTGAGAATTTAGTGACTCTGTAAGGAAGTGAACCCCCATTTTCCATTTTTCCTTCGGTGTGAGCTCCTACATGCAAATTAACATTTCTTTTTAAATGTTTTACTACTTTTGCACAGAAAAAAACCTTTTTTTTTAAAAAAAAAGAAAAAAATATTTCTACATTGCCGCATCCCAAGACCCATAACTTTTTAATTTTTGTTAACCGTTCACCAATATATGAAAATTTTCTTTTTGTAATTCTTTTTTTTTCGAAAAGCATTTTTTAAATGGAAAAAACAACTTTTTTAAACCTATATTTAAATTTTAACAGGCCATCTTTTGATCCCTTCTAAAACACATTGCACTATTACTGTATTGCAATGTATGTTAATGTCAGTGGTATACTGACATCCACCAGCAGGCTGCGCTTACTGTGACTAGGCCTTGGCCTGCCTGTATTGACATCGGCACCCTGCAATCTAATTTGCAGAGTGCCAATCGGAGACAGAGGGCGTTTGCTCCCTCTGTAACTGCTTACATGTCACTGACAATAGTAACAGGCGCTACTGCCACTCTAGACCATTAGAGCAGGAACATGGCTCTCATGGGAGAGCCAAACCCTCACTTTCCCGTGTATGGGAGACCTATGCAGTGCTTAGACTGGGCTGCCATAAAAAAGGCGATGGCTCCTTAATGAGAGCCGCAAAAAGGCATATTGATGGTCACTAAGGGGTTAAGGCTAGGTTCACACGATTGTGTCCGGATTAGGTCTGGATGCGTTGCGGATGCCTTCAGTGAAAACTGTGCGATTTCACAGGCAAAGCCATTCAGTTTTGCCTGTGATTGCGTTCAGTTGTTCCATTTTTTCCACGCGGGTTCCATGCGTTTTGATGCATTTTTCACATGCATCATAAAAAACTGAAGGTTTACAAACATCTCCTAGCAACCATCACTTGCTTGCGGATGCAATGCGTTTTTAAACGCAGCCCCATTCACTTCTATGGGGCTAGGGCTGCGTGAAAAATGCAGAATATGGAACATGCTGCGATTTTCACGCAACGCACAAGGTCACCACTCTGACCAGTATGGAGCTCAATTAGTAGATCATCACACATTACATTGATAAATGCAATGCTCTTCTGAGGGCATCTTTATCTAGGCCTATCAAGAAAATAATACAGCTGTCATGCTAATATCCCACTTTTACACCTACTATTATAATGATGACCGCCTTGCAGATAACATCTTCCTCACAGCACCAAAAAAAAAAAAAAAACTGACAATGGATTACCTTTCTACGTAGAAGTTTTATCTCTCATTGCTTACTGTTACAGAAGGACAATGTCATATTTGAATTTCAGTGACATAGTGATGCTGTGAAATGTAAAAGAAAAAAAAATGCATTCGTATAAATACTGAATAAAAAAATTCCCCTTTCTGTTGGAAGCATCTCTTTAAGGCCTCTTGCACATGACCGCATGTATTTTGCAGTCCACAAAAAACGGATCTGCAAAAAATACGGATGACTTCCTTGTGCATTCCGTTTTTTGCGGAACTGAGCAGCTAGGCAGTAATAGAACAGTACTATCCTTGTCCGTAATGCGGACAATAATAGGACATGTTCTATTTTTTTGTGGAATGGAAATATGGACATACGGAAATGGAATGCACACGGAGTATCTTCCGTTTTTTTGCGGATCCATTGAAATAAATGGTTCTGCACACGGTCCGAAAAAAAACGGAATGAACACGGACAGAAAATACCTTCTTGTGCATGAGGCCTAATGCTGATCTAGCCATGATTACTGCAACCTCACGGGAGTGGCTTCTGTATGGATCAGTGATTTCTATGACATTTGGAATGTAGCATTTTTCAGAAGTTTAAAAATAGTTGAAAGATTGATATTTTACTTCAAACAGATGTCTTACATGGTAGAAAATAGAGACGCAAGTAAATCCTGTTTGTATTTGTTTTTGATTTCTTTTCACTTTGAAGTACACAGAGTACAACCTATGATACTCATGAAAAGTCAGTGAATCCCAGTTCTTTAGTTTTAGTTAATGATGCATAAGCTTGGATCATTTCCAGCAGGCACGCACTCCCACCACCTCCACATAAAAGTCAGCGGAAAGTGAGGTAGCTCCTGTCTTCCCACCTTCAGTCCCTGGACATTTGTCTTTTCTTATATTTGTCACTACAACAAACTCAATGAGAATGTTTTTCCCAGATCTGGAAAACTGAAAAAACTAAAAACTATGTTATATTTTTAGAAATAATTATTACACTGGAAATCATACTTTCCTACCACCTTCATCAGATTTTTAATTGAAGGAGGGTCCGAGTGCTGGATCCGCCATAATCCTCAGAGCGAAGAGGTTGTAACTATTGATGAGCGATCCGAATTTCAGAATAAATTCGATTAGCTGCAAAGCCGGATTTCCTCTGTAGTGAATTGCCCCTCCCTGTCATTGCACCTGCTACTGTCACTACCAGAGTTTTGAGGTGTTCTCACAACTCTGTTTCTCCGCCCCTGTGATGATGTCACTACCAGAGTTTTGAGGAGTTCTCACAGCTCTGTTCCTCCGCCCCTGTGATAAGGTCTTTACTTTCAGTTTCCCTCCTCCCAGCTGTCCCTCCTGTGATTGATTCCTCTTCCTATAAAACACCCCTCTTCCTGTTTAATCGTGCGGATTATATTTCTCATCTGAGTTGTTTCTGCCGCTGGAGTATCTACACTTGTGTGGTCTCTTTACACTGAACCTGTGTTCTGCTGAAGCAAGTACATCGGATATTGTCTGCTGAGTTTGGATCTGTCTTCACTGCTGCTGCAGCTCCTACAGATAAGTTTGCAGGCATTGTGTGTTTTGGTTTGTTTGCTGACTGGATCCGAGGCGACCCCGGTTCCGTCCGTGTTCTGAGCAGGGCGCCGGTGGCCGTGCCCCTCCCACTATTATAGGGGTTTCAGCTGTCACCAGCCTTAGGTACGCGGGCATGCCACGACCCACCATCAGGGTCTGGGCATGGGCATAGCAGCATAGGAAGAGCTCTTAGGGTCTGACAGGGGTAACCCTTCATGCTCCCTAGTTTGGGTCCGGTCAGTAGCTTCAGCACTGTTTATGCTCCTGTTGTTCACATATACCCGTGACATTATAATCCGCCATAACCGTCTTTTGACATGGATGCGCTTTCTGACCTGGTTGACTGCATGCATGGTCTTTCTTTGGTAGCGGATCTCCGTCAATCTATGACTCAGCTTCAAGCTTCTGGCTCTGCTCGGGTCCATGGAGTTTGTTGCGAGCCGAAGGTCTCACTTCCGGAAACGTTCTCCGGGGGAAATGAGAATTTTGTTCGCTTCAGAGAGGCATGCAAACTTAATTTCCGCTTGCTTCCCCATTCCTCCGGTGATGAGGAGCAGAGGGTGAGGATTGTCATCTCCCTGCTCAGGGGTAATGCTCAGACTTGGGCTTTTTCGCTGCCATCGGGGACACTCCCCCTCCAATCATTGGATGGATTTTTTGTGGCCCTGGGGCAGATATATGATGACCCAGATCGTGTTGCTCTGGCTGAATCTAGCTTACGTTTTTTTATGCCAGAACAAACTGTCTGCTGAGCTTTATTGTTCTGAATTTTGGAGATGGGCAGCTGATTCAGGTTGGAAGGATGCTGCACTCCGGAGTCAGTTCTGTCATGGTCTCTCAGGGAGATTAAAAAATGCTTTTGCTTTCCATGAGAGACCAACGTCCTTAGAGTCTGCCATGTCTCTAGCGGTACGCCTGGACAGGCACCTTAGAGAAAGAGAGGAGACTTCTCTTCCCTGCCATTTTCAGCCTAGGTGCAGTGGGGCGGACTCATTCAATGTGCAGGGGCCTCATCCTGCCTCGGTCCCCTCTGAGGAGGAGGCTATGCTGCTAGGTCGACTTGCCCCTGATAAAGGAGGATTTAGTCCTCAGAGAATGATGTGTTTCTGTTGTGGGGGCATTGGTCATTTGGCAAATGTTTGCCCCTCTAGGGAATTCATGAACTTTACTAAGGGTGATAATAAAAGAAAAATCTCAAAAGGTAAAACAAATCCTCAAGGTTTGCCCCATCTGCTACCCTGGGCAAAGTTGATGTAGGAATATATGCTTTTCCTCTGGCCTGCAGTTCCCGTTTTCTCCTTTCTGCCAGGGTGGCGCTAGGGAGCAAAGTCATTTCTTGTGAAATTTTTGTTGATAGTGGAGCGGCCGTCAATCTTATTGAAGTCAATTTGTAGCCATGCATGGTTTTCAGGTTTGCACATTAGAAAAGGTTATACCTGTTTTTGCTATTGACTCTGCTCCACTCTCACAGAGATCCCTGAAGGGCATTGTTCACAATATCCGGTTGGCTGTGGGTGACGCTCATGTGGAGGATATATCTTGTTTTGTCCTTAACGGATTGCCTACTCCTCTAGTCTTGGGGTTACCCTGGCTCACTAGACATAACCCCACTATTGATTGGCAAGCAAGGCAAATAAATGAATGGGGTGATTTTTGTAGAGAGAATTGTCTCACAGCGACTTTTGCAGAAGTTACTACTAAGTCTGTGCCATCACTTCTCTCTGAATTTTCGGACGTGTTTTCCGAGAGTGGTGTTCAGGAGCTACCTCCTCACCGGGAGTTTGACTGTCCCATTAACCTCATTCCCGGCGCCAAGATGCCAAAATCACGCCTGTACAATCTCTCACAGCCGGAAAGAATCGCGATGCGTACCTATATTTCTGAGAGTCTGGGTAAGGGGCATATCCGTCCCTCAAAATCACCTGTTGCTGCTGGCTTTTTCTTTGTTAAAAAGAAAGATGGCTCTTTAAGACCTTGCCTAGATTTTAGGGAGCTGAACCGTATCACGATTCGTGATCCCTATCCCCTTCCTCTGATCCCGGACCTCTTCAATCAAATTTTTGGGGCCAAGGTTTTTTCCAAATTGGATTTGAGAGGCGAGTACAACCTGGTCAGGGTCAGAGAGGGGGACGAATGGAAAACGGCCTTTAATACCCCTGATGGGCATTTCGAGAAACTCGTTATGCCTTTTGGCTTGATGAATGCTCCGGCCGTCTTTCAGCATTTTGTTAACAGTATTTTCTACCATTTAATGGGAAAATTTGTGTTGGTGTATCTTGATGATATTTTGATTTTTTCCCCTGATGTTCAGACCCATCAGGATCATCTTTTTCAGGTTCTGCGGATTCTGCGGGAAAATAAATTATACGCCAAGCTGGAGAAATGTGTGTTTATGGTATCGGAGATTCAATTTCTGGGTTTTCTCCTCTCTGCTTCTCGTTTTCGCATGGACCCGGAGAAGGTCCGTGCTGTGCTTGAGTGGGAGCTTCCTGAGAATCAGAAGGCATTGATGCGCTTTCTGGGTTTTGCGAACTATTTCAGAAAGTTCATTTTGAATTATTCCTCTGTTGTCAAGCCACTCACGGATATGACAAAAAAGGAGGCAGATTTTTCCTCTTGGTCGGAAGAAGCGCTTACAGCTTTTTCTAAGATTAAAGAGAGTTTTCCGTCTGCTCCCATCTTGGTGCATCCCGATGTTTCTTTACCTTTTATTGTTGAGGTGGATGCTTCCGAGGTGGGTGTGGGTGCGGTTTTGTCCCAGGGCCCCTCTCCTGCCAAATGGCGACCCTGTGCCTTTTCTCTAAAAAACTCTCCCCTGCAGAGAAAAACTATGATGTGGGAGATAGGGAGTTGTTGGCCATCAAGTTGGCTTTCGAGGAATGGCGCCATTGGTTGGAGGTGGCCAGGCACCCTATCACCGTTTTTACCGACCATAAGAATCTGGCGTACTTGGAGTCGACCAAGCGTATGAATCCGAGACAGGCCAGATGGTCTCTGTTCTTCTCCAGATTCAATTTTGTGGTTACATTCCGCCCTGGGATTAAAAATGTGAAGGCGGATGCCCTCTCTCGCTGTTTTCCGGGAGGGGGAAACTCCGAGGACCCGGGTCCCATTTTGGCGGAGGGGGTAGTTGTTTCTGCTCTGTATCCTGATTTGGAGGCCCAGGTCCAGGCTGCCCAGACAGAGGTACCTGCTCGTTGTCCTTCTGGGAAGTTGTTTGTACCTCTTGAGTTACGTCACAAACTTTTCAAGGAGCATCACAATACTGTTCATGCTGGTCACCCCGTTAGTAGAGCCACTGTAGATCTCATTACTCGGAGATTTTGGTGGCCGGCTCTTCGTAAGTCAGTGGAGGGTTTTGTGGCAGCTTGTGAGACGTGCGCTCGCGCTAAGGTCCCTCGTTCACGGCCTTCAGGTCCCCTTCTCCCATTACCCATACCTTCCCGTCCTTGGACACATCTGTCCATGGACTTTATCACGGATCTTCCTCGTTCCTCAGGGAAGTCGGTGATCCTGGTGGTGGTGGACCATTTTAGCAAGATGGCTCATTTCATACCCTTTCCTGATTTGCCCAATGCTAAGACGTTGGCGCAAGCTTTTGTCGACCACATTGTTAAATTGCATGGCATCCCCTCTGATATTGTTTCCGATAGAGGCACGCAGTTTGTGTCCAGATTCTGCAAGGCTTTCTGTTCTCGCCTGGGGGTTCGGCTGTCCTTCTCTTCTGATTTTCACCTGCAGTCGAATGGTCAGACTGAACGCCTCAATCAGGAGCCTACTGGAGACATATTTGCGCTGTTTTGTGGCAGAGAACCAGGAGGATTGGTGTTCGTTTCTGCCTCTTGCTGAGTTTGCTTTAAACAACCGTCGTCAGGAATCTTCTGATAAGTCACCATTCTTTGGTGCATATGGGTTTCATCCGCAGTTTGGGACATTCTCGGGAGGGGTCCCTTCTGGTTTGCCTGAGGAGGAGAGATTTTCCTCTTCTTTGTCTACTATTTGGCAAAAGATTCAGAGTAATCTAAGTAAGATGAGTGAGAAATATAAGCGTGTGGCTGATAAGAGACGTGTGCCTGGTCCAGACCTGAATGTGGGTGATCTGGTGTGGTTGTCTACAAGAAATATTGAACTGAAGGTTCCCTCCTGGAAATTGGGTCCCAAGTTTATTGTGCCTTATAAGATCCTGTCCATCATCAATCCTGTTGCCTTACGTCTTGATCTTCCACAGGTTTGGAAGATACATAATATATTTCACAGGTCTCTCTTAAAACCATATGTCCAGCCCACGGTACCCTCCTCTTTGCCTCCTCCTCCGATTTCGGTTGATGGCAATCTGGAGTTTGAGGTTTCCAGAATTGTGAACTCTCGCCTTGTCCGTGGTTCTTTTCAGTACCTCGTTCATTGGAATGGTTATGGTCCTGAGGAGAGGATGTGGGTTCCGGTGTCGGACATTAAAGCCACTCGCCTCATCAGGGCTTTTCATAGGGCTCATCCTGAGAAGGTGGGTCCTGGGTGTCCGGAGTCCACCCGTAGAGGGGGGGGGGGGGGGTACTGTCACTACCAGAGTTTTGAGGTGTTCTCACAACTGTTTCTCCACCCCTGTGATGATGTCACTACCAGAGTTTTGAGGAGTTCTCACAGCTCTGTTCCTCCGCCCCTGTGATGAGGTCTTTACTTTCAGTTTCCCTCCTCCCAGCTGTCCCTCCTGTGATTGATTCCTCTTCCTATAAAACACCCCTCTTC
Source organism: Bufotes viridis (assembly GCA_033119425.1). Lineage (NCBI taxonomy): Eukaryota > Metazoa > Chordata > Amphibia > Anura > Bufonidae > Bufotes > Bufotes viridis. Next base: position 62,258,121 of record CM065594.1, on the reverse strand, counting down.
CTGTTTAATCGTGCGGATTATATTTCTCATCTGAGTTGTTTCTGCCGCTGGAGTATCTACACTTGTGTGGTCTCTTTACACTGGACCTGTGTTCTGCTGAAGCAAGTACATCGGATATTGTCTGCTGAGTTTGGATCTGTCTTCACTGCTGCTGCAGCTCCTACAGATAAGTTTGCAGGCATTGTGTGTTTTGGTTTGTTTGCTGACTGGATCCGGTTTGATCCGTGTTCTGAGCAGGGCGCCGGTGGCCTTAGGTACACGGGCATGCCACGACCCACCATCAGGGTCTGGGCATGGGCATAGCAGCATAGGGAGAGCTCTTAGGGTCTGACAGGGGTAACCCTTTATGCTCCCTAGTTTGGGTCCGGTCAGTAGCTTCAGCACTGTTTATGCTCCTGTTGTTCACATATACCCGTGACAGCTACTTACAAAGAATCAAATTTTACAAAACTTTGCTTATCTCTAGTTTCAACTGTAATTAAGGAAGACCTGCTACTTCTCCTGACAAGTCTATTTTAGTAAATAATAGTATTCAACGGAAATTAAAATGATAGAATATCTATTCTTATGAATCTGTGTTGTGCCATTCCTCTGTTATTCCTACTATAATTATATGAAAAAATTGCCAATTGGGTGTGTCCTCTGCACACCTGACACTGTCCAATCGGTGCTGGCAGTGTCAGACGATGCAGGGACACAGCGCTTTGACAGGGGAATGGTAACTCTCAGTTGACAATTTATTCATACATTAACTGTATAATATGCAGTTCTTCTATTGTTTCTACTGTAAAAGGAGAATATGCTCCAGAATTGTTCTAGGCTCAAGTTGTTGTACTATGATCATTCGTCCGCCGTACAGTTTACATATTGTTGTTATCATATCCACTGTGTACATGGGACCATGTGCTGCTAGCAAAAGATCATTTTTATGCTGCCATAAAAGATGCAATCACCTGAGCATTTGCTCTGTTGTCGGCTGCTCGGGTAGCTTTCTACGGTTAATCATAGGTCCATGTAATAGGCCCCTTTTTAGACATTTTACTAGAGATTTTTATTTATCTCTGACTTACTTGCACACTTGTGGCGCCACCTGCTGTTCTTTTTATTCTTTCAGTATCTACCTGATGTGTCAATTGCAGGTGAAAAGAAGCCGATTCTTCTGCGGGTACTTGTAGGCTGATCTGCAAGATCACTGTCCACTCCGCAGCCCTTATATCAGATTATTAGAGCAGTGGGTTAGAGCTAATGGGGCATGTGTCTACCGTCACTGGAGAGGATACGGGGGAATCGCAAGCCCACTATAGGGCTCCAAAACAATCATACAGTATAACAGCATGTATAACATAAATATATTTGATTATTATTATTTTTTGAACAATTGTTTTGATTTGTGCGATCTAAGACAAATATGTCATATTTAATGGTGGGGCAACATGATTTTCTGATCTGTGACAGTCTGATTGTCAGGACTCCACCAATACTATCCTTTAGCACTGCTGCCCCTGCACAGTATTGTCCTGGGTCATAAACAGTGCAGGGATTGGCAGAACAGCCCCATTCTTTTGACGTGAGTTGTGTTGCCATTCCCTGCACACAAGGTGGTGAGGAGCAAGGGACCACAGGGCTAATGCAGCAATGTGACAACTTTTGAAAACCACAAATACACAGAATATGGATACCTTGTAGGTTCACGCCACATTTTTCTCACTCCCATCGATATACAGGACTGTTCTTGTCCACAATGTAGCCTAGAATTGGACATGTTCTATAACTTGCAGAGCAGCAATATGGATCCGCACAAAATACGAATGTGTGCATGACTCCATGGAAATGAATGGGTCAGTGTGCCAACCGTCAAAAATAAGGATAGCACACAGATGCAAAATATGGTTGTGTGTAGTGGACTTCGATCTGAATTTCAGGGAAAATTTGATTTAAACGTGATGACGCCATCAAGGACCGTGCTAGATTTCGCGCCAGATCTTCAATCAAGATGGAAGTGGGCGCCCCATTACAAGCAAATGGAGGAGGTAAGTATCATTTAATTAAATTTTATTTTACATTGTGTTATTACTGTCAGATGCCGTGATCAGCTACAATGAGGGGTACAATGATGGGAGCGATGCAATCGCACCATCACTACTTAGAAAGAAATTTACTTTTTGACAAAGTAATTAGTCACAAAGCAAATTTTTTTGTAAAATTCAGTGAAGCAGCTGAATGGAATTTTTGAATACTCCGTTTATCTCTAGTCATGTGCATTAGCTCTTATTATGAGGATCAGTGTGGGTCCCTGCAATCAGACCACCACCGATCAGAAAGTGATGTTATACCCTAGTGATACACCATTACTTTCTGTCATAGGGAAAACCACTTTATAAAAAAACTGTTCACTGCTACATGAAATATACAATATCACAGTTACTACGTTATTTTCTGTAGTTTACTCATAGACAATGCGTTGTTTAATCACCCATTGATTATTTTCATTTTGACAGGTATTTCATGAGACCACAAGGCAGTGTCGTACTGGGGTGCCTAGGGCCCACCAGTAAAATTTATTTTGGGGGCCCACCAAATGGATACATTCAAATATAATAAATAATCTAACAAGTTTTCTATATGAACACAGGCTGGTTGAGGTGCTGTACATTGAATATATGTATGTAGTGCAGTAAATATAATGTGTTATGTGCCACTTGTGCAGGGGGTGGGAGACTAGGGGCCCACCTTGCTAAGGGGCCCACCGGGGATTCCCCTGTACCCCTGTGGGCCAGTCCGAGCCTGCCACAAGGCATCGGTGTAGAGAAGTGTAGCAAGGGGGAAAGTTTCACTTTTTGAAATCTGTTAATATTCATGAAAGACATTGCTATCAGTAAAATATTACATAAAAGTGATAGAAAACAGCTGTTATCGCCACTAGCTCAGTTATAATACATTCTGCATATAAGACAAGGTGCTGTAAGAGATGATAAGATGTCCCGCTAGTAATTAGAACAAAATATGAATGCCACTTCAGATGAGGTATAAGAAAGCAAATGACTTCCACATTTTGTAATTAAAAGTCCCTAGTCATAATCACCTAATTGCAATGAGATGTAACAATAATGTACAGTTATAAATGCATAGCTTTGTGTCTGTCTTGCTGCTGAATAAGGCCTTGTGTTCTAATCTATTCATTTATTAGGGGCCATTCACGCGTTCTTGTTCTTTGCAGATCCGTGTGACCTTGTGCTGAATTTTTTAACAACTTGTGCGTTCTAGCACATGCATTTTTTAAGCGTTTTTGCTAGTCATGCGTTTTAATACAAACAATGATGTACACCTACTGATGTTACTTTCTTTAAATGAAATAACCACGATTTAAAAAAAACTATTTAAAAACACCAAAAATGCACCAAAAATGAAAAACAAACAGTACCAGCAAAGTGTATGAGATTGCAGAAATCTCATATACACGTTGCAGAGTTTCTTAATGCGGAAATTGACCTGCATTGCGGATTTCAAAATCTACATCATGTCAGTTATGTTTGTGGTTTTAGCTGCAGATTTTACCCTTCTAAATGGAAGGGGGAGCTCTGCTGTAAAAGTCCGTCACATCTGCATCAAAAACCACTGTTGGACATTGCGGATTTTGGTGCGGATACAGTTGAAACCTAGAAGTTTACATACACTATATAAAAAGACACATATGCATGTTTTTCTCAATATCTGACATGAAATCAGAATAAACCTTTCCTGTTTTTGGTCAATTAGAGTGAGAGAGAATGTTTTAAGGCATTCTGCAAAGTCAAAAGTTTACATACACTAAGGCTACTATGCCTTTAAACAAATATGGACTGCCCACATGATGATATCATGTGTTTGGAAGCTTCTGTTAGATTTGTTGGCAACATCTGAGTTAGGCCTCATGCACACAACTGGATGTGTTTTGCGGTCTGCAAATTTCGGATCCGCAAAGAAAACGGATGACTTCCATATGGCATCCGTTTTTTTTGCGGATCCGTTTTTTTGCGGATCCATTGTAATAATGCCTATCCTTGTCTGCAAACTAGAAAAAAAATTGAAATGAATGGTTCCGCATATGGTCCGCAAAAAAAACAGAACGGACATGGAAAGAAAATATGTTTGTGTGCATGAGGCCTTAATTAGAGACCCTGTGGATGTATTTAAATGCACACCTGAAACACACTGCTTCTTTGAGTAACATCATGGGAAAGCCTAAAGAAATCAGCCAAGATATGAGGAAGATAATTGTGGACTTGCACAAGTCTGGCTCAACCTTGGGTGCAATTTCAAGATACCTGAAGGTGCCTCGTTCATCTGTACAAACAATTATACGCAAGTACAAACAAGATGGGAATGTCCAGCCATCATACCGCTCAGGAAGAAGACGGGTTCTGTGTCCCAGAAATGAACGTGCTTTGGTCCAACATGTGCATATCAACCCAAGAACAAAAGAAAAAGACCTTGTGAAGATGATAGTGGAAGCTGGTAAGATTGTGTCAATATCCACAGTAAAATGAGTACTTTATCAACATGGGCTGAAAGGCAGCTCTGCCAGGAAGAAGCCATTACTCCAAAAGAAACATAAAAAGCCAGATTAATGTTTGCAAATGCACACAGAAACAAAGACCTACATTTTTGGAGACATGTCCGGTGGTCTGACAAAACTAAAATTTACCTTTTCAGCCATAATGACCATTGTTACGTTTGGAGGAAAAAAGGAGAAGCTTGGAAGCCTAAGAACACCATCCCAACTGTGAAGCACTGGGGTTTTGCATCATGTTGTGGGGTTGTTTTGCTGCAGGAGGAACTGGTGCACTTCACAACATAGATGGCATCATGAGGAAAGAAGATTATGTGGAAATACTGATGCAACATCTCAAGACATCAGCTGGGAATGGGTCTTCCAAATGGACAATGACCCGAAGCATACTGACAAACTAGTTACAAAGTGGCTTAAGGATACCAAAGTCAATGTTTTGGAGTGGCCATCACATAGCCCTGATCTCAATCCTTTTGAAAATGTATGGGCAAAGCTGAAAAGGCAGGTGCAAGCAAGGTGACCAACAAACATGGCTCAGTTACACCAGTTTTGTCAGGAGGAATGGCCTCAAATTCCGACTAACTATTGAGGAAGGATATCCAAGATGCCATCCAGTTTAAGGGCAATGGTACCAAATGTTAATGAAATGTATGTAAACTTTTGACTTTGGAGAAAGTAAAACAAATGCCTTAAAACAGTCTCTCTATCTAATTATTCTGGCATTTGGCAAATAATAATAATTATGGTAATCATAATTTCAACTGTATGCTGCAGAAATGCTCATAAATCCATATAGAAATTCGTTTGGATCTAATGTGTGCTCACCTATGTGCAGGTGGCCATAGTCCTGCATTAGACATAATTCAGTGTCCAAAATTTACTAATATGATTGTGCCTACATTTTGTTGTGAATTGCGCATATGTATGGAGCATTTCTGGTGCTCATAATGATGCATGAAGTTTTTGATTTATCTGTAATAACTGGGATCAGTGGCAAAGCATTTTGAGAAAAGTAAGCCAATCAATAGTGATGAGAAAATATCCTGCATATCGGTCTCTGCCACCCTTCTGTTTTTAATGGATGCATGCTATACGCTTTATTTATTTTAATATGCTCTTCCACATTTCCTTGATTTTCTGAGGTCCCTTTGTCCGCAAAAAATCCACAGATGCATGCACTACTTTCATTCGTGCCTTGCCCTGCACACATCCATTGAATTCTATGGGTCCGCAAAAATTACGGACACAACATGGATGGCATCCGTGGTGTGTCTATTTTTTCATGGAAGCCAGATAGAAAATGCTCATGGTATTAATTTTCATCAGTGCAACGTCCTTGGATTACGGAGAGTAAAAGTTGACAGATGCACTAACCATGGATCCTTCAAGGACATCTTCACGGATTATATATGGACATTTTAATTCACGTATGTCATACTGAAACGGAAGTGTGAACAAGGCCTTAACTGAATTGGGCATCTGATAAGATTCAGGATCAAATTGAGAGTGCTTCAATCACCCTGCGAAGCTTTGAATCATATTCTGGTCTTTCTTTCTCTTTCTCTCTTTTCTCCAAATCAAATCACATGAAATTCTGCTTCTATAAAATCAGAATTTGTGGAAAAATTATTGTTGACTTTGGAAACAATTTGCTCATCTCTGTCAATGGCAAGTATAACGTTATCCAAAGGTGTCTAGTCATGCACCAAATTTATCAACCAGCATGAGCCACTGGGATAAATTTGGCACACCCTTATATTACCGAATTTTACACTGTCTACATTTTAGACAAGATTAGTATATCCTCTGCTCCTGTAACGTGTATCAGTTTTTTTGTTTTTTGCATTGTGGATTGTCCCATTCACTCAATTTTGCCAAAAAGCTTTTATTATCATTATTATTATTATTATTATTATTATTATTATTATTATTTATATATATATATTTTTGGGGGGGTGTTGATGTTTTTAATTTATTCTGCAGGTGTTTTTTTTGGAAACTCATAGTTAGAATTACTCATAATTTCTGTTCAATGGATCTACTATAGTCATAAAACATTCAGTGAACATTTTTACTCTATTATAATGGTCTAGGAGTTTTGCAGGGAAAAATAGATATATATTTAAAAGTGGCTCAGCATGGTGAAAATCTAAGTGAATACTCCACTCACCCAAATGCAATACATAAAAATAAATAAGTAAATAAATAAATAAATAAATAAATAAAGGCTGTGTACATCTTCGGAGGCAATTTTTGTTTATGATTGCATTTTACTCATTTTTGGCTGAAAATCATATTTTCAGTTGGCCTTTTAATAAAAATATTGAGCCATTCTGTTACAAAGGGTTAACTGTTTTGTTTTTCTGTGTGACTGGTACTTTTACTTTCAGTAATTTAATAAACCTTATCTCTAAACTACTAAGAGGTCCTAAACACTTATTAAAGCCACATTCTTATCAGAACTGAGATATACTGATTGTTTATAAGGTCAGATAGCAGAGATAAGGAGCCTGTCAGCTCCTGAAATGGAAGAAAATCCAAAGACTGCTAATAGAGCATCTCATCTCAGCTATGTACACAAAAAAGGGCTCCACGTTTTTTTGTAAAGACCAATTGAAAAAAATGATATGTAGCTCAAAATAAGTAAAATGCAATAATTATAAAAATTACCCCCAAAGGTGTACATAGCCTTTAAAGAGACGACATGGTCAATAATGCAGTAGGATAGAAGTGTAAAAGTATTTACTACAAATATAACACAAATATAATAGCCAACACAGTTTGATGTAGGCATCATATTTTCATCAGGTATAAAACCTGATGAAGATTTGATGCCCACATCAAAATGTGTTGCCTATTCAATTTGTAAAAATATTTTCAAATTTTCATCCCATTGCATTCTTGGCAGTTTTATTTTATTTTATTGCATTACTGGAAAGAAACTGACGATTTTGTAACTTTATAACGTACGTGTAAGTGCACTGTAACTTTTATTTTTTTCTTACTATTTAACAAAGAATAACATTTAAATAAAAATATGTAGAAATATATTTCCAAACTCTATTATAGGCAGCACAATGTTCACTTATTACTTTCGTCGTCTTGGCTGTAATGATTATACATAATAACAAAGTAAAATCCCCAGTTCCACCTTTTGCACCACAAATTAATAGCCTGAGAAAGGCTAGAGCGAGCGTCAATAAGAATACCCCACTGCAGTTGAAGCCATTGTGTGAAATAAGTGCATTTCCAGTGAAATGTTGCTTTTTCCCTAGCTGGTCTGCAATAAATTTGGTGTGATAGTATTGTAAATGCAATTTTGCCTCTTTTCCATGAATTGTTTTGTTAGCAAGAGTAACTGTAAAGCCTCTATTACTTTTGTGCTGTACTCTGAATTTATTATTCATTCTGAAAAATATTGGTACAATGGCATATTTATATAAAAAATGTATTGTTTCCTATTTCTATGCTTTTTTATTTATTGCATTCTATTCCTGAGAATTATTGGGCATGGTTTTGAATCAGAGGCTGTTTTTAATTTCCTGGTGAAGTCTTTAAAGGGGACGTTCCTCGTGCTGCCTGGAAACACACCTGATTTATACATATATGATGACTGTGATTCCAATGGTTCCCAGGAAACAGGTCAGGAGTCACCCAGAAGAATAGCTAGATCTGTTACTTTTACAGCAGGAATGGCAAATGTGATTTCCGCCTTCAGACTGAAATACTTGGTATGGGGCAGGCCAACAAATCTTGGAATATTAAAATAATAGCCAAGTCCTACACAAAGCCTATGCAAGGTAGGGACATGAATAGGGGCTTCTCTGAGAAAGGAAATATTTTTTAAGGGTTTCATCATTGATTCCATCGATTAGTCTAGCAGTGAAGAATTTTGAATTTGATTGTAAATTATTAAAATACACATTTTTAGAGGTTTCTCGTTGATACTTTAGATTAGTCTACTGCTGAAGAATTTTGAATTAGTTGAAAATTCTTACTATATCTTACAAATAGAGATGACCAAATGTTCTAAAATTAGTTTTGGTTTGATTCATCTGAATTGATTCTACCCGAATCAAAAGTGTTTTAAATGCTTGGAAATCCTAAAGCTTTCTTCCTCTCGCCCTCCCTCTCTCCCTCCCTCACTCTCTCTCTCTCTCCCTCTCTCAATTTTACCTAAATGAATCTGAAGAAATTTTTATTCTATTGAATGAGAATTAAAAAAAATAAAAAATTCTGGTCAAATTTCAATTCTAACAATTCAATTGGTTCATCTCTAATTACAAATTATGAAATTATTTTGGGTATCTAGTAGTGAAGGACAAGCACTTTTCACAAACTGACATCGAGACCAACCACATCAATCACATCCCACTTTTCATACATATTTTTCAATGATACACCTAGCTTTTATTTTATAGCTTTCTACAGGGCTGAGTCTATTCCGAGGATTATTTTGTTAAATTTTGGTCACTAACTTAAAATGAGAATAAATTGGCATAAACTGCATCCTGTAATTAGTGTTGGGCGCGAATATTAGAATTGCGAATTTTAACCGCTTCAGCCGCCCTAGCTTAAACACCCTTAATGACCAGGCCACTTTTTACAATTCCGCACTACACTACTTTCACCGTTTATTGCTCCGTCATGCAACTTACCACCCAAATGAATTTTACCTCCTTTTCTTCTCACTAATAGAGCTTTCATTTGGTGGTATTTCATTGTTGCTGACATTTTTACTTTTTTTGCCATTAATACAAATTTAATGACATTTTTGCAAAAAAATGACATTTTTCACTTTCTGTTGTAAAATTAAAAAAAAAATACATTTCTATATAAATTTTTCTCTAAATTTATTGTTCTACATGTCTTTGATAAAAAAAAAGTCCAATAAGTGTATATTTATTGGTTTGGGTAAAAGTTATAGCGTTTACAAACTATGGTGCAAAAAAGTGAATTTCGGCATTTTGAAGCAGCTCTGACTTTCTGAGCACCTGTCATGTTTCTTCAGGTGCTAGAATGTCAGGATAGTATAAATACCCCCCAAATGACACCATTTTAGATAGAAGACACCCCAAAGTATTCGAGGAGGGGCATGGTGAGTTCATGTATTTTTTCAATTTTTTTCACAAGTTAGCGGAAAATGACACTTTCTGAAAAAAAAAAAAAAAAAGTTTCAATTTATGATAACTTCTGGCAAAAAAAAAAAAAATCTCAGACGGACTCACTATGCCCCTCAGTGAATACCATGGGGTGTCTACTTTCTGAAATGGGGTCATTTGTGGGGTGTGTTTACTGTTCTGGCATTTTGGGCGGGGCTAAATTGTGAGCCGCCATGTAAAACCTAAAGGTACTCGTTGGAATTTGGGCCCCTTTGCGCACCCAGGCTGCAAAAAAGTGTCACTTATGTGGTATCGCCGTACTCAGGAGAAGTAGGGCAATGTGTTTTGGGGTGTATTTTTACATATACCCATGTTGGGTGAGAGAAATATCTCTGTAAATTGTCAACTTTGTATACATTTTTTTTAAAAGTTGTCGTTTACAGAGATATTTTTCACAAAAAGTATGGGTGTATATATAAAAATACACCTCAAAACACATTGCCCTACTTCTCCTGAGTACGGCGATACCACATGTGTGCCACTTTTTTGCAGCCTGGGTGCGCAAAGGGGCCCTAAAACCAATGAGTACCTTTAGGATTTCACAGGGCATTTTTACGCATTTGGATTCCAGACTTCTTCTCACGCTTTAGGGGCCTCTAAATGCCAGGACAGTATAAATACCACATGTGACCCCATTTTGGAAAGAAGACACCCCAAGGTATTCTGTGAGGGGTATGGTGAGTTCATGTAAAATTTTATTTTTTGTCACAAGTTAGTGGAATATGAGACTTTGTAAAAAACAAAATTAAAAAAAATATATCAATTTCCGCTGACTTGTGCCTTAAAATAAAAATTCTGTGGACTCACCATGCCACTCAGGGAATACCTTGGGGTGTCTTCTTTCCAAAATGGGGTCACATGTGGGGTATTTATACTCACCTGGCATTTTAGGGGCCCCTAAAGCGTGAGAATCCAAATGCATAAAAATGGCCTGTGAAATCCTAAAGGTACTCATTGGTTTTAGGGCCCCTTTGCACCCAGGCTGCAAAAAGTGTCACTCATGTGGTATCGCCGTACTCAGGAGAAGTAGGGCAATGTGTTTTAGGGTGTATTTTTACATATACCCATGTTGGGTGAGAAATATCTCTGTAAATTGTCAACTTTGTATACATTTTATTATTCAAAGTTGTCAATTTACAGAGATATTTTCTCACAAAAGTATGGGTATATATAAAAATACACCTCAAAACACATTGCCCTACTTCTCCTGAGTACGGCGATACCACATGTGTGACTTTTTGCAGCCTAGATGCGCAAAGGGCCCTAAAATCAATGAGTACCTTTAGGATTTCACAGGGCATTTTTACGCATTTGGATTCCAGACTTCTTCTCACGCTTTAGGGCCCCTAAAATGCCAGGGCAGTATAAATACCCACATGTGACCCCATTTTGGAAAGAAGACACCCCAAGGTATTCCATGAGGGGTATGGCGAGTTCATAGTAAAATTTTATTTTTGTCACAAGTTAGTGGAATATGAGACTTTGTAAAAACAAAATTAAAAAAATATATCAATTTCCGCTGACTTGTGCCTTAAAATATAAATTCTGTGGACTCACCATGCCACTCAGGGAATACCTTGGGGTGTCTTCTTTCCAAAATGGGGTCACATGTGGGGTATTTATACTCACCTGGCATTTTAGGGCCCTAAAGCGTGAGAATCCAAATGCATAAAAATGGCCTCGAAATCCTAAAGGTACTCATTGGTTTTAGGGCCCCTTTGCGCATCCAGGCTGCAAAAAGTGTCACTCATGGGTATCGCCGTACTCAGGAGAAGTAGGGCAATGTAGTTTAGGGTGTATTTTTACATATACCCATGCTGGGTGAGAGAAATATCGCTGTAAACTGACAACTTTTACATTTTATTATTCAAAGTTGTCAATTTACAGAGATATTTCTCTCACCCAGTATGGGTATATGTAAAAATACACCCCAAAACACATTGCCCTACTTCTCCTGAGTACGGCGATACCACATGAGTGACACTTTTTGCAGCCAAGATGCGCAAAGGGCCCAAATTCCAATGAGTACCTTTTAGGAGGGCATTTTTACGCATTTTTCTTCTCACGCTTTAGGGCCCCTAAAATGCCAGGGCAGTAGAAATACCCCACATGTGACCCCATTTTGGAAAGAAGACCCCCAAGGTATTCCATGAGGGGCATGGCGAGTTCATAGAAGATTTTATTTTTTGGCACAAGTTAGTGGAAATTGATTTTTTATTGTTTTTCTCACAAAGTCTCCCTTTCCGCTAACTTTTGACAAAAAGTTTAATTTTTCATGGACTTATTATGCCCCTCAGCGAATACCTTAGGGTGTCTTCTTTCCAAAATGGGGTCACATGTGGGGTATTTATACTGCCCTGGCATTTTAGGGGCCCTAAAGCGTGAGAAGAAAAATGCGTAAAAATGCCCTCCTAAAAGGAACTCGTTGGAATTTGGGCCCCTTTGCGCATCTTGGCTGCAAAAAAGTGTCACACATGTGGCATCGCCGTACTCAGGAGAAGTAGGGCGATGTGTTTTGGGGTGTATTTTTACATATACCCATGCTGGGTGAGAGAAATATCTCTGTAAATTGACAACTTTGAATAAAATTTTTTTAAAAGTTGTCGTTTACAGCGATATTTCTCTCACCCAACATGGGTATATGTAAAAATACACCCCAAAACTCATTGCACTACTTCTCCTGAGTACGGCGATACCACATGATTGACACTTTTTTGCAGCCAAGATGCGCAAATGGGGCCCTAAAACCAATGAGAACCTTTAGGATTTCACAGGCCATTTTTACGCATTTGGATTCTCATGCTTTAGGACCCCTAAAATGCCAGGGCAGTATAAAAACCCCACAAGTGACCCCATTGTGGAAAGAAGACATCCCAAGGTATTCTGTAAGAGGTATGGCGAGTTCACAGATAAAAAAAAATTGGCACAAGTTAGCGGAAATTGATTATTTTTTTTTTTTTACAGTCTCATATTCCACTAACTTGTGACAAAAAATAAAATTTTGCATGAATTCACCATACCCCTCGGAATACCTTGGGGTGTCTTCTTTCTAAAATGGGTTCACATGTGGGGTATCTATACTGTCCTGGCATTTGAGGGTCTCCGCAATCATTACACGTATGGCCAGCATTAGGAGTTTCTGCGATTCTCCGTATATTGAGCACACGGGTAATGAGATTTTTTTTTTCCGTTCAGCCTCTGCGCTGAAAAAAAAAAAAAATGAACGGCACAGATTTTTTCATTCGCATTGGTCAATGTGGATGAAAAAATCTCTGCCAAAATCAGTGACTGCGGTGCGGTGGGCTGGGCGCTAGCTACCTAACAAGTAGCTAACTAACTGGCGGTGATAAGGGACCCTTATGCCCCATTCACACGTCCAAAATTCTGTTTGCGGAACGGAATTGTGGACCCATTCATTTCTATGGGGACAGACTTTGTCCCGCTCGGATCCGGAATTACGGATCCGCGCTTCCGGGTCTGCACTTCCGTTCCGCAAAAATATAGAACATGTCCTATTCTTGTCCGCAATTGCGGACAAGAAAAAGCATTTTCTATGTAGTTCTGGCAATGTGCGGATCTGCAAAATGCGGAAAGCACATTGCCGGTGTCCGTGTTTTAAGGATCTGCGGATCTGATCTGCGGATCCGTGAATCCACGGATCCGTGAATCCACGGATCCGCAAAACACATATGGACGTCTGAATGGATCCTTACAAGGGGTGTGATCAATGACAGGGGGGTGATCAGGGGGTCTAGATGGGGTGATCAAGGGGTTAATAGGTGAGGGGTGGGGTGGGGCTAGGTTAGTGTAGTGTTTGGTGCAACTTTACAGTGTTACCTGGTCCTCTGGTGGTCGATCCCAGCAAATGGGACAACCAGAGGACCAGGTAGCAGCTATATCAGACGCTGTTCACAAAACAGCGTCTGATATTGCTGTTTGATGCGATTTTATTCGCATCTACAGCCTGCCAGCGATGGATCATCGCTGGCAGGCTGTAGCCTAACTGCCGAGCCGCGGTTCTCTGCCGTGTGCACGCGCGTTCACAGGAAATCTCGGCTCTCACGAGATGACGCGCCGACGCGTCATCTCAGAGCTACAGGACTGCCCGCAGGACGCATCCCTGCGTTAGGCGGTCCTGTAGCGGTTAATAGCGAATATTGCAACTTTGAGAATTCGCGAATATTTAGAATATAGTGATATATATTCCTATTTTGGAATGTTCTACCTTTTTTTTCATCAGTAACCTCCCTTTTTGCTTGTGGCCCAATGAGAAGTTGCCTACCCCTTACTATATAAGAACCTCCTCACAGCCCTTTTCTACAGTTTATTACAGTTCTGAGAGATACAGCAGTGTTATTGCTATGCTCTCTCGTTTCCATTTGTCACATTACATTAGATTGTTAGTTAGTTCATATATATATATATATATATATATATATATATATATATATATATATATATATCATACAGATATTTAGTGGGAGATAGTCAGTGTAGGTTTGATAGTGATTTAGTTTAGTTAGGTTCTGCTGTCCATACATACATGCTACATACATAGTGCTGTATGTATGTGTGTATGTATGCTACATACATACATACATAGTGCTGTGATGTCACAAATTCAAAACAATACTTAGTGCACCAATCACTAGTATGTAGTGAGACCTGTTAGAATGTGAAGTTGTGTGTATTGCGCTATAATTTTTGCATCATTATTGTCGATGTGCGCAATCGCAAATATATTGGAGCACTCTATCTGCATATAAAGCTATTTTAATGTTCTGCCATGCCAACCATTTTCTCCAGTCTCATTAAACTTTGAGCAGTTTGAAAAATATAGCAATAGTGACCCACTCCTGTATTGCGCGCACATTAAGCGAATATTACATTGATGATTTTTGCAATCTATAAAATAATATTTGCGAAATATCGTGAATTCGAATATTGCCCCTGCCACTCATCACTAACTACAATGGCTGATCTGCAGGTTTTTCATTGAGAACTTGAGGTTCTTTTAAAAGCTTTTTCAACTTTTTTCCTTCAAAGGTTCTTCTATGGAATGGACATATGAAATTGTTGTATAATTCCTTAGGGCCCATTCACATGACCATATGGCCACCATGCCCGTTATGTAAAATACGGGCATTGGCCATGGAAACTCCATATTGCGTTGTGGACCCATTGACTTGTCTTATCTTTTGTGGTGTAGAGGCACCGACCCAAAAGCACACAAATGTTTTCGAATGTTTCTGTGGGCTTCTGATCTGTGCCTCCACAACGCAAAAGATAGAACATGTTTATATATTTTGGCATATCTTGTGGATCACATAGCCATTCAAGTCAACGGTTCTGCCTCGCAGTATGGAGTTCACAAGGCAGTTGCCTGCATTTCGCTGACTCGGTTTTTGGAGCCCCCAACACGTGTGTCGGCTTTAAATGAATGGGCCCTTATAACTAGGCATATCCAAGAGAAATGATGGATTATTTTCAGCTCTTTGAGTAGAACTTTCCAAAGGGTAAGAGAAAGATTTAAATAAAAAATGGTAGATAGTTGCATTATTGTTTCATAGAGTATACTGAAAAGTCAATTCTGTGGAGCTAAAAGCATCGCTCTAGTCAAAACAAAAACCCTGTGCTATGCTTAAGATTTCGCCATGACCCTGGAATTCCATTTTTAGTGTTCTTTGAGTGTCTGTGTTGTGCACTACCCCCTAAGACAATAGACATAGCACAGTGTGCACATTTTGTCTTGAGTTTTCCTATAAGTTTATTTACCAAAGACAAAATAGATGATGAAAGGTTCACTAAGGTTTAAAGGTAATGTGCAATCAGAAAATTACCAATTATTTGAATCATGTTTTTACGTTAAACATATTTTTAAAGAATGTTGGTGATGTTATCTTTTATTTTTCTTGTCATTATCTATATTTAAAATAAAAAAAAATAAAACCCTGCAGTTTTTATACTGGCAACAATAACAGGTGCTACTTTCCTGTAGTTAACTGCTTATTATTGCAGGCAGGATTACAATGGCCTCTGCTCCTCAGCAGATAACACAGGATCTACCATTCACAATAGATGATATTCAAAGCTTATCAGCTTCCTTATGACCTCTGCAAGGATCAGAGAGCATGTCTAGAAAACTCTCCAACAGAAGTCAGTCAGCTCCTGTCCATTGTGACTATGTCCTGTGTTGGCCACTGTAAATCATATCTCTAAGGCCCCTTTTACATCAGCGTTTTCTTTTCCATCCTAGAGTTCCGTCCTCGGGGCTCTAGGACGGAAAGATACTGATCAGGATTATCCTAATGCATTTTGAATGGAGAGAAATCCGTTCAGGATGCATCAGGATGTCTTCCGTTTAGTATGTGAACGTTTTTTGGACGTTGACAAAACCGCAGCATGCTGCGGATTTGTCTCCTTCCAAAAATCCGGAAGACGTGCCGTAATGCCGGATCCGGAATTAATGCCCATTGAAGTGCATTAATCTGGATCTGGAATTAAGCTAAACGTCGTTTCGGTGCATCACCCGATGCGACGTTTAGCTCTGCGTATGCGCAGCCGCAGTTCCGATCAGGGCCCCAGTGTAAGCTGGAGCTCCGATCGGTTACCATGGCAGCCACGACACTACTGAAGTCCTGGCTGCCATGGTAAGTACTCTGCAGCAGTGTACTTACCTGCGCTGCGGCCTCCGGGCACTCCTTCATGACGTCACAGGTCTGAGCGGCGCATTGATCTATGCGCCGCAGGGACCTTTGACATCATGAAGGAGCGCCCGGTGGCTGCAGCACAGGAAAGTACACTGCTGCGGAGTAACATGGCAGCTAGGACTTCAGTAGCGTCCTGGCTGCCGTGGTTACCTGAAAACATATTGAAGGCTGATCAGGATCCTGATCAGTCTTCAAATGCTTTCAGGCGACTTGTGTTCTGACGGATCCGGTGGGCCAGAAGTGCCTGCCGGATCCTCAGAACACTAGAGTGAAAGAGGCGTTAATGCTGTTAAGAGCAGTTTAGGGAAGATGGCTGCCCCATAGTCATGTTGACAACTTAGATCAACAAAATTGCAGTCAGAAAATAAAAACAGGTTAGAAAAAGGGAACATGTGTTGCTATCTGGTTTTAACAGACAGAAAACAAATTTGAATGTCACATTCCCTTTAAAGAATGACTGTGATCTAATTTTCTACAGATAAATCAATTACAAGGGAAGATTAGAATCTTTGTATGATATATCTGATTTTTTTTCCTCCTCTCTTAAGCTAGTTCTTCTTTCCCCCTGCCTCTTGCACTGACCATTCTGAAATCACTGATACAATTGGGACATGGTAGGCAAAGATGAAACAGATTTTTAGCTTCACTGAGAGACCAGGTTCCAGCAGCTGCCCTTATAGGTCTTTAGAGAAAATGGAAAGAAGGGAAAGAGAAGCTCCCACACAAACACTGCTAGTAACTCTAATAATGGTTTTCCATTGCATTTGCACTGTTCATCGGATGCATACATCAGAAGGATGTCTCTGATTGATGGCACTGTATAGGTATACAATGGCATCTACTGCCAATAGATTTATTTGTTAAAAAGAAATCATGATGCATGGTAAACTTTTTTCTTCATGTCTCTATATAGAATAGTATAGAACAAAAAAAAAGTATGCTGAGGGATAAATTAAACTCTTTCAGGCTCTGTTGGATGAATGGGAGACTATGTACACTATGTTTGATTCATATGCTGGGGAGCTTTCCATGTGTGAAAACATGATGTTCCCTGATAGCTCACCTTAGTGCTGGATTCACAGCTACACTGGTGTTTCTGTGTGTGTGTGTGTGTGTGGTTGTGAGAGAGAGAGAACAAGGAGAAGGATCTCCTCTTTTCTATGTACTGTGTATGGAATACATAATAGCAATTAGTCTCTGCACAAGCAAAACTGGCAATTAGATGCAGCCTGCAGAGGGCAACAATGTAGAAAAATGCATAATGGATGTCATATATTGGCCATAGTTTTATTCCTTAAGTATGCACACAACCACTTATTCTGAACATTCACCTGAATGATATGTACTGTACACTTTCATTGTTATTGGTTTATCTACTTCCTGTAAAAATATGTATGTATTTCTCTTCATTATCTCCACCAGCTCCTGTAAGATGCACTGCCAACGTTAAATTCTTGCTTTATATAATATAAAGCAGCTTTCTGTATGTTATTGCACCTATTGTAAGGACAAGAAAGCAGCTGGAAGATAATGCTGAGCTTTTCTAAGGCTATTAGGAGAGCATATACACCAATTTGCCGCACCGGAAATTGAAATAATTACTTTATTAGTATTTTTATAAAACAATTCATATTAAAATGTTATATAGTCTTGGTTAACATGATTGGTGGTACAGATGACAGCTAGAAACCTTTACACAGGGGTGTATGTACATAGGTATAGAGATGATAACATCACAATTACCACTGACAATCTGTGCGCACACGTAATTACAAAATCCCCTATGATATGGGGCCACAGATGTACTAATAGCTTAAAGAATAATAATAAATAATATATCAATGCATGAAAGAAAAATGCCAATAAAGTACTGGTATTTGTACAATCAAACATCATATGTGTCCATGTACCTGAGTGCGCACAGAATATCAGTGTCTCCCCCGCGTCCCGACGCGCGTTTCGCCTGCTCGGCTTTCAATTTGCCACACCTTGATTTCCGGTGTTGCAAATTGGTGTATATGTGTATGTGGGATCCCGGATATTTTTGGTGTCATCCCAAAGTCAGATTTTGGTTTATTATTAGGAGAGCATGTCAAAAAGCGCCATAAATGTGCAATGTAATGAGGGGGAGAGGCATGGGGGAGTGAGTTGGTGAAAATAATTAGGTCTGATGCACAAAGCAGAGCAATGTGAATGGAGACAACATAGTCACTTGTACAACCTCCAACTTCTAACAAATAGGGTCCATGCGGTGCCATATGTATGGAGATATTCTCTGCTAGAAACAGTGCCTTTAGAGGAGAATACCTAAGCACATAGAACCAACATTTTGTTGTCTTCATGAGAAAAAAAACTTTGTATGATAAGATGCATATCATAATATAGTAAAATGGTACTGCCATATGCTTCATGCATGAACATTTTGCAGTATAGTCAATTATCCATGATCCGACAGTTTTGAACTACCATATGTTGCAAGTTTGTTTTTTTTTAAGGTAATTTGTTCTACCCTTCATACCGTACTTATGGCAAATGACAAATCTAAATACAGTACCTATACATAATGGTGGTGGGATGATAAAATCTGTCCATTTCTACAGACAAAAATGGATGGACATGTAAGACCATAATGAAATTTTGTAGGGTAAATGCACCACAGAATTTTGTAGTGGAGTTTCAGTGGATTTTCTGCAAACTTCATCATATGCTTGTTAAAGGGTGACATGGGTGGCTTTTCTTCAACATGAAAGTACAGTAGTTGAAAATTCACAGTACACTTATATTTCCGCTAGTGGATTGAAACTTTACACATACTATTCCGCAAATTTCAACAGAAAGAAAGTATTCCACATCGCAATTCCACATATCTGAACATGACCATAATTTTTGAACATTCCTCATAGTGGAATCCTTAAAGGGGTTGTCCAGGATTAGAAAAACATGGCTTCTTTCTTCCAAAAACAGAACCAACCTTGTACATACAGATGCAGCCAAGCTAAACTTGATGGTTCACACGTTGAGTAAGTAATGCCACAAAAAGGTGAACTGACTCTATTAATGTGTTTCAATGGCTTTTGTCACAAGATGGCACGAGATAACACTGTGACATGTGTTATCAGACTTATCAGAGTCAATTTTAGATTGACTATACCTGTATATTGGGTGCATTATTGAAGCTTTGTCCAATAGAATACAATGGAGGCGAGCTGCAATACCAGACACAACCACAGGGATGGTGGTGTTTTTGGAAGAAAGCAACTTCCTTTTTTCTGTTCTTGGACAACCCCTTTAACAAGGCTCTATAGGCCCATTATGCGGTACAAATTTCCACTTTATATAAATTTGCCCTAAATGTTTACCCAGTGCTATCACCTTGACATATTTAGCTATTTAAGGACAGAGGCATTCCTGTAGGGGTTACATAGGTAGTAGTTGCATCTGGTCTCTGGTGCCTGAAGTCTAATGGCATACATTATTATAGTTGGAGGGCCCTAATATGTATTTTGCATGTGGTCCAAGGATCTTTATGGGGGGTTTCCAGAAGAATCAAAATAGGTAGTAGCAGGCTCTGACTCGTATCCTGCTGGTCTCTCCTTCCTGGTCCTTACCTAAAGGCTATGTACACCTTTTGGGGGCAATTTCTTATGATTGAATTTTATTTATTTTGGGCTAAAAATAATTTTTTCAATTGGTCTTTATTAAAAATATTGAGGTGTTCTGTCACAAAGGGTTAACTCTTTTTCTAGCTATTTGAATCACACTCTTCACTTTTACTTTGTGCTGGTCATGTATTATTAAACATTATCTCTAAATTACTAAAAGGATATTGTTATGGACACTTATTTAAGCCCCATTCTTATCAATAAGATAGGAACTGAGCTATAATCAGTGTTTATAAGGTCAGAGATCATAGATAAGGAGCTGCCTGACAGAACAGAGAGAAAATTCAGATCCTTCTACTAGAGAAACTCAAGACGAAATTTGATTTATATGATTTTTAGCCCAAATTAAGTACAATGCAATAATAAAAATGGTGTATATAGCCTTTAACATATAGGATATCGGGCTCAACGAATCACTAGCTGAGGCATGATAATGGAAGCAGTGAGGTGAACATATTATTTTTTTTTATTTTTTTTAACCTCCTCTTAGCCCACTGCTATCATTTTTTTCTGAGGGACACCCCCTTCAGGTTATGTCTCTGGTGTGTAAAATGAATTGCATAAGTATTCATGTAACGGAAAGGGCTAGAGGGCTGCAAAAGGCAGCAAAATGTGGGTAAGAGCATGACAAGGACCCTTCAAACAAATGTGGATAGGGAAATGACTTAAAATAAAATAAAATAAATTAAAATAATAATCCTGGAGGAACTAGGAGGAAGAGGTCCATATGAAGTAGGAGGTTGAGGAGGCGGTGGTCGTGGTGGTGTTGGTGGAAGCAGCGGTGGAAGAGGTAGCCAACCCTTTATTTTTATTTAATTTGGGTAGACCAAATGACATTGTGGAATATATAAAACAAGAGTTAGTGCGCTGGAGTATAACAATGGCTGTGTGAGGCCGGTATACATGTCTATTCTGCACAAGGTACGGACAAGTCCTGTGGGACCATGCCTGGTTCATTTTAATGAATGTGAGCTTGTCCACATTGAATGTGGACAGGTGGCTGCGCTTGTCTGTGATAACGCTCCCTGCCGTGCTACTAAATATAAGTTCAGACAATACACTGGCTGGAGGGCAGGCCAGCACTTCCAAGGCAAAAAGGGCAAGCTCAGGCCATGTGCCCATTTTGGAGACCAAGAAGTTGAATGGGGCAGACCCATCAGTCAGTACGTGTAGGCACATGCACACATACTGCTCCACCATATTGCTGAAATGCTGCCTCCCGCTAAGACGTTGCATATCAGCTGGTGGTGCTGGTTGTTTTTGGCGTGGTGACAAAGCTTTTCCACATTTCAACCATGCTAACTCTGCCTTCTGAGGTTCTGGCAGTGCCCCGGCTGTGTTGGCGACCTCTTCCTCCTCCTCTGCCTTCGCCTTGTGCTTCCACTGAGCCCCTGCTGTCAGTTGGGAATGCCATCAGCAGCGCGTCTACCAGCGTGCGCTAGTAGTAGCGCATCTTCCGATCACGCTCCAGTGAGGGAATTAAGGATGGCATGTTTTCCTTGTAACGGGGATCCAGCAGGGTGTCCAGCCAGAAATCAGCACAAGTTAGAATGTGGGCAACTCGGCGGTCATTATGCAGGCACAGCAGCATGTAGTCGCTCATGAGTGCCAGGCTGCACAGAGGAAACGCCAAGCTGTCCTCTGTGAAAGGTGTATCGTCTGTGTCCTCGGTATCCCCCCAGCCATGCTGCAGTGATGGCTCTGAGCTGCTTTGGGTGCCACCCTGCTGTGAACATGTTTCTCCTCATCTTCCCCCTCCTCCTCATAATCCTCCAGAACTGTGCCCTGGTTGGGCAATTGGGTACCTGGCCTATGTTGGTGCAGGAACCCACCCTCTGAGCCAATTGTGAATGACTGTCTTGATAACCATGGAAATGATCTCTCTTCCTCCTGTGCCACATCCTTTTCCATCATCGGCCAAAGCGTTTTTTCAAGGAGACATAGAAGCGGGATACTAACGCTGAGAATGGCATCAACGGCACTGGCCATGTTGGTGGAGTACTTGAAACAGTGCAACAATACACACAGGTCTTGCATGAAGGCCAACTCGTGGCGGTGACGTGGTGCTATACCGCAGAGCGACTCACCCGTGCGTGCTGCAGCTGAAACTCCACTGTCGCCTGCTGCTGCTCGCACAGTCTCTCCAGCATGTGCAAGGTGGAGTTCTACCTTGTGGGCACATTGCATATGAGGCGGTGAGTGGGAAGGCCGAAGTTATACTGCAGCGCAGGCAGGCGAGCAGCAGAACGGTGAGAACTCCAAAAGCGTGCACAGATGGTCTGCACTTTCTGCAGCAGTTCTGACATATCGGGGTAGTTTTTCAGGAATTTCTACACCACCAAATTGAGCACATGCACTAGGCAAGGGATGTGAGTGAAACCGGCTAGGCCCATAGCTGCTACGAGATTTCGCCTATTATCGTACACCACCAGGCCGGGCTTGAGGCACAGTGGCACCAACCACTCATTGGTCTGTTGTTCCATACCCATCCACAGCTCCTACGCAGTGTGGGGTTTGTCCCCCAAACAGATGAGTTTCAAAACTGCCTGCTGTAGTTTTCCCCTAGCTGTGCTGAAGTTGGTGGTGAAGGTGTTATGCTAAGTGGATCAGGAGATGTTAGAGGGGGAAGAGGAGTAGGAGGAGGAGGCAAAGAGAAATGCCCTGCAATTCTCGGTGGCGGAAGGATATGCGCCAAAATGCTACCTGCCTCAGGCCCAGCCGCCACTGCATTTACCCAGTTAGCTATTAGGGAGATATAACGTCCCTGCCCGTCCTTACTTGTCCACGTTTCGGTAGTTATGTGGACCTTGCCACAGATGGCATTGCGTAGTGCAAACCTGATTTTGTCCCCCATGTGTTTGTGCAAGTAAGGGATGGCTCTCCGTAAAAGTAGTGATGGCTGGGAACGACGTAGTGTGGGACACCCAACGCCAAAAGGCTTTTAAAACTCTCTGTCTCCACCAGACGAAATGACAGCATTTCAAAGGCCAGGAATTTTGAAATGCTGGCATTCAGGGCCAGGGATCACGGGTTGGTAGGGGTGAACTTCCTCTTTTGATCCAGTATTTGGGACATGGACAGCTGGACGCTTACAAGGGAACACTGTGGTGGTGCTTATTGAAGGTGACGGACGTGATTTTGTTGCTGACACAACTTTGGTTTGTGGGGTGGCCGGTGCCACTGTCACTCCAGAGGTGGAGTAGGAGGCCGAGTCAGCAGCAGAAGAGGTAGCAGGAGCAGCCTGAGACCTTTCTTGGTTTTGGAAGTGTTTACTCCACTGCAGCTCGTGATTTGTACTAAGATTCCTGGTCATGCAGGTTGAGCTCAGGTTTAGAACGTTTATGCCTCGCTTTGGGCTCTGATTGCACAGCGTGCAAAACACTCGTGTCTTGTCGTCTGCACATTGTGTGAAGCACTGCCACGCCAGGGATCTCCTTGGAGCTGACTTTGTTGTGTTCGGTCCCTGGGTGCGATTGGCAGTAGCAGGCGTACTGTCTAGGGGACAGCCGCTCTGCTTTTGCACCCTGCTCACTCTTTTGCTGTGCCGGTTGCTCTGTGCAACCACCGCCTCTCCCTCCGAACTGCACAGGTCACTCGCATGACCTTGATTCCATGTCCATCGTCCTCCACATCCTCTTCCACCCAGTCTTCACCCCTGCCCTCCTTGTCAGTTGGCACACTGCAGAAAGCCGCAGCAGTTTGCACCTGTGTTTCATCATCATCAGAGACATGCTGCGGTGGTCTTCCCATGTCCTCATCCTCAAACATAAGTGGTTGTGCATTAGTGCACTCAATCTCTTCCACTTCTGGGGCAGGGCTAGGTGGATGGCTCTGGGAAACCCTGCCAGCAGACTCATGAAAAATCATAAGAGACTGCTGCATGACTTGGGGCTCAGACTGCTTGGCTGATTTGCAAGGGGGTGAGGTGCTAGATAGATGGCAATGGCCTGCAAGTGCCAACTCTGAGCTTTTAGCAGTGGACGGGGTGGGAGACAATGTGAAGGTACTGGAGGCACTGTCAGCCACCCAATCTACTAGTGACTGTACTTGTTCTGGCCTCACCATTCGTAGAGCGGCATTTGGGCCTACTAAATAAAGCTGAAGGCTCTGTTGTCTACGCGCACCTGAGGAAAGTGTTTCATTTGGGCATATAGCTGGTACAGATCCACCACGTCCTCTCCCTGCAACAGGAGCACCACCAACACCAGCAGCACCACGACCAGGGCAACGTCCCTTATTTGTCGTTCTTCTCATTATTTTTTCCGTTCACCCACCAAACTAACAGATGGTTTATATCTTGTGACAATTTAACTGCCAATAGTAATAGTAATAGTAATAGTAACAGTAAGGCAGTGCTGGTCTCATAAATAGAATACATTTATTTATCTAACACAAGAGTGTAACGGAGCAATTCAATACAATTACTTCACTATGACAAAAAATGTGAATTTTCTAACCAACAATGTAACAGCCGAAGTTAATGGTTTAACCCCTTTGGGACACATGATGTACCGGTACGGCATGTTTCCCGAGTCCTTAAGGACACATGACGTACCGGTACGTCATGAGTTGTTCCGATCACTGCTGCTCAGCTGGCAGTGATCGGAACAAGGTACCTGCTGAAATCATTCAGCAGGTACCTTGTTACAATGCCCAGGGGGGTCCTGTGACCCCCCCCATATGGGCGATCGCTGCAAACCGCAGGTCAATTCAGACCTTCGGTTTGCAGCGCTTCTGTGCGATCTCTGATCCCCGCAGTCTATGACCGCGGGGATCAGAGAGTTAATGCCCCCAAACTGTTTTTTTTTTAACCCCCCCTGCAGCCCCCAATCATATTGTGGCTGCGGGGGTGCAGGGGGGGGTGGTTGCGGGCGGCGGGAGGCGGGCGGTGCGGCGGGCGGTGGGGCGGGCGGGATCGCGATTGCGATCCCCCGCCCGCCTCCCCTGTAATCTATCCCTGGTGTCTAGTGGTTCTATCAGAGTGTCCGCACATTGCTGACACTCTGATAGAAACGGCTGGCATCTGTGCTGCAGATGCCAGCCGTTTAACCCCTTCCGTACCGCGGTCCGGACGGACCGCGGTATGGAAGGGTTAACAGGGAGGGAGCGCTCCCTCCCTCTCCCATCGGGTGGCTGCTGTGCCTTTGCAGCCCCCCAACAGGATGGGATCGCAGAGGGAGGGAGCTCCACTCCCTCCCCATCCATCACCCCCTGCCCAGTTATGGGAGCGGGTGATGGTTGCCATGGAGACAGGACACTTTCAGAAGCGTCCTGCTCTCCATGGTGCTGAAAGTCTGAATAGACCTGCTAAAGGTCTATTCAGACTTTCTAAAGTACAAAATACAGTACAGTGCACTATATAGTGTACTGTACTGTATTATACAGACACCAGATCCACTGGATCTTTCAGAACCAAGTGGGTCTGGGTCAAAAAAAAATGTAAAAAAGTGAAAAAAAAGTAAAAATGAAAAAAACACATAACACTGAATAAAAATTAAAAAAAATAAAATACACTACACATATTAGGTATCGCCGCATCCGTAAAAACCTGCTCTATAAAAATATCACATGACTGAACTCCTCAGGTGAACGCCATAAAAAAAAAAAATGGTGTAAATAAGCATTTTTTTGGCACATTACATCACTAAAAGTGTAATACAAAGCGATCAAAAAGGAGTTTGCCTCCCAAAATAGTACCAATCAAACCGCCATCTCATCCCGCAAAAAACTTGCCCCTACCTAAAACAATTGGCCAAAAAATAAAAAAACTATGCCTCTCAGACTAAAACATGATTTTTTTTGTTTCAAAAATGCTTTTTAGTGTTAAATGTAAAAAAAAATTAAAAAGTAGACATATTTGGTATCTACACGTAAAAACGTTGTCAAAAAGCCATTTTTTTGCCACCTTACATCACAAAAAGTGTAATAGCAAGCGATCAAAAAGTCATATGACCCCCCAAATAGTGCCAATCTAACCGTCACCTCATCGCGCAAAAATGATACCCAACCTGAGACAATTGCCTAAAAACTGAAAAATATATGGCTCTCAGACTATGGAGATACTAAAACATGTTTTTTTTTCATTCAAAAAGGATATTATTGTGTAAAACCAAAATAAATAAAAAAAGGTATACATATTATGTATCGCCGCGTCCGTAAGGACCTGCTCTATAAAAATATAACATGACCTAACCCCTCAGATGAACGCCGTAAACATAAAAAATAAAAACGTTGTCAAACAAGCCATTTTTTTGTCACCTTACATCACAAAAAGTGTAATAGTAAGCGATCAAAAAGTCATATGCACCCCAAGATGGTGCCAATCAAACCACCATCTCATCCCGCAAAAAATGAGCCCCTACATAGGACAATCGCCCAAAGAAAAAATATATATATGGCTCTCAAACTATGGAGACACTAAAACATGATTTTTTTTTTGTTTTAAAAAATTATATTATTGTGTAAAACTTATATAAATAAATAAAAAGTATACATATTATGTATCGCCGCGTCCGTCACAACCTGATCTATATAAATAACACATGACCTAACCCCTCAGCTGAACACAGCAAAAAAAAATAAAATAAAAATACGGTGTCAAAAGCCATTTTTGTCACCTTACATCACAAAAAGTGTCATAGCAAGCGACCAAAATGTCATATGCACCCCAAGATGGTGCCAATCAAACCGCCATCTCATCCCGCAAAAAATGAGCCCCTACATAACACAGTCGCCCAAAAAAATAAAATAAAACTATGGCTTTCAGAATGTGGAGACACTAAAAAAATTTTTTTTTCAAAAAGGCTTTATTATGTAAAACTGAAACAAAAAACCCCAAAAAGTTGTCATATTTGTTATTGTCGCGTCCGTAACAACCTGCTCTATAGAAATAGCACACAATCTAACCTGTCAGTTCAACTATGTAAATAACAAAAAATTTCCATTTTAATCCATTTTTGCAGTAACAAAGCAAGGGTTAACAGCCAAGCAAAACTCAATATTTATTGCCCTGATTCTCTTGTTTGCACAAACACCCCATATGTGGTCGTAAACTACTGTATGGCCAAACGGCAGGGCATAGAAGGAAGGGAACGCCATATGGTTTTTGGAAGGCAGATTTTGCTGGACTGGTTTTTTGACACTATGTCCCATTTGAAGCCCCCCTGATGCACCCCTACAGTAGAAACTCCAAAAAAGTGACCCCATTTTGGAAACTACGGGATAAGGTGTCAGTTTTTTTGGTACTATTCTAGGGTAAACATGATTTTTGGTTGCTCTATATTACACTTTTTTTGAGACAAGGTAACAAAAAATAGAAATTCGGAAATTTCATCTCCATTTGCCAATAACTCTTGTCGAACACCAAAAGGGTTAACAAAGTTTGTAAAACTAGTTTTGAATACCTTGAGGGGCGTAGTTTCTTAGATGGAGTCACTTTTATGGAGTTTCTACTCTAGGGGTGCATCGGGGGGCTTCAAATGGGACATGGTGTCAAAAATCCAGTCCAGCAAAATCTGCCTTCCAAAAACCATATGGCGCCCCTTTCCTTCTGCGCCCTGCAGTTTGGCCATACAGCAGTTTACGACCACATATAGGGTGTTTCTGAAAACTACAGAATCGGGGCAATGAAAATTGAGTTTTTTTTGGCTGTTAACCCTTGCTTTGTTACTGGAAAAAATGGATTCAAACGGAAAATTTTTCAAAAAATCGAAATTCTGAAATTTTATCTCCATTTGCCAATAACTCTTGTGGAAAACCTAAAGGGTTAATGACGTTTGTAAAATCAGTTTTGAATACCTTGAGGGGTGTAGTTTCTAGAATGGGGTAATTTTGGGTGGTTTCTATTATGTAAGCCTCACAAAGTGACTTCAGACCTGAACTGGTCCCTAAAAGTGGGTTTTTGAAAATTTCTGAAAAATTTCAAGATTTGCTTCTAAACTTCTAAGCCTTGTAACGTCCCCAAAAATGAAATAGCATTCCCAAAATGATCGATACATGAAGTAGACATATGGGGAATGTAAATCAATAACTTTTTTTGGCAGTATTACTATGTATTATAGAAGTAGAGTAATTGAAACTTGGAAAATTGCAAATTTTTCAAAATTTTTGGTAAATTTGGTATTTTTTTTATAAATAAAAATGAAATTTTTCGACTTCATTTTACCACTGTCATGAAGTACAATATGTGACGAAAAAACAATCTCAGAATGGACTGGATAAGAAAAAGCGTTTTAAAGTTATCACCACATAAAGTGACAATGGTCAGATTTTGAAAAAATGGCCTGGTCCTTAAGGTGAAATACGTGCCTCCAGCCTATATAGATGATCAGAGGCTGGATCACATGCTGCACTTGGCCATTCACAGCCATGCCATTAGTAGACATGGCTGTGATGGCTTTTAAGGGCAGATTAGTGAAACACTTGTTGATTGGCTGCCCTGCAGCCTTTTAAAAAGCACTAAGAACACCGAACCTGAACTTTTACGGAAATGTTCGGGTTCGGGTCCGGATACCAAAAACCCTAAAGTTCGGTACGAACCCGAACTTTACAGTTCTGGTTCGCTCAAACCTATTTATGTATTGTTTTAGTTGCAAAATACTTATCAGGAAGTATGTCAACCATGCTAGGTTTGTGTGCCCCCCAGGCAATATTTCAGACAAGTGTGTTGAACATAAAAAAAAAAAAATATTCAGAATATCACATTATCATATATCTTCAGATGACAAGAAAATATATACGACTCTTTTCCTTCAATTACCTTAAACTACCAGCTTTAAAATTGTCAGCTGTCTGAAAGCAGGTGTTTTCTCTGTTAGACACAGTTATGTTCACTTTTTATACTAATGTATTTTTAAGTGCTGTTTTTATTTGCAATGTGCAAAATATTTTTCTAACGGTGTAATTTGTTTTCTGAAGTTAAAAGCTGATCAATCTTCTAACTGTTCTAAAAAAAAGTGGAATAAATGCAGTAGCAAGCTGCAGAAATTCCTTAAATAATCTTTGTTTTTCAAATCAATTACTTTGATTTTACTTGTTTGCCTGGTGTAATGAACTCACAAAATAATCCCAGATGGTTCATTCTAAAATGACTTCTGGTAGGTTCTGCTACCAGTTTGCTTATTGACTTAAGGTACATTCATCTGTTAAAAATGTTTTACTTTACTAGAACTATCTTAAGACTTAAAAGCATTCTTATTCTAACATGCCCTGTTCAGCCCTTCAGGATCTTTGTTCATTTAAGCTTCTACATTTTATTGGTCTTGTGTTTATAAGCTGTATTATCTAAATGCTGAAACTCCATCAAAGCTTATAATAAACAACCCCCATCATCCTATGTATAATAAAGTAGCTTGTGACATTGGCCAAATTGATATCCGCAGTGTGGATTGGTAAAACTTTTTTTTCTTATGTTTATGGTGGAACATTAGGCAGGGGATAATAGGGTCCACACAGGGTGGTTTTGCCTCAAAGTGGTAGCAATTTAGATTGTGTTGCAGATTTTTCATTGGATTTTACATGAAATGAACTGTGTAAATCCATAGATTTACTGCAACATAATAAGCATGCTTAAGATTTCTGCTACTTGTACAGGTGAAACTCGAAAAATTAGAATATTGTACAAAACTCCATTTATTTCAGTAATGCAAATTAAAAGACATTGCATTAATGTAGCTTAAATTAGAATTTTGTGAAAAGGTTCAATATTCTAGGCTCAAAGTGTCACACTCTAGTCAGCTAATTAATCCCTACCCCCTAAGCAAAGCATACCTCAAAATTGTGACTTTGGGGTTTCATTAGCTGTAAGCCATAATCATCCAAATTATAACAAATAAAGGCATGTAACGAGTCTATCTCACATATTAGTTTACCTTTTGAGTTGCATTACTGAAAAAAATGAACTTTGCACAATATTCTAATTTTTCGCGTTTCACCTGTATGTAGATGGGGTTTTTAAAACCACCGCGACCTGCATTGTTCAGCAATTGTTGTGAATTTGGGGGGAATATTCTGCACCACAAATCCTTGGCACTTCCATCCTATCTAAATATGACCTAATAAGTCTGCTTTATTTATCAATATTTTGTCATGCTGCATACTTTTGCAATACTTTATAGGCTGAAAGTACAACTATAACAGTGGACGTCTCCCTATGCAATCAGACATCCATGCTGACAACATTCGTTTTAATATCTTGGGGTATTTCATCACAGTTCCACTTCTTATTACTAGAGATCAGCACATTTCCTAAAATTAGATTCAGGTTTGGTTTGCCAAAATTTAAATTCTACCCAAATTAAAAGTACTTTAAATGGCTGAAAAAGTCTCTCTCTCTTTCTCTCTTTCTCTCTTTCTTTCTCTCATTCTCTCTCTCTCTCTCTTTCTTTCTCTCTCTCTCTCTCTTTCTTTCTCTCTCTCTCTCTCTCTCTCTCTCTCTCTCTCTCTCTCCCCTTTGTTGTTTTTCTGGACTAATTAGGTAGTAGTTTCCACATGCCCTTTATTTTGACCTATGTGAGGGGGCGTTAGACAGTATAAACTTGCGTTTTATAGCGGATTCTATGGTATAGGAATAAATGGGCTGAAACAATGGCTAAGTGAATAAAAGGTTTATTATACAGTGGTAAAAGACATGTAGATCGCATACAGTATGAAGCATAGAAACAATTACTTAACCTGCAGTTAACAGGCATACTCTTGCTCTCAGCCAGTACCCAAAAATGGTGTAATACATGAGATATTCTTCTCAACAGACGTCTTCATTGGAGCTTCTTCTTTGTTACATGTACACATGTACAGATCTTTTATACCTAGTCCAGTGCTCCCCCCCCCCACCACACACACACACACACACACACACTAAAAATGCCCCAGTGAGATGTACTCATGTCCTGAGGTAACTATTTAGGAATAAAGCCTTGCACTTAGACATAAAACATTAGGACTTTGAATCTGTTAACTAGCTAACTAACTTACTGCATTAATAAGTAGCAATTAGAGGGAAAGAATCACTAAATGGAAACCTTATAACAAAGTCTGGTATATGCCATGAATTACGGTTCTTTTCTTTATTACGCTGTCTAACCAATTATAGGTTAGTAGCGGTTGTTTAACAAGGAGCTTATTTTTAGTACAAGTTATTGTTTTGTTGATTAAATCTTACGTTAATCTTAGAAAATAATAGAATTATGCTGCTGTCTGAATGTAATTTACCTCTGTTCACTTTTCTATTTAATGAACTGATAGGATGTAGTTTTGTTTTTGTGCATCTGCTGTAAAAGGCTATTGTAATTTAATGGAGAATAATCTGTCCTTGGGATTTGCAGAGGCATATGAGCCCTGTTTACAGAGCAATAACGTTTTATAAATAAAACTCTAATTTAGAGTTGTGAATAGATATCTTGTCTGGAAAACCTTGTGCTAATAACACAACTACATTAAATCCTTTGTGTTTTAGAATATATACAGTGTATATATATATATATATATATATAAATATATATATATATATATATATATATATACACAGTATATAAAACCAGTCGGTCCAGGCCTCAGTGGTCACAGTAGCTTTAATGGTAAATCACTGCTATGACCAATTGACCACTGGGACCAAGCAGTTCCTGGCCCTTTACAGACTGGAAGCAGCTGGGAATGGCGAAGTGTCGAAATCGCATACAGGTTAGGGGACTTTTTATGCTTTGGGGGACACCAACGGCCAGAAAACCCGTTAAACCCAAGGATCATATCAGAGAACCATAAATTCTCCAGTTTCAGGTGGTTATGTATGGAGTGGTGCCCACATCATTGTAATCATTGTGGTGGTGACGTCATCGCAGGTCCTGCTGAAGGAAGATAGAAGATCCATCTATCTTCATTCAGCAGCACATGCACTGACATCACCTCGCTCACCACATGTTGAGCTCAGTGACGTCATCGCAGGTCTTTTTGCAGTTCCTGAAGAAAGAAGAGGATACCGGCCGCACTATCAAGTGGATGAGGTGAGTTTTTTTTATTATTTTTAACCCCTCAATGGCCATTTTATTTAGCATTCTTTCTTAAGAATGCTATTATTTTCCGTTATAACCATGTTATAACGAAATTCATAAAGTAAAGTTCGGGCCCCATTGACTTTAATGGCGTCCGGGTTCGGTATTTGTGTCAAGTTCGTTCCCCGAACCTGAACTTTGACCTGAAATTGGTCCGATCCTGGTAAACCCGAACTTTACCAGGTTCGCTCATCCCTATACATAATTAATAGCACAGTCACTCAACACATTAATTCCAGCTGACAATTTTATCCCCCCCCCCCCCTTTGGTGGAGCTTAGCTTTGTGGAATGGCTACTGACATCTGTGTAGGGTAGGTACATTGCATATACTTGAATCAATTACTAGCATTGAAACTAGCCTTTTTATGGAGGCACAAGATGCTGAAATATTATGTGATAGCAAAGTAGAATTGTAGCTAGGTTTCCATTGACACATGTCATAGATTCACTATCTTGCCATTACCCTGTACTTATACATATGCATAATGGTAATGTTAGGTGAATTTTAAATATCCATCAATTGATGCACAAAGTCATCTGTATCAAAAGGTAGGCACAGTTTATTTTTTAAACCATTAGAAAATGTGGTGTGGTGTTTAACAAGCAGGATATGCTCAACCTATATGCAGTTGTGCATGTATATAGGGGAGCACATCCTGCACTTGTAGTCTGTTGCTAGGGGCAATCAACAGCAAAAAATGCATACAATGGAAGATGCCAGCAATGGACTACAAGTGCCACAATAACCATCCTACATACGATAACGATAATGTGGATGTGGAGAACAATCAAAAATATAACCATAGCAAAGGCAGTTGCACTCTGCGGCAATACTAAACCCTCACACTGATAAAATTGAGCGGTTAGTTCGACATGTCCTACTAGGAGGACATGTCTTAAGCTCGGACACCACGGCAAGGTCCCTCAAGTAGAGAATTTCACCTTAATAAAGAAGACTCAGCTACATACATTTCTGCTGGACTACTTCTATGTTTCTCTCTGTCCAAGGCAACTGTCAGTGTCTTGTAGTGAAAGGCATTGACAGTTCAACACAGCACAATACAAATGTATTGTGCTGTATTGAAACAGGGATCAGACCATGAAATGTTGAAGTCCAATAGTGGGACAAAAATTAAAAATTAACGATAAAAACAATTAAAGTTTCAATAAAAAATCCCCCTTCCCCATAAAAAGAGACAAATAAAATTGTAAAATAGAAAAAAAAAACAAAAAAACACATGTTAGGTATCACCGCATTTGTAACAACTTGCTTTATAAAAATATCCCCTGTCCGGGTAGATCAAAGGTGACAAAAATACATTTTTGTCACCTTTCATCACTAAAAGAGTTTAATACCAAGCGATCAAAAAGTCATATGTTCGCAAATATCATACCAATCAAACTGTCATCTAATCCCGCAAAAAATGAGTCCCTACAAAAAAAAAATAAAAACCAAACTCATATTTAAAAAAAAAACAGACATATTAGGTATCGCCACATCCGGAATGAGTCCCTGTTCCATAAAAATATCACATAAGCTAAAGTGTCTGGTGAACACCGTAAAAAAAAAAACTGTGCAAAAAAGCCATTTTTTTAATCACCTTACAAGTCAAAATGTGTAATACCAAACGATCAAAAAGTAGTATGAACCCAAAAATAATACCAATCAAACTATCATCTCATGCCGCAAAAAACTATACATAAGACAATCAGCCAAAAGATGAAAAACATATGGCTTTCAGAAAATGGAGACATAAAAACATATTTTTTTGTTTCAAAAATGCTTTTATTGTGTACAACCAAGATAAATATAAAAAAAATAGCTAAATTAAGTATTGCAACGTCCGTAACAATCTGCTCTATAAAAATATCACATGATTTGCATGTCAGGTGAAAACCATAAAAAAAAAAAAAAAAAAGTTACCTCCTGCCGCAAAAACCTCAACCCCTACATAAGATAATCGCCCAAAAAATAAAAATAATATGACTTTCAGAAAAAGGAGACACAAAAACATGATTTTTTTTCCCCAAAATCCTTTATTATGAAAAACTGAAACAAAAGAAAAATAATAGTAGACATATCTGATATTGTCGCCTCCATAACAACATGCTCTATAAAAATAGCACATCATCTAACCTTTCAGGTGAACAACGTAAAAAAATAAAAAATAAAAACTGCCATTTTTTTGTTACCTTGCCTCACAAAAAGTGTAATATAGAGCAATTAAAAGTCATATATACTACAAAATAGTACCAACAAAAGTGTCACCTTATCCAATAACTTCCAAAATGAGGTCTTTTTTTGGAGTTTCTACTACAGGGGTGCATCAGAAGGTCTTTAAATGTCATATGGTAACTTAAAATTATCCCAGAGAAATCTGCCCTCCAAAATCCATATGGCACTCCTTTCCTTCTGCACCCTGCCGTGTGCCCGTACAGCAGTTTACAATAACATTTGGGGTGTTTCTGTAAACTGCAAAATCACAGTAATAAATATTGAGTTTTATTTGGCTGTTAACCCGTTATGTGTTACAGGAAAAAATGAATTAAAACGGAGAATCTGCCCAAAAAGTGAAATTTAAAAATGTCATCTCGTTTTTCCTTTAATTCTTGTGGAACACCTAAAGGGTTAACAAAGTTTATAAAATCTGTTTTGAATAACTTGAGGGGTGTACTTTCTACAATGTGATAATTTATGGGTTTACACTATGTAAGCCCCACAAAGTGACTTCATAACTGAAGTGTTCCTTAAAAAAAAATGGGTTTCGGGAATCTTCTAAAAAATGAAAAAAATTAGCTTCTAAAATTCTAAGCCTTATCAGATCCTAATAAATAAAATTACATTTACAAAATGCTGCAAGCATGAAAGTGGACATATGGGGAATGTAAGGTAATAACTCTCTTATGATTTATCACTATCTGTCTTAAAAGAAGAGAAATTCAAATTTAGAAAATTGCTTATTTTTCAAATTCTCTATAAAATTTAGAAATTTCTAATAAATAAAGGTGAATTATATCGGCTAAAATTTTTCACTTCATTAAGTCCAATGTAATCTTAGAATGGTTTGGAAAAGTAAACACATTTCAAAGTAATCACCACATAAAGTGACACATGTCAAGTTTAAAAAAAAAATGGGCTGGTCCTTAAGGTACAAAATGGCAAGGTCCTAAAGGTGTTAATAGGAAAGATACCTGCATTCCATTAGCCTTTCTGCGGTGATATGTGATTATTACATTTCATTTTTTAGAGTGTATTAATAGGATAAATAATACATCTAAATTGCAGTTCTGCGGTGAATTGTGATTGTTATTTTTTGTGGTGGGGGGAATTTATTAATAATATATAAATATATATATATATATATATATATATATATATATATATATATATATATATGTGGTAAGGTGCAGGGTGCCGTCCTAGATGGCAGGTACGTGTCACCGAGGTTGCTGGCCTCGGTGAGGTGAGAGCCGGGTTTTTGTCTGCAGCAGCTAGTGCTGTTTGACTCTGTTAAATAGCATGGCTGCAAAGCCGATCCGGGCCGGCTCTTACTGGGAGCAGCTAAAGAGTAGGGTGGGTGGCTGCTCCCACGGTCCAGTCCGAGTTTTGGGCTGGGTTTATAAACTCAGCCAGCACCACCAGCTGTGAGAGTGATTGTCTTGGAAGCTGCTGCTAGTGGTGTGGAGCTCTCTGGGGTGGAAGGACGTGCCCAGCAAGGAGGCGTGCAGCCGTCCTGGAACCCTGAAGGAGGATTGTCCTGCGGCTGGGCTGACAGCCAGGTGCGAACCCGCACATCAAACCTGCCAGGTGAATGGAACCTGTGTTTGGACATTTTGTTTTCCCCTTCATTTGCTGATGTGTGTGACTTAACACCAATTGACTTTCTGCTGTTATTTTGATACAAGTGTGAATAAAACACTGTTTTCCGCACCTTCTGGACTCCCTGTGGCCTCTATACTGCACCCACACCGCCGTCTACCAGAGCGACTCCCCACATTTGGTGTCGGATGCGGGCATGCGCAGTGAGGCTGGCGTAAACGCCGAAGTTTTGTTTTTCTAAAGTGTATGGAATATATTAAGCCAGCAAAGCTGCAAGCAGGAGTTTCTGGCAACATGGAGGCTGCTGTGAAGGCTCTCATAGAGGCTAACGTGCAACAGCGGGAGACCAACCAACTATTGCTACAACATGTGATGGCGTTACAGGCGGCAGGAGCGTCCCACCACGTCCATGATGCCCGGAAAGCGGTCCGTGCGGCGATCCCAAAAATGACCCCGCAGACGACGTTGAGACGTACCTGGCGGTTTTTGAGAAGGTCGCCGTGAGGGAAAAGTTACCCCGTGACCAGTGGGCTGAGGTGGTCGCTCCGTTCCTGGCTTCCGGACCCCAGCAGGTGTTTTTCGACTTGTCGGACGACCAAGCGGCAGATTATGACACCGTGAAAGGAGAGGTCCTAGCCCGACTGGGCGTGAACGTGCTGGTCCGCGCCCAAAGAGTCCACCAGTGGGACTTTAAAACGACTGAACCCGCTAGGCCGCAGTACTACGACCTGCTGCACAGGCTGCAAAAGTGGCTGCAGCCCGATCTACTAAGTCCCACTGCCATGCTGGATCGACTGTTGGCGGACATCTTTTGGAGGGCCCTGCCTTATCCCCTCCAGCACTGGATCGGCCAGGTATCGCCCACCAATGCCCTGGAGATGGTCGACCTGGTGGAGCGCTACGAGGCCACCAGAAACCTGCAGGGGACTCTTGCGGGGAAGGGGTCAGTCAAACCCCGGAGGCCTCTGCCCCAGTTCCGACGTCCGGCGACAGAGTGGCCTGCACGGAAGATACCCCCTGCGAGTCCGCCTCCCGTGGTATGCTGGAGGTGTCAGGAGCCAGGCCACATCAGGGCCGACTGTCCGCATCGGGATGAGCCGATGGATATGAACTACGGGGGTCGTCTCTCCCTGTATGCACGGAAGCTGTGCGCAACTGGCACCCGTGAGGTGCAGGACCATAACCACCTGTGTCAGGTAGAGGTGGGAGACTCTCTGGCGGTGGCTCTGCTGGACTCCGGGAGTTTAGTCTCCCTGGTAAGGGCTGCCCTTGTACGGCCTGCGGAGTATACTGGCCGTAAAGTCGGGGTCCTGTGCATCCACGGAGACCTGAAAGACTACCCCACTGCACTAGTGACTTTGTCCACCGCGGCTGGTAGGTGGACCCACGAGGTGGCTGTCGCTACTAAACTCCCACACGAACTGATACTTGGGAGGGACTTCCCGGTTTTCCGGCGCTGTGGCCGGTAATAAAGGTATCTGAGGGACCCGAGACAGGGGTGACCCTAGTGGAGTGGCCTGATACCACTGGAAGGCCAGAACCCTGGGAGCCCGAGTCTGAAGGGCCGGCGGTAGGGGTGACCACTGCTCCAGCGGTAGAGGGGGAGACAACCCCACTGAGTGTAATGGTGGGAGACACGGAGGACTTGCCACCGGGACCTGAGTTGGCAGACCTCAATGTCTCCGGGAAAATTTTGGGACCGCACAACACCGGGACCAAACCCTGACCAGGGCCTGGGAGAATGTGCTGGAAATTGATGGGAAACCCCAGAAACCAGGGGCTGAATTAATGTTCCCACGATTTATTGTTCTGCAGGATATGTTGTATCGGGTGAACCAAATCCGAGGCGAACCTGTTGAACAGTTGGTGGTGCCCACAGCGTATCGCAAGCTTGTCATGGAGCTTGCCCACCAACATGTTCTTGGGGGACACCTGGGGTGGCAGAAAACCCAGGACCGCATACTGCAGCGGTTTTATTGGCCCAGTGTGTTCAAGGAGGTAGAGAATTATTGTAAGTCCTGTCCGACCTGTCAGATAACTAGCCCCCAGCCACATTTCCGTAGTCCTCTGGTACCTCTGCCAATTATTGAAGTACCGCTTGAGCGAATCGCGATGGATTTAATTGGGCCTGTACCAAAGTCTCGCCAGGGGCCACCAACACATTCTGGTAGTTCTCGACTATGCCACTGGTATCCGGAGGCGGTGCCTCTGCGACATACCTCAGCTAAGCTCATTGCCAAAGAGTTAATGGAGATGTTTTCCCGTGTGGGCCTGCCAAAAGAGGTTCTGACAGACCAAGGGACCCCTTTTATGTCCAAAGTAATGAGGGAACTGTGTAAATTGTTGCGTATAAAGCAGTTACGGACGTCCGCTTACCATCCGCAAACAGACGGTCTTGTGGAGAGGTTTAACCAAACTCTAAAAATATGTTAAAGAGGGTGGTGTCTAGAGATGGGAAGGACTGGGATCTGCTTCTGCCCTATCTCATGTTCGCAGTGCGAGAGGTGCCCCAGGCCTCTACTGGGTTCTCGCCCTTCGAACTGCTTTATGGCAGACACCCTCGGGGCCTGTTGGATATCGCCAAGGAAGCATGGGAACAACAGCCTGTCCCCCACAAAAGTGTCATTGAGTATGTCGCCCAAATGCAGGAACGGATGGAAAGGGTGTTGCCCTTGGTCCGGGAGCATATGGAGGCAGCGCAACAAGCCCAGAGTAGGGTGTACAATCGTCAGGCTCGGGTACGGGACTTCAATCCGGGAGATCGGGTTTTGGTTCTGGTACCCACCCTTGACAGCAAATTCCTAGCTAGGTGGCAGGGCCCCTATGAGGTGATCGAGAAGGTAGGGGAAGTAATTACAAAGTACACCAGCCAGGCGGCGCAAGCCGGAGCAGGTGTACCACGTGAATTTACTTAAGCCGTGGAAAGATAGGGACGCGGCCGACGACCACAGCCCCGGCCAGGGCTTCTAGGTGAAAAGGGTCCAGCCCCACAGTTCGAGGCCTGTGAAGCCGTAACCACGGTAAAAATTGCAGACAGCCTATCTTCCAAACAAGTTCAGGAAGTCAGGGAGTTCCTCAGTCGGAACACGGATGTGTTCTCGGACCTCCCTGGCCGCACATCTCTCATCCGACATGACATCGTCACTGAGCCTCAGGCCAAGGTCCGGTTAAAACCATACCGGGTACCCGAGGCTCGGCGGCGGGCCATCGCGGAGGAAGTGCAGTTAATGTTGAAGCTCGATGTCATTGAGGAGTCGAAAAGTGAGTGGGCCAGTCCCATAGTCCTAATACCCAAGCCGGATGGGACGTTGCGGTTCTGCAACGACTTTCGCAAGTTAAATGAAGTATCCAAGTTTGACGCGTATCCCATGCCCCGAGTAGACGAGCTTGTTGAAAGTTTAGGACAAGCCCGTTATTTTTCTGTGCTGGACCTCACTAAAGGGTACTGGCAGGTACCCTTAACGGAGTCGGCTAAGGAAAAAACCGCATTTATTACCCCGCAGGGCCTGTATCACTACAAGGTGTTACTCTTTGGCCTGCATGGCGCCCCCGCCACTTTCCAAAGGTTTAATGGACATAGTGCTGCGACCACATCGTCGGTACGCCTCGGCCTACTTAGATGATGTAGTCATCCACAGCACCGACTGGGAAAGCCATTTACCCAAGGTGCAGGCGGTAGTGGATGCCCTGAGGAAAGCCGGACTGACCGCTAACCCAAAGAAGTGCTCCATAGGGTTAGAGGAGACAAAATATCTGGGATATGTAATTGGGCGGGGAGTCATCAAGCCTCAGGTAAATAAGGTAGAGGCAATACGGAGTTGGCCCCGACCGGTCACAACCAGGCAGGTAAAGTCGTTCCTGGGGATTGTGGGGTATTACATGAGGTTTGTGCCCCACTTTGCTACTATTGCTTCGCCATTGACAGAGTTGTTAAAGGGGCGTAAGACAGGGATGGTCCGCTGGAATGAGCAGGCGGAAAAGGCTTTCTCCGCCTTGAAATCGGCCCTGTGTGGGTCCCCGGTTTTGGTGACACCCGATTTCAGGAAGGATTTCGTAGTCCAGACCGACGCCTCTGAGGTTGGCCTTGGTGCGGTACTGTCGCAGGAAGTCAACGGGGAGGAGCATCCCGTTGTCTTCCTCAGCCGCAAGCTCACCCCAGCAGAGACTAGGTACAGCATAGTCGAGAGAGAGTGCCTGGCCATCAAGTGGGCACTCGAGGCCCTCCGTTATTACCTGTTGGGCAGAAGCTTTCGCCTGGTGACCGACCACTCCCCACTCAAGTGGATGTCCCAAGCCAAAGAGAGGAATGCCCGGGTCACCAGGTGGTTTCTGTCCCTACAGAATTTTAAATTCACGGTGGAGCACAGAGCGGGCCGGTTATTAAAAATGCAGACGCGCTCTCCCGGGTACACTGTTTGACCTGTGTCCACCCCTCAGGGTTGAACAAAGGGGGGTATGTGGTAAGGTGCAGGGTGCCGTCCTAGATGGCAGGTACGTGTCACCGAGGTTGCTGGCCTCGGTGAGGTGAGAGCCGGGTTTTTGTCTGCAGCAGCTAGTGCTGTTTGACTCTGTTAAATAGCATGGCTGCAAAGCCGATCCGGGCCGGCTCTTACTGGGAGCAGCTAAAGAGTAGGGTGGGTGGCTGCTCCCCACGGTCCAGTCCGAGTTTTGGGCTGGGTTTATAAACTCAGCCAGCACCACCAGCTGTGAGAGTGATTGTCTTGGAAGCTGCTGCTAGTGGTGTGGAGCTCTCTGGGGTGGAAGGACGTGCCCAGCAAGGAGGCGTGCAGCCGTCCTGGAACCCTGAAGGAGGATTGTCCTGCGGCTGGGCTGACAGCCAGGTGCGAACCCGCACATCAAACCTGCCAGGTGAATGGAACCTGTGTTTGGACATTTTGTTTTCCCCTTCATTTGCTGATGTGTGTGACTTAACACCAATTGACTTTCTGCTGTTATTTTGATACAAGTGTGAATAAAACACTGTTTTCCGCACCTTCTGGACTCCCTGTGGCCTCTATACTGCACCCACACCGCCGTCTACCAGAGCGACTCCCCACAATATATATATATATATATATATATATATATATAGGAGAAAAATGGACAGCACTCCAGGCGAAAGTTTCTTGAAAACAGATGTGGTTTAATCACCCATGTGACAAAAATGACAACGTTTCAGCTTTACAATCAAGCCTTTTTCAAGTGATTGATTGTAAAGCTGAAACGTTGTCCTTTTTGTCACATGGGTGATTAAACCACATCTGTTTTCAAGAAACTTTCGCCTGGAGTGCTGTCCATTTTTCTCCTTTATATTCATGGGTAAGGACTTAAACCCTTGGACTTAGCACCCACTCTTTAGTCTTTTGGACTCTCGGTGCCGCCATTTTTTTCCTTTTATATATATATATATATATATATGTATGTAAAACAGAAAGTCCGAGCTGCACGCCAATTCAATCAATTGTAGTGGTGGAGTGCAAGCAGCTGTGACAAAATAATAAAACTGGAAAAATGCCATGGCACATCCAAAGTAGTGAAAAAAAGGGTAATCCTTTTATTCACCCAGGCGACGTTTCGGTCCACTCCCTGGGACCATTTTCAAGCAATGAATGTATGGTCATTGTGCACATATATAGTGTAAATCACATTTGCATAAATAATTCGCAGAAAATGGAAATACATTGAATAACACAGTGCTGAATACATATAACATCCTATTAATAGTTGACCACAATTAACATAAACAGTGCAATCTAATTCTAATACAGAATAGCTCAATATTCCGTGCAGTACATAACCTGATCATGTGACATTTAAAATTAGATTAGCCCACCTTGAAACAAGAAGTGGATGAAGGTGGAACGCTCTGCAAGAAAGATAACTCTGCAGACTCAGGATTCGTAGCGGTTGAGCGTCTACATGTCATGACTGCGCATGTCAAAAGACACGTCTGTGTCATATTATTATGTGATCAATCCCCAGAAATATTACTCTAGTCAGGTGTTAGGAATACGTCACAACACTAACATTAACTGATTATAAGTAGCACAGGCTGAATAAGTCCGATCAAAAAGAGGTGCTTAATCGCAGCACCCTCTTTTTAGTATATCTGTGGAATCTGGGGAACTTTCACCAATCCCTATTGGTCCCCTTCCAAAGTCAGAGTATAATAATTATTACGCCAGTATAGTAAACATTAGTGTTGATAACGGATATTCGAATTGCGAATTTTAATCGCGAATATCGGCACTTCGAGAATTCGTGAATATTTAGAATATCTCAAAATATTTTTGCAATCGCGAATATTCGTTTTTTTAAAATACCAGTCTATGCTAATTTCTATACAAATTTTATGCAATTTTTTTTAATGCTAATTTTCGCAGTCAAGAAAATAATGCCTGAAGATCAGGAATTCGCGAATATATGGCGAATATTCACCCAAATATTCGCGAAATATCGCGAATTTCGAATATTGCCCCTGCCGCTCATCACTAGTAAACATATACGATTGAAAACGCATCAAAACGGCTGCAAATGAATTGTATAATAGTAGTAAAAATCAATTATAATCAGTTGTACACGTCCAGAATACTCCATCTTCATCCACTTAACGGTAGATCTAAGGAATAAAACATATACATTATTTTATTGAAAGTCCCAAAAAAGGGGAAGAGCACAGAGGCAAAAAGAACAGTCATGAAAAAGCCCAAGTCCAACTCACGTTTTTTGAGCAATTTCACCCGGTTACCACCAGTACGGTATTGTGTTACGTGTAGTGTTGAGCGAACAGTTCGAGAATAGTTCGGGTTCGTACCGAATTTTGGGGTGTCCGGGACCCGGACCCGAACCCGGACATTTTCAAAAAAGTTCGGGTTTGGGTTCGGTGTTCGTCGATTACTTCCCGCTTTCTGAAGGGCTGCACAGCAGCCAATCAGCTAGCGTTTTACTTCTTGCCCTAAGAGCCCATCACAGTCATGCCTACTAATGGCATGGCTGTGATTGGCCAAGTGCAGCATGTGACCCAGCCTCTATTTAAGCTGGAGTCACGTAGCGCCGCACGTCACACTGCTCTGATTAGTGTAGGGAGAGGACGCAGCTTCTGTCAGGGCGAGATTAGGCAGGTTAAAGTCAGCAACAGCACCTAATGAACGGATCAATTTACAGCTGAGAATCATTGAACTTCTGCTAGTTACTTGCTCGCTGGTTTTTAGGCTGCACAGAGCGTTTTTCTGTCACTTATTTTCTGGGTTGATCGGCGGCCATTTTGTGACTTGTGGTGCGCCAGAAGAAGCTGCCACCAAGTCCATCAATCCATCAATACTAGTTTGTTTTTTTGCTGTATCCTACATCAGGGGCTTGGCTGTGCTAATTGTCACCCCTAGAAACTCAGGAAAGAAATTTCTACATTTTATTAAGGGGTTAAATACAATTGCCCAAATACCAATCCCCTAAATCTGGTGTTCCAGCTTTGGTTAGACAAGTATAATACTGTCTGCTGTCTGGCAAAGGATAGATTATTTTCTGGGGTTAAATTCAATTGCCAAAATAGCAATACCATAAATCAGTGGTTTCAGCTGTGGCTGGCAAAATAGAATGGTGTCCGAGGTAACGCACACACGTACAGACGCACGTACACGATTCTTGAATAGTTGTATTATCGCGATAATAAAACTAACAGTGTAAAGTTGACTGTATTGCTCTAAGTTATATTCGCGTACGAATGTAACTTCTATTACAGCACACCAATACTAAAACTGACTAAGAGACAGCTTTAACCGCTTGCCGACCGCCGAACGCACGGATGCGTCCAGGCGGCGGCAAGTTTGTTCCTCCTGGACGCATCCGTGCGTCATCTCGCGAGAGCCGAGATCTGCTGTGAACGCGCGCACGCGTTCACAGCAGAGCGCGGCTCTGCAGTTAGACTACAGCCTGCCAGCGATGATCAATCGCTGGCAGGCTGTAAATGTAAAATAAATGAGATCAAGTGGTATATCAGACGCTGTGTTGCTAACAGCGTCTGATATACTCTAATACCTGGTCCTCTGGTGGTCCCATTTACTGGGATCGACCACCAGAGGACCAGGTAACAATGTAAAGTTGCACCAAACACTACACTAACCCCCACCCCCTCACTTTATAACCACTATTAACCCCTTGTTAACCCCTGATCACCCCATATAGACTCCCTGATCACCCCCCTGTCACTGATCACCCCCCCTGTAAGGCTCTATTCACATGTCCATATGTGTTTTGCGGTTCCGCGGATCCACAGATCCGTGCCACGGATCCGCGGCGCGGATCCGCAAAA
Organism: Bufotes viridis; assembly: GCA_033119425.1. Lineage (NCBI taxonomy): Eukaryota > Metazoa > Chordata > Amphibia > Anura > Bufonidae > Bufotes > Bufotes viridis. The sequence continues at coordinate 62,213,865 of CM065594.1, read as the reverse complement.
CACGGACACCGTCAATGTGCTTTCCGCATTTTGCAGATCCGCACATTGCCAGAACTATATAGAAAATGCTTTTTCTTGTCCGCAATTGCGGACAAGAAAAGGGCATGTTCTATATTTTTGCGAACGGAAATGCAGACTCGTAAGTGCGGATCCGTAATTCGGATCCGAGCGGACAAAGTCTGTCCCCATAGAAATGAATGGGTCCGCAATTCCGCTCCGCAAACAGAATTTCGGACGTGTGAATGGGGCATAAGGGTCCCTTATCACCGCCAGTTAGTTAGCTACTTGTTAGGTAGCTAGCGCCCAGCCCACCGCACCGCAGTCACTGATTTTGGCAGAGATTTTTTCATCCACATTGATCGATGCGAATGAAAAAATCTGTGCCGCTCATTTATTTTTTATTTTTTCAGCCCAGAGGCTGAACGGAAAAAAAAAATCTCATTACCCGTATGCTCAATATACAGAGAATCGCAGAAACTCCTAATGCTGGCCATACGTGTAATGATTGCGGAGACCCTCAAATGCCAGGGCAGTACAAAAACCTCACATGTGACCCCATTTTGGAAAGAAGACACCCCAAAGTATTCCGTGAGGGGTATGGCGAGTTCATGTAAAATTTTATTTTTTGTCACAAGTTAGTGGAATATGAGACTTTGTAAAAAAAAAAAAATATATCAATTTCCGCTAACTTGTGCCAAAAATTTTTTTCTGTGAACTCGCCATACCTCACAGAATACCTTGGAGTGTCTTCTTCCACAATGGGGTCACTTGTGGGTATTTATACTGCCCTGGCATTTTAGGGGTCCTAAAGCGTGAGAATCCAAATGCGTAAAAATGCCCTGTGAAATCCTAAAGGTACTCATTGGTTTTAGGGCCCCTTTGCATCTTGGCTGCAAAAGTGTCACTCATGTAGTATCGCCGTACTCAGGAGAAGTAGGGCAATGTGTTTTGGGGTGTATTTTACATATACCCATGCTGGTGAGAGAAATATCTCTGTAAATGACAACTTTTAAATTTTTTTATACAAAGTTGTCAATTTACAGCGATATTTCTCACACAAAGTATGGGTATATGTAAAAATACACCCCCAAAACACATTGCCCTACTTCTCCTGAGTACGGCGATACCACATGAGTGACACTTTTTGCAGCCTGGGTGCGCAAAGGGCCCAAATTCCAAAGAGTACCTTTAGCTTTTACATGGCTGCTCACAATTAGCCCCGCCCAAAATGCCAGAACAGTAAACACACTCACAAGTGACCCCATTTCGGAAGTAGACACCCTAAGGTATTCACTGAGGGGCATAGTGAGTCCGTGGGAGATTTCATTTTTTTTGCCAGAAGTTAGCAGAAATGGAAACTTTATTATTTTTATTTTTTCCTCAGAAAGTGTCATTTTCCGCTAACTTGTGAAAAAAATGAAATGATACATGAACTCACCATGCCCCTCCGCGAATACTTTGGGGTGTCTTCTATCTAAAATGGTGTCATTTGGGGGTATTTATACTATCCTGACATTCTAGCACCTGAAGAAACATGACAGGTGCTCAGAAAGTCAGAGCTGCTTCAAAATGCAGAAATTCACTTTTTTGCACCATAGTTTGTAAACGCTATAACTTTTACCCAAACCAATAAATATACACTTATTTTATTTTTTTTTATCAAAGACATGTAGAACAATAAATTTTGCGAAGAATTTATATAGAAATGTAGTTTTTAAAAAAAAATTACAACAGAAAGTGAAAAATGTCATTTTTTTGCAAAAATTTCGGTAATTTTTGATTAATAGCAAAAAAAGTAAAAACGTTAGCAACAATGAAATACCACCAAATGAAAGCTCTATTAGTGAGAAGAAAAGGAGGTAAAATTCATTTGGGTGGTAAGTTGCATGACGGAGCAATAAACGGGTAAAGTAGTGTAGTGCAGAATTGTAAAAAGTGGCCTGGTCATTAAGGGTGTTTAAGCTAGGGGGGCTGAAGTGGTTAAGTTCTATTCGAACGCGATTGCAACTTTGGAACTTAAAGTGGTGTACGATTTTAAAAGTTGAGTACTAAAAAGTTGGAATCGCAATGCGATTCTTATGTATTTGCTTAATCGCATTGCGATTACAACTTTGAGCTACCGATCACCATGGGAACGCCTCCTCCAGTAGAATGTACTGTCGGATGTGAGAATTAAGTTGAAATCGCAATGCGATTATTATATATCTGCTTAATCGCATTGCCGTTTCAACTTAGCATTGCTAAATAATTCCATCCATATTCGTTAACTTACTGACTCAGTAAGTTAACGATATGAATGGAATTATTTAGCAATGCTAAGTTGAAATCGCAATGCGATTAAGCAAATATATAAGAATCGCATTGCGATTTCAACTTAATTCTCACATCCGACAGTACATTCTACTGGAGGAGGCGTTCCCATTGTGATCGTTAGCTCAAAGTTGTAATCGCAATGCGTTTATTGCGGTATATTATCCCTCTGGGTGTCTTTTACAGCCTTTTTAGTGCCCAAAAGTTCGGGTCCCCATTGACTTCTATGGGGTTCGGGTTCGGGATGAAGTTCGGGTTGAGTTCGGATCACGAACCCGGACATTTTCCGGAAGTTCGGCCGAACCTCTCGAACCCGAACATCCAGGTGTTCGCTCATCTCTAGTTACGTGGTCTAATAACATAAATTTAAGATAATTTCTTAGTGACCTTTTTCAATGAAATATCGTGACAGCGGGAGATCCCTACGTGATTTTCTAATCGAATATCGATGAAAATTAAAGCGCGTTTTAAAGTCGCAAGAAGTTTCACCCACTTATAACATATGACAAGGGCACCACAAGACCTACACCACATAAGTGGAATCACATGTCAAGAAATATTTGATTTTATGAACCTTTTGTGTAGTAGGATATATAAACACACTGCCCTTAACCATGTAATTACAGTTGATACAATCTAAACAAGGGTAGGAACCCAATTTTTTTTATGTAAAAAAAACTCTGTTGTTCAACTTTCCCTGATCCTATATCATTTTTAACCAATCTGTCCTTCAATTTACGTCGCCTTCTATACAACATCAAAGGTTTCTCTCGAAATGCCGTAATATTGCTATGTCCAGCAGCTAGAATCGGCCAATGTCTGTTCACTATCTTAGTCACATAGGTCCTGGCCTCACTGTAAGTAGTTATCAAGGCTATTCTAGTATCCTTGTTATTCCTCAGTACCTTCTTCTGTAATAATTGCTGTCTATTTTTTTCCTGCACGCGAGCTAATTGAGTACGTAAGACAGAAGTAGGATAAAGCCTATCATGAAAAGCCTGAGTCATAGTATGCAATGTTCCCTCCAATACATCAGGATGGCTAACAATTCTTTTAGCTCCAATGAATTGACTGTATGATAGTGACCGAATAATTTTTTTGGGATGTGCACTATCATATCTCAATGTGGTATTCCTATCTGTCGGTTTCACATACAGAGTAGTAACCAATTTCTCTTCTACAATTTGGACCAAAACAACCAAAAAGTGCAAATTATCAAATTAATATTCCATGGGGTATTGAATGTCAGAGTTCAAACCGTTCAGAAAGGAATGGAACAGTTCCAATTCTGGATTTTAGCTGTAATGAATTGACTGTATGTTTATGGTCGCTACCATATAGTCAATTCATTAGAGCTAAAAGAATTGTTAGCCATCCTGATGTATTGGAGGGAACATTGAATACTATGACTCAGGCTTTTCATGATAGGCTTTATCCTACTTCCGTCTTACTTACTCAAATTTAAGGACAGATTGGTTAAAAATGATATAGGATCAGGGAAAGTTGTACAACAGAGTTTTTTGACATAAAAAAAATTGGGTTCCTTCCCTTGTTTACATTGTATCAATTGTAATTACATGGTTAATGGCAGTGTGTTTATACATCCTACTACACAAAAGGTTCATAAAATCAACAATTTCTTTACATGTGATTCCACTTATGTGGTGTATGTCTTGTGGTGCCCTTGTCATATGCTCTACATGGGTGAAACTTCTTGCGACTTTAAAACTCGCTTTAATTTTCACCGATATTCGATTAGACAATCACATAGGGATCTCCCGGTGTCACGACATTTCATTGAAAAAGGTAATTAAGAAAAGCTTCTTAAATTTATGTTATTGGACCACGTACCACAGTCCTGTACTGGTGGTAACCGGGTGAAATTGCTAAAAAAAACGTGAGTCTGAGTGGATATACAAGTTACAATCCCTCAGACCCATGGGTTTAAATGTGGACTACAGACCTTGAGCTTTTTCATGACTGTTCATGAATATATATGTTTTATTCCTTAGATCTCCCGTTAAGTGAATGAAGAGGGAATATTCTGGACATGTACAAATGATTATGATTGATTTTTTTCTACTATTATATAATTCATTTGCAGCGGTTTTGATGCATTTTCAATCATATATGTTTACTATACTGGCGTAATAATTATTATACTCTGGCTAGAGTAACACCTGACTAGAGTAATATTTCTGGGGATTGATCACATAATAATATGACACAAACGTGTCTTTTGACATGCGCAGTCATGACATGTAGACGCTCAACCGCTACAAATCCTGAGTCTGCAGAGTTATCTTTCTTGCAGAGCATTCCACCTTCATTCACTCCTCGTTTCCAGGTGGGCTGATCTAATTTTAAATGTCACATGATCACGGGTTATGTACTGCACGGAATATTGAGCAATTCTGTATTAGAATTATATTACACTGTTTATGTTAATTGTGGTCAACTATTAATAGGATGTTATATGTATTCAGCACTTTGTTATTAAATGTATTTCGATTTGCTGCCAATTATGTATGCAAATGTGATTTACCATATATATGTGCACAGTGACCGTACATTCAGTGCTTGAAAATGGTCCCAGGGAGTGGGCCGAAACGTCGCCTGGCTGAATAAAAGTATCACACTTTTTTCACCACTTTGGATATGCATTTCTCTCTCTCTCTCGCGCTCTCTCTCATATATATATATATATATATATATATATATATATATATATATATATAAATATAAAACATACATAGTGACATAGTTTATAGGGCCAAAAAAAGTCATGTCTTAATTGTCGTTCAATGGTGAAGATACATTGTATTACAGCATTTTTTTGGGCGGTACTATTTTAATTTAATTATTTTACTATACTGTATGTCAGACAGACATGTCACAGGCCTTATAAAGGGAACTGGAAGTGGCCAAAACGTTTCTGTTGCAGGCAGCAGAAGAAGGGGATGAATGAATGAATGAATCAAGAGTTGCAGACAGAGGCCTTAGCTTCCGGTATCATTTAGTGGTCGTGTCTTTACCAGCTGCCCAGCGGTGCTTGAATGATTGACTCAGTCTTCAACTTCGTCGCAAGGGACATCAGAAACACCCAGCCAAGAGTTGGATGGGTTTCTCAGACATGACGCTTAGTTGGCATGGGCCGGGAGCAGGCCCTGTGTCCCCACCTGTCCTGAACCTTCCTGTGTCATTTTCAGTTCCCTCAGCACGGGAAGTATTATATGTCGTAGCCTCGGCTTCACTTTTCAGCAACGACGAGCTACTAGAGTACAGTGAGCAGCTACTGCCCAGCCAAGATCTGGAGAAGACATCCGCAGCTTCTTCCGATAGGCGGACAAGTAGTCATGAGGAGAGTTGGGAGCTGGTGTTGCAAGCAGTAAGGCTCCTGCTCAGAGACGGTTGAGGAGGACATCAGTGATGTGCAAACAGTACTCGACGATGATGTAGCTGAACGCCGGGTGACGAAGGGGCTTCATAATCATCAGGAGAAGAGTGTGGCAGCTTGCGCATGTGGCAGCGGTGAAGCCAGCAAGTTGAGAGCGTGGCCTGGAGTCCGCAGGGTGGCAGCAGTGAGAGGACAGGAGCCAAATGTGCCCGGGGTAGACTGCCCGTAAAGTAGTGGTGCAGGGGTTCACGGAGGCAGCAGCGGTAGCAGTCAATGCAGAGTGTTGGGGATAAAATCACCTACTCGGCGATGTGGCATTTTTTGTTAAGCCGCCGGAAGAGGTGAACATGGCCATTTGCCGAATCTGTGCGCAGAAGGTGAAGCATGGCCAGGGTGCCAATGATGGCACCATGGCTCTGCATCAATACAAGCAGTGTCACCATAAATTGGCCTGGGAGAACTGCATCACCCAGTGACACACACCCAATTTCATGCCATCAAGGCTCCACCACCTCAGCCGAAGGGAGCTGTCCTTCCCATCATCTACTGGTCCTGATGCTCCTGCTCCTCCTCCTACTACTCCTCGTCAGTCATTCCATCAGCAATCGATCACAAAGCGATTGAAAAGAGGCAACAGTATGTGTGCACTCATCCAACGATGCAGAAGCTTAATGTGCTCCTGCCCAAGTTGCTGATGCTGCAATCCCTCCCTTTCCAAGTGGTACCTGCACCTTTCTGAGAACTGATGGCTTGTGCCAAACCAAGGTGGAGAGCCCCAAGCAGTCATTTCTTTGCTAAAAAGGCAGTGCCAGCCTTATACAAATATGTAGATCAGAAGGTGGCCCAATCCTTGAGCCTGTTAGTGTCTGCCAAAGTGCATGGCTGCGCCAACATATAGAGCCATAACTGCAGTCAAGGAAAATATATGTCCTTTACTTCTCACTGGATTTATGTGGTTCCTGCCCTGGCTAGCCAGCAACCTGGCCAGGTGACCCGCTTCCACCTTCTCACGCGGTGGTCCTGCAACAATGTCAGCCACTGTCTCCTCATCCTCCACCATGTCCTCAGCCTCCACTGCAGGAACAATTCACAATGCTCCTCCAGCATACCACATGTGCATGGCCCGGCGGTGTCACGCTTTTTTTACACCTCGTTTGCCTGGAGGGAGATGAGGAAGACGAGGCAGATGACCCAGACACACCGTGGCAGTATGCAATGGAAATGGAGGCAGGGAGTGCTTCTGTCACGGCGGGAAGTGGGGGAAACCCCCCACCGTGCATCGTCTGCAGCTGCTAAGACAGATAGCAGGAAAAGGGAGCTGGTGACCTCCGGAAGCATCCCTATAGAACCCTGGCCTCCTAACTGTATGGACCAACTTTGAAGGTAGAAGGGCCCATACCTCATAAACCTGGAGCCCTAAGAATCCCTGTTTAACCCTGGATATAATGACAGGGCAGAGACCACCTGCTCATACCATACCACAGATGGGCATGAGTCTCCAGAGGCCCCTCTGCAGCCGGGAACCAGACAGTGTATGCCCGCACGACAGGTAAGTAACAGAGCAAGCCACATACACAAAGCCCAAACTTACCTGCCGCACTGGAGGAGCTGAACCAGCACCAGGACCTCCTGGATCCCCATACGGACACCAGATGCATGGGGGAGATCCTGGCAGGGCAGCACACCATCTGGTCTTTGCTTAAACCCCTCCGGGAAAGCAAGCCCCTTCCGGAGCAACACACAACTACGACCACTCCAGACAGACCCACAACATAACAACAACACAAGGTGGGTATGAGCTAAACAAACACACTGGAGGGGATACACCAAACAGAGGAGATAAACAATGGACAATGAAACCAATATAACGAATAAGGGTGGCTTACGCAGACATAACAGTGGGAACACACAACAAGCTCCAGCACACTACTGACCTCAGGCTCCAAACACACACACATAAGGAGGCCTGAGGTCACACCCACTACACACCCATTAAATCTGTGCACACCACTCCTAGCACAAAGACATTAAACCCATGTGCACCACATGCAGGGAAAAAGCACACCACACAGATGTAAGTGTCTCGCAAGCTCTAGACACAAATTTGCCAACGGCAACCGCACACGAGGCTACAACGTATAGCCCAACGCGCGGCAACCGAAAACCATGCCGCTGGCAAGAGCATGCGAGATAGAGGAACACAACCTAAACACAGGTTGTGACATACCAGTTGCTGGCGGCAACGGCATGTAAAACCAGAGTCACAACCCACCGGAGGTAATGACAAACACAACCTCAACAGAGGTCGTGACATATGTGTTGCCAACGGCAACTGCTTGTAGAGAAAAGGGTCACAACCCCACTGTGGGTCATGACAGCTTCTGAGTCCCTTGCCCAAATGGCCCGATGCATACTCACTTTCTTGCGTAGTAACAGCCGGATTATCACCATTCGGCAGAATGATGACTTCTTGCTCTCCACCATGGGAGACTCTCGCAACAGGTCCAAAATGGGTGCTTTTTCTACACCCGCTGAGAGGGAGGACAAACTGAACTACTATAGAAACTTCCTATGTAGTCAGTTGGCCGCTGCCTATATGCCCCCTCGTCCATCCTCTCGCATTTCTGACCGGGGGACCCACTGCGCTCACGCTCCACTGCCATGGCTGCTGGGGCGGGGCAGGAGCAGTACCAGCTCTATCAGCAGCAGCCTGAATCTAGAGTTGCTGATGAGCAACTTTCTTCGTGCGCATAGTGAAGAAACTACTCAGCAGCTAGAAATAGAGCAGAACATGAACCAGCTGGTTGTGGCATACCTGGACAGTACCATGCAACCCCACATTGAAGATCCGCTGGACTATTGGGCAGCCAAACTGAATTAGTGGGCGCAACTGTCTGTTTGCCCTGGAAAATCAGTCCTGCCAAGCCAGTAGTGTGGCACCAGAGCGGATGTTTATTGTGCCTGTCCACTCAAAATGTGGAGAAACTGACCTTTGTCAAGATGAATCAGGCGTGGATCAGCCAGGATATCCACCCACTAATGCCTGATGCATCTGATTAGATCATCCATGCTGCCTCACCCAAAACTTGACAATAGAGACTGGTTTCTTCTGGCTAACTCTCTCAGCTACTATTCTGATGCTTCCACCCGCCTGATGCCACACATCTGATGCCAAGTGCTCCTTCTCACACCCAACATCGTCAGTGAGTACTGTTATTGCCACCCACCTCCCCACTCTGTCACCAGGTCACTCTGTGGTTTCCTGATGCTGCTCCCACCTCCACACTCTGTCATTGTGCGACTCTGTGGCCTCCTTATGCTGCTGCTAAATCTACACTATGTCACTGGGCCAGTCTGTGGCCTGCTCATGCTGCTGCCACCTCCACACAATGTCACCTTGCCACTTTGTGGCATCCCCATGTTGCTGCTGCTGCCACCTCCACACTATGTCAACGTGCCAGTCTGTGGCCTCCTCATGCTGCTGCTGCCACCTCCACACTATGTCACCTTGCCACTCTGTAGCCTCCTCGTGCTGCTGCTAAATTAAAACTATGTACCTGGGCCACTCTGTAGCCTTCTCATGCTAAGGCTGCTGCTGCCATCTACACACTATATCACCTTGCCACTTTGTGGTCTCCTCATGCTGCTGCTAAATCAACACTAAGTCACTGGGTCACTCTGTGGCCTCCTCATGTTGCTGCTGCTCCCACCTCCACACTATGTCACCTTGCCACTCTGTGGTCTCCTCATGCTGCTGCCAACTCACAACTCTGTCTCTCGACCACTCTGTGGTCTCCTTATGCTGCTGCTAAATCAACACTCTGTCATTGGGTCACTCTGTGGCCTCCTTATGCCGCTGCCACCTCCACACTATGTCACCTTGCCACTATGTGGTCTCCTCATGCTGCTACTAAATCAACACTATGTCATTGTGCCACTCTGTGGCCTCCTCATGCTTATTCTGCTGTTGCCACCTCCACCCTATGTCACCTTGCCAGTCTGTGGTTTTCTGTGCTGCTGCTAAATCAACACTATGTCATTGGGTAACTCTGTGGCCTCCTTATTCTGCTGCCACCTCCACACTATGTCACCTTGCCAGTTTTTGGCCTCCTCATGCTGATGCTGCTGCCACCTCCACTGCCACCTCCAGACTATGTCACCTTGCACAACGGATCCTGTCTGTGTAGTAGCTGTAAGGCCTGAATAGTCCCATCATAATTGGCTTATGATTTGGTAGCCAAAGGCAGGAGTTGGTACAAAACACAGAAGACATGCAAATATTCCATTTATGTGTCATCTCTGTTATGGATCAACTCCTGTTTTTTTTTTTTTTTTGGCTTTACCAATACTGATGGATTACTGACCAAATGCTGACCGAGTGAAGGTGGATGCTCAACAGACAGGATCCATTTTTTGGGGGGTTATTGTTCTGATGGATCAAAGGAAGGGCAAAATAATCAGGGACGTCAACACAAACTTACTGCTGACACCCTCTCCACTCTGTCAGGGGGGCTCTACTTGTATAATCATTTTATAGAACAGGTTCTGTAGATATCTATGTGGAATCAGCTAACGACGGTGTAAAAGGAGTGCGCTCTTTCACGCTACAGTAGGATATTGGGCCTCTGCATGGTTCTTTATACCTGGCGCTAACATCGACCTGTCAGTGGGCCCCTCTGTGGCTTCTTCATGCTGCTACTGCTGTCACCTCCACACTATGTCACCTTGCAAGTCTGTTTCCTCCTCATGCTGCTGCTGCTGCCACCTCCACACTATGTCACCTTGCCACTCTGTGGCCTCCTCATGCTGCTGATGCCACCTCCACACTATGTCACCTTGCCACTCTGTGGCATCCTCATGCTGCTGCTAACTGAACACTATGTCACTGAGCCACTCTGTGGCCTCATCATGTTGCTGCTGCTGCAACCTCCACACTATGTCACCTTGCCACTCTCTGAACTCTTCATGCTGCTGCTATATCAACACTATGTCACCTTGCCACTCTGTGGCCTCCTCCTGTTGCTGCTGCTGCCACCTCCATACTATGTCATCATGCCACTCTGTGGCCTCCTCATGCTGCTGCTAACTGAACACTATGTCACCTTGCCACTCTGTGGCCTCATCATGTTGCTGCTGCTGCAACCTCTACACTATGTCACCTTGCCACTCTCTGGCCTCCTCATGCTGCTGCTATATCAACACTATGTCACCTTGCCACTCTGTGGCCTCCTCCTGTTGCTGCTGCTGCCACCTCCACACTATGTCATCATGCCACTCTGTGGCCTCCTCATGCTGCTGCGAACTGAACACTATGTCACTGAGCCACTCTGTGGCCTCATCATGTTGCTGCTGCTGCAACCTCCACACAATGTCACCTTGCCACTCTCTGGCCTCCTCATGCTGCTGCTGCCACCTCCACACTATGTCATCTTGCCACTCTGTGGCCCCCTCATGCTGCTGCTAACTGAACACTATGTCACCTTGCCACTCTGTGGCCTCATCATGTTGCTGCTGCTACCACCTCCACACTATGTCATCTTGCCACTCTGTGGCCTCCTCATGCTGCTGCTAATTGAACACTTTGTCACTGGGCCACTCTGTGGCCTCATCATGTTGCTGCTGCTGCAACCTCCACACTATGTCACCTTGCCAGCCTGTGGCCTCCACATGCTGCTGTGACCTCCACACTATGTCACCTTGCCACTCTGTGGTCTCCTCATGCTACTGCCAACTCAGAACTCTTTCTCTAAGCCACTTTGTGGTCTCCTCATGCAGCTTCCACCTCCACACTGTAGACATCTATGTGGAATCAGCTGACAACAGTGTAAAAGTAGTGCGCTCTTTCATGTTACAGTAGGATCTTGGGCCTCTGCACGGTTCTTTATACCTGGTGCTAACATCGATCTGTAAGGCTGAGTTTACACTTGAGTTATTTGGTCAGTTTTGGCCCCGTAACTGCCCAAATAAGTGAAGTGTGCAGTGATTATAAGAGCAACGCCTGCCATGTGCTTGTCATACTGACTCACAGTATTGTTTCACTACCACAGCAGACTTCCTATGCATGTTACTGCAAGGCACAGTGTTTTACAACACCATACAATCTCTCTGCAGCCATGAAATAGCTGTTTTTTAACGCTATTCGCCACAAATAAATTTGGATCAAATCTTTTCGTAAAATTTGGCGAACTGGCCAAATTGAATTTTTGAGAAATTCGCTCATCTCTAATTATAACCCCAAAAACTATTGTCCAAGAAATGTGATCAACACAGACCTGGTTTCAAACCATGCATTAAAATATGTATATAAATGTGCAAAAATCAATAAACTCCAATGCTCTTTGTGATGTTAAGATTGAACATGGTTGATGAAAGCATCTAAAATTCTGCCTGCAACAACTCATCTTTTTAAATTCTGGTTGTTGCAGAATTAATCAATAATAATCATATTAAAATGCTGATGGATATTTAGAAAATGTAAACTTTCATCTTATGGAAGCTTAGGTGGTGTGAATGTGATGCAAGGCCAGATATTTATCAAGCAGAGGTTTGTATTGAAATGTTATCATTTATAAAACTATTTATTCCTCAGGGCAATATCTTTTGGATTGATGCAGGAGTATTTACCAAAGCAACATTAGTTAAGTATTATTAGTATTTTGTAAAGTGACTTTTTATAATCACTGGGTTCTTATGCTTCAGATCTGGTGTAGAATCTTATTAAACCTTCAAAGATTCAAGGGGTAATTTATTAAGACAATTTAGATGCTAGTCTTAATAACCCCTGCGCTGGTGGTGAATCCGCTGAAGTTATCAAGAGCACCGGCCCCTACATAACTTTGCCATTCTAAATGTATGCCAGCTTCCTTACTGGCTTAAATTGAGACCATTTTCTATGAATAAAACAGCCGTTGAAAATGATAAATGAGATGGGCCTGCAGGCATGATCTCTCCCGCCCGATACCACTCCCTCTTTTTTAGACCTAGCGTGAGCAGGGAAAAGTTGCATATTGCAAGGTAAATAACCTTTGCGCCGCAATCTGGGCCAGAAATAAGCCAAAAATTGGTGAATTTCTGTTAGTAAATGACTCCCTAAGTATGCACAATGAAGAATACAATATCTTTTTATTGATTTCACATAGAACAACTTGAGTTATGCTGAATATTATAATAATATGCCACTTAAAAAACACTGTCTTTATTAGTATAGGCAAATCATCCCTAGCAACCAGTCACCTCTTACCCAGGCAGACCTTCAATATAACCATGAAGTTGCCCCCCCCCCCTTCCCCACTGAAGAACAAAAAATGGTGCAGTCCATTTAGTCCTTTAAAATGTATAGATAGATTAGCTGGCTAGGACTAAACATGGCGTCAGTTGTGTGACCTTCCAAAGTAGCATGTGACCTACCTTTCACCAAAAATTGGTGATTGATGGCATTGTGTGTATAAGTGAAGATAATGAGCAGATTGACGTATAGTTTTGTTAGTAAAGATTAATTATAATTTGCAAATTAAAATATCTGCTTTTCAAATTTGTTTAATTTTTAGTAACAGGAACCTATATTTATCTATTCTGCCAATAGAAACTAGAAAACAATACAAAGCAAGTTTTCTAGACATGCTTAGAGATCATTGTAGAGGAAAAAGTTAAACAAGCCTATGACCATTACCTACTATGAATGTTGGATTCTGTGTTATCTACTCTATATAGCTGTTACCAGTCATTGTAATTAGTGTTGAGCGAATAGAAGCATCCGAAGCCGAATTCGATTCGAAGTTTAGGAAAATTATTTTGCCGCAAAGCCGAATTTCCTCACTCTTTGTTGACACTGATTCAAGAAAGCTTTTAATTGTAGAATATTGGATAGGGAGAGTGCAGGGACAGTTTAGGAAGATCGTAGAGAGAGTTTTTAGACACTGTAGGGACAGCATAGGGAGACTGCAGGTTAAATGTAATCACTGTAAACTACTGTAGAATAGTATCCACAATCCCAGCTAATCTGTTAGTTTGTACATAGTGCTTGCCCACTATAGTGTGTATGCATGGTCACTGCTGCTAGACTACATGGTGGTTGTAAACATGGAAATGAGCAGTGTATAATGTTATGATAAAAATGAATCAAGCCAGCAAAAAAAGCAAAATGGAAAATCACAATACATTAGTACGTGACTTGTATTAACCATGTCTACATGATAAATGCCACTTGCTGAAGTGAGACAACCCCTTTAAAAAAATATATTTTTTCTTCACTACTTTATTGGCACTGCCTCCATTTCTTTATTTTGTTCCACTAAGGAGTCATTGCACTGCAGGTTTTTTTGCTTCACTGAGGGGTGTTGTTTGTTTTTTATTTTATTTAACAGTAGGGATTAGCTTTGACTCTTGGTGCACTGCACAGGGATCTAGACGGCAATATATTATACACAGTATCTTCAGAATGGATAGAGATAAACTATGAATGTGGATAAACTAGAATGTAACGCACACAGTGATACCCTCTCCTTGAACTCTCCTTGTAGTTTAACTTCCAAGCCTTCATACTGAGATTGGGCAACCAAGTGAGATGAATACGATTAGGTAGATTGACCTGGGTATACCTGATTTATCTCGATTTGTGAAGAATTAATTTGCAATGCATCAATATTTTTTTCGAAGTTTGGAAATTCGGCTGATTCTAATTGTTCAAAACTTCACTCATCTCTCTTATCTCTCTCCTCTAATCATGCCTGTGTTAAATCTCTACAGAATAGAAAACCTCAACATATTAGAATTAGAGTAAAAAATACAGAATTTTAGGATTATTTAATTTTTACGGTAAATAGTGACATGGAAAGTTTTATTAAAAATCGCTAAAAATTCTAGCATTCAATTTTTAGCTCAGGTCTTAACTCAAGGATTAACTTAATGCAGCTTTCACACAGTTACCTTCTAAATCTGAATTTTTAACCCTTTCCAGAATCTGACAATCATGTAAGGTCTTTACAGATGATACCCACTCAGAAGCTAAGTGGGCGCCATAGCAGGTTTTACACTGCAGACACCTGCCAACAGAGTGAATGATCAGAAGACAACTCAGATCATGGACTCTTAGCCCCTCAGATGGTGTGGTCAGTTGTGAAAGGGGTCTGCCCTCTTTCATCAGCTAACAAGGATTTCTAACGAAGTAGGTGGAGGTTGGTAGCTACAAACATTCAGTCATTAAACCCTACAAAAATTTCCCAAAACATTGTGCATAAATCTAGGTGAAAGTGGCATTTCTTTACTGCCTTGCCTCTTTCCAAAAAGGGGTGTTTTGGGGGGTGGAGTGTGGGCAGAGTCATCAACCCATTTTTCTAGCATAAATGATGCCAGCTAAGAGTTGCCATACATTTCAGTTTAGATGCAAAGACTGCCAGAGGATGTGATGATTTAAGACAAGGCATGCAGCGCACATTATATCAAATGCCAGTGTTTAATGAATTATCACTATTATGTCCTTGAAGAGGACTTCTCATTTTCTCTGTTTTAATAAATTATTTTATTTCCTCATTCATAGAGCAACTTTTCATTATAACTCTACAGTGTTCCATTCCTCAGTTATTGGTACTAGAAGTTGATTGAAATTTGACACAAAATATATTGCAGATGTTGAGAACCATACGTGCTCAAAACAACAGATGAATTTAAGATAAAATAGAAAGTGTCTGACCATTTTCTCTTCCAACTGCTTCACCTTCCCATAATCTTGGGAGAAGAAAAGGATCAGGTGAAAATATTTAGGGGGCAAATTAGGCACATCCTCCGGCAGTCCCTGCACTGAAACAGAAATCTACGATGGCTCAAAGCTGCATAGATTTGTGGCTTGATTTGTCATGGCTGCTGGTCATGTCCTTGTTCAACCCATGCCACACCCCATTTATGTTTAATGGTCGCATAAAAATTGGGAGATTCAACCATATATATTTTTTTGTTGCAGTTAAAAAGTCAAAAACATTATTTGCTACTTTTTTACTGCAACTTTAAAACAAAAATGTTTGACCGATCCTTCTCTCTCCCAAATTATCTGTCAGGGAGAGTCAGGAGTTTCCCAATTGCATATTTGACTGTCGGCCTTACACACCGTTCTTGCTGGCTTCAGCTGACAATATAGTAATTTTTATTGGGGCCTTAAGAATCTAGAAACATGGTAAATTAATTTAAATGACATAGCATGATTATCTGATTGTGACTTAATTATTGCTAAATTTAAACACACCACTAAATGTAACTTATTTAACTTTAAGCCTCAGCATCACTTTTGTTGAGTTCATTTTGATCTGAAAAGTGAGCATTTAATTGAGGGTGGCTTCACACTAGCGTTACGGTTTCCATTATGGCCTTCCGTTATAACGTGGTTAACGGAACATAACGGAATCCATAAGACGGAAGGACGGATCCGTTCTTTTGCCCAGAGACTTCTATTATGACGGAATGCAAAACAAAGGCCTTTAAAAGGCATTCCGTTTGCTTTCCGAGTTTCCGTCATAATACAAGTCTATGGGAAAGCATAACGGATCCGTCTGGATCCGTTATGCTTTCCCATAGACTCGTATTATGACAGAAAGCAAACGGAATGCCTTTTAAAGGGTTCCGTTTTGCATTCTGTCTGGGCATTCCGTTATTTTCCGTTATAACCATGTTATAACGGAAAGCAATAACGGAATGTCTAACGCTAGTGTGAACCCACCCTACATTAAATTTAGATCACTGGAATAATTTATTTTACTAACTGGATGAATGGTAATGAACAAAAAAAGATAGAACAGAAAATATGATTCTGCAAGTTATTTCCCCATTGCATTCCCCATTTACAAAGCATGATTTCACTTTCAAACAATATTGATGATGCAACTTAGTGACACATGAAGAATGATTTTCTGCTCTGAACAGATTGACAACTTTAGTAATGGAAAGTAATTGCTATGATGATTATATGCCCGTTTCTTACCCTTCCTCCATGTTATTTCACTTTATACCTCAATGGTCATAGTTATATGTATATGTGAATATATCATATTTGTTGTTTTATGTTTAGAGACAGTGTTAGTTTTTATCACTGTACATACTGCAATCTTTCCAAATAAACCTGTCATATCATTGATCTTTCCTTTGAAGAACTGTCATAGATCGTACAAGCCCAGTGGCCCATACTAATTCATTCCCAGTATAAGGTGGATTCAGTTCAGAGAAAGCACAGTGAATTTCCTCTAGGGTGTTTTTAAATACAGTGGCCCACATTTACTCACCTGTCTAATTTGTAGATGGAGTAAACATAGACAGACATTCCAAGAGTTTGTCAAATATTTCACGGTGGCTGATGGTGGATGATGAATCTAGTCCATCTTTAGTCTGTATCACCAAAAGTTATAGCCAATACTGGGCCACAATTGGAGCCCAGGTATCACAACTCTATGTCAAACGCCTGTGGTATGTAAATTAACACAACCTAAATACAAAATACCAGACCGCGTACCATTATAGAAATATCTTTATTAATCCATGTTTAAAATGTGCACATGGCACATACACATAAAAGTTACACTAAGGGGGTGTGCATAGATGGGCGGCATCCAAGAGGAGAGACAAAGGGCGATTAGCAAACATATTAATTAAACAAAGTGAAAGTGCATACAATCATAGAATAACATACCCATATTGTGTCTCTCCTCCGGGATGGCGCAGGCTTGTGCCGAAACGCGCGTCGGGGCTGGCGCCATCCCGGGGGAGAGACACAATATGGGTATGTTATTCTATGATTGTATGCACTTGCACTTTGTTTAATTAATATGTTTGCTAATCGCCCTTTGTCTCTCCTCTTGGATGCCGCTCATCTATGCACACCCCCTTAGTGTAACTTTTATGTGTATGTGCCATGTGCATATTTTTAACATGGATTAATAAAGATATTTCTATAATGGTATGCGGTCTGGTATTTTGTATTTAGGTTGTGCATCTTTAGTCTGTGTATTGTAGTTTATACCACCAATTTGTCGGTGTAACTTACCTCTAATGCAATCTCAGAAGGTTGTGATTGGCATAAGGTTTCATGCCCCTCCTTCTTTTCCACCAGCCCTATTTTTGGGATACTGACATCAGGAGGTTGGGGTATAGGGATAGGGTTTATGAGACCCCCATACAGTGTGTTAGCACTTTTTTAGTGTTTTTACTTGCTGTTTTGTTGGTCTGTTGCTTTGTTTTCATGTAATAATGGTTATTTATATTTGTATCTATCTTGTGTGTTTTTATGTGTTAAATAACACTTGCCAAACTCAAACTAAAAAGTACCTATCAATACAGAGCAAAAATGTCCATTCCCTCTTTAGGCAGCTGCAGATATGTATTGTATGTAGCCTGGCCAGACATATTTAAACTGCATATTTTGTGTATTTTCCTTTTATCCCTTTTCCTTCCATTTTTTTTACTATAATCACAGTAAACATATAAGTCAGCAGATGACTGGTACTGGGAAGATATGAGAAAAGTTATCAAAAATTTTATTTGGCTGCTTCACCAAATTTAAAATCACAGAAAATAATGCACTATACTAATAGATGCAAGCATAACATATGGACTAAGCCCTCACTCTAGATAAAATCTGAGACACTTGGTCAATACATTTTGATCAAAATACATCTAAGCCCACCTACCGGCGACAAGGTGGTCTCAGTTCAGACGGGTTCCTATGCTAACCAATTCATGCTGTGGCGCATTTTTCAGGAGCACAGTCCCCGCACATATGGTGTGCTGCCCCTTGTTACCTCCATGTGCACCAGCAACCGGTGGGAGGAGAGACACACACACCTATATGAACCACCTTAATCAAGGTCACCTGTTAGATAGGTGGGGCGAAAGTGCCCTTGAATATCCCTCCCAGTATAGGAGCGTATTCACACATGAAGGTGCCACTCCGAGACAAGTCAAAAAAATCTCAGAAGAAACTATATATAAACCATCCTGCACAATATGGTATTAAATGTGCGGATGTATATGGCTACATAATAAAAAATCACAGAAAATAATGTACTATACAATATGAAAATGTGTTATTTTCTGTGATTTTGTATCATGTAGCCATATACATCTGCACATTTAATACCATATCATGCAAGATGGTTTATATATAGTTTTTTTCTGTGATTTGTTTGACTTGTCTTGAAGGAGTGACACCTTCATGTGTGACTATGCTCCTATACTGGGAATAAAATACGTTTGTGTGCAAGAGGCCTAAGGGATTGTTCACACGGCCGTATATGTTTTGCAGTCCGTTTTTCACTGATCCGTTGTTCCGTTTTTTGTATCCATAGTTTCTGTTTTGTTTCCGTACCGCATTTCCACAAAAAAATCTGTGCATGGTTTCCGTATGCAATCCGTTTTTTGTAATCATTACTGTAATGTACTGTAATGTTTGTAAACAGTAAATACATGGACAAAGTGGGCATGGATCTGCAAAATACGGATGACATACTGATGTGTTCCGTATGTATTCCCTATTTTTTGTGGACCCATTGATTTGAATGGAGCCATGGAATGTGATTTGCGGCCAATAATAGGACAATACTCAAAATGTTGTGGAACGGAAATACGGAAAAATACTGAAACGGAATGCACACAGAGTACTTTCCGTTTTTTTTTGTGGACCCATTGAAATGAATGGTTCTGCATACGGTCCGCCAAAAAAACGAAACGGAAAAAATATACGGTCGTGTGAATGAGCCCTAAGGTGCAGTGGCACACAGACTATTGAGTGTGAGCAATTAAAAAATGTACAAAGCAATAAAAAGAGAAGATTTCTGTGGCACTCCGAGATGCACCCTATGTCCAGCTGTGAGCTCTTATCAGCAACTCCCTCATTCCCTATGAAAGATCGTCTCCAGTGGTGCTCAATCCAAATAATGAAGATAGTTCATAAAGTGTATGCAACAACTAAGAAAGAATAGCCGGGACGGCACTCACCAACCGATACGTTTCAATAGATGTGTTTATTTCTTAGTAGTCATCTGACAAACTTCGGCAGCATGGGGCAGACCGCCTTGGCGTGGACGTCCGCAACAGGCAACGGCCGTTTCGCGCAAATGCGCCTCCTCAGGCACTGACGTGGGAGACGTACTCTGCTCCTCCTCCTTATGACGGCAGGTCTGCGTGTTGCTAAGCATCCACAGACGCTGCCCCAATACATAAGGTAATGACATACAAACGGACGTATACATTAATAGATGTAACACAAAATCAACATAGACATATAGTTACAGAAACATATTCAGATCTATTCTATCGTTCATCCCTAGGTCACCTGTAGCCTGGGTACGTAGTATCCAACGTGCTTCTCGTTGTAACAGGAGGCGGTGTCTGTCCCCTCCTCTACGTGGAGGTTTAACCACTTCCAGGCCACAAAAAGACAATGTTTTTAAACTGCTTCCATGGACTGTACGGAAATGGTAAATGACTCTGGGGCAGCCCTTTCCAGAGCTAATGGAATTCACGTGTTCTCTAATTCTTTCAAAGAGACACCTTATTGTCTTACCAATATAAAAACGTCCGCACTCGCAAAACAAGGCGTATACTACGAACGTACTTTTACAATTGATAAAGCAATTCACCCTGTGGCTGACCCCAGAGACACTGACCAATCTCCTTTGATTGTGGTATTTACACATGGAGCAGCTCCCACATTTGAAGTTGCCTGTTGGGATACTCCGACTCAACCAGTTTCGGGAAACGTCAGGGTGGAACTGGCTGGACACCAGTTTATTTCTCAAAGTGGGGCTCCTGCGAAAAGCGATTATGGGTCTGGAGCCAGTGACATCGACCAAATCAGTGTCCCGTTTCAAAATGTCCCAATTTTTATAAATCGATGTACGTATATGCTCTGCCATAGAGGTGTAATTAAAAAATGTATCCCTGCATATGTGGCAATACAGAAGTGGATCATAACTGCATTATATACAGTTATACACATTATATTCATAAATAGATAGATACACAGAATATAATATATATTATATGCAATATAATATGTAGAATATTCAGAGGAGAATTCCTACTTCTTTGTTCAGCACCTTATTATTAGTAGTGATGTCGCGAACATAAAATTTTCAGTTCGCGAACAGCGAACGCGAACTTCTGCAAATGTTCGCGAACGGGCGAACCGCCATAGACTTTAATTGGCAGGCGAATTTTAAAACCCACAGGGACTCTTTCTGGCCACAATAGTGATGAGAAAGTTGTTTCAAGGGGTCTAACACCTGGACTGTGGCATGCCGGAGGGGGATCTATGGCAAAACTCCCATGGAAAATTACGTAGTGGACGCAGAGTCGGGTTTTAATCCATAAAGGGCATAAATCAACTAACATTCCTAAATTGTTTGGAATAACGTGATTTAAAACATCCAGTGTGTGTATACGATCAGGTATGATGTTGTATCGATCAGGTAGTGTAAGGGTTACGACCGCTTCACTGACATTGACAGACCAAACTCCCCTTTTAATGCACCGCAAACAGTTCATTTGCACAACCGCAAACTCCCCATTTGCACAAGGTTGGATACCAAGCTAGCCACGTCCCGGTGATGTCATTGAAGGTTTCTTCCTCCACCCAGCCACGTACAACAACAAGGGTCCCCAAAAGATGAATGGAATTGATTTTTCGAACGGTGAGATGGTTAAAAAAACGCTGGCTCCCTCCACTCTGTTTTAAACCACGGTGACTGCGTCTGCGCCGTGCAATTTACTGTCACACCCGATATGAGTGGTATTTTCTGTAGTACTATTCTCATCAGTTTAATCCTCTAACGTCCCCAATCTGGGGGCCATTTATTGAATAGATTTTTCGAACGGGAGATGGTTAAAAAACGCTGGCTCCCTCCACTCTGTTTTAAACCACGGTGACTGCGTCTGCGCCGTGCAATTTACTGTCACACCCGATATGAGTGGTATTTTCTGTAGTACTATTCTCATCAGTTTAATCCCTCTAACGTCCCCAATCTGGGGGCCATTTATTGAATAGATCTTTCGAACGGGAGATGGTTAAAAAACGCTGGCTCCCTCCACTCTGTTTTAAACCACGGTGACTGCGTCTGCGCCGTGCAATTTACTGTCACACCCGATATGAGTGGTATTTTCTGTAGTACTATTCTCATCAGTTTAATCCCTCTAACGTCCCCAATCTGGGTGCCATTTATTGAATAGATTTTTCGAACGGGAGATGGTTAAAAAACGCTGGCTCCCTCCACTCTGTTTTAAACCACGGTGACTGCGTCTGCGCCGTGCAATTTACTGTCACACCCGATATGAGTGGTATTTTCTGTAGTACTATTCTCATCAGTTTAATCCTCTAACGTCCCCAATCTGGGTGCCATTTATTGAATAGATTTTTCGAACGGGAGATGGTTAAAAACGCTGGCTCCCTCCACTCTGTTTTAAACCACGGTGACTGCGTCTGCGCCGTGCAATTTACTGTCACACCCGATATGAGTGGTATTTTCTGTAGTACTATTCTCATCAGTTTAATCCTCTAACGTCCCCAATCTGGGTGCCATTTATTGAATAGATTTTTCGAACGGGAGATGGTTAAAAAACGCTGGCTCCCTCCACTCTGTTTTAAACCACGGTGACTGCGTCTGCGCCGTGCAATTTACTGTCACACCCGATATGAGTGGTATTTTCTGTAGTACTATTCTCATCAGTTTAATCCCTCTAACGTCCCCAATCTGGGTGCCATTTATTGAATAGATTTTTCGAACGGGAGATGGTTAAAAAACGCTGGCTCCCTCCACTCTGTTTTAAACCACGGTGACTGCGTCTGCGCCGTGCAATTTACTGTCACACCCGATATGAGTGGTATTTTCTGTAGTACTATTCTCATCAGTTTAATCCCTCTAACGTCCCCAATCTGGGTGCCATTTATTGAATAGATTTTTCGAACGGGAGATGGTTAAAAACGCTGGCTCCCTCCACTCTGTTTTAAACCACGGTGACTGCGTCTGCGCCGTGCAATTTACTGTCACACCCGATATGAGTGGTATTTTCTGTAGTACTATTCTCATCAGTTTAATCCCTCTAACGTCCCCAATCTGGGTGCCATTTATTGAATAGATTTTTCGAACGGGGAGATGGTTAAAAACGCTGGCTCCCTCCACTCTGTTTTAAACCACGGTCACTGCGTCTGCGCCGTGCAATTTACTGTAACACCCGATATGAGTGGTATTTTCTGTAGTACTATTCTCATCAGTTTAATCCTCTAACGTCCCCGACTCCCCAATCTGGGGGCCATTTATTAAATAGATTTTTTGAACGGGAGATGGTTAAAAACGCTGGCTCCCTCCACTGATATGAGTGGTATTTTCTGTAGTATTATTCTCATCAGTTTAATCCCTGTTACGTCCCATATCAGGGATTGCCTTTGTGAAAAAAATTTAGGCCGGGTACCTTCGACTGCCTTCACAGTGACAGACCAAACTCTCGTACACTAAACTGAATTGATTTCAGGAACCGGGAGATGGAAAAAGCAGCTTGGTCGGTCCTCTTACTCCCAAATTGGGGCACTGCGCGTGCACAGAGCAATGTGCTGTGACACCCTATATGAGTGGTGTCTTAACTAGTACTATTGCTATCAGTTTAATCCCTGTTACGGACCCTATCCGGTCGAATTGATTAACCATTGTCGAATCCCCATTGACATCCCCTTATAAGCTGTGTAAAGCATATTTTTTAGTTTGGTTTTGAACTGCTGCATCCTTTCCGACTTTCGGTAATTTGGTAACATTTCTGCCACTTTCTGCTTATACCGGGGTCTAGTAGCGTGGCCACCCGATCGCTTTTGGTCTGATCATAATGAAGCAACGGCCTTATCATCTGGGGTGTGGCAACATTGCCAACACACTTATAGAGGTGATGATGATTGCTTCATTGTGATACGCAAGCCCCTTCACCACAACAAGGTAACGATCACGAAGGGAATTGACACTTGTATGTGCCTTTTTTTTTGGTTTGTTTTTGCAGCCACAGTGCTGCACCATAGGACAGAAAAATTAGGCATGTACACATGCCTGAAAAATAATTGCACTGTTGCAGCCGCTATTGTAGCAGCGGCCGGAAAAATTTATGTTTTCCAGGCAGAAAAGTGACTAAAACATTGCGGCTTGAACCCTAGTTGGTGGTGGAGAATTCACGAAAGTCATCCGGTATGCAGACATTAAATACAGCAGCGTGGGGACCATTTTAAGGCCATGGCATGTAATCAGGCCTTTTGTTAGTCAAACGTATCCCCACTGTCAGTCCCTTCGGGATCCATGCCTCATTCATCTTTATGAAGGTGAGGTAATCAACACTTTTTGACCGAGGCGACTTCTCTTGTCAGTGACAATGCCTCCTGCTGCACTGAAGGTCCTTTCTGACAGGACACTTGAAGCAGGGCAGGCCAGAAGTTCTATCGCAAACTGGGATAGCTCAGGCCACAGGTCAAGCCTGCACACCCAGTAGTGAAGGGGTTCATTGCTCCTCAGAGTGTCGATATCTGCTGTTAAGGCGAGGTAGTCTGCTACCTGTCGGTCGAGTCGTTCTCTAAGGCTGGATCCCGAAGGGCTGTGGCGATGAGTAGGACTGAAAAAGCTCCGCATGTCCTCCATCAACAACACATCTGTAAATCGTCCAGTCCTTGCCGCCGTGGTAGGAGGAGGATTACACTCACCTCTTCCCTGTTAGATTCCCGTTGTAGCTGTGACATTCCCCTTATAAGCTGTGTAAAGCATATTTTTTAGTTTGGTTTTGAACTGCTGCATCCTTTCCGACTTTCGGTAATTTGGTAACATTTCTGCCACTTTCTGCTTATACCGGGGGTCTAGTAGCGTGGCCACCCAGTACAGATCGTTCTCCTTTATCCTTTTTATACGTGGGTCCCTCAACAGACATGACAGCATGAAAGACCCCATTTGAACAAGGTTGGATGCAGAGCTACTCATTTCCCGTTCCTCGTCCTCACTGATGTCATTGACGGTCTGTTCTTCCCCCCAGCCACGTACAACACCATGGGTCCCAGATAGGTGACAACAACGAGCACCCTGGGGTGCCTGCTGTGGTTGGTCTTCCTCCTCCTCAAAGCCGCCACATTCCTCCTCTGACTCCTCTTCCTCATACTCCTCTTCCAGCGTTGCTGCAGGTGGTGATGGTGACCACAACTCTTCCTCTTCCTCTTCACGCTCATCTACAGCCTGATCCAGAACTCTTCGCAGGGCACGCTCCAGGAAGAAAACAAATGGGATGAGGTCGCTGATGGTGCCTTCGGTGCGACTGACTAGGTTTGTCACCTCCTCAAAAGGACGCATAAGCCTACAGGCATTGCGCATGAGTGTCCAGTAACGTGGCAAAAAGATTCCCAGCTCCGCAGAGGCTGTCCTAGCACCCCGGTCATACAAATACTCGTTGACGGCTTTTTCTTGTTGGAGCAGGCGGTCGAACATTAGGAGTGTTGAATTCCAACGTGTCGGGCTGTCGCATATCAAGCGCCTCACTGGCATGTTGTTTCGCCGCTGAATATCGGAAAAGTGCGCCATGGCCGTGTAGGAACGCCTGAAATGGCCACACACCTTCCTGGCCTGCTTGAGGACGTCCTGTAAGCCTGGGTACTTAGACACAAAACGTTGTACGATGAGATTCAACACATGTGCCATGCACGGCACATGTGACAACTTGCCCAAATTTAATGCCGACAACAGATTGCTTCCATTGTCACACACCACTTTGCCGATCTCCAGTTGGTGCGGGGTCAGCCACTGATCCACCTGTGCGTTCAGGGCGGACAGGAGTGCTGGTCCTGTGTGGCTCTCTGCTTTCAGGCAAGTCAACCCCAAGATAGCGTGACACTGTCGTATCCGGGATGTGGAATAGCCCCTGGGGAGCTGGGGGAATCAGTTGATATGCAGCCAGACGCCGCAGCAGAAGAGGACTCAGCCGAGGAGGATATTGAAGAGGATGGAGTAGGAGTAGAGGAGGTGGCAGTAGGTCTGCCTGCAAGTCGTGGTGGTGTCACCAACTCCGCTGCGGAGCCACGCATTCCATGCTTGTCAGCCGTCAGCAGGTTGACCCAATGCGCAGTATACGTGATATACCTGCCCTGACCGTGCTTTGCAGACCAGGTATCAGTGGTCAGATGGACCCTTGCCCCAACACTGTATGCCAGAGATGCCATGACTTCCTTTTCAATGACATGGTAGAGGTTTGGGATTGCCTTTTTGAAAAAAATTTCGTCCGGGTACCTTCCACTGTGGTGTCCCAATAGCGACAAATTTTTTGAAGGCCTCAGACTCTACCAGCTGGTATGGTAAAAGCTGGCGGGCTAAGAGTTCCGTCTAGCCAGCTGTCAGTCGCCGGGCAAGGGGTGACTTTGTGACATTGGCTTCTTATGCTCAAACATGTCCTTGACAGACACCTGACTGTGGGCAGATGAGCAGGAACTGCTGAAGGTGAGAGATGGAGTGGCGGGTGGTTGAGAGGGGGCAGGGAGGACAGCAGTGGTTGACGTGGCTGAAGATGCTGGACCAGGAGGAGCATGGTGGCTTTGAGTTTGTGTGCTGCTTGTACTCATGTGTTGATCCCATAGGCGTTTGTGATGTGAGATCATGTGCCTTCGCAAAGCAGTTGTACCAAGGTGGGTGTTGGACTTCCCACGACTCAGTTTCTTTTGGCACAGGTTGCAAATGGCATTGCTTTTATCAGAGGCAGACACACAAAAAAATGCCACACTGCTGAGCTTTGCAATGACGGCATTCTAGTGGTGGCAACAGCATGCGTTGACTGGCGTGCTGTCTGGCTGACCCCAGGTGCCGATACATGCTGTCTGACTGTGCCACTAACTCCTTGCGACGACCTCCCCTGCTTCCAACTCGTCTCCTCATTCTCTCTGTCTCCCCTTCAGAACTTTCCCCTCTTCTTCTCTTCGAGCAGGCACCCACGTGGCATCCGTGGACACATCGTCATCATCAACCGCTTCACTTGTATCTGACACCTCAGCAAAGGAAGCAGCAGCGGGTACAACATCATCATCATCATCATCACACTGTACGTCCATGTGTGTAATCCTGCCTGACTGAGACATATCCCCGTAATCTACATCATCTGGCAATAATGGTTGCGCATCACTAATTGCATCCAACTGATGTGTAAATAACTCCTCTGACGGATCAAGTGAAGCGGCTGTGGTGGCTGTGGTGGTAGTGGTGGTGGTGGCGACGGGCGGGTGCGTGGTAACTTGAGAGCAGGTGACCGAAGCTGAGCTGGAGGAGGATGGTGCGCCAAGGTTCTTAGCGGAAGCTGTTGAAGATTGGGTGTCCTGTCTAAGCCAGTCAACTACGTCCTCTGAATTTTTCGGGTTCAGGGTACGTGGCCTCTGAAAACTGGGCATTATTCCAGGGACAGTGGAAATCACAGCACCACGACCACGACGGCCCCTGCGGGGTGGCCTGCCTCTGCCTGTCATTTTTTTTTTAGATAAGTGGTACTACGCGTGCTAGGTACTGTGCCACCCGGTATCAGTGGTTGGCACTGGCAGTGGGCACACTACAGTCAGTGGAAGCGGGCCTGACACACACTGGCAGCAGGCAAGCAACTGAATTTAGACTACTGTCTAAAAATGAAATGCCTAATTTATCGGCAAGCTACTGTGCCACCCGGTATCAGTGGTTGGCACTGGCAGTGGGCACACTACAGTCAGTGGAAGAGGGCCTGACACACACTGGCAGAAGGCAAGCAACTGAATTTAGACTACTGTCTAAAAATTAAATGCCTTATTTATCGGCAAGCTACTGTGCCACCCGGTATTAGTGGTTGGCACTGGCAGTGGGCACACTACAGTCAGTGGAAGCGGGCCTGACACACACTGGCAGCAGGCAAGCAACTGAATTTAGACTACTGTCTAAAAATTAAATGCCTTATTTATCGGCAAGCTACTGTGCCACCCGGTATCAGTGGTTGGCACTGGCAGTGGGCACACTACAGTCTGTGGAGGTTGGCCTGACACACACTGGCAGCAGGCAAGCAACTGAATTTAGACTACTGTCTAAAAATTAAATGCCTTATTTATCGGCAAGCTACTGTGCCACCCGGTATCAGTGGTTGGCACTGGCAGTGGGCACACTACAGTCAGTGGAAGTGGGCCTGACACACACTGGCAGCAGGCAAGCAACTGAATTTAGACTACTGTCTAAAAATTAAATGCCTTATTTATCGGCAAGCTACTGTGCCACCCGGTATCAGTGGTTGGCACTGGCAGTGGGCACACTACAGTCTGTGGAGGTGGGCCTGACACACACTGGCAGCAGGCAAGCAACTGAATTTAGACTACTGTCTAAAAATTAAATGCCTTATTTATCGGCAAGCTACTGTGCCACCCGGTATCAGTGGTTGGCACTGGCAGTGGGCACACTACAGTCAGTGGAAGAGGGCCTGACACACACTGGCAGCAGGCAAGCAACTGAATTTAGACTACTGTCTAAAAATTAAATGCCTTATTTATCGGCAAGCTACTGTGCCACCCGGTATCAGTGGTTGGCACTGGCAGTGGGCACACTACAGTCAGTGGAAGTGGGCCTGACACACACTGGCAGGCAACTAACCTTAGATTAAAGTGTAAAATTAAGTGCCTTTTTTAAGCAAAGTCCTGTGCCACACGGGATGACAGGGGTGGGCACTGGCAGTGGGCACACTACAGTCAGTTGAAGTCGGCCTGACACACACTAGCAGC
The DNA here is from genome assembly GCA_033119425.1 of Bufotes viridis. NCBI lineage: Eukaryota > Metazoa > Chordata > Amphibia > Anura > Bufonidae > Bufotes > Bufotes viridis. Next base: position 62,185,408 of record CM065594.1, on the reverse strand, counting down.
AGGCAAGCAGCTGAAATTACACTAAAGTGTAAAAATTAAATGCCTTTTTATGCAAAGTCCTGTGCCAGCCGGTATGAGTGGTGGACACTGGCAGTGGGCACACTACAGTCAGTGGAAGTCAGCCTGACACACACTGGCAGGCAACTAACCTTAGATTAAAGTGTAAAAATTAAGTGCCTTTTTTAAGCAAAGTCCTGTGCCACACGGGATGACAGGGGTGGGCACTGGCAGTGGGCACACTACAGTCAGTTGAAGTCGGCCTGACACACACTGGCAGGCAACTAACCTTAGATTAAAGTGTAAAAATTAAGTGCCTTTTTTTTAAGCAAAGTCCTGTGCCACACGGGATGACAGGGGTGGGCACTGGCAGTGGGCACACTACAGTCAGTTGAAGTCGGCCTGACACACACTAGCAGCAGGCAAGCAGCTGAAACTACACTAAAGTGTAAAAATTAAATGCCTTTTTTATGCAAAGTCCTGTGCCAGCCCGTATGAGTGGTGGGCACTGGCAGTGGGCACACTACAGTCAGTGGAAGTCAGCCTGACACACACACTGGCAGGCAACTAACCTTAGATTAAAGTGTAAAAATTAAATGCCTTTTTTTGATGCAAAGTCCTGTACCACACGGAATGACAGGGGTGGGCACTGGCAGTGGGCACACTACAGTCTGTGGGCCTGAAGCTCCTCACAAACAGGCAGGCCAGGCAACTGCAATATGTATTTAAAGGAAAAAAAAAAGCAGACTAATGTTGCAGCCCTAAAAAAGGGCTTTTTGGGGTGCTGTCAGGACGCTGTCCTTACAGCAGAGATCAGATGAGTCTTTCAGGACTGGAGTGGCTATCGATTTCCCAATTAAATCAGCAGCTACTACACTCTCCTTCCTCTCACTAAGACTGCAGCTTCAGAATGAATCTAAAATGGATGCTGTGCAGGAGGTGGGAGGGTCTGGGAGGGAGGGTATGCTGCTGATTGGCTGGAATGTGTCTGCTGACTGTGAGGTACAGGGTCAAAGTTTGCTCAATGATGATGTATAGGGGGCGGACCGAACATCGCATATGTTCGCCCGGCAGAGGCGAACGCGAACAAGCTATGTTCGCCGGGAACTGTTCGCCGGCGGATAGTTCGGGCCATCTCTAATTATTAGAGACATTGATACTTCTCTCCATGTCGTAGCATGTTCTAAAGTACTTACCATCTGGGATCAAAATGGTTATTAACCCTTTTTTAACAATTAATTACCATGTGGGCCACACAGTAACTATTTTATGGCAGGACAGGATTGTCACCTAATTATTAGACAATATTGGCACACTTTGTACTTTGATCTTATATCTGTGCCTAATTTTATATTTAAATTAAAGTTTACAGTGTAGCAGCAACTGGCTTTTACTTACTCTCTTATATTGGATATTTGATATATATATATATATATATATATATATATATATATACATCTTTTAATTCATTTTTAATTATTGTTTCATTATTATTGTTTTCTATGTAGATTCATCTATAGTAAATGTTTTGTTTTGTTTGTTATATAATTTGCACATGTTCATTTTGGCTTGTTAGAGTGAATGGCAGCTTCAGCTGTGACATATATTCACAAATAGTTGATGGCTTTATCCCAGTGCATACCCTGACCAATCAGCGATCTTCCCTGCTGTTCCCCATCCCCTCTCACAGCATGAATTCCACACAGCGAGTGAAGCAGAGAAATGGCAGCCTCTATCACCTCATCCAATAGTGAGCATTTATAGTGATGGAGGGATTCAGAACATTTACAGAGAGCCAGCAGACAAGAATTGAGAACTCATCTGCTGAGTAGTGATGAGCGGCAGGTGCCATATTCGATTTCGACGAAATTCGCGAATATTCGAATGAATATTCGTTTCATATTCGTCGAAATCGAATATTCGTCATTTTTTCTAGTTATCGCGATTAACATGCGATTTAAATAATCGCATATTGCGATTTGTACTTAAGGCTACTTTCCTATTGGTTTCATATCTAGAATTAGCGAGGATGACGAATATGACGAATGTATTCGTCTATTCCTCAAAACGAAGATAACGAAGTATTCTACATCTTCGCTTTAGCTACCTATTCGTCAACCTCGCTAATTCTAGCAATCAAATAGGCAGGTTGACTATAGAGACAGCTGTGTTAAATTAGCTATGCGATTTTTTTTTTAATAAATAGAATACTTATAATAATTTTATCAAGTAATATAATTATTGTATTAAAAAAAAAAAAAAAATCGCATAGCGAATTTAACACAGCTGTCTGAGTGTCTGGTAAGTCAACCTTCCTATTTGATTGCTAGAATTAGCGAATAGCGAAGTTGACGATGACGAGACGAATAGGTAGCTAAAACGAAGATGTAGAATACTTCGTTATCTTCGTTTTGAGGAATATGACGAATACATTCGTCATATTCGCTATTCGCTAATTCTACCAAGCCAACCATAACTTCTGTGCTCATGGAGCGTCCCCATCACCATGGGAACGTCTCCATATACTAAAATGTACTGTCGGATTTGAGGAATTAATGTGGCACCGCATTGCGATTTCAACTTAGAGCTGGGTTTATAATGGGTCAGCTTGCTAGAATTAACGAAGTTAACGAATATGGAATATAGCAGCAGTGCTAAGTTGAAATCGCAATGCGATTAATTTAACTTAAAGTATTCGCATTGCGATTTCAACTTAGCACTGCTAGTGCTATATTCCATATTCGTTATAATTCTAGCCTATGTAAGATAGCAGTGCTAAGTTGTAATCGCAATGCGATTAATATAACTTGAATTAATCGCATTGCGATTTCAACGTAATTCCTCAAATCCGACAGTACATTTTAGTATATGGAGATTCTCCCATGGATGGGGACGCTCCACATGAGCACGGAAGTCGGCAGAAGCGGCAACGGGCACTGACTAGAGCAGCCAGGAAGCCAGGAATCCTCAGGACAGGTAAGAACTACTTTTGGGAAGTAGGAAAGAAAAAAATATAACTAAAAAAAAAAAAAAAAAAAACGAATATTCGAAATAGCGAATTTATAGCGCTATATTCGAAATATTCGCGAATTAGCGAAGTGCCGATATTCGCTAAAAAAATTCGCTTTTCGAATATTCGCGCTCAACACTACTGCTGAGGTGGATGGTGCAAGCCACTTGTCCAGATGAGAAGTTCTTGAGCAGCATCCACAGGTAGTGCTGGAGCAGCAGAACAGAAGTACAGATGCAGCAGAGGTATAGTGGTGATACTGATGCTCAGTGGTGGACATGCGGAGATGAAGGTGAGTTGAAGAACACCTGTATATTAGAGTTGATATAGTAGACTTGATGTAATGCCAAGGTAGCAGAGTTCAATCAGTAGAGTTGATATAGTGAGATATCTAATGAAGCTGAGGTGGATGCAGCATGGTTGAGGATTTAGAAACTTTCAAGCACCATGTTAGTATATGGCTCTATGTCTGTAACTGTATTACCATGAATTCTGAGATACAGGACTAAGTAAGCTTAACACAACTTAGGTGTGTCTCTGCAAACTAGGGGGCTACACCTCGCTTGTCTGTGGAATTCAAATTAGTTAAGTTCTCCTCATGTGCCAGGAGATGTAGTCAAAGAATCAGACACTTTACTGGTTGAAGGATTTTCTGCCGGGCAACACCCGTAGAGTCAATTTTATTCCTAAAAAGTTCTATTAAACTATAGTTTTATATTCAAATCAGGTTCTGCCGCCTATCCTCCGTTTTTGTTCCACTTCACCGGGATCCAGTAACACATGTATCTATTCCCTCTGTGGATTCAAAAGGAGTATGCGGACATAGTGAAGGACCCTTTTTAAGATGTTTCTCACACAGGATTTTATTGTACTCACAGACACAGAAGCGGTGAAAGCATATCTCAATAAAATTCGTTATAAAATTCGGACACGTCCAGTTTCTTGCCCAACCCGGGTTTCGCTCCAATGCTTCCTCAGGGGCGACTATGGCGCATGTCTAAACATGAGGTCATTTTATAGCGCCTCAACCCTATATAGTCATGTCCTTTTTATAAAATTCAACCAACACATGACATAATCTCTACAATCAATTATATAAATTCATAAAACACTGTTCAAATATGTTAAAAAAATATATATATATACACAAACTTCTTCTTATGGACGCATGCTTCATACTATAAAATACAGCGAGTTCATCATGTTCCAATGTCTGCCTCAAATAGTGACAGAGTATTTACCTTCCCTTCATACAATCTTAATTGGTAACACTGTAATTCTTTATAAACAGCAACATATAACGAAAATACCCGCCTCCTCTCCGCATCACAGGCATTACACCCCTCTCCAATACCACGTGAGCGGGGAGGCCGGTCTTTCCATTCATAAAAGAGGTCACGTGAAAACGACAGCCAATCCTCTTTTACTATCACTGGGCGGGGGTTCACAGGTCCTCAACGTTCAATTAGTTCGATTAAACAGACGGCTTTAGCCGATTCCTTTTCAGACCAAACATGGTTTGCCTTCTCTTTTATTTATAAAATTTTAATTGGTAACCCCATAATTCTTTTTGAGCAGAGATATATAGCACAGATATCCGCCTCCTCTCCGCATCACAGGCATTTCTCCCCTCTCCAATATCCCATGAGCGGAGGGGCCGGTCTTCCCATTCATAAGGAGGTCACATGAGAACAGCAGCCAATCCTCTTATACTATCAATGGGCGGAGATTCACAAGTCCTCAACGTTCAACTCCTTCAATTTGAAAAGACGGTTTTAGCCGATTTCTTCTCAAACCAAACATGGTTTCAGGTCAAATTCAATATTAAGACCCCCAGGCTGCAGTGTACCAAGTTGGTATATCCATTGGATTTCTCTACCATTTATTTGTTTGATGGAGTCGCCCCCCTCCAATGCGGTTTTACAACCTCCACACCTATAAATTTCAAACCTTGGGGGTTCTTTCCATGTCTCAATTTAAAATGGGCAGAGACACTATGACTCATTAACCCTTTCTTAATATTATTCACATGTTCCTGAATACGAATTTTTAGGGCTCGTGTGGTCCTGCCCACATATTGAAGCCCGCACGGGCATTCTAGTAAGTAAATCATGCCCTGGTTCTCACATGAACAAGAACCTCTTATGGGGAATTCTCTCCCATTTTGGTTCGACTTTACTTTTTCTATTGACCTCATTCTTTCTTTCTGGTTGCGGTTCTTGCAGCCTGTGCAGAAACCGCACCATGTGAATTTTCCCCATTTTTCTTTTCTTTCGTTGGCTGCAGGGGAATTGCGCTATGTACAAGTTTACTCCCTATACTCGTAGCCTTCTTGAAGACAAAGGAGGGTTTCGCAGGGATGTCCTTCCCCAAAATGGGATCATTCCTAAGTACTCCCCAATTCTTTCTTACTGCTTGTTTAATAGTGCCCGACATGCAGTTATATCTGGTCAGAAATGTAAACCTAAAATCTCTATTCCCTTCCTTTCTTTTTACATCCTTTTTTCCTCTTATTTTCTCCTCCTCTACATTTGTTATGCACCCATCCAGCTCTTTTTCTATATAGCCCCTTTCTAAAAATCTTTCCTTTAATACACCACTTTGTGTCCTATAATCTTCCATAGTAGTGCAATTACGGGCCATTCTTTTAAACTGTCCCTTCGGGATGTTTTGTAGCCACGGTCTATAATGACAGCTCTTTATATCAATGTACGAATTAACATCTGTCTCTTTAAAATACGTACATGTTCTAAATTCCCCCTCAATCTTAATGCACAAATCTAGAAAGTTAATACAATGTTTGCTTATTTCTCCTGTAAATCGTAAGTTCCAGTCATTCACATTCAGAAGCTCAATAAATTCCTCCAGACCAGCTTGCTCCCCTTCCCACATCAATAAGCAGTCGTCGATGTATCTTCTCCAGAGGATTAATTTTCCTCTGGAGGTATTCACATCTAGCTTGGGGAGGATATTCTCCTCCTCCCATGCCCCCATAAAGATGTTGGCGAAACTGGGGCGAATTTCGCCCCCATCGCCGTTCCGACACACTGCACATAATAGGATCCGTTAAACCAAAAATAATTATGTTCTAGACAATATTTCAGGCACCTCAAAATGAAGTCGCCTTGTAGTTCACCAATTTTCGGATCCCTATTAATTCTCTCTTCCACTGCTTTACTTCCCAAATGTTTTGGGATCACGGTATATAGTGATGCCACATCGACCGTGGCTAGCCATGTGTTCGGCGTGGGAGGATCTAGGTTCTCCATAAGTTGAATGACTGACCCGGTGTCCTTCAGATGTGAGGGGTTCTGGGTCACATATCCCTGCAGAAAATAATCAATATATTCCGTAACTCTGGCAGTAAGGGAGTTAATTCCCGAAACTATCGGTCTCCCTGGGGGTGGGTGGCGTTTTTGTGGATTTTAGGTAGATGGTAAATTACCGGTATCACTGGATGTTTCACAGTTAGATACTCAAATTCTTTTTATTCAATATACCCTTTTCATATCCTTCTATCAATAATGTATCCAAAATTTTCTTATACTCAGATGTAGGGTTCGATTTCAATTTTTTATATGTTATTTCATCTGACACTATCCTTTGCATCTCTATTTCATACTTCTCTTTATCCATCACAACCACCCCTCCCCTTTATCCGCCGGTTTAATGATCAATTTGGAGTTTTTTCCAAGTTTCTCAAAGCTTCTCTTTCACCTCGAGTAAGATTTTGTGTTCCTTTTTAGTATCTATCACTTCTAGTTCTTTTAGGAGTCCCATCCTGAACAGCTTCTATGCATTCATTGTTACGATTTTTCGGGAAAAATTTTGATTTCTCTTTTAAACCTGTATGTGCTATACTGTCTCTACTTTCTTGATTCCTAATTTCTGGTGCTGGGTTATTCATCCAATACTTCGCTACATTGATTTTTCTTATAAATTTGTGTATATCTAGGAACATTTCAAATTTATTAATGGTCTGGCTGGGTGCATATTTCAAGCCTTTATTCAATACTTTTTTTCCTCATTAGTTAAAACATGGCTACTTAAATTGAATATTCCCTTTATATCTCTTTCACTCTTTTCATTCTCGGACTTACTTTTGCCTTTTCCCCTTCTTCCTCTACAAGGCTTCTTTTTGTGGGGTCTTGGTTGTTTCCTCCCCTCTTCCTATCTCTCTCTGCACTCCTTTGGCCCCCTGATGGGGAAAATTTAAATTACCTTGTTGTGTTGTATTGTTTCTATTTTCTTCATTGGGGCTTTTTTTCTCTTCATACCTTCGATCTATCCTTCTTGTATTTCCATCTCCTCCTCTATCTCTGCTCTCATCATGATTCTGCGTGTTCATATAATTATTCTGGGGTCTCCAATTAGTTCTTCTATTGGGCACCCCCCCTTGATAGTTATACCTCTGAGGTGGTCTATAAGGACCCCTTTCATAATGGGGGTAATGTTGATAATTGCCCCATTGTTCATTCCCATAGTAGAAGCGCTGCGTTTGGAAGTTTCTCGGTCTATATCCTCTATACTTTCCCCCTCTCCCATCATTCTGTTCGCCATTCCCTGTGTAATAACCCTGATTGGGATTGTTATTTCCGGGTCCCTGAACCTGTCTTTTTTCAAGCGTCGGCTCTCCCTCACTCTTCTTTTTATTTTTCCACTTATATACATGATCCATTTTATAATCATTAGAAACTTTAATGTATTTCTTCTGTTTTTTTGCTCTAATTTCTTCTTCAGCTCTAAGTACTGCCTCCTGACATTCTTGACTATGTTTATTGTACTCACTCTTGTAAATACTTTTCAGTGGTTCTAATGTACCCTGTAAATTCTCAACAACTTCATTAGTTTTTCTCAATTTGTTTTTGCGAACATTGATTATATATTGCATGACCCTCCAGGAACATTCGTTGAGAACCTTCTCCCACCCTAGTAGATCTTCCTCATCCTCTGAGGTGAGTGGTAATTGCCACCTCAAACCCTCAGGGATCTTTCCTTCTGCCAAATATCGCTCTAATGAAGCGATATCCCAGGTGGTTCGAATTTCCCTAACGAATTCCTTTTCCAATTTTTCAAACAATGTTCGCATATTATCCACACTTTCATTTTTTTCATAGTTAGTATCGTCAAAGGCATTGATATTGCATTTAAAATTAGCTCGAAATTCAAAAATGTCCATGTTAGATGTACTGCCGGTTCAGTCCAATAAAGCAGTCAATAAGGAAAAAAGAAAACCAGTCCTGTACACCCACAGGGACTCACTCTATCTGCGTCGCAGGTTCACAGTAGTGTGGTGGACAATCCACGCTCATACAGTATTACAGGAATCAAGGATAGAACCGCGCTGCTCCAATTCCGACACTCTATTCAAATCAGGTTCTGCCGCCTATCCTCCGTTTTTGTTCCACTTCACCGGGATCCAGTAACACATGTATCTATTCCCTCTGTGGATTCAAAAGGAGTATGCGGACATAGTGAAGGACCCTTTTTAAGATGTTTCTCACACAGGATTTTATTGTACTCACAGACACAGAAGCGGTGAAAGCATATCTCAATAAAATTCGTTATAAAATTCGGACACGTCCAGTTTCTTGCCCAACCCGGGTTTCGCTCCAATGCTTCCTCAGGGGCGACTATGGCGCATGTCTAAACATGAGGTCATTTTATAGCGCCTCAACCCTATATAGTCATGTCCTTTTATAAAATTCAACCAACACATGACATAATCTCTACAATCAATTATATAAATTCATAAAACACTGTTCAAATATGTTAAAAAATATATATATATACACAAACTTCTTCTTATGGACGCATGCTTCATACTATAAAATACAGCGAGTTCATCATGTTCCAATGTCTGCCTCAAATAGTGACAGAGTATTTACCTTCCCTTCATACAATCTTAATTGGTAACACTGTAATTCTTTATAAACAGCAACATATAACGAAAATACCCGCCTCCTCTCCGCATCACAGGCATTACACCCCTCTCCAATACCACGTGAGCGGGGAGGCCGGTCTTTCCATTCATAAAAGAGGTCACGTGAAGACGACAGCCAATCCTCTTTTACTATCACTGGGCGGGGTTCACAGGTCCTCAACGTTCAATTAGTTCGATTAAACAGACGGCTTTAGCCGATTCCTTTTCAGACCAAACATGGTTTGCCTTCTCTTTTATTTATAAAATTTTAATTGGTAACCCCATAATTCTTTTTGAGCAGAGATATATAGCACAGATATCCGCCTCCTCTCCGCATCACAGGCATTTCTCCCTCTCCAATATCCCATGAGCGGAGGGGCCGGTCTTCCCATTCATAAGGAGGTCACATGAGAACAGCAGCCAATCCTCTTATACTATCAATGGGCGGAGATTCACAAGTCCTCAACGTTCAACTCCTTCAATTTGAAAAGACGGTTTTAGCCGATTTCTTCTCAAACCAAACATGGTTTCAGGTCAAATTCAATATTAAGACCCCCAGGCTGCAGTGTACCAAGTTGGTATATCCATTGGATTTCTCTACCATTTATTTGTTTGATGGAGTCGCCCCCTCCAATGCGGTTTTACAACCTCCACACCTATAAATTTCAAACCTTGGGGTTCTTTCCATGTCTCAATTTAAAATGGGCAGAGACACTATGACTCATTAACCCTTTCTTAATATTATTCACATGTTCCTGAATACGAATTTTTAGGGCTCGTGTGGTCCTGCCCACATATTGAAGCCCGCACGGGCATTCTAGTAAGTAAATCATGCCCTGGTTCTCACATGAACAAGAACCTCTTATGGGGAATTCTCTCCCATTTTGGTTCGACTTTACTTTTTCTATTGACCTCATTCTTTCTTTCTGGTTGCGGTTCTTGCAACCTGTGCAGAAACCGCACCATGTGAATTTTCCCCCATTTTTCTTTTCTTTCGTTGGCTGCAGGGGAATTGCGCTATGTACAAGTTTACTCCCTATACTCGTAGCCTTCTTGAAGACAAAGGAGGGTTTCGCAGGGATGTCCTTCCCCAAAATGGGATCATTCCTAAGTACTCCCCAATTCTTTCTTACTGCTTGTTTAATAGTGCCCGACATGCAGGATTGGCTGTCGTTTTCACGTGACCTCTTTTATGAATGGAAAGACCGGCCTCCCCCGCTCACGTGGTATTGGAGAGGGGTGTAATGCCTGTGATGCGGAGAGGAGGCGGGTATTTTCGTTATATGTTGCTGTTTATAAAGAATTACAGTGTTACCAATTAAGATTGTATGAAGGGAAGGTAAATACTCTGTCACTATTTGAGGCAGACATTGGAACATGATGAACTCGCTGTATTTTATAGTATGAAGCATGCGTCCATAAGAAGAAGTTTGTGTATATATATATATTTTTTTAACATATTTGAACAGTGTTTTATGAATTTATATAATTGATTGTAGAGATTATGTCATGTGTTGGTTGAATTTTATAAAAAGGACATGACTATATAGGGTTGAGGCGCTATAAAATGACCTCATGTTTAGACATGCGCCATAGTCGCCCCTGAGGAAGCATTGGAGCGAAACCCGGGTCGGGCAAGAAACTGGACGTGTCCGAATTTTATAACGAATTTTATTGAGATATGCTTTCACCGCTTCTGTGTCTGTGAGTACAATAAAATCCTGTGTGAGAAACATCTTAAAAGGGTCCTTCACTATGTCCGCATACTCCTTTTGAATCCACAGAGGGAATAGATACATGTGTTACTGGATCCCGGTGAAGTGGAACAAAAACGGAGGATAGGCGGCAGAACCTGATTTGAATAGAGTGTCGGAATTGGAGCAGCGCGGTTCTATCCTTGATTCCTGTAATACTGTATGAGCGTGGATTGTCCACCACACTACTGTGAACCTGCGACGCAGATAGAGTGAGTCCCTGTGGGTGTACAGGACTGGTTTTCTTTTTCCTTATTGACTGCTTTATTGGACTGAACCGGCAGTACATCTAACATGGACATTTTTGAATTTCGAGCTAATTTTAAATGCAATATCAATGCCTTTGACGATACTAACTATGAAAAAATGAAAGTGTGGATAATATGCGAACATTGTTTGAAAAATTGGAAAAGGAATTCGTTAGGGAAATTCGAACCACCTGGGACATCGCTTCATTAGAGCGATATTTGGCAGAAGGAAAGATCCCTGAGGGTTTGAGGTGGCAATTACCACTCACCTCAGAGGATGAGGAAGATCTACTAGGGTGGGAGAAGGTTCTCAACGAATGTTCCTGGAGGGTCATGCAATATATAATCAATGTTCGCAAAAACAAATTGAGAAAAATTAATGAAGTTGTTGAGAATTTACAGGGTACATTAGAACCACTGAAAAGTATTTACAAGAGTGAGTACAATAAACATAGTCAAGAATGTCAGGAGGCAGTACTTAGAGCTGAAGAAGAAATTAGAGCAAAAAACAGAAGAAATACATTAAAGTTTCTAATGATTATAAAATGGATCATGTATATAAGTGGAAAAATAAAAAGAAGAGTGAGGGAGAGCCGACGCTTGAAAAAGACAGGTTCAGGGACCCGGAAATAACAATCCCAATCAGGGTTATTACACAGGGAATGGCGAACAGAATGATGGGAGAGGGGGAAAGTATAGAGGATATAGACCGAGAAACTTCCAAACGCAGCGCTTCTACTATGGGAATGAACAATGGGGCAATTATCAACATTACCCCCATTATGAAAGGGGTCCCTATAGACCACCTCAGAGGTATAACTATCAAGGGGGTGCCCAATAGAAGAACTAATTGGAGACCCCAGAATAATTATATGAACACGCAGAATCATGATGAGAGCAGAGATAGAGGAGGAGATGGAAATACAAGAAGGATAGATCGAAGGTATGAAGAGAAAAAAAGCCCCAATGAAGAAAATAGAAACAATACAACACAACAAGGTAATTTAAATTTTCCCCATCAGGGGGCCAAAGGAGTGCAGAGAGAGATAGGAAGAGGGGAGGAAACAACCAAGACCCCACAAAAAAGAAGCCTTGTAGAGGAAGAAGGGGAAAAGGCAAAAGTAAGTCCGAGAATGAAAAGAGTGAAAGAGACATAAAGGGAATATTCAATTTAAGTAGCCATGTTTTAACTAATGAGGAAAAAAAAGTATTGAATAAAGGCTTGAAATATGCACCCAGCCAGACCATTAATAAATTTGAAATGTTCCTAGATATACATAAATTTATAAGAAAAATCAATGTAGCGAAGTATTGGATGAATAACCCAGCACCAGAAATTAGGAATCAAGAAAGTAGAGACAGTATAGCACATACAGGTTTAAAAGAGAAATCAAAATTTTTCCCGAAAAATCGTAACAATGAATGCATAGAAGCGTTCAGGATGGGACTCCTAAAAGAACTAGAAGTGATAGATACTAAAAAAGGAACACAAAATCTTACTCGAGGTGAAAGAGAAGCTTTGAGAAATTTGGAAAAAAACTCCAAATTGATCATTAAACCGGCGGATAAAGGGGAGGGGTGGTTGTGATGGATAAAGAGAAGTATGAAATAGAGATGCAAAGGATAGTGTCAGATGAAATAACATATAAAAAATTGAAATCGAACCCTACATCTGAGTATAAGAAAATTTTGGATACATTATTGATAGAAGGATATGAAAAGGGTATATTGAATAAAAAAGAATTTGAGTATCTAACTGTGAAACATCCAGTGATACCGGTAATTTACCATCTACCTAAAATCCACAAAACGCCACCCACCCCCAGGGAGACCGATAGTTTCGGGAATTAACTCCCTTACTGCCAGAGTTACGGAATATATTGATTATTTTCTGCAGGGATATGTGACCCAGAACCCTCACATCTGAAGGACACCGGGTCAGTCATTCAACTTATGGAGAACCTAGATCCTCCCACGTCGAACACATGGCTAGCCACGGTCGATGTGGCATCACTATATACCGTGATCCCAAAACATTTGGGAAGTAAAGCAGTGGAAGAGAGAATTAATAGGGATCCGAAAATTGGTGAACTACAAGGCGACTTCATTTTGAGGTGCCTGAAATATTGTCTAGAACATAATTATTTTTGGTTTAACGGATCCTATTATGTGCAGTGTGTCGGAACGGCGATGGGGGCGAAATTCGCCCCCAGTTTCGCCAACATCTTTATGGGGGCATGGGAGGAGGAGAATATCCTCCCCAAGCTAGATGTGAATACCTCCAGAGGAAAATTAATCATCTGGAGAAGATACATCGACGACTGCTTATTGATGTGGGAAGGGGAGCAAGCTGGTCTGGAGGAATTTATTGAGCTTCTGAATGTGAATGACTGGAACTTACGATTTACAGGAGAAATAAGCAAACATTGTATTAACTTTCTAGATTTGTGCATTAAGATTGAGGGGGGGGAATTTAGAACATGTACGTATTTTAAAGAGACAGATGTTAATTCGTACATTGATATAAAGAGCTGTCATTATAGACCGTGGCTACAAAACATCCCGAAGGGACAGTTTAAAAGAATGGCCCGTAATTGCACTACTATGGAAGATTATAGGACACAAAGTGGTGTATTAAAGGAAAGATTTTTAGAAAGGGGCTATATAGAAAAAGAGCTGGATGGGTGCATAACAAATGTAGAGGAGGAGAAAATAAGAGGAAAAAAGGATGTAAAAAGAAAGGAAGGGAATAGAGATTTTAGGTTTACATTTCTGACCAGATATAACTGCATGTCGGGCACTATTAAACAAGCAGTAAGAAAGAATTGGGGAGTACTTAGGAATGATCCCATTTTGGGGAAGGACATCCCTGCGAAACCCTCCTTTGTCTTCAAGAAGGCTACGAGTATAGGGAGTAAACTTGTACATAGCGCAATTCCCCTGCAGCCAACGAAAGAAAAGAAAAATGGGGGAAAATTCACATGGTGCGGTTTCTGCACAGGCTGCAAGAACCGCAACCAGAAAGAAAGAATGAGGTCAATAGAAAAGTAAAGTCGAACCAAAATGGGAGAGAATTCCCCATAAGAGGTTCTTGTTCATGTGAGAACCAGGGCATGATTTACTTACTAGAATGCCCGTGCGGGCTTCAATATGTGGGCAGGACCACACGAGCCCTAAAAATTCGTATTCAGGAACATGTGAATAATATTAAGAAAGGGTTAATGAGTCATAGTGTCTCTGCCCATTTTAAATTGAGACATGGAAAGAACCCCAAGGTTTGAAATTTATAGGTGTGGAGGTTGTAAAACCGCATTGGAGGGGGCGACTCCATCAAACAAATAAATGGTAGAGAAATCCAATGGATATACCAACTTGGTACACTGCAGCCTGGGGGTCTTAATATTGAATTTGACCTGAAACCATGTTTGGTTTGAGAAGAAATCGGCTAAAACCGTCTTTTCAAATTGAAGGAGTTGAACGTTGAGGACTTGTGAATCTCCGCCCATTGATAGTATAAGAGGATTGGCTGCTGTTCTCATGTGACCTCCTTATGAATGGGAAGACCGGCCCCTCCGCTCATGGGATATTGGAGAGGGAGAAATGCCTGTGATGCGGAGAGGAGGCGGATATCTGTGCTATATATCTCTGCTCAAAAAGAATTATGGGGTTACCAATTAAAATTTTATAAATAAAAGAGAAGGCAAACCATGTTTGGTCTGAAAAGGAATCGGCTAAAGCCGTCTGTTTAATCGAACTAATTGAACGTTGAGGACCTGTGAACCCCGCCCAGTGATAGTAAAAGAGGATTGGCTGTCGTTTTCACGTGACCTCTTTTATGAATGGAAAGACCGGCCTCCCCGCTCACGTGGTATTGGAGAGGGGTGTAATGCCTGTGATGCGGAGAGGAGGCGGGTATTTTCGTTATATGTTGCTGTTTATAAAGAATTACAGTGTTACCAATTAAGATTGTATGAAGGGAAGGTAAATACTCTGTCACTATTTGAGGCAGACATTGGAACATGATGAACTCGCTGTATTTTATAGTATGAAGCATGCGTCCATAAGAAGAAGTTTGTGTATATATATATATTTTTTAACATATTTGAACAGTGTTTTATGAATTTATATAATTGATTGTAGAGATTATGTCATGTGTTGGTTGAATTTTATAAAAAGGACATGACTATATAGGGTTGAGGCGCTATAAAATGACCTCATGTTTAGACATGCGCCATAGTCGCCCCTGAGGAAGCATTGGAGCGAAACCCGGGTTGGGCAAGAAACTGGACGTGTCCGAATTTTATAACGAATTTTATTGAGATATGCTTTCACCGCTTCTGTGTCTGTGAGTACAATAAAATCCTGTGTGAGAAACATCTTAAAAGGGTCCTTCACTATGTCCGCATACTCCTTTTGAATCCACAGAGGGAATAGATACATGTGTTACTGGATCCCGGTGAAGTGGAACAAAAACGGAGGATAGGCGGCAGAACCTGATTTGAATAGAGTGTCGGAATTGGAGCAGCGCGGTTCTATCCTTGATTCCTGTAATACTGTATGAGCGTGGATTGTCCACCACACTACTGTGAACCTGCGACGCAGATAGAGTGAGTCCCTGTGGGTGTACAGGACTGGTTTTCTTTTTTCCTTATAGTTTTATATGTTTATATATATATATATATATATATATATATATATATATTTATAGCGTTTAGTGGTGTATTTTAGTGCAAAAAGAGAAATATTTACACAGTTCACTTTTGCAGTTATATGCGCTGAAAGCGTTTACTGTTCTATTTCAGTTCAAAAAGAGAAATATATACGCAGTTCACTTTTGCAGTTACTTGCGCTAAAAGCGTTTACTGGCCTATTTCAGTGCAAAAAGAGAAATATATGCGCAGTTCACTGTTGCAGTTATTTGCACTAAAAGCATTTACTGGCTTATTTCAGTACAAAAAGAGAAATATATTTGGCGCTTTTAGGGGTGTTTAAAAGTAATTTTTATTTATTTAGTTCAGCTACAGTATGTCAGACCGAGAATTGCCAGGCCCTGCACAGGGGAGTGTCAGAGACCTAAATGTTTCTGGCACAGGCACAAGTCGCAGAAGATAAAGGGGGTGTGGCAACAGGAGTGGCAAAGAGAGACCTGAGCTCCCGGTGTCATCTAGCGGTCATGTCTTGACCAGCAACCCAGCGTTTATTATTGGTAACTTGGTCATCCACTTCATCCCAAGTGACATCAGACACCCCCAGCCAACAGTTGGTGGGTTCGTCAGACACAACCTTTAGTTGGCATGGCTCGGGAGCAGGCCCTGTGCCCTCACCTTTCCTAAACCTGCCTCTGTCCTTTGCTGTTCCCTCAGCCAGAGAAGTTATGTATGCTGTGGGATGAGCTCCACTATACAAAGAGGACAAGATACTAGAGGAGACGTCCGCCCAGCCAAGATGTGGAGGAGACGTCCGCTGCTTCCTCCGCTAGGCGGGCAAGTTGTGATGAGGAGAGTGGCGTGGGAGGTGGTGTTGTGAGCGGTCAGGCTCCTGACCCAGAGACCGTTGAGGAGGACATCAGTGACGTGCAGACAATACTCGATGATAATGAAGCCGATCACAATTCGGCGCCGGGTAAAAAAGGGGCTTGGTGTTAATCAGGAGAAGAGGGTGGCAGCTTGCACGTTAGGCAGCAGCTGAGCCAGCAAGTCGCTAGCGAGGCCGGGAATCAGCAGGGTGGAAGCAATGGAAGGTCGGGATCCAAACAGGCACGGGGTAGACCACCTGCTTTGCAGCAGCCTACCTGCCCGGAAAGGAGTGGTGCAGGGGTTCACGGAGGCAGCGGCGGTAACAGTCTGTCTTTGCGGACTGTAGGGGGAAAATTACCTATTCGGCAGTGTGGCAGTGCTTTGTTAGGCCGCCGTAGGAGGTGAACATGGTCATATGTAGAATCGGTGGGCAGCAGGTGAAGCGTGGCCAGGGTGCCAATGTTGGCAATATGACCCTGTGTCAAAATACGCAGCGTCGCCATACAGTGGCATGGGAGAACCGTGGCTCCGATGTGGTGGTCCAGCCTGCCGCAGCAACCACTGCATCGCTCAATGGCACTCACCTGGTGTCAGGCAGTCAGGGCTCCACCACCAAAGCCTAATGGAGCTGTCTTTCATTCCCATCTTCTGCTGGTCCAGATGCTCGTGCTCCTCTTCCTTCTCCTCGTCAGTCATTCCATCAGCAATTGATCACCGAAGAGATTGCCAAGAGAAAGCAGTATGCGTGCAATCAATCAACGGCGCAGAAGATGAATGTGCTCCTTTCCAAGTTGCTGGTGCTGCAGTCCCTCCTTTTCCAAGTGGTGGAATCTGCACCTTTCAGAGAACAGATGGCTTGTGCCAAGCTGAGGTGGAGAGTCCCAAGCCGTCATTTCTTTGCCAAAAAGGCAGTACCAGCCCTGCACAAACATGTAGAACAGAAGGTGGGCCAGTCCTTGAGCCTGTCAGTGTCTGCCAAAGTGCTTGGCAGTGCCGACATGTGGAGCTCTAACTACGGTCAGGGACAATACATGTCCTTTTTGGTCCACTGGGTGAATGTGGTTCCTGCACAGCCACACTAGCAACTTGGCCAGGTGACGCCGCTTCTGCCTCCACATTCTTATGCCGTTACTCCAGCAACAATGTCCGCCTCTGCCTTCTCATCCTCCACCATATCCTCAGCCTCCACTGCAGGGACAAGTCACAATGCCCCTCCAGCATATCACATATGCAGGTCACGGCGGTATCACACTGTTCTGCACCTTGTTTGCCTTGGCGAACGGAGTCACACAGGGAAGGAACTGCTCTGTGTGATTCATCAAGAAATTAAATCCTGGTTTTCTCTGCGACAACTGAAAATCGGAACCGGTGACGGACAATGGGAAGAGCATGGTGTTGGCTCTGCCTCAAAGAAGGCTGAGCCATGCGCCCTGTATGGCACACATGTTCATTCTGGTTGTCAAGCGGTTCCTGAAGTCTTCCACCCATCTGCAAGACATCCTAAAAATGGCCAGGAAACTTTGCATGCATTTCAGCCCCTCGTACACAGCAAAACACACCCTCCTTGAGCTGCAGCAGCAGAACGACATCCCCAACATAGGCTGATAAGCGATGTTTCCACCAGTTGGAATTCCACCCTTATGCGTGACACCTGCCGTTTGCTCAGGCCCTTTGAGGGTGCCACATTATTTGTCAGTCACCAGGATTACGGGATGAATGACATCATTCCACTGCCTCATGTCCTGGAACAGATGGTGGTAACAATGGCTGGTCAGGGGACTGGAGATGTGGCGCCTAGATCTCATGACCACATGAGCCTTGTGGGACTGAACTGGAAGAGGAGGAGGAGGGGGGAGGAGGAAATTGGAGCACAGGAAATGTGTAGCGAAATGGGTGGTTTTTCTACTCAGCTGACCGCTGCCTATCTGCGCCATCATCCATCCTCTCGCAGGTCTGACCAAGGGGGCCCTCTGAGCTCACATTCCACTGCCATGGCTGCTGGGGAGGAGTGGGGTGGCAGGAACAGTACCAGTTCCAGCAGCAGCCTGAGCCTACAGTTGCTGATGAGCAGCTTTCTTCACCGGCGTAGTGAAGAAACTACTCACAAGCAGCAGCATGTAGACCTGGAGCAGGACCTGAACCAGCAGGTGGTGGCATACTTGGTCAGGACCCTGTCACCCAACATTAAAGATTCGCTGGACTACTGGGAAGCCAAACTGGATTTGTGGCTGCAACTGGCAGAGTTTGTTCTGGAAAAGCTGTCCTACCCAGCCAATAGTGTGGCATCTGAGCGGGTGTTTAGTGCAGCGGGGGCCATAGTTACCCCAAGGAGAACTCGCCTGTCCACCCAAAATATTGAGAGACTGACCTTTTTCTTTGTCAGCAGGTACTGGTATTGCCACCCACCGCCAATCTCTGTCACAGGGTCACTTTGTGGCTTCCTAATACTGCTGCTGCCATCTCCACACTATGTCACCTTGCCATTCTGTTGTCTTCCGATGATGCTGCTGCCATCTTCACATTATGTCACCTTACCACTCTATGTATCCTGATGCTGCTGCTGCTATCTCCACACTATGTCACCTTGCCACTCTGTGGTATACTGATGCTGCTGCCATATCCACACTGTGTCAACTTGCCACTCTGTGGAATCCTGATGCTACTGCTGCCATCTCCACACTACTCTGTGTCACCTTGCCACTATGTAGTATCCTTTTGATGCTGCTACTGTCGCCACCTCTAGACTCAGTCATTGAGCCACTCTGTGGTCTCCTCATACTGCTGCCATCTCCAGACTCTGTCATTGTGCCGCTCTATGGTCTTCTCATGCTGCCACCACCTCCAGACTCCGTAATTGTGCCACTATGTGGCCTACTCAGGGACAGGGATCACCAGGAAGGGACAGATAAGTGCAGGGGTTGAAAATCGTTTTGATAACATCTGAAAGACAGAAAGAATTCCGATTAGTGACATCAATAAGAAGTGTATGGGGAAGATATTATCAAAAGGGGCTTATTCACTACAGTGTTCCTTGGTACTGAGATATACACTGCACCATCATAAAGCAGTTTGTTGGGCAGAATTTATAAAAAGGGGCTTTTTCACTACAGTTTTCCTTGGTACTGAGATATACACTGCACCACTATACAGCAGTGTGTTGGGCAGACATTATTAAAAGGGGCTTATTCACTACAGTGTGCCTGGTACTGAGATATACACTGCACCACTATAAAGCAGTGTGTTAGGCAGACATTATTAACCACTTGAAGACCACAGGTTTATACCCCCCTAGTGACCAGGCCCTTTTATACAAATCCGCACTACACTACTTTCACCGTTTATTGCTCGGTCATACAACTTACCACCCAAATGAATTTTACCTCGTTTTCTTTTCACTAATAGAGCTTTCATTTGGTGGTATTTCATTGTTGCTGACATTTTTACTTTTTTTGCTATTATTAAAAATGTAACGACATTTTTGCAAAAAAATGACATTTTTCACTTTCTGTTGTAATTTTTTTTTTAAAAAACTACATTTCTATATAAATTTTTCACAAAATGTATTGTTCTACATGTCTTTGATAAAAAAAAATCCAATAAGTGTATATTTATTGGTTTGGGTAAAAGTTATAGCGTTTACAAACTATGGTGCAAAAAAGTGAATTTCGGCATTTTAAAGCAGCTCTGACTTTCTGAGCACCTGTCATGTTTCTTCAGGTGCTAGAATGTCGGGATAGTATAAATACCCCCCAAATGACACCATTTTAGATAGAAGACACCCCAAAGTATTCACAGAGGGGCATGGTGAGTTCATGTATCATTTCATTTTTCTTCACAAGTTAGCGGAAAATGACACTTTCTGAGGAAAAAAAAAATAATAATAAAGTTTCCATTTCTGCTAACTTCTGGCAGAAAAAAAAAATCTCAGACGGACTCACTATGCCCTCAGTGAATACCTTGGGGTGTCTACTTTCCGAAATGGGGTCATTTGTGGGGTGTGTTTACTGCTCTGGCATTTTGGGCGGGGCTAAATTGTGAGCAGCCATGTAAAACCTAAAGGTACTCGTTGGAATTTGGGTCCCTTTGCGCATCCAGGCAGCAAAAAAGTGTCACTCATGTGGTATCGCCGTACTCAGGAGAAGTAGGGCAATGTGTTTTGGGGTGTATTTTTACATATACCCATGCTGGGTGAGAGAAATATCTCTGTAAATTGTCAACTTTGTATAAATTTTTTTAAAAAGTTGTCGTTTACAGAGATATTTCTCACACAAAGTATGGGTATATATAAAAATACACCCCAAAACACATTGCCCAACTTCTACTGAGTACGGCGATACCACATGAGTGACACTTTTTTGCAGCCAAGATGTGCAAAGGTGCCCTAAAACCAATGAGTGCCTTTAGGATTTCACAGGACATTTTTACGCATTTGGATTCCAGACTTCTTCTCAGGCTTTAGAGACCCCTAAAATGCCAGGGCAGTAAAAATACCCCACAAGTGACCCCATTTTAGAAGGAAGACACCCCAAGGTATTCCGTGAGGGGTATGGTAAGTTCATGTAAAATTTTATTTTTTGTCACAAGTTAGTGGAATATGAGACTTTGTAAAAAAAAAAAAATATCAATTTCCGCCATGCCCCTCACGGAATACCTTGGGGTGTCTTCTTTCCAAAATGGTGTCACATGTGGGGTATTTATACTGCCCTGGCATTTTAGGGGCCCTAAAGCGTGAGAATCCAAATGCGTAAAAATGCCCTGTGAAATCCTAAAGGTTCTCATTGGTTTTAGGGCCCCTTTGCGCATCTTGGCTGCAAAAAAGTGTCACTCATGTGGTATCGCCGTACTCAGGAGAAGTAGGGCGATGTGTTTTGGGGTGTATTTTTACATATACCCATACTGTGTGAGAGAAATATCTCTGTAAATGACAACTTTTTAAAAAAATGTATACAAAGTTGTCAATTTACAGAGATATTTCTCTCACCTAACATGGGTATATGTAAAAATACACCTCAAAACTCATTGCCCTACTTCTCCTGAGTACGGTGATACCACATGTGTGACACTTTTTTGCAGCCAAGATGCGCAAAGGGGCCCTAACTCTAATGAGAACCTTTTAGGAGGGCATTTTTACGCATTTTTCTTCTCACGCTTTAGGGCCCCTAAAATGCCAGGGCAGTATAAATACCCCACAAGTGACCCCATTTTGGAAAGAAGACACCCCAAGGTAGTCCGTGAGGGGCATAGCGAGTTCACAGAAAGAAAAATTTTTTGGCACAGGTTAGCGGAAATTGATATATATATATTGTGGGGAGTCGCTCTGGTAGACAGCGGTGCGGGTGCAGTTTAGAGGCAAAACAAGGAGTCCAGATTGTGCAACAAACAGTGTTTTATTCACACTTGCACACAAAATGAAAAACAGTCTCTTGGTGACAGTTCACACACAACGGAAATAACGTAGCCAAACAAAAACAGTCCAACACAGGTTCAGTCACCTGGGAGGTGTAGGTGCAGGTTCGCACCACGCTGTCGGCCCAGCCGCAGGAGAATCCAGCTTCAGGTAGCCAGGAACAAAATACCTCCTTACTGAGCTCTTTCCTCCTGGACAGAGAACTCCCAGCCCTGTTAGCAGCTCCAGGATAATCACACCTCCCCAGACACAGCTGCTGGCTGCGTTTTATATCCAGCCCAAAACATGGACTGGACCGTGGGGAGCAGCCACCCACCCTACTCTTTAGCTGCTCCCAGTAAGAGCCGGCCCGGATCGGCTTTGCAGCCATGCTATTTAACAAAGTCAAACAGCACTAGCTGCTGCAGACAAAAACCCGGCTCTCACCTCACCGAGGCCAGCAACCTCGGTGACACGTACCTGCCATCACATATGACACCTTGCACCTTACCACATACCCCCCTTTGTTCAACCCTGAGGGGGTGAACACACGTGAGAGCAGTGGACGCGGGACAGGGCATCTGCGTTGCCCTGCAAGCGGCCTGCCCTGTGTTCCACGGAAAACTTGAAATTTTGAAGAGATAGGAACCACCTAGTGACCCGAGCATTCCTCTCCTTGGCCTGACTCATCCATTTGAGGGGAATGGTCGGTCACCAGACGGAACCTCCTCCCTAACAGGTAGTAGCGGAGAGATTCGAGTGCCCACTTGATAGCCAGGCACTCCCTCTCCACTATACTATACCTGGACTCGGCGGGACTGAGCTTACGGCTCAGGAAGACAACGGGATGTTCTTCCCCGTTGACCTCCTGCGACAGTACCGCACCGAGGCCTACCTCCGAGGCGTCGGTCTGTACGACAAACTCCTTGTTGAAGTCGGGTGTCACCAAAACCGGGGACCCACACAGGGCCGACTTCAACGCGGAGAAAGCCTCCTCCGCCTTCTCACTCCAGCTAACCCTCCCAGACTTTCGCCCCTTCAACAGGTCTGTCAATGGCGCTGCTATTGTGGCAAAGTGGGGCACAAACCTCATGTAGTAACCTACAATCCCCAGGAACGACTTTACCTGCCTGGTGGTGACCGGTCGGGGCCAGTTACGAATGGCCTCTACCTTAGTTACCTGAGGTTTGATGACTCTCCGCCCAATTACATATCCCAGATATTTTGTCTCCTCTAACCCTATGGAGCACTTCTTTGGGTTAGCGGTCAGTCCGGCTTTCCTCAGGGCATCCACTACCGCCTGCACCTTGGGTAAATGGCTTTCCCAGTCGGTGCTGTGGATGACTACATCATCCAAGTAGGCCGAGGCGTACCGACGATGTGGTCGCAGCACTATGTCCATTAACCTTTGGAAAGTGGCGGGGCGCCATGCAGGCCAAAGGGTAACACCTTGTAGTGATACAGGCCCTGCGGGTAACAAATGCGGTTTTTCCTTAGCCGACTCCGTTAAGGGTACCTGCCAGTACCCTTTAGTGAGGTCCAGCACAGAAAAATAACGGGCTTGTCCTAAACTTTCAACCAGCTCGTCTACTCGGGGCATGGGATACGAGTCAAACTTGGATACTTCATTTAACTTGCGAAAGTCGTTGCAGAACCGCAACGTCCCATCCGGCTTGGGTATTAGGACTATGGGACTGGCCCACTCACTTTCGACTCCTCAATGACCTCGAGCTTCAACATTAACTGTACTTCCTCCGCGATGGCCCGTCGCCGAGCCTCGGGTACCCGGTATGGTTTTAACCGGATCTTGGCCTGAGGCTCAGTGGCGATGTCATGTTGGATGAGAGACGTGCGGCCAGGGAGGTCCGAGAACACATCCGTGTTCCGACTGATGAACTCCTGACTTCCTGAACTTGTTTGGAAGACAGGCTGTCTGCAATTTTACCGTGGTTACTGCTTCACAGGCCTCGAACTGTGGGGCTGGACCCTTTTCACCTAGAAGCCCTGGCCGGGGCTGTGGTCGTCGGCCGTGTCCCTATCTTTCCACGGCTTAAGTAAATTCACGTGATACACCTGCTCCGGCTTGCGCCGCCTGGCTGGTGTACTTTGTAATTACTTCCCCTACTTTCTCGATCACCTCATAGGGGCCCTGCCACCTAGCTAGGAATTTGCTGTCAAGGGTGGGTACCAGAACCAAAACCCGATCTCCCGGATTGAAGCCCGTACCCGAGCCTGACGATTGTACACCCTACTCTGGGCTTGTTGCGCTGCCTCCATATGCTCCCGGACCAGCGGCAACACCCTTTCTATCCGTTCCTGCATCTGGGTGACATACTCAATGACACTTTTGTGGGGGACAGGCTGTTGTTCCCATGCTTCCTTGGCGATATCCAACAGGCCCCGAGGGTGTCTGCCATAAAGCAGTTCGAAGGGCGAGAACCCAGTAGAGGCCTGGGGTACCTCTCGCACTGCGAACATGAGATAGGGCAGAAGCAGGTCCCAGTCCTTCCCATCTCTAGACACCACCCTTTTTAACATATTTTTTAGAGTTTGGTTAAACCTCTCAACAAGACCGTCTGTTTGCGGATGGTAAACGGACGTCCGTAACTGCTTTATACGCAACAATTTACACAGTTCCTTCATTACTTTGGACATAAAAGGGGTCCCTTGGTCTGTCAGAACCTCTTTTGGCAGGCCCACACGGGAAAACATCTCCATTAACTCTTTGGCAATGAGCCTAGCTGAGGTATGTCGCAGAGGCACCGCCTCCGGATACCGAGTGGCATAGTCGAGAACTACCAGAATGTGTTGGTGGCCCCTGGCAGACTTTGGTACAGGCCCAATTAAATCCATAGCGATTCGCTCAAACGGTACTTCAATAATTGGCAGAGGTACCAGAGGACTACGGAAATGAGGCTGGGGGCTAGTTATCTGACAGGTTGGACAGGACTTACAATAATTTTCTACCTCCTTGAACACACTGGGCCAATAAAACCGCTGCAGTATGCGGTCCTGGGTTTTCTGCCACCCCAGGTGTCCCCCAAGAACATGTTGGTGGGCAAGCTCCATGACAAGCTTGCGATACGCTGTGGGCACCACCAACTGTTCAACAGGTTCACCTCGGACTTGGTTCACCCGATACAACATATCCTGTAGAACAATAAATCGTGGGAACATTAATTCAGCCCCTGGTTTCTGGGGTTTACCATCAATTTCCAGCACATTCTCCCAGGCCCTGGTTAGGGTTTGGTCCCGGTGTTGTGCGGTCCCAAAATTTTCCCCGGAGACATTGAGGTCTGCCAGCTCAGGTCCCGGTGGCAAGTCCTCCGTGTCTCCCACCATTACACTCAGTGGGGTTGTCTCCCCCTCTACCGCTGGAGCAGTGGTCACCCCTACCGCCGGCCCTTCAGACTCGGGCTCCCAGGGTTCTGGCCTTCCAGCGGTATCAGGCCACTCTACTAGGGTCACCCCTGTCTCGGGTCCCTCAGATACCTTTATTGCCGGCCACAGCGCCGGAAAACCGGGAAGTCCCTCCCAAGTATTAGTTCATGTGGGAGTTTAGTAGCGACAGCCACCTCGTGGGTCCACCTACCAGCCGCTGTGGACAAAGTCACTAGTGCAGTGGGGTAGTCTTTCAGGTCTCCGTGGATGCACAGGACCCCGACTTTACGGCCAGTATACTCCACAGGCCGTACAAGGGCAGCCCTTACCAGGGAGACTAAACTCCCGGAGTCCAGCAGAGCCACCGCCAGCGAATCTCCCACCTCTACCTGACACAGGTGGTTATGGTCTTGCACCTCACGGGTGCCAGTTGCGCACAGCTTCCGTGCATACAAGGAGTGGCGACCCCCATAGTTCACCTCCATCGGCTCATCCCGATGCGGACAGTCGGCCCTGATGTGGCCTGGCTCCTGACACCTCCAGCATACCACGGGAGGCGGACTCGCAGGGGGTATCTTCCGTACAGGCCGCTCTGTCGCCGGACGTCGGAACTGGGGCAGAGACCTCCGGGGTTTGACTGACCCCTTCCCAGCAAGACTCCCCTGCAGGTTTCTGGTGGCCTCGTACCGCTCCACCAGGTCGACCATCTCCAGGGCATTGGTGGGCGATACCTGGCCGACCCAGTGCTGGAGAGGGTAAGGCAAAGCCCTCCAGAAGACATCGGCTAACAGACGGTCGAGCATAGCAGTGGGAGTCAGTATGTCTGGCTGCAGCCATTTTTGCAACCGTTGTAGCAAGTCATAGTATTGTGGCCTGGCGGGTTCAGCCACGTTAAAGTCCCACTGGTGGACACGCTGAGCCCGGACCAAAACATTCACCCCCAGTCTTGCCAGGATCTCACCTTTCACAGTTGGGTAGTCAGCTGCTTGGTCATCTGGGAGGTCAAAAATACTTGCTGGGGTCCAGACGCCAGGAACGGAGCGACGACCTCTGCCCACTGTTCTCGGGGTAATTTCTCCCTCACGGCCACCTTCTCGAACACCGCCAGATAGGTCTCCACATCATCCGAGGGGTCATCTTAGGGATCGCGGCACGGACAGCTTTCCGGGCATCATGGACGCGGTGGGACGCTCCTGCCGCTTGCAACGCCATCACGTGCTGTAGCAGTAGCTGGTTGGTCTCCCGCTGCTGCACGTTAGCCTCTATGAGGGCTTTCACAGCCGCCTCCATTTTGTCGGGGATCACAGGCTGCAACTTTGCCGGCTTAATATAGGACATTCACTTTTTCTCAGCAAAAACAAAGTTCGGCGTTCACGCCAGCCTCACTGCGCATGCCCGCATCCGACACCAAATGTGGGAGTCGCTCTGGTAGACAGCGGTGCGGGTGCAGTTTAGAGGCAAAACAAGGAGTCCAGATTGTGCAACAAACAGTGTTTTATTCACACTTGCACACAAAATGAAAAACAGTCTCTTGGTGACAGTTCACACACAACGGAAATAACGTAGCCAAACAAAAACAGTCCAACACAGGTTCAGTCACCTGGGAGGTGTAGGTGCAGGTTCGCACCACGCTGTCGGCCCAGCCGCAGGAGAATCCAGCTTCAGGTAGCCAGGAACAAAATACCTCCTTACTGAGCTCTTTCCTCCTGGACAGAGAACTCCCAGCCCTGTTAGCAGCTCCAGGATAATCACACCTCCCCAGACACAGCTGCTGGCTGCGTTTTATATCCAGCCCAAAACATGGACTGGACCGTGGGGAGCAGCCACCCACCCTACTCTTTAGCTGCTCCCAGTAAGAGCCGGCCCGGATCGGCTTTGCAGCCATGCTATTTAACAAAGTCAAACAGCACTAGCTGCTGCAGACAAAAACCCGGCTCTCACCTCACCGAGGCCAGCAACCTCGGTGACACGTACCTGCCATCACATATGACACCTTGCACCTTACCACAATATATATATTTTTTTTACAAAGTCTCATATTCCACTAACTTGTGACAAAAAATAAAATTTTACATGAACTCACCATACCCCTCACGGAATACCTTGGGGCGTCTTCTTTCTAAAATGGGGTCACATGTGAGGTTTTTGTACTGCCCTGGCATTTGAGGATCTCCGCAATCATTACACGTATGGCCAGCATTAGGAGTTTCTGCGATTCTCCTTATATTGAGCATACGGGTAATGAGATTTTTTTTTTCCGTTCAGCCTCTGCGCTGAAAAAAAAAAAAAATGAACGGCACAGATTTTTTCATTCGCATCGATCAATGTGGATGAAAAAATCTCTGTCAAAATCAGTGACTGCGGTGCGGTGGGCTGGGCGCTAACTACCTAACAATTAGCTAGCTAACTGGCGGTGATAAGGGACCCTTATGCCTCATTCACACGTCCGAAATTGTGTTTGCAGAACAGAATTGCGGACCCTTTCATTTCTATGGGGACAGACTTTGCCCCTCTCGGATCCGGAATTACGGATCCGCGCTTCCGGGTCTGCACTTCCGTTCTGCAAAAATATAGAACATGCCCTTTTCTTGTCTGCAATTGCGGACAAGAAAAAGCATTTTCTATATAGTTCTGTGCGGATCTGCAAAATGCGGAAAGCACATTGCCGGTGTCCGTATTTTGCGGATCCGTAGATCCATGGATCCGCAAAACACATACGGACGTCTGAATGAGCCTTACAGGGGGGTGATTAGTGACAGGGGGGGGTGACAGGGGGTGATCAGGGGGGGTGACATGGGTGATCAGGGGGGGTGACATGGGTGATCAGGGGGGGTGACATGGGTGATCAGGGGTTAATCAGTGATGGGGGGTGGGGGGGGTGTGTGTAGTGATTGGCGCACTTTACCTATGTTTCCTCTGGCTGTCCCAAACAAAGGGACCACCAGACGAGCAGACAGCAGGCATATCAGACGCTGTTTACAAAACAGCGTCTGATATGCGATTTAAATGCATTTTTTTCCGCATCTACAGCCTGCCAGCGCATGATCAGCGCTGGCAGGCTGCAGTTTCAGTTGTTCCGGCTCGCGCGTTCATGCGAAATCTCAGGTCTCACGAGATGACGCCGATAGGCGGCAGTGAGACCTGAGAGAGCCGCCACGCTGACGCCCATCGGCGTTAGCGTGGCGGCAAGTGGTTAAAAGGGGCTTATTCACTACAGTGTTCCTGCTACCGAGATATACACTGTACCATCATAGAAAATATTTGTTCTGGGGAAATTAACCTTGTGCGTTCAATCCGCAAACGTTCTATTAATTAGTCCAGCAGACAGTGATTTATATTTTGGCCATAGATAACAAGTTTTGAGCACATCTGTGTGCCGCAGCCGTATATTCAGTAGAGAATACATTTTATTTGGGACAAATTTGTATCCAATATAGAATTACATCCGAATAAAGTGTGTATTGTCAAATTGACATTATCGCTGGCCTAGTGTAGTGGCGGAAAATTGTATTTCTCTGTCTCCTGTTCATAAAAGCCAGCAAATACAGTGTGTACAGTAAAAATTACATTAGCTCTGGCCTAGTGTAGTGCCGTAAAATTGTATTTCTTTATCTCCTGTTCATTACAGCCAGCAAATACAGTGTATACAGAAAAATAACATTATCTCTGGCAGAGTGAGTTGGCGAAAAATTGTATTACTCTGTCTCCTGTACATTACAGAAATCATATAAAGTGTGTACTGTAAAAATTACATTATATCTGGGCTAGTGTGGTGCCGAAAATTTGTATTTCTCTGTCTCCTGTACATTACAGAAAACAAATACATTGTGTACTGTAAACATTACATAATCTCTGGGCAAGTGTGGTGCCGAAAAATTGTATTTCTCTGTCTCCTGTACATTACAGAAAGCAAATACAGTGTGTACTGTAAAAATTACATTATCTCTGGGCTAGTGTGGTGCTGAAAAATTGTATTTTTCTGTCTCCTGTACATTACAGAAAGCAAATACAGTGTGTACAGTAAAAATTACATTATCTGTGGCCTAGTGTACTCCTGAAAGTCTTTATTTTTCTGTGTTCAGTACAGAACAGCAAGCCAATACAGTGTGTACTGTAAAAATAACATTATCTCTGGGCTAGTGTAGTGCTAAAAATCTGTATTTTTCTGTATCCAGTATTGTCCTGCATCAGAAAACTGTGTCTTTAGCGGACAGTAAAACAATCTGCGTCACATCTACAGACAAAACCATTAATGTGAAGAAGGCGAGCACAATGGGAGGGGGAAGTGGGCGTGATGCTGATGGTGCAAGCAGAGGCCGTGGCCCTGGGTGTAATGCTGATGGTGCAAGCAGAGGCCATGGCCTTTGGTATGATGCTGAAGATGCAAGCAGAGGCAGTGGTCCTGTGCGCAATGAATCTGTGGACAGTTACATTACCTGCACTACTTTTCCTGTATAACGTTTGCGTATCCTAAAAAAATCTGTGACATCCAGTGTACTTTTTCCGTAGACGGTGCACACAGTGACATTACGTGCGCAACATCACCTGTATAACATTTGCGCATCCTAAAAATGTCTGTGACGTCCAGTGTACTTTTCCATAGATGCTGCGGACAATAACATTACCTGCGCTACATTTCCCGTATAACGTTTGCGCATCCTAAAAATATGTGATATCCAGTGTACTTTTTCCGTAGACGCTGCGGACAGCGACATTATCTGTGCTACATTTCCTGTTTAACATTTGTGCATGCTAAAAATATATGTGACATCCAGTGTACTTTTTCCGTATACGGTGTCCGCTACGTATAGTTACATTACCTACACTACATCTCCAGTATAACGTTTGCGCATCCTAAAAATATCTGTGACATCCAGTGTACTTTTTCCAAAGACGCTGCGGACAGTGACATTATCTGTGCTGCAACTCCTGTTTAACAGGTGCGCATGCTAAAAACATCTGTGACATCCAGTGTACTTTTTCCGTAGATGGTGTGGACAGTGACATTATCTGCGCTACATCTCCTGTATTACGTTTGCACATCCTAAAACTATCTGTGATATCCAGTGTACTTTTTCCGTAGATGGTGTCCACTGTGGACAGTGACATTACCTGCGCTACATCTCCTGTATAACGTTTGCTATTCCTAAAAAAATCTGTGACATCCAGTGTACTTTTTCCGTAGACGCTGCGGACAGCAACATTATTTGTGCTACATCTCCTGTTTAACATGTGTGCATGCTAAAAATATATGTGACATCCGGTATACTATTACCGAAAAGCCTTTTCTGTTGTGTAAAAATAGAAAAAAATTAGGAACACACTGTCATTGTGCCACTCTATGTCACCTTGCCACTCTGTTGTCTCGTCATGCTGCTGCCACCTCCACACTATTTCACCTTGCCACTCTGTGGTCTCCTCATGCTGCCACCACCGCCACACTGTCATTGTGCCACTGTGGCCTCCTTCTGATGCTGCTGCCACCACCTCCACACTCTGTCATTGTGACACTCTGTGGCCTCCTCATGCTACTTCCACCTCACCACTATGTCATAGGGCCACTCTGTGGACTTCTCATGCTGTTCCCACCCTCCCCACTTCATGACTGGGCCACTATTTTGACTTTCGGCCTGTCTGATATCATCATTTATTTGACCCTTCTTCTGATCTGTCAGAAGGAGGGAAAAATGAGACGCACAACAGATCCTGTATCTGTAGCAGCTGTAAGGCCTGTATTGTCCCAACAGAATTGGCTTGTGATTTGGTAGCCAAAAGCAGGAGTGGGTACAAAACACAGAAGACATGCAAATATTCCATTCACAAGTCATCTCTGTTTTGGATCCACTCCTGTTTTTTTTTTGGCATTAGCAATACTGATGGATTATTGACAAGGGGCGTACATAGAATTCATTGGGCCCATAGCAAGAATTAAATTGGGCCCCCATGCCCATTCCTAGTCCCTCCCACTATGTGCCCTTGCTCCTCTCAGTACCCTCCCTAACTTCTCCCCTGCCCCACCTCATGCAGCAGAATTTTGTTCTACAAAATGGCAGTACTAACGCCGGAACCCTACAGACCCATTATAGTGAATGGGATCTGGTAGGTTCCAGTGGTGTTTAGCATATTTTGACAAGAATCTGGGGCATTACGGGATGTAATAACACCCAACTTTTCTGCTGTCCATCATGGCACATGCGCAGAGACATGAGAAAAGTTTGAGGAAGTGAGTGCCCCCCTTCCCCCATCCTCTGTGTCATGCAGGACAGCTGGGAGACACTGACATTACTTGCTATCCTGCATGACACATCTGCAGAGACATGAGTCTCTGGGAAAGATGAGTGAACCCCTCCCCCCTGCCTTTCCATCTTCTTATCTGCACCCAGATTTTCTGCTGCCCTGCATTGCACATGTTGAGAGACATGAGAATAGTCTGAGAAAGCTTGGTAACACAACTCCCTCATACCCTCATATATTCTCATGCCTCTGCACTTGTGCCATGCAGGACATCAGGAAAGCTGAGTCACATTACATAATGTAGTGACAACCAGCTTACCTCCTGATTTGAATGGCTAATGTTCAAGGGAATAGTCTGAGAAAGCTGAGTGACTCCCCCCCCCCCCTCCACACACACACCTCTGCACTGTCCTCACCTATAATCTGTCACTTACTTCATTACTGGCAGGGTTGCAGCAAGCTGGAGTAATCAAGCCTTAAGAGCTCAGAAGACAAGAATCTTCTGGGGACACGTGGTCAGATTCAGCATGTTTTTTGCGCCTATGGAGATAGAAGGTGGGGCTAGCAGACGGGAGGCAGTTAGGAAGATAGACTGGAGAAATTAGGGGGTGGGGACTTTCCTCTACTGTGGGACCCCCTTCCTCACAGGCCCCATAGCAGCTACATTGTCTGCCTATGTGGTACGTACGCCACTGTTACTGACCAAATGCTGACCGAGTGAAGGTGGATGCTCAACAGACAGGATCTGTTTTTTGGGGGTTACTGTTCTGACAGATCAGAGGAAGGGTAAAATAATCAGTGCCATCAACACAAACTTTCTGCTGACACCCTCTCCACATAGGGAGGCTCTACTTGTATAAGCGTTTAATAGAACAGGTTCTGTAGACATCATGGAATCAGCTAAAGACTGTGTAAAAGGAGTGCGCTTTTTCTTGACGCTAACATCGACCTGTAAGGCTGAGTTCATACTTGAGTTACAGTGCCTTGCAAAAGAATTCACCCCCCTTGACTTTTTTCGTGTTTTGGTGCCTCACAACCTGGAATTAACATGGATTGTTTGAGGATTTGCATCATTTAATTTACAGAACATGCCCACAACTTTGACAATCTTTTTTTGTTTTTTTTATTGTGAAACAAACAACAAATAGGACAAAGTGACAGAAAAAGTCAATGTGCATAACTATTCACCCCCCTAAAGTCAATACTTTGTAGAACTACCTTTTGTGGCAATCACAGCTCCAAGTCGCTTTGGATAAGTCTCTATGAGCTTTCCACATCTGACCACTGGGATTTTTGCCCATTCCTCCTTGCAAAACTGCTCCAGCAACTTCAAGTTGAATTGTTTGCCCTTGAGAACAGCAATTTTCTATTGGATTGAGATCTGGGTTTTGACTAGGCCATTCCAAAACATTTATATGTTTTTCCTTAAACCACTCAAGTGTTGCTTTAGCAGTGTGTTTGAGGTCATTGTCCTGCTGGAAGGTGAACCTTCTTCCTAGCCTCAAATCGTACACAGAGTGTATGAGGTTTTGTTCAAGAATATCTCTGTATTTAAGACTATCCATCTTTCCCTCAACTCTGAACAGTTTCCCAGTCCCGGCTGCTGAAAAACATCCCCACAGTGAAACATGGTGGTGGCAGCATCATGCTGTGGGGATGGTTTTGCTCAAGAATATCCCTGTATTTAGCACCATCCATCTTTCCCTCAACTCTTACAAGTTTCCCAGTCCCGGCTGCTGAAAAACATCCCCCCAGAGAGATGCTGCCACCACCATGTTTCACTGTGGGGATGGTATTCTTTAAGTGATGTGATCTGTTGTGTTTGTACAAGACATAGCGTTTTCTTTGATGGCCAAAAAGTTAAATTTTAGTCTCATCAGACCAGAGCACCTTCCATCAAACATTTTGGAAGTCTCCCACATGCCTTTTTGCAAACTCACAACGTGCCTTTTTGTTTTTTGTTGAAAGTAATGGCCACTCTGCCATAAAGCCCAACTCTATGGAGCGTACAGCTTATTGTCGTCCTATGTGCAGATACTCCAGTCTCTGCTGTGGAACTCTGCAGCTCCTCTAGGGTTACCTTAGGTCTCTGTGCTGCGTCTCTGATTAATGCACTCCTTGCCCGGTCTGTGAGTTTTGGTGGGTGGCCGTCTCTTGGCAGGTTTGCTGTTGTGCCATGTTCATTCCATTTCGTTATGATAGATTTGATGGTGCTTCCGGGGATCATCAATATTTGGATATTTTTTTTTATAACCTAACCTTGACTTATACTTCTCAACAACATTGTCCCTTACTTGTTTGGAGAGTTTCTTGGTCTTCATGACAGTGTTTGATTAGTGATGCCTCTTGCTTAGGTGTTGCAGCCTCTGGGGCCTTTCAAAAAAGGTGTGTATATGTAATGACAGATCATATGACACTTAGATTGCACACAGGTGACATCATTTTACTAATTATGTGACTTTTGAAGTTAATTGGTTGCACCAGAGCTTTTTATGGACTTCCTAACAAAGGGGGTGAATACATAAAGTACGCACATGACAATTTTCTGTTTTCTATTTCTAAGTAATAGTTTTATTTATATATTTTTCTCATTTCACTTCATCAACTTATGCCTCATGCACACAAACGTTTATTTTATCAGTTTACGGGTCGTTTTTTGCGTTCTGTATCCGGTCCATATACGGAACCATTCATTTCAATTGGTCCGCAAAAAAAATGGAATGTTCTCCGTATGATCTCCGTTTCCGTATTTCCGTTCTGTTCAAAGAGAGAACATGTCCTATTATTGTCCGCATAACAGACAATTATAGTGTTGTTCTATCAGAGGCCAGCAGTTCTGTTCTGCAAAAAACGGAATGCACATGGACGTCATCCATATTTTTTACGGATCTGTTTTTTGCGGACCACAAAATGCTGAAAAAGCCATATGGTCGTGTGCAATAGGCCTTAGACTATTGTGTTCTGATCCATCACATAAATTTCTGATTAACAAAACATTGAACTTAAGGCTGTAATTAGAGTTGAGCGAACACCTGGATGTTCGGGTTCGACGAGTTCGGCCGAACTTTCGAAAAATGTTCGGGTTCGGGATCCGAACTCGACCCGAACTTCATCCCGAACCCGAACCCCATAGAAGTCAATGGGGACCCGAACTTTTGGGCACTAAAAAGGCTGTAAAACACACCCGGAAAGGGCTAGAGGGCTGCAAAAGGCAGCAAAATGTAGTTAAATCCCCTGCAAACAAATGTAGATAGGGAAATGATGAGTTAACATAAAATAAATAAAAATTAAACAATATTAATTGGAGTGAGGTCCCATAGCACAGAATCAGGCTTCAAGTCACCCACCAATGGAGAAGGTCACTTACTATTATTTTGACCACAGCACCCAGACAAAGGAGAGAGGTCCCACAGCAGAGAACCAGGCATCATATCACCCACCACAGGAGTAGGCCACCATTTAGTTACTTTGACCCCTACACCCAGACGGAGGAGAGAGGTTACACAGCAGAGAATCAGGCATTTAGATCACCCACCACAGGAGTAGGCCCCCATTGAATCAGACCCTGGCAACTATGTCAGATGGCACAACCATCAGCTTTATATCAATCAGCACAGGAGAAGGCGACTTTGAAAGACTTTGACCCCTACACCCAGATGGAGGAGAGAGGTTTCACAGCAGAGAATCAGGCATCATATCAACCACCACAGGAGAAGCCACCATTTAGTTACTTTGACCCCTGCACCCAGGAAGAGGAGAGAGGCCCCACAGCACATATTCTGGCATCATATCAGCCACCACAGGAGAAGCCACCATTGAGTTACTTTGACCCCTGCACCCAGGAAGAGGAGAGAGGCCCCACAGCACATATTCTGGCATCATATCAGCCACCACAGGAGAAGCCACCATTGAGTTACTTTGACCCCTGCACCCAGGAAGAGGAGAGAGGCCCCACAGCACATATTCTGGCATCATATCAGCCACCACAGGAGAAGCCACCATTGAGTTACTTTGACCCCGCACCCAGGAAGAGGAGAGAGGCACCACAGCACATATTCAGGCATCATATCACACACCACAGGAGAAGGCCTCTTTCAGTGATTTAGGCCTTTGGACCCAGACAGAGGAGAGAGGCACCACAGCACATATTCTGGCATCATATCAGCCACCACAGGAGAAGCCACCATTGAGTTACTTTGACCCCTGCACCCAGGAAGAGGAGAGAGGCCCCACAGCACATATTCTGGCATCATATCACCCACCACAGGAGTAGGCCACCATTTAGTTACTTTGACCCCTACACCCAGACGGAGGAGAGAGGTTACACAGCAGAGAATCAGGCATTTAGATCACCCACCACAGGAGTAGGCCACCATTGAATCAGACCCCGGCAACCATGTCAGATGGCACAAGCATAAGCTTTATATCAATCAGCACAGGAGAAGGCGACTTTGACAGACTTTGACCCCTACACCCGGACGGAGGAGAGAGGTTTCAAAGCAGAGAATCAGGCATTTAGATCACCCACCACAGGAGTAGGCCCCAATTTAATGGGACCCCGGCAACCATGTCAGATGGCACAACCATCAGCTTCATATCAATCAGCACAGGAGAAGGCGACTTTGAAAGACTTTGACCCCTACACCCAGATGGAGGAGAGAGGTTTCACAGCAGAGAATCAGGCATCATATCAACCACCACAGGAGAAGCCACCATTTAGTTACTTTGACCCTCGCACCCAGGAAGAGGAGAGAGGCACCACAGCACATATTCAGGCATCATATCACACACCACAGGAGAAGGCCTCTTTCAGTGATTTAGGCCTTTGGACCCAGACAGAGGAGAGAGGCACCACAGCACATATTCTGGCATCATATCAGCCACCACAGGAGAAGCCACCATTGAGTTACTTTGACCCCTGCACCCAGGAAGAGGAGAGAGGCCCCACAGCACATATTCTGGCATCATATCAGCCACCACAGGAGAAGCCACCATTTAGTTACTTTGACCCCTTCACCCAAACAGAGGAGAGAGGTTCCACATCAGAGAATCGGGCATCATATCAACCACTACAGGAGTAGGCCACAATTTAGTTTATTTGACCCCTGCACCCAGGAAGAGGAGAGAGGCCCCACAGCACATATTCTGGCATCATATCAGCCACCACAGGAGAAGCCACCATTGAGTTACTTTGACCCCTGCACCCAGGAAGAGGAGAGAGGCCCCACAGCACATATTCTGGCATCATATCACCCACCACAGGAGTAGGCCACCATTTAGTTACTTTGACCCCTACACCCAGACGGAGGAGAGAGGTTACACAGCAGAGAATCAGGCATTTAGATCACCCACCACAGGAGTAGGCCCCAATTTAATGGGACCCCGGCAACCATGTCAGATGGCACAACCATCAGCTTCATATCAATCAGCACAGGAGAAGGCGACTTTGAAAGACTTTGACCCCTACACCCAGATGGAGGAGAGAGGTTTCACAGCAGAGAATCAGGCATCATATCAACCACCACAGGAGAAGCCACCATTTAGTTACGTTGACCCCTGCACCCAGGAAGAGGAGAGAGGCCCCACAGCACATATTCTGGCATCATATCAGCCACCACAGGAGAAGCCACCATTGAGTTACTTTGACCCCGCACTCCAGGAAGAGGAGAGAGGCACCACAGCACATATTCAGGCATCATATCACACACCACAGGAGAAGGCCTCTTTCAGTGATTTAGGCCTTTGGACCCAGACAGAGGAGAGAGGCACCACAGCACATATTCTGGCATCATATCAGCCACCACAGGAGAAGCCACCATTGAGTTACTTTGACCCCTGCACCCAGGAAGAGGAGAGAGGCCCCACAGCACATATTCTGGCATCATATCAGCCACCACAGGAGAAGCCACCATTTAGTTACTTTGACCCCTTCACCCAAACAGAGGAGAGAGGTTCCACATCAGAGAATCAGGCATCATATCAACCACCACAGGAGTAGGCCACAATTTAGTTTATTTGACCCCTGCACCCAGGAAGAGGAGAGAGGCCCCACAGCACATATTCTGGCATCATATCACACACCACAGGAGAAGGCCTCTTTCAGTGATTTAGGCCTTTGGACCCAGACAGAGGAGAGAGGTCAGAGATTAGCTTCATATCCCCCAGCACAGCAGAAGACCGCTTTATTTGACTTAGGCCTCAGCACCCAGACAGAAGACAGAGGTAGCATGGCAGAGGTTATGGCTTCATGTCACCCGTTAGTTTAACCGGCCACTTTCATCTGGTTAGGCCCGGCGCCCAGACAGAGAAGAGTTTCATTCAACTGTGGGTTTCATAAAATTTGTATCAAATAAAGAAGTGGCCCGTAGCACAACAAGACATGTTTTAGGCAGTTAATAAGGACTACTCTGCACAAGGGAGGGACAGGTCCTGTGGGATCCATGCCTGGTTCATCTTTATGAAGGTCAGCTTGTCCACGTTGGCTGTGGACAGGCGGCTGCGCTTGTCAGTAATGACGCCCCTGCCGTGCTGAATACGCGCTCAGATAAAACGCTGGCCGCGGGCAGGAAAGCACCTCCAAGGCATAACATGCTAACTCTGGCCACGTGGACAATTTCGAAACCCAGTAGTTGAATGGGGCCGAACCATCCGTCAGGATGTGGAGGGGTGTGCAGACATACTGTTCAACCATGTTAGTGAAATGCTGCCTCCTGCTAACACGTTCCGTATCAGGTGTCGGTGCAGATAGCTGTGGCGTGGAGACAAAACTTTTCCACATTTCTGCCATGCTAACCCTGCCCTCAGATGAGCTGGCCGTGACACAGCTGCGTTGGCGACCTCTTGCCACTCCTCTGCCTTCACCTTCCACCTGTTCCCCTGTGACATGTGGGAATGCTCTCAAGAGCGCTCTATCAGCGTAGCGCTTGTACTCGCGCATCTTACGGTCGCGCTCCAGTTCAGGAATTAAAGTGGGCACATTGTCTTTATACCGGGATCCAGCAGGGTGGCCACCCAGTAGTCTGCACACGTTAAAACGTGGGCAACTCTGCTGTCGTTGCGCAGGCATTGGAGCATATATTCGCTCATGTGGGCCAGGCTACCCATGGGTAAGGACAAGCTGTCCTCTGTGGGAGGCGTATCGTCATCGTCCACCGTATCCCCCAGCCACGCACCAGTGATGGGCCTGGGCTGCCACCCCGCTGTGAACTTGCGTCATCCTCGTCCCCTCCACCTCCTCCTCCTCATCCTCCTCGTCCTCCAGTACAGTGCCTTGGCTGGCGACTTGTGAACCTGTCCTCTGCTGCTTAAACAAACCTCCCTCTGAGCCAATTCGAACAGACTGGCCCGAAAGTGTTAGAAACGAGCCCTCATCCTCCTCCTCCTCCTCCACCTGGGCCACCTCCTCTAACATCATTGCCCTAAGTGTTTTCTCAAGGAGACATAGAAGTGGTATTGTAACGCTGATAACAGTGTCATCGCCACTGGCCATGTTGGTGGAGTACTCGAAACAGCGCAGCAGGGCACACAGGTCTCGCATGGAGGCCCAATCATTGGTGGTGAAGTGGTGCTGTTCGGCAGTACGACTGACGCGAGCGTGCTGCAGCTGAAACTCCACTATGGCCTGCTGCTGCTCGCACAGTCTCTCCAGCATGTGCAAGGTGGAGTTCCACCGGGTGGGCACGTCGCATATGAGGCGGTGAGCGGGAAGGCCGAAGTTCCGCTGTAGCGCAGACAGGCGAGCAGCGGCAGGATGTGAACGGCGGAAGCGCGCACAGACGGCCCGCACTTTATGCAGCAGCTCTGACATGTTGGGGTAGTGGTGAATGAACCTCTGCACCACCAAGTTCAGCACATGCGCCAGGCAAGGGATGTGCGCCAAACCGGCTAGTCCCAGAGCTGCCACGAGATTTCGCCCATTATCGCATACCACCAGGCCTGGCTTGAGGCCCACCGGCAGAAACCACTCGCCGGTCTGTTGTTCAATACCCCGCCACAACTCCTTTGCGCTGTGGGGCCTGTCCCCAAACATATGAGTTTCAGAATGGCCTGCTGACGCTTACCCCGGGCTGTGCTGAAGTTGGTGGTGAAGGTGTGTGGCTGACCGGATGAGCTGGTGGAAGCAGTGGAGGAGGAAGCCGAGTAGGAGGAGGAGGCTACAGGAGGCAGAGAATGATGCCCTGCGATCCTAGGGGGCGGAAGGACGTGCGCCAAGGAACTGTCCGCCGGGGCCCAGCCGCCACTACATTCATCCAGTGTGCAGTTAGTGAGATATAGCGTCCCTGGCCGTGCTTACTGGTCCACGTATCTGTGGTTAGGTGGACCTTGCCACAAATGGCGTTGCGCAGTGCACACTTGATTTTATCGGACACTTGCATGTGCAGGGAAGGCACGGCTGTCTTGGAGAAGTAGTGGCGGCTGGGAACCACATACTGCGGGACAGCCATGGCCATCAGCTGTTTGAAGCTGTCTGTGTCCACCAGCCGGAATGACAGCATTTCAAAGGCCAGCAGTTTAGAAATGCTGGCGTTCAGGCCAAGGGCTCGAGGGTGACTCGGGGAATTTGCGCTTCCTCTCTAAGGTTTGAGATATTGAGAGCTGAACGCTGCTGTGTGATATAGTGGAGACGCTAGTTGACGGTGGCGGTGGTGGTGGTGTCGGTGGCACATCCTCTGTTTGCTGCTCGGCAGGTGGCAACATTCCTCTCGAGGCGGAAGCCGAGGCAGCAGCGGTAGAGGGAGCAGGGGAGCCTCAGCGAGTGCCTGGTTTTTAAGGTGTGTACCCCACTGCAGTTCATGCTTTGCATGTAGATGCCTGGTCATGCAGGTTGTGCTGAGGTTCAGAACGTTAATGCCTCGCCTCAGGCTCTGATGGCAGAGCGTGCAAGTCACTCGGGTCTTGTCGGTAGGACATTGTTTAAAGAAGTGCCATGCCAGGGAACTCTTTGAAGCTGCCTTTGTGGGGCTGGGTCCCTGTTGGCGATGTCCAGTAGCAGGCGAACTCTGGGGCGGCGGCTCGCCTGCTTTGGCCCCCTGCTCCCTCTTTGGCTTCGCTGTTGTCTCGGTCTCACCACTACCTCTTCCTCTGAACTGTGAAAGTCATCGCCACGACCTTCAGTCCATGTGGGGTCTAAGACCTCATCGTCCTCTGCATCGTCTTCCACCCAGTCTCCCTCC
This sequence comes from Bufotes viridis, assembly GCA_033119425.1. NCBI lineage: Eukaryota > Metazoa > Chordata > Amphibia > Anura > Bufonidae > Bufotes > Bufotes viridis. The sequence continues at coordinate 62,144,786 of CM065594.1, read as the reverse complement.
CTGACCTCCTCCTGTTCAGTCTGCACACTGCAAAAAGACGCGGCAGTGGGCACCTGTGTTTCGTCATCATCAGAGAGTCGGTGACTCTGCTGTGGTGGTATTCCCATGTCCTCTTCATCTGGAGACATAAGTGGTTGTGCGTCAGTGCATGGTATGTCTTCCTCCACTGGGGAAGGGCTAGGTGGACGCCCTGGGAAACCCTGGAAGCAGAGTCTTCAAACAGAAGAAGAGACTGCTGCATAACTTGTGGCTCAGACCGTTTCCCTGATATGCTTGGGGGTGATGTGACAGACTGATGGGCTTGGTTTTCAGGTGCCACCTGTGCGCTTTCCGCAGAAGACTGGGTGGAAGACCATGTGGTGAACGTGCTGGAAGCACTGTCGGCCACCCAATCGATTAATGCCTGTACCTGCTCAGGCCTTACCATCCTAAGAGCGGCATTGGGCCCCACGAGATATTGCGGTACATTCTGCCGGCTAGTTGAGGGAGTTCGTTCCCTACTGTGTGCGCCTGGGGCCGAACGGCCACGTCCTCTACCAGCAACAGAGGCTCCACGGACACCACCACGACCGCGCCCTCGTCCCTTAATAGTATTTTTCTTCATTGTTGCGATTCAACTCGCACCACAATGAAATATATTATTTTTTATAAGCAAAATCCCCTCACTGGAATACTTTCAGTCTTTTGACTGTATGGATTACAGATGGAATGACTGTTATATGTGAGTACCGCTTTCTTTGACAGATTCTAGTATGGGTACATATATGTTTTCCCAACCCCAGCACATTAGTTTGCTAATTCCAGATGTATGAAACGCAGGCCTAACTGTATCTAGTATATTGAACGCCAGATAAACTAACTTGGCCTTTTTAAATAAAAAAATTCCCTCACTGGAATACTTTCATGTCTTTTCACTGTATGGATTACAGGTGGACTGGTATTAGTAGGGGTGACACAAGCACACCCAAGTCCCTGATGTAGGATTTCTATGGCACAGACCACTATTACAAGTGATTAATGGACGTTGGGAGAGATTGTGCTGCAGCACTAGTCCCAAGATGGCCGCCGCCTATCAGCCCAGTAACATGTGCCACAAAATGGTCTGCACAACCTTTAAAAAAATAGCCTTGGACTGTGCTGCTAAATCGCTATTGGTCTGAATCCCAGGTGTAGATGTCTGACTTGTTTGGAGCTTTGGAATGCACACTGTGGCAGCTTCTGCTGCAGCACTACAAGTCGCAAAATGGCGGCCGGCGGTCAGCCCAGGTACATGTGGATGGAAAAATCACTCTGGCCACTCTAAAAATAGCCAATCCCTATCAAAAAGCAGCTCAGCTGCAGTTGTTCAGATGAATCACAGGTGGAGGAGAGAAATTTGCTTCCAGTTATTCAATTATCCCTGCCTATTCTCGCCCTAGCATCAGCTGCGTCTATCCCTGTTCTATTCACATCGGGAGTGAGCACGTCCCGACGTGCGCACAAGCTTATAAAGAGGCTGAGTCACATGCTGCACTTGGCCAATCACAGCCTTGCCAATAGTAGGCATGGCTGCGATGGCATCTTAGGGCAAGTAGTATGATGCATGTTGATTGGCTGCTTTGCAGCCTTTCAAAATGCGCCAAAATACATGCCGAACGACGAACCCGAACCCGAACTTTTTTGAAAATGTCCGGGTTCGGGTCCGGGTCCCGGACACCCCAAAATTCAGTACGAACCCGAACGATGCTCGAACTGTTCGCTCAACACTAGCTGTAATGTAACAAAACACAAAAAAAGTCAAGGGGGTGAATACTTTTGCTAGGCACTGTATTTGGATAGTTTTAGCCCTGTGACTGCCCAAATAAGTGAAGTGTGCAATGATTCTAAGAGCGATGCCTGTCATCTGCATGTCAAACGGAGTCACAGTATTATTTCACTACCAAAGCAGACTCCCTATACGTGTTACTGCAAGGCACAGTGTTCTACACCACTATAAAAGCTCTCAACAGCTAGGGAATAGCCATTTTTTAATGAAATTTGCTGCAAATATATTCAGATCAAACCAAATTTTTTTACAAAAAATTCGCTCATCTCTACTTGTGATGTTTATTTTCTTAAAGAAGTAAATCCAAACAATATATTCTTGTAGGGTATTTCTATTTATGCAATTCCTTCTTATAGTTTAACATGGATCTTTATTAACAACTATTATGTAGTATATGTATAGAATCAGAGTCAAATGTTACTGAGCTGGTGCCATATCGTCAGTTAAAATAACTTTACTGCATCTTGAACAATGTGTTGAGGATTAGACTCTTTCATCCCTAGGAAAATTAGGCTAGTTTCACACTGGCGGGTGAACAGCCTGTCAGATCCGTGCTCTCCGCTAGTGCACACATGCCCCCGGACTACCGGTGCGGCCCCATTTACTATAATGGGGACGCGCCGGATTTCCTGAATCAGCACAGCAAACATGCCGGGAGGCAGAATAAAAGTACGACATGTACTGTTCACCCGTCGGAGCAGCCTGCCGGAGTTCCTTGCCGCTAGAGTGAAAGTATCCTTAGAAAGCTTCTCATCTTTTGAGCATATACACAATTGTTTTTGCATATTGATTGCTTGAAAGGGTTTCAAATTCATGACATTATCACAGTATGATACCTTGGTAACAATCTCTCATTTAATCTAATAGCTGTCATGAAATAAAAAAGAGCATCTTCTATTTCTAGAGAAAAAGGGAACAATTATAATGTGTAAAACCATCTTTTAGCTCCAATTCTGTTAGTAGGAAATGCATAATGCATCAACTGCTCTGTTTTTTTTCCAGTCATTTCTATTTTAACGAAAAAGTAATTGTACAAATTATGTAGTAAATGAATGCAGAATAAAGTTTTATGAAATTGTACATAGTTGATATTTCGTAATGACAATAATTAGAATTTCTTTGAAGGGAAAATATCTCCACAATAGAGCACCACATTGAGGCACCATAAAGAAGCACATAGAGTATGCATAGCTCCAAAATGACTTCATGTGCCTCAGTGTATGCTTTGAGTCTGTAGTATGAAGCATACCTAACTTTTCACTTGAAGTCCTCAAAAATGCTAAAATGCATGCAGAAGCTTTTCGCAACATGTGAATGGGGGTATGACCCCCTATTAAAAGCTTATTGCATTGTTGTTTACTGATCATTTTCAATTTGGAATCCATTTAGAAATTCTACAGCAAATCAGCACCATGTGAATATAGTATGAGAAAATTATCTTGAGTATTCTGTGATAGATTTTGATATAGACCACAAGTGGCTTTGGTAAAGATGGTATGTGAGTGCACACTGGTGCTCCTCATAGTGAAAAATGAAGATGGATGTTTGACTAATGAAATGAAAAAGTTATTACTGCAAGTCTGCAAGCCAGTGTACAAATTCCAGTACTGGACTGATTCCCATCTCAGGCAATACAGTAAACATGGTATGTTGTCTCAGGAATTAATTGGTTCAGTTCTTCAATTAATAGTTTCTATATTTTATGGGATATTTATGGGTATTCAGGTTTTGACGATTACATAATTTTTTATTTTTTTAGCGAACAGGATGTTAAACAATTTTCTAATGCACATCTTTTGTTTTGCTCAGAGACATGTATTATATCCACACAGTAATCTCTCTCTAAAGAGAAAAAATAGTTGGCCAATTTTGGAGCTGAAAAATGCATCCATAGGAATGCAAAATAGGCCTAAACATGGTATCGGCCATTTGACCCTCACACGTGTAATGTGACTTTCAGTTTGTCTAGGTACCTAACAACTTAATAGTAGTGTACTGAGGAGCAGAACACATAAAGTATGTACAATATTACTACTTGGAGCATCTCTTCATCATTAGAGTTGAGCGAACTTGTGTTTTAAGTTCGGCGTTCAAGGTTCGGGTTCGGGTTATCGAAGCATCCCGTTATAGATTCCGCTACCACGGACCATAACGGCATTTGGAATCCATAAGGGGATTCTTCAATGAACCCGAACCTTGGAAAACACTAAGGACCTGGGGTGACGTCACCGTTATGTGATCAGTGCAGGGGGCGTGGCTCAGTACTGGATTGGATAAGATGTGGTAGCCTACGACCTCTTATCCAATCCACTACTGAGCCACGCCCCCCATCACATGACGGTGACGTCACCCCAGGTCCTTAGTGTTGTCCAAGGTTCGGGTTCATTGAAGAATCCCCTTATGGATTCCAAATGCCGTTATGGTCCGTGGTAGCGGAATCTATAACGGGATGCTTCGATAACTCGAACCTGAACTTTGGACGCCGAACTTAAAAAACAAGTTCGCTCAACTGTATTCATCATGTCTGTCAGTGTTTATGTATAAGCAGATCTCTACAGATGTGTTGTGTTTTTTGGAGTAAACTTTATTAACAACATGAGAACATCAAAAATATATTGAGTGGGTGGACGCACTGTATCATTAGTACACCAGTGAGGTGCTCTCAGTCTAGCAGTACCACCTCTCTGCTTGATTGAGAATAGTATGAAAAGGAAAATAATAGACTGGGCACTCTACTGGAAAACTGTGGCTACTAATTTATTTAGGTTAATTGAAATAAAATAATACATAAAAAATCATTTGGCACATCAATAAATGACTCCTAGCAGGCTAGCCCATGCACAGTGCAGTCTAGTGACACGGGAAATTGGTAGGATTATAGTGGATAAAAATAATAATATGGACAAACGTAGTCCAAATCACACTGGTGGTGATTGATATGATGACCTGCAAGACGTGTTATGTCCAATAGGGACTGTCTCTGCAGTACATCTAACTCAATCCCGCCTATATGTCCCACCAATAGTGTCCTTCAACCTAGTAAAATTAATATGGGTATAAGAGTAGGAAAATATATAAAAAATATATAGGGTTGGTAACAAAAGGTATAGACTGGATCTAATCCACTTGGAATAGTAGCGCAATCAGACTGTATCCACAATCCTCAGTCCATGATATGAAATGATACACTGGAAAAACAATGGACTAGAAAAATAATCGCAGGGTAGTCACAGATAATAGGTACAGCTAATCGTGTCTATTGCACTCTGTTCTAACTCAAGTCTCTCAAGATAGTCGCAACTGTAATCGCAAGTGTAGTTGTATGCACTTCTCGGTTAATAAGGGCAGTGGTATAGTTTTCAGCATGCCAGATCGCAGGTGCACCTGATCAATACAGAGTTCACTGGGTTAAATCAACAAAATAATAAAAATAGTAAAAATAGTCCAACTGTAAAATACCCTCACCAGAGGTGAGATTGAACGGTCCACTCCGTCACAAACGGTGTCCACAGCAGCGTCCCGCTGGACAAAGAAACCGCTCTCTATAGCACTAGTGCCGGCACTAATAATGATGAAACAGTCTTACCCCTTTATTCCACGCTCTCCTTCGGTATATCACCCACGCTGGTGTTGTCCGTGTAGTTGATTAGGCGTGCCTCCAGGGTTTCTGGTGCACACTACAACTTTGCAATCACCTTTCACGCTGCGTCCTGGGTTAGTTGTAGGGGCTGTGGAGGGGATAGTAGATAGTATGATCCTCACTTGTTCTGGGGGTCCGACCATACGCGTTTCGGGGTGCACAATACCCCTTCCTCAGTGGCAATCCGACCCCCAGGTACGGACGCTTTAAATACATGCCGTTGTAACGAACCGATCATTTCATAAATCCGGACTGGATTATCAAATCTGGCTCCTTGCAATTCAAATTCCCAGATTTTTTTGTATCCAAAATTCTCCATTATCTTTAACCACTTCATATACTTGTATTAAAAATACTCCATTAAATGATGGATATCCAGATTTATTGTTTTGCGATCAGTTTCTCATTATAACTCAAGATGCGGTTTAGTTGCGTTTTTGATGCGATATTTATGCAACACAAAAAGTATTTTGATTAATAATTTTTTTGATACATAGGGTTAAAATACAAAAAATATAAATACAAAAAACAAAATGATATATAGAGATATAAAAACAAGAATAAAAATAAGAATAAGAATAAGAATGAGAAAATCATACTGGATCAATGAAAGGCTTTCACCCAATTCTATAATATACCAACTTGTTATTTTCTAAATTCTTCCATTCAATCACTTCCTATTAAAATTCAAGATGCGATTTGGTTGCGTTTTCAATGCGATATTTTCGTTATTAGGAAAAAATGTAACAATTATATGCTACATATAGTAAGCAATACAAGTAGAAATAAAAACATAAAAAATGAGAACATAAAAATGATAAAAAATGAGTAGGTGAGAGGCTTTCATCCAATTCTAAAATAGACCACTGGTTGTTTTCAGAATTCTCCCATATCACTAAAATCTCCCATATCACTGAAATATTGAGGGGATCCCGCGTCAAGGGGGAGCACCCCCCAGACTACCACCAATACTGGGAGGAGCTCACCCTCAAGGGGGGACCCCCCCCATTTACAAAAATCCAAATAATTCATATTCCGCATTTAATCCATCTGGTACCATTGTTTCCAATTCGAATATTCTTTGTGTTTCTTTTCTTGACATTTTGCAAATGTGATTGCCTCCCCTCCAATCCCTACTCACTTTGTCGATGGCTGCGAACTTTAAGCATGATGGATCACTATTATGTAACTGCTTAAAATGTTTCGATAGGGAGTGTGTTTCTACACCTTTTCTTATGTTGGCAACATGCTCCGCTAGTCTTTTTTTTAAAGACCTTTTAGTTCTACCAACATATTGTTTTCTGCAGGGACATTCCACTACATAAATGACATTTTCGGTGTAACATGATAAAAATTCTTGTATAGCGTGTCTATGTCCATTCTTAGTAGAAATTATTTCTTCTGTATGTTTAGCGAATGAGGTAATCCTACAGTTAGCACAACGTCCGCATCTATAAAAACCCTTCATATTGCCCCAACTTTGGATTGAAATTGTTTTTTTCTCTTCCCTTTTAATAGTGGGTGCCACCTTATTACCCAAATTGGGTGCTCTAGTGAAAGTTATTAGGGGTAAGGGCGGGACCATCGGGCCTATAGTTTTATCTTTTTTAATGATTTCCCAATGTTTTCTTATAATGTTTTTTATCTTACGATAGTCACTACTATACGGGAGTATCAATCTAAGGTGATCTTCTTCTTGACCTAAGGTTTCCCTTTTTTCTTTTTTTTCCTTTTTATCCTTAAAAAATTCATCTCTCTCCATATTACGAACTTTCTCAAGAGCCACATTTATAATATTCTCTGGATATTGCTTTTCTAAGAACTGTTTTTTCATTTGTTCTGCTTCTAATTCAAAACGTTCGTTCGAAGTACAGTTGCGTTTCAACCTTCGTAGTTGACCTTGGGGGATATTAAGTAGCCAGTTAGGCAAATGGCAGCTGTTATATAAAATATAACTATTTCGTGATGTTGGCTTTGTAAAAGTACACGTTTTTAATCTTTGTTCTTCCACATATATGTTTAAATCCAAAAATTCCACTTTTTCTCTACTAGTCGTACCCGAAAATTTTAAGTTAAAATTGTTAATATTAATGTCCCTTAAAAAACTCTCCAATTGTTCATGTCCCGACCGCCAGATAAAAAATACATCATCAATGTACCTTTGCCAGAGCACCAGGTCCGTCCCCAGTCTGGGGGCCACTATTAATTCTTCCCAGTCGGCCATAAACAGATTTGCATAACTGGGGGCGAACCTGGTGCCCATGGCAGTACCCTGAATTAGCACATAAAAATCTTCCTTAAAATAAAAATAGTTATGTGTTAATATGAATTGGATGCCTTCACATAAAAAGCCAATCTGTGTGGGAGTCAATCTTCCTTCTTTTTCCAACTGATTCTTAGTGGCCTTTATACCCTGTTCATGGTTAATAACCGTATATAGCGATTGTACGTCTAGCGTGCCCATTATCCAACCTTCTTCAAATTCCCTATTTTCTACTATTTTTATTATTTGTGTGGTATCTTTTACATATGAAGGAACTTTTTTCACTTTTGGCTGGAGTAAAATGTCTATATACTGAGAAAGGTTGGCAGTTAAGGAATCGATCCCTGACACTATTGGGCGTCCTGGGGGGTTATTTTTATCTTTATGTACCTTAGGGATTGTATAGAATACTGGAACGCGGGGATGTTTATTCCGTATATAATTGAATTCATCCGCATTTAGGATTCCCATCTCCCGCCCTTTTGTACAAAGCTCCTCCAATTCTACATAAAATTGATCCGTTGGATCTCTATCCACTTTCTGATATGTGTCTAGATCTGTTAATTGTCGTAGACATTCCGAATTATATTGTTCTACATCCTGAATTACTATTGACCCCCCCTTGTCAGCTGGACGAATAATGATTCCTTTTTCTAGTTGTAATTCTTTTAGGGCTTCCACCTCTTTCTTTGTTAGATTGTTTCGTTCATATTTGACAGTATTTTTAATTTTTTTAATATCATTGACTACGCACTCCCTAAATGTAATCATTTCTTGACTAAGTTCGTGCCTGGGGTACTTCTTAGAGGTATTTTTCAGAGTCGTATGGACAAAGTTAGTTGTCACTTCCACTGTGTCTTTCTCTCTAGTCATAGGATTTTTTAGAAAATATTTTTTGAGACATAATTTTCTCATAAATTTTTCTAAACCTATAAATGTTTCAAACTTATTGAGGGGTTTAGAAGAGTCAAATTTCAAACCTTTATTGAGTAACATATTTTGTGTATCCGAAAGTGTAGTCGTGCTTAAATTGATAATAGCGTCAGAAGTAATTATGTGTGATGTGGTCTGTGAAACTGACGATTTTTTCCCCCTTCCTCTCCTCGTCCTCCTCTTTCCTTTTCGAATTGTCTCCTCCCTGGTTGATACTGGTGATTGTGATGCTCGTTGTGATAATTGTGACTTCCCCTTGTGATTAACGTGTTGTAGCTTTGTTGTGCATTCTGTGTTCTGTTCCTCAAATTGTACGGGTGTTCCGGGGATGTCGTCCTGTATATCCCTGGAGACCTGTGTGTCCTCCTTTGTGGTGATCCCTGTCGTGTCCTTGTCCTGTGGTGAGGAGGGGTGTAATCTAAAAAACGCTCCCTCTCTTCTAATATCTCATACCTATTTTGTGTCTGTATAGTGTAGTTTGTACTCCCTTCATCTTTCCTTATTGTGTTTGCTTCATTCCCCTTTTCCCTTGTTTTTTCTCCTATAGGTTTGTTGATTGTTACTCTCTCTTCCTTTTCTTTCTCTTTTTCTAATAGTCCCTTTTTATTAAACTTCAATTTCTTTACTTTTTTATCTATAATCTCTCGTTCTAATCTGTCCAGAGTATTACACAATTTTGTTTGTAGTGTATTGTATTCTTCATTTTTTTGGAATTGATCCATTATTACTTTTGTTTCCCCAATTTGGGCAGTTGTTTCATCTAGTATCTGTATTCTTCTTTTAATCACTAGCTGTGTGATTGCAATAGATTGTTGTAGCAGTAAATCCTCCCATTCCTTGGTGAATTCACTATTACACAAATCCTGTGCTGGGGCTTTATATACGGTGAGTCCTTTCAGAATTTTCTTTATTTCAATACTTCTCCTCAATGTTTTAATTTCCCACTGTTGTTTTAATTGACGGGTCAATAGAACTTCCAATTCTCTGAAAGTTTCATTTAAATATAACCCACTATCAGTTGGTTCCCCATTCGAACGTTCGAATTGGAAATTCTCTATCTTCTGCTTTTTTGTTTCTACATAGTCCCAGATGTCCATAGTGGACTAGTGGTACGTGCTGCCCCACCTAGGTGGAAATAGAATGCAAAAATATATTGAGTGGGTGGACGCACTGTATCACTAGTACACCAGTGAGGTGCTCTCAGTCTAGCAGTACCACCTCTCTGCTTGATTGAGTATAGTATGAAAAGGAAAATAATAGACTGGGCACTCTACTGGAAAACTGTGGCTACTAATTTATTTAGGTTAATTGAAATAAAATAATACATAAAAAATCATGAGTTAGAACAGAGTGCAATAGACATGATTAGCTGTACCTATTATCTGTGACTACCCTGCGATTATTTTTCTAGTCCATTGTTTTTCCAGTGTATCATTTCATATCATGGACTGAGGATTGTGGATACAGTCTGATTGCGCTACTATTCCAAGTGGATTAGATCCAGTCTATACCTTTTGTTACCAACCCTATATATTTTTTATATATTTTCCTACTCTTATACCCATATTAATTTTACTAGGTTGAAGGACACTATTGGTGGGACATATAGGCGGGATTGAGTTAGATGTACTGCAGAGACAGTCCCTATTGGACATAACACGTCTTGCAGGTCATCATATCAATCACCACCAGTGTGATTTGGACTACGTTTGTCCATATTATTATTTTTATCCACTATAATCCTACCAATTTCCCGTGTCACTAGACTGCACTGTGCATGGGCTAGCCTGCTAGGAGTCATTTATTGATGTGCCAAATGATTTTTTATGTATTATTTTATTTCAATTAACCTAAATAAATTAGTAGCCACAGTTTTCCAGTAGAGTGCCCAGTCTATTATTTTCCTTTTCAACATGAGAACATCATCTAGATACAGGCAGTCCTTTTATAACATCACTTAGAGACAGGCAAACATTTTACACATCAGCTAGAGACAATCAGCCATGTGAATATACACAGTGATGAAGCTATTGTAATAACCATTATAATAATCTGTTTCCATCTGTTAGGCCATGGGTACATTACACAGGAATGATACATGGTCTACAGTATACCATTCTGCTCATTTTGCTGAATAAAAGGGTTAAATTGCCCCCATACAGAGTTTTATATATATATATATATATATATATATATATATATATATATATATTAACACATAAGAAAAATCTGTGGAATCTCCCCCCCCCCCATTACCCAGTCTGCAGTAGGACAAAAAGATTGTTAAGGTTTTGCTAAACCCTACATCCCACTGGCTATTAGCGGAAGACGGAAGAGGGAAGCAGTAGGTTAATCCCTGTGCTGCAGGAATTGTAAAAAGTGTTTGTTTTTTTGTTTTAGAATCAGGCACAAAATGGGACAAACAGACAAACAGTGGAAATAGCTCTTACTTTAGGAACAGTATGTCTCTTCATCAGGCAGGTATCTTCATTAGGCATAGTGCACAATACAGTAAACTGATTTTTATTTGTTTACTCTTATGAATCATTTGTACATTTAGTGTTGCGTTAAAGGGGTTGTACGGGATCAGAGATTAACCCGGACATATCCATATTTTCAAATGCTCCGATGCTCATCTTGGTGGGGCTGCCTTGGTGAAAATATGAGCTCTGAACCAAGACAACCCCTTTAAGACTTCATAATATGATTATTTCAGTATCCATATGCATTCTTCCCTGCAAGCATTAGCAGGAAGAATTCAAAGCTCTTCTTTCTGAATAACTGGGGATGAAGAATACCCATTGATCTAGAATGATGTCCAGGCAGCAGCTCAGAAAATTACTGTGACCTTGTAAGGAAGTTGTGTTCTCAGCACAGATTGCTAGGTTAACAATGATTTTTTTTTTTTTAAATCTTGTAAACCATATGTGTAGGAATGATGCCATATGAAGCACAGGTGTGTGTGTTTTTTTTTAATAAAATCACATATTAGCTATATTAATGTATGAGGCATTGACTGCATCAAACCTTGATAGTTCTTTTTAATCATGTGGTCTACATCTACCTGATTGCACAGTGTTTCCATATGTTCCACTTATTACATAGTATTTTATATTTGCTATATTTACATTTAAAGCTGTTGTGTCTCTTAAAGATGAGGGATATATATAATTCAATATAACAATAACATTTAACAAGACAGGTGCACTCTGCAGTCTGACTAAACCCTTATACTGGTGTTAAAATTGAGAGTTTATCCGATATATCCTATTGTGGAGGATATATTGGAGCCCAAGCACTGCACCAAGGTATCTCAAGTAGCTCGGGACCTAACCTACCTGTGCTGTATGGGCAATACCAGAGGCCAGTGTGTGAATTACAGGAGTGTAAGGTCCGACTCACAGCAAACTCCCAGTTACCTCCAGCATGCAGCCATGCTTATAATGGGAGGAGGGAGAGAGCTCTGAGCCCCACCCAATACTTGCTGATATAGCCCAGGCCTCATAGGTGCACCAGAATGTTGCCTGTGGATAGAAATGTATCATTCCCCTGATTGTATATCAGCCAATTTTCTAATTGCTGCTTGCAGTTTCCATTATGTAGCACTACGTAGGCTGGGTCCATATTTTATCCTTGAGTGTCTCATATAGAAGCATAGGCGTCATTTACTATGCAAAAATATGCCTAAATAAGGTGTATTTTAGGCGCAGATAGTGGCACAAAGGTTAGTTGCGTTGCTATCTGCGTCTTCGCCCTGCTCACACCAGGTCTAAAATTATGGGCATTGCGTGGGTGGGGAGGGGGGCAGTCCAGCAGGCCAGTCTCATTCACTATTTTGTATACCTGCTTGAACTAAATGATAAAAAGCAAAGATATACGGTACAAAGATAAAGTAAAGTAACAGTCAATGCAAGTCATGGGACAGATGGGCAGGCTCCAGGTTGACCAGCACACAACATGGCAATCGGCCGACACCCATATGATACAAAGAAAGTTGATGGGAGCAAGATATTTAACCTGATGATGTTTTCAATGGAGCTGAGCTCTCATTACTAAAACTAAAGTGTTTTCTACTCTCTTAGTCCCTCCTAGCCCTACCTAAAGGTCAGTACACTTGTACAGTTACCTCATACTGCAGACATCACTAAGCAGTTATAGAACATTAAGTTAAAGGGGAAGAGCCAATTAAAACCCTCACTTTACAACTACTGTGCTTTAAAGGTGCATTTTTTTTTTTTTTTTTTACTGTGACATAGACAATAATTAAGACAAAAAAAGATCTAGCTATCTCTCTAGTATCTCAGATTTCATCAACTTTTACAGTTTGGTTCCCATTAAAATAGAAAATAAATCTAGAGCAATAGTAAAACATGAGTACTTAAGTACGCTATAAGTTGGCATGTAGAGTAAGTAGTCAAGCTGCAGCATCTTTCCTTTATTTGATGCAATCAGAAGAAAGTAAATGCTATGGATGTTTCAAATGTTGATATAGATAATATCTGTGAGGAGTTGCAAATGACTTGAAATAACAATGAATGAAAAAAACACTAGTTTTTTAGATACTCACAGAACTATACAGGAACATTTCTTACCAGTTGGAAAATCTAATCCTCAGCTAAATGTATTCATTCATCCCTAATTAACTTGACACATGTTTAAGCCTCATTGAATTCCTTACACAAGCATTATAGTTCAAGGCTCTTCTCTGAACAGTTAAATGGTTTCCTTTTAAATTGGCTGGCTTAACAGCAGAGGTTTCGAAGAAAATTATAGAGACTAACTATAGGAAAAAAACTGTTCAGAAATTTTAAATGAAACTGTAAATACAATCTTAGAATGGAATTTCATAATGGGACGAATAATTACTAAAGTTTTAGACTCTTTCAAGCATAGCTATAAGTTTTGCTTCTGCTGGTAACTGCATTGCGAGTGATCTATGTGGTCATATAAAATTGTAATACTCTTCTGTGCATAAACAATCTTTCATTTCTTCCTATTTTATGAGTTTGTGATCTTCGCACTGCATGCAGATGATCTGTTTTGCAGTTAACCCTGCATTTTTATTGCTGATATAAATGTGGGTCTGACCCCTTGTGTTCCCTGTTTGATGGAATTTGAAATTAAGAGTACTGTTTATGATAAATTTGAATGTCTTGGGGTTAGCTAATTTCATTTTTGTCTGATTTATCGTCCATTCTTAGGAAATTTGAAAAGAGAAAATTGAGCATTTTTCTTTGGCTGTAAACTTAGAGGATTGATGTAAATTAAGAAATTCTCCAAGGGTGACTTTCAAAGTCAATGAGTTTTTGTTAAAATATATATATATATATATATATATATATATATATATATATAAATTATAATATGAGTCTATGTGACCAGCAGTAATTATTGGTCAGTTTTTGTTATCAAAGCTCCATATTTAGTTACTAAGTACTATATACTAAGAGTAATTTTAGTCAAAAATAAAATTTTAGTTATGGAGTGTTTGTTATATTCTCAAGTAGTTATTACATAAGCCTAGTGCTCCCTGTATTCACTGTTACAGTATGGTGTCTACTTTTTAGCAGCTACAGTAGTTACAACCAATGACACTCTTAATCAAAAGTTGTGTTTTGTGTTTTCCCTGGTTTTAGAAAAGTTAGTTTAAACAAATGCATTATTTGATCCCAATTAGAATAAAATGTTTTATATAGTTACATTATGCAAACACAGACATCACAATTATTTTAAAATATCGTAATCTCTAACATATAACTTTATTTTCTTGAATTGCATTACTCCATATCATGTTGAAATCACTGGGTAGACAAATTCTCTGATGGTATAATTGATTTGTGAAGTTGTGTATATGTAAGTATAAGTGATAAATGTATTTTTGGTTGTATAGTTAATTATGTAGTAGCAAATATGGTAAAACTGATTTGTCGGGTTTCAGATGAAGAGGTTGCAGTTTTCAGAATCAATAAGAATCAATTAAAATGAATGGAATTTAGTTGTATTGCCAGGCACAGCCTATTGATAAGAGAGGAAATTTATTATTGATCTCATAAAACCACGTAATGGGCACCTCCAATGTAAATGTCAGCTGAGTCTTAAACCAGAAATTGTGACATCAGGAGATATTGCTGGGTGGACATTACAGTTGCTCGGACAAGTTGCCAAGTGCCCTAACAGACTGCTTGTTCTCCTGGACTGTCCCATTTGTCACTTTTAAAGGATCACTAAGATTTCACAAAGCTTTTGATAAGTCATAGCAACAATACAAAGTTTTTGAACTGTGTGGGTTCAAATGCTGAAACCTCCAATGATTGCTAGAATGAGGAGAGACAATACTTGAAGAGTGCACTCACTTTCCTTGCTGCAGGAGATGGGAGCTGTGAGTTCTTCTCTCTCTTCATTCTAAAAATTGGGGGGGTCTCAGCACTGAGACGCCCACCAATGAAAGCCTTCAGGAGTGGACTGGGAACTTGCCTAAAGGAGCTCTGGAAAAAAAGTGACCCTATTTTCGAAGGCAGATCCAAATTGACAGAAGGCAGGACCCACACAAGTAGACAGGGCCAAATCTAGCAGGTGGGGCCAGCAATTCCATATTGTGGCACAAAACACCACCCCAGAAGAGCCAAATACCACAGTGTAGCACAATAAACTGCCCCAGCTAACACAGGGCATCACAAAATAATGTCAGGCAACATAACATACTGGTCAGGAAGCTGCCACTTGGTGGTGGACAATGCTAGCTTCCACATTCTGTCCTCCTACTTAAGTTACCTCAGAATGACAATATAGTGGGAGTAAGGAGGGCAACTGCAGCAACCGCCCATGTGCTTAAGTATTTGACTCTACCAGGTTAAACTAACTCTGGGAGCATGAGCCCACCAGAAAGTTTTTCTATAGGGTCTATGGCCAGCCTGTCCCTGAAAACCTGTCATATATCACTATTACATATCAAAAGTGCAATGAAAACTCAGTGAGTGACCCTTTCAACATCTGATAGAAGACAGTATCATCATTAAAGGCATCATTTAAAGATTCATACAGATCTTATTTTTAATACATTGAAACAAGGAATAAAAAATGAATCAACTGGCAGTGAGCAGTCCAACAAATGTAACTATAACACTTGAAATGGAAAAACTGTTGAGGTGTGATGACTGTTCAGATTGATGCCGCATTACTGTCCCTCTAATGATGATCTCCTTCCTGATCTGATATCAGATGTGAAGAGATGCTACTAATTAATATGAGATATTCTCTCTCAAAAAGTTGCCGTTGGTGATTGTAATTGGAAGAATTCGTTAAGTGTTTTGTTACCTCTAAATGGGAAGAACATATTGAAAGTAAAAGGAAAAATATTGGGAAGGCCAAGAAACCTGAAACATGAGACACACTTAAGTTTAGAGTGGAGAAAAGGAACATCCCTCAAGGAACCAACCAGATGCGGATGATGAATGTTCAGAAATATTTATTGCAAACACACTACACGTTTTGGGGAATGAATACCTTCATCAGGTGAAAAATATTGCATAACAAATGGACAAACACACTGAGTTTATATACACACACTAATGGTCTCATGCAAGTAAGGTCAGAGGGGAGGTGGGCGTTACCCCAAAGTCTTCCCAAACTGTAGGCATAGAAACAAATGTTCAAACAAATATATATATATATATATATATATATATAATCACTGCCCCATTGGGCTTTCAGGCTATCCACATAAATGTATTTTGTTAGTTAACATACACAATAATCGCTTCATGATTCATCACTAGGGAGGAGGAACTATGTCACCCTGGGTCACATGATCGCTCTTCCGATCATGTGACCTATGATGCACACTATAGCAACGTGACACTACCAGGCCGGCATGAAGAGAGGCTCGGCACTCGGAGGAGTCAGATGTCACGCCGCCTCCCTGGGCCATCTTTAATGCTGTGGAAAGGTGCTTTAGGTGGCTTTCATCAAGGGGAACAATTGCTCCAAGTCCACAGGGCAATGGATTATTTTAATCAAAAACAAGAGGACAGATTACTACATATAAGATGAGAATGAAATTAAAAATAAGAATGTTAGTTACAGATAAAAAGGCACATTAAAAAGAAAGCAAAAAAAAATCTCAAGACCCATAGATTGTATATTGTAAAATCAGATGAAAAGCTGATGCATATGAACAATTAATATACAAAAATGTGGTATAAAATTATATATAAATAATGCAAGAATATATACCATGTTAAATATGGAGGACTTCAAATATATATAGCAACATAGTATATAAGACCGAAAAAAGACATTTGTCCATCCAGTTCGGCCTGTTTCCTACAAGTTGATCCAGAGGAAGGTAAAAAAAAAAAACTGTGAGGCAGAAGCCATTTTTCCCCACTTAAGGGAAAAAAATTCCTTCCTGACTCCAATCAGGGAATCAGAATAACTCCCTGGATCAACGACCCCTATCTAGTAGCTGTAGCCTGAAATATTATTACAATTCAGAAATAAATCCAGTCCCCTCTTGAATTCCTTTATTGTACTCACCATCACCACCTCCTCAAGCAGAGAGTTCCATAGTCTCACTGCTCTTACAGTGAAGAATCCTTTTCTTTGTTTGTGTACAAACCTTCTTTCCTCCAGACGCAGATGATGTCCCCTCGTCACAGTCACAGTCCTGGGGATAAATAGATGATGGGACAGATCTCTGTACTGACTCCTGATATATTTATACATAGTTATTAGATCTCCTCTCGTCGTCCCGTCGTCTTTTTTCTAAAGTGAACAAACCTAATTTTGATAACCTTTCAGGGTACTGTAGATCCCTCATTCCAGTTATTACTTTAGTTGCCCTCCTCTGAACCCTCTCCAGCTTGCTATGTCTGCCTTGTTCACAGGAGCCCAGAACTGTACACAGTACTCCATGTGTGGTCTGACTAGTGATTTGTAAAGTGGTAGGACTATGTTCTCATCACGGGCATCTATGCCCCTTTTGATGCAACCCATTATCTTATTGGCCTTGGCAGTAGCTGCCTGACACTGGTTTTTGCAGCTTAATTTGCTGTTTATTAAAATTCCTAGATCCTTTTCCATGTCAGTGTTACCGAGTTTTTTTTACCATTTAATATGTACGGGTGACTTGTATTATTCCTTCCCATGTGCATAACTTTACATTTGTCAGTGTTAAGCCTCATTTGCCATTTCTCTGCCCAAGCCTCCAATCTATCCATATTCCTCTGTTAATTACTTTACACAGTTTAGTGTCATCTGCAAAAATAGATATTTTACTGTGCAGGCCTTCTGCAAGATCATTAATAAATATATTGAAGAGAATAGGGCCCAATACTGACCCCTGAGGTACCCCACTAGTTATAGTGACCCAATCTGAGTATATACCGTTAATAACCACCCTCTGTTTTCTGTCACTCAGCCAGTTACTTACCCACATACAGACATTTTCTCCCAGTCCGAGCATCCTCATTTTATATACTAACCTTTTATGAGGTACAGTGTCAAATGCTTTGGAGAAGTCCAGATATATGACATCCATTGATTCGCCACTGTCAAGTCTAGAACTTACCTCCTCATAGAAGCTGATTAAATTTGTTTGGCATGACCGATCCCTCATTAAGCCATGCTGATATGGCATTATTTGCTTATTTTCAATGAGATACTCCAAAATAGCATCTTCTGATTCATTCTCAATTTGGATGCAGAAAAAGCAGAAGAGGCAACAGCTTTCATCATCCATTAGACTTCTTTAATGATCCAACAACATACTGGAAAATAGCATTTATTTTTTCAACCCATTGCAATGGCTGGGTCCAAGGATGCATTATTGAGAAAGGCTGTTGCATTTTCCCATATTTCGCTGTATCAAAAATGATACCAGATAAAATATATCTGTTGGCAGGGATAGCACTTCTTTGTGCTATATTCTTCAGTTGTTAAAATTTTAAGTTTCTATTCAACTTTAATTATAAGACATAATGAAAAAAATGATAATACAAAAATTGTATAAAAGGTTGAGATGGAAATTAAAAGTTTCATATTTGGATGGTTTAACATTGTTCACTCATTCTATATCTAAAATTTTCTCAGCCAACTCTCTAATTATATTTAACTCTTTTATCTCTAAACAAAATACAGAAAACAATTATTATTTTTTTTTTTAATTACAGTGACATCCAAATCACCTTGTTCTTAACTACTGGATAAGTATTTGATTCAAAATTCAGATTTGGCAAAAATAGCTCTGCAATATTGTAGAAAAATGGTCCAGATGATGGGAAACTACAGCTCCCATTACACCCTGAGAATTGCTGGTTCATAGAATTTAGAAATAGTGGTAAATTTTTGCACTAAATTTGCACCTTTTTGGGATAATTTACTAACCAGAAATTCTGGCACAGATTGCAGAACAAAGGTCAACTGTGCCGCAATCTGTGACCTTTCCGTGCTCACGCAAGGTCTAATAAAAGTGGGAGTGGCATGGGCTGGGAAATGGCATGGGCCGGCTTGCCCTTCTCATTTACCATTTTCTACGCTTGTTTTAGGCATAGAAAATGGTCTAAATGTAAGACAGCTGGGAAGTTCTCCTACATTTAGAAGCAGCGGTGTATCCGCCAAAGTTATGTAATGGCTGGCGCCTCTACATAAGGCCTCTTGCACACGACCGTATGGCTATTTCAGTATTTTGCGGTCCGTTTTTCACGGATCCATTGTTCTTTTTTTTGTTTCCGTTGTGTTTCCCTTTCCGTTCCATAGTTCCACAAAAAATCTCCGTATGGTTTCCGTATGCGATTCGTTGTTTGCGGATCACAAACAGAAACATACAATTTTTAATCATTAATGTAATGTACAGTAATGTGTTTTAACAGTAAACACATGGGCAAAGTGGGCATGGATCCACAAAAAACGGAAGACATACCAATGTGTTCCGTGCACATTCTATATTTTTTGCGGACCCATTTACTTGAATGGAATTATGGGTCATTATTTGCGGGCAATAATAGGACAAGTTCTATCTTTCAACGGAACAGATATACAGAAATAGGGAATGCATACGGAGTACATTTGCTTTTTTTCACGGAACCATTGAAATGAATGATTCCGCATACGGACCGCAGATGGAATCTGCAAAAACGGAACGGAAACTGAAAAAAAAAGTCCGTTTGCAAGAGGCCTAACTTTAGCAATCCACCACCATCTACAGGGATAATTTAGACTGGCGCCAAAAATGCCGGTCTTAATAAATGGCCTCCTTTTCTTGCCACTTTTGAAAAGTAGTGAGAAAAGTGTATAGGGTTAGGCAGGATTAATGGGACAGTCAGTCTGATAGATATACGTTCATTTATGCTATAAATTTGTATACATTAACATACAAATCTATGCCTGCTCATATCAGGTCTAAATTTAAGTTTCTGGCACATGGAGAGGCAATTGTGCACCACATTTATCAAAAGGTATGTGCCTTTAAAACCAAAGAAAATTGGAGTAAAATGCATGAAATATATTAAGAGGAATGCATGTCTAAATAAATATGGCTCGTTTTACTCCAGTGTACAGTACTTTGATTTAACACTGGCATATAGAACACTAATCCCCCATGGTGTTTTCTGAAGTTTATTCAAGCCTAGATCTTTAATTCTGAGGGTACTGTGTGTAGGAATCATGTGTGCACATGGTTGTATTGTAGATGATTATCAGAATTTGAAAATCATTTGCATATTAATATAGAAATCGATTTGCTCCCAATAAAATTATTTCATCAGGCCTTTAATAGTCCAGTAATCCTTATTGTCTAGCTCTTATTTCCAGTAGAGAACATAAAAATAATGTGACATTTTACAAGCAAAAAAGCAGGATGCTGAAAATAGATATTTTTTTATATATTTGTATAGAGAAACATTTTTCAACTTGTGGCTCTCCTGCTGTTGTAAAACCACAACTCCCAGCAAGCTGCAAGCACACACTGAGAGATGTAATTTCGCATCAGCAGGAGATTTACTAGTTAGAGACCAGTGGTCCAGAGTATGTCAAAAATCTAAACCAAACACTTAGTGGATATTTGTTACAAATATAGCAAAACTGAATGTATTGTCACTGTGCCGCTTTGAGATATATTTGCAAATTTGGTGAGCATTATGGGAGTTATTAATTTTTAGACATACGTCAATGTTTGGCGTATATCTGGAGCAGATCGTGGCGCAAAGGTTAATTGCATCGCAATCTATGACTTTTCCCCACTCATGCCAGGTCTAAAAAAGGGGGCGTGGTGCAGGCAGGGAAGGGGATGGGCCAGTAGGCCCATCTCGTTTATCATGTTATACGCCTGTTTTCAGCATAGAAAATGGTTTAAATCTATGCCGGCAAGAGAGCTTAGAAAGGTGGGGGATACGCCAAAGTTATGTAGAGGCTGGCGCCTCTAGATACCTTAGGTGCAGCCACCACCAACCCAAGGGGTATTAAGACCAGCATCAAAAATGTGATCTTAATAAATCAACCCCTATAAATTCATAGACCAGAATATCCCCAATTTAAGGATGCCTATTGGATACTGCAAACAGTGGTTGAGCATACACCCCTAACCTACCTTTACTCAGGATACTGTATTGTGCCATTCCTCTATTATTCATATTATGAACATAGTGATAAGTGATAGTAATACTATTCTACATGTCAATTCGGTGTGTCCCCACACAGTCTGACACTGAGGTGTCAGGTGTTTCAGCCTTGGAAGCCACAGAAGCCTGCTTTGGAGAGCCTGGTCCCCTAAAAATGTCTTTGTGTAAACTATTGCTTAGGTATTTCCATTCCCTCAAGTGGCCATTCTTAGTAGTACAGTTCTTTGCCCAAAAGAATTAGAGGTTGTCTTGTCTCTTTCCCATACACCTGATGTAGAGATATTTCGGACCCTGATTAAATGTATTGCTTTTCACCAATAAAGAACCTTTTTATCATCTCTCTGGAGTCTGTCTTGCCCTAGCAAACCCTCTACATGTTCCCCATCTTTTTCTCTGCATTACCTAAGTTACAAGAATAATCCGGATGGGGATAGCATGCAGCAGCCAGCGCAGCTTCTGTCTAATGCTACAGGCTATTGTGCCCCAACAGCATTAGCTAAGCAACTCTCTACTAGAGTTGAGTGAACCCTTAGAAGAAACCTTGCCCTAAGAAGTCATCACAGCCATGCCTACTAATGGCATGGCTGTGATTGGCTGAGTGCAGCATGTGACCCAGCCTCTTTCTAAGCTGGAGTCACGTACTGCCGCACGTCGCTCTGCTTAAGCTTAGGGAGAGGATGTTGGTGCTGCGATCAGTTACCGAATAGGGCAGAAATCAGAAGAACCTGTGCTACTTTAATCCACAAGATACAGCAAATAGAGAGGGAGGAAGCTCCAGCAATCCAACATTTCTGTACCAAGCCACTGCAAGGGAAATCTTTTTTTTGTAATCCATCTATTACTGAAGTGGTGCTCGGTGGCCATATTAGCAACTGCAGTGTACTGCATGTCTGCCAGCCAGCCAGGAACATCAGCCTAATCCTATTTTGTAGATCAGTGAAGGAAAAAAAAACTTTTTTTTCTGGCTGCTCAAGTCCCCTATATTGCCTTTTGTATGTTTAAGGGGTGACATAGTCCATTTGTCTAGCCTGGGATTTGTGGTGCCACAGAGCACTTGTACATACAATGCACTAAACCGTATATTCCATTTCAGCTAGTGCATCAGTGTATTTTAGTAAAAAAAGAAGTGTTCATCCTGATCGACCAAGCCTATTTTAAACCGCCAAAATATA
The DNA here is from genome assembly GCA_033119425.1 of Bufotes viridis. NCBI lineage: Eukaryota > Metazoa > Chordata > Amphibia > Anura > Bufonidae > Bufotes > Bufotes viridis. The sequence continues at coordinate 62,122,360 of CM065594.1, read as the reverse complement.
TATTTGACATTTCTGCTGTGAAATAGAGAATCCGTGTAATTTTTGGGGAAAACCCATATTCCTTGTCCACAAAACAGTTCTGTATACACCGTCCAACGGCATATTTTATATTTCTGCATGGAAATAGTGCTTCTTTGTTTGTTTCTTATAGAATAAAAACATTAATCAAGGTCCACCAAACAGTCTGAAATACCCATTACAACCACCTATGTTACATTGCTGCTGTGAAATACAGCATAAGTGTATTTTTTGGACAAAAAAGTGGAAATCCTGATCCACAAAGCATTATGAAATACACCGCCTAAATTCCGATTTCACATTACAGCTGAGAAATAGTGCATTATTCGTTTTTTTTTTTTGTGTGAAAAAAGCAAAATTCCTGCTTCACAAAGCAGTTCTACATACACGGTATAAATAGCTTATTTAAATTTACAGCAGTAAAAAACAGCATTTTGGGGTTTTGTAGAAAAAAGCTGTGTTTTAGGCTTTAAAAACAGTTGTGCATCCGTCGTTTAAATAATTATTTACAATTTATAGCAGTTAAATACTGCATTTGTGAATTTTGGTGACCAAATACGTGTTCTGGTTCCCACATCTGGTGTCCATACATAGTATAAATATCTACTTTTAATGTACAGCAGTTAAAAACTGCATTTTGAGGTTTTATTGAAAAAAGCTGTGTTTTAGGCTTAGAAAACTGTTGTTCATCCGTCGTATAAATAATATCTAATACTGCATTTGTGAATTTTGGTGACTAAATACGTGTTCTGGGTCCCCAAATCTGGTGTCCATACATAGTATAAATATCTACTTTTAATGCACAGCAGTTAAAAACTGCATTTTGGGGTGTTATTGAAAAAAGCCGTGTTTTAGGCTGAAAAAACAGTTGTGCATCCGGCGTATAAATAATAAATTTCAATTTACAGCAGTGAAATACTAATTTTCTGTATTTTATTACAAAAATACTTGTTCTTGTTCCACAAACCAATTGTGCATGCAGCGTACCAAAAAAAATGTTTATATTTCCGCTTTGAAATTAAGAATCAGTGTATTTTGGGCACAAAAAACAATATTCTGGGTCCACAGAGCATTTTTATGACACAGACACTGCCTTAGCGAACGTAATTGTCAACTAGTGGCAGGTAGATTGACACCTGAGAGAGACCAATCTTTCAGCTTGGTGGGTGAACGCAAATAGTGAGGAGAACATCAAATAAGAGACGTGGGCATGGTGGTGTTGGTGGAGCTCCTGTTGCTGGGAGAGGACGTGGCCGTTCAGCGCCAACTACCACTCCAAGTCAAAAACCTTCCTCTGGTACGAGTAGGTGACAGAATCTGCAGCATTATTTGATAGGCTCAAATGCAGCTCTACGGATGGTGAAGACAGAACATGTACATGCGATAGTAGATTGGGTGGCTGACAGTGGCTCCAGTTCTTTCACAGTATATAACACCCAGTCCTCTGCAGAAAGCTCAGAGTTGGCACCTGCAGCCCATGCCCATCAGTCTTCCACCTCACCCCCTTGCAAATCAGCAAAGCATGGGTTCACGTACACGCTACCATGGCTGCAATGTAAAAGCAAACAAGGACTATAAGTAGCAGCACAACGCCTGTCTTTGCACATGGTAGTGTGCTGCAACTTGTGGTCCTTGTTTTCTTTTACATTGCAGCCAAGGTAGCGTGTACCTGAACCCTTTTTTTCCACATTGTTTGGACGTGCTGATCTAATGTTATTTATTTTAGACTTAGCTCCTGAGAGCATGTGTTAGGTGAGCTTTACCAACTGTTCACATGGTGCAGTACTGCGTGGCGGCCATTGTTTGCTGTGGTGCCGCGCTCTGCGGTTGCCATGGTGGCATTTCCAGACAGCAGGGGTGCTGTTTAGCGGCTGGATCCCTCCGCCCGCTGGTGTGGTGCTGCGGCGGCAGTCGCCGGGCGTTGCTGCGCCAAATTTAGAGTAGGACCCACTCAAAGAGGCAATCTTGGCGTGGTGAGTGGACTTATGCCTTTTTATCAAAATGTACACTAATGTCTCTTATATAGCATGACCCCTTTGATGCCACATTCATAGCTGATCGTGCAGTCTGATCTAAATAACCGAGTGTGAAATAAAAACAAAATGATAAAAAATCATACTTACCTCATCCATTCGCTCACGATGGGCCAGCTGCCATCTTGCTTAAAGATCTTGCACGAAATACTGCGCTGCCCATGATGACATCATCACGATGGCTGGAGTGGTGACATTATACATCAACGTGCGAGATCTTCAAGCATGATTGTGGTGACCGGACCATCACATGCAAATGGATGTGGTAAGTATGATAATTTTGTTTTTTACACTATTTCAGGTTAAACTAATTTGCTACCACGAAACACGAGGAAATTTGGCTTTGCAGCTAATTGAATTTGTCCTGAACTTTGAATCAAAGTCCATTTTGTGAACTTCAATTCCCTCAATACCACCTGCTACTTTACATGAAAAATAGAAGTTCATCTGCACACATTTTTTATTAAATGTGTGTTGGGCCCATCTACCAACATCACGGTGGCTTCTGCAGATGTGTACTGATCAAAAATATGTGAAAAGAGGTTTCATTTTTCAGATATAGTAGGTATAGTACCACGTTAATCTAGAATAATCTCTAGTTCTATTGTTTGCATGTATAACAATGTGCTTCCATATTTTGTCTGCTGTTTAACCTTAAAATAGGTCATCAATATCTGATAGGTGGGTGTCCGACAACCAAGAACCCCGCCAATCACTTGAATAGACTGAGTACTTGTAATTACAATGTGCTCCTGCTGCAAGGAAGATGACACACAGTGTAATGAAGAGGAAGCAGCACTCGCAGGGAGCACCGCCTCCTCTTCAGACAGCTGATCGGAGGGGTGCCGGGTGTCAGACCCCCTCAATGATCAGATATAGATGACCTATCCTGAGAAGAGGTCATCAATATATAGTATATGGCCTGAACAAACCATTTAACCCCCTAACTGCACGTGGCAGGTATACTATAAAACATAGCGTTTGTACTTTTTACCTGTTACATGAACTTTCCTTCTCCTTTTTTGTTCTGTAACTGTTTGGTCTGTAATTTTCCTGTTGTTTTTTCTTCTATTCTTTCTGCATTTTGTAAGAAACATTGTATTTTGCTCTTGTTTCTTATAAAAAAGCATGTATCAGTTCTCAAAAAGAGAGCTGTAGCTGTGAAAGTATTTTGCCGTCGCCGATAATATTTCACAGATACCGTGTATAATGGTTAAATGGAAGTGAAGCTTTATAATATTTCTGCTGCATCTGCTCCTTGAAATGTACAATAGCTGAGTTACTGACTACACACAGCATTTGAAAGGCTTTTTGGCTCTAAACCCTGTATTTTTTTTCTTTCTACGAGATGTGTCTATTTGTTCCTCAACATGATCTCTCTAATGGTTTCTAAAGTTGACAGAGAACAATGGTATTAATCCTTGTCAATGATCATTGAACTGTTCACACAGTGTACAATCACATAAATCATTTCCTCATGAATGTACGCCTTGTCTAATATGCTCGCCTTCTTAACTGCTCTATTGGTAGACTCGTACAACTACACCACTACAGTGCCATGACAATAGAGCCCTGCCAGGCAAGCCATTAAATCAGTAAACGTGTTTCAGTCCAACCATGCAGATTCCGTAAAGCTTATTATTATATTCACTACTTTTTTTCAGCTTATTTAATTGTCTAAATGCTTGTTTTGTACTTTTAAAGCAAACCAATAGCTCTTGCAAGAATCTTTTGGTATTTTTATGCAGCCGTCTATATGAATGATTCATATGGTTGAAAACATTTTAGGCCTCATGAACACGCCAGTGGCTTTGGTCCGCGTCCGATTCACATTTTTTGCGGATCACACGCTGACCCTTTCATTTCTATGGGACAGCACACAGATGTCATTCTTATGTTGTCTGCATCTGTATGGCCGTTAGAACATGTCCTATTCTTTTAATAGCCAATTCTTGTAGAAAAAATGTGGCAGTTTGCAGACCACAAAAATGCATATGGTCTTGTGCATGAGGCCTTAAAAAGACGTTTCATTGGTATACAATGTTATGATATTCATTCTGCGTTTGTGAGATAAAATTAGATGAGTTTGAACACATTATTACTAGAGTTGAGCGAACACCTGGAAGTTTGAGTTCGCCGGGTTCAGCCGAACTTCGTCGCAAAGTTCAAGTTTGGGACCCGAATTTGACTCAAACTTGACCCCGAACCCCATTGAAGTTAATGGGACCCGGACTTTTGTTTACTTTTTTAGAGTCATGCACTAAAATGGCTCTAAAAAAGTAATGGAAAGGGATAGAGGGCTGCAAAAGGAAGCAAAATGGGGGTAAGAGCTGGACAATTGCCCTGCAAACAATAGGGAAATGACTTAAAAAAAATTAAATACATAAAAATTTAAAATAATATTCTTGAACTAGGAGGAGAAGGTCCATATGGACTAGGAGGTTGAGGAGGCGGTAGATGTGGCGGTGTAGGTGGAAGCTGTGGTAAAGGAGGTAGTCGCCAACAACAGTTTTTTTTTGTTTTAGTTTTTTTAAAATTTGAGTAGACCCCAAAACATTGGGAAATATAGAAAAGAAAACAAAGAAAAAGTGCACTGGAGTATAAACAAGGCTGGGTGAGGCCGGTATACATGTCTATTCTGCACAAGGTATGGACAAGTCTTGTGGGATCCATGCCTGGTTCATTTAAATGAACGTGAGCTTGTCAAAATTGGGTGTGGACAGGTGGCTGCGCTTTTCTGTGATAATGCCCCCTGCCGTGTTAAACACACGTTCAGACAATACATTGGCTGCAGAGCAGGCCAGCACCTCCAAGGCGTAAAGGGCAAGCTCAGGCCATGCGCCCAATTTGGAGACCCAGAAGTTGAATGGGGCAGACCCATCAGTCGGTACGTGTAGGTGTGTGCACACATACTGTTCCACCATGCTGCTGAAATGCTGCCTCTTTCTACGACGTTCCATATCAGCTGGTGGTGCTGGTTCTTGTGGCGTGCTGGCAAAGCTTTTCCACATTTTGGCCATGCTAACCCTGCCTTCTGAGGTGCTGGCGGTTCCCTGGCTGAGTAGGCAACTTCTTTCTCCTTCCACTGAGGCCCAGGTGTCAGGTGGGAATGCCATCAGCAGCGTGTCTACCAGCGTGCGCTTGTAGTCGCGCATTTTCCGATCACGCTCCAGTGAGGGACTTAAGTACGGCACATTGTCCTTGTACCTGGGATCCACCAGGGTGGCCACCAAGTAATTAGCACTAATTAGAATGTGGGCAACTCAGCTGTCGTTGCACAAACACTGCCGCTGCTGTGAACACGGTTCCTCCTCATCATCATCCTCCAGAACTGTGCCCTGAGCCACTTGTGAATGACTGGCCTGATAACCATGAAAATGATCCCTCAACTTCCTCCACTTCCTCCGGTGCCACATGCTCTTCCATCATCGCCCGAAGCGTTTTTTCAAGGAGACATATAAGTGGGATAGTAACGCTGATCACGGCGTTATCGGCACTGGCCATATTGGTGAAGTAGTAAAAACAGCGCAACATAGCACATAGGTCTTGCATGGAGGCCCACTCATTGGTGGTGAAATTATGCTGTTCTGCAGACAGACTCACCATTGCGTGCAGCAGCTCAAACTCCACTATCGCCTGCTGCTGCTCGCACAGTCTCTCCAGCATGTGCGTGGTGGAGTTCCACCTTGTGGGCACATCGCATATGAGGCGGTGAGCGGGAAGGCCGAAGTTACGCTGCAGCGCAGACAGGCGAGCAACACCAGGGTGGGAACGCCGAAAGCACGCACAGACGGCCTGCACTTTCTGCAGCAGCTCAGACATATTGGGGTAGATTTTCAGGAATTTCTGCACCACCAAATTCAGCAAATGCACCAGGCAAGGGATGTGTGTCAAACGTATTAGGCCCAGAACTACTACAAGATTTTGCCCATTATCGCACAGCACCAGGCCGGGTTTGAGGCTCAGTGGCATCACAAACTCTTTGGTCTATTGTTCCATGCCCATCCACAGCTCCTGCGCGGTGTTGGGTTTTTCCCCCAAACAGATGAGTTTCAAAACAGGCTGCTGTGGTTTCCCCCTGGCTGTGCTTAAGTTGGTGGTGAAGGTGTTACGCTGAGTGGATGAGTAGGTGGTAGAGGAGAAAGCGGAGTAGGAGGAGGAGACAACAGGGGGCAAAGAGAAATGCCCTGAAATCCTCGGTGGCGGAAGGACATGCGCCAAACTGCTATCTGCCTCAGGCCCAGCCGCCACTGCATTTACCCAGTGTGCTGTTAGGGAGTTATAATGTACCTGCCCATGCTTACTGGTCCACTTATTGGGGGTTTCATGGACCTTGCCACAGATAGCATTGCGCAGTGTACACCAGATATTGTCCGCCACTTGGTTGTGCAGGTAAGTGATGTCTCACCTGGAAAAGTAGTGGCGGCAGGGAACCACATACTATGGGACAGCCACCGACATAAGATTTATAAAAGTTTCCGTCTCCACCAGACGGAATGACAGCATTTCAAAGGACCAAGGATTTTGAAATGCTGGCATTCAGGGCAAGGGATCACGGGTGGATAGGGGGGTACTTCCTCTTTCTCTCCAGTGTTTGGGAGATGGACAGTTGAACGCTTGCATGGGACATTTGTGGAGATGCTTGGTGACAGTGACAGACGTGGTGGCGTTGCTGCCACATCCTCCGTTTGCTGGGTGGCAGGTGCCACTGTCACTCCAGAGGGGGAGGAAGAGACCAAGACTGCAGTAGAAAAGGGAGCAGGAGGAGCCTGAGACCTTTCTTGGTTTTGGAGGTGTTTACTCCACTGCAGCTCGTACTTTGCATTTAGATGCCTGGTCATGCAGGTTGTGCTCTGGTTTAGAACATTTATGCCTCGCTTCAGGCTCTGATTGCACAGCGTGCAAACCACTCATGTCTTGTCATCAGCACATTATCTGAAGAACTGCCACACCAGGGAACTCCTTGGAGCTGGCTTTGGTGTGCTCGGTCCCTGGGTGCGGTGGGCAGTAGCAGGCATACTTTCTATGGGACGACCGCTCCTCTTTTGCAACCTGCTCCCTTGACCTTGATTCCATGTGGGGTCTAAGACCTCATCATCCTCCACATCATCTTCCACCCACTCTTCACCCTTGCCCTCCTTGTCGGTCTGCACACTGCAGAAAGGCATAGCAGTTGGCATCTGTGTTTCGTCATCATCAGAGACGTGCTGCGGTGGTCCTCCCATGTCCACATCCTGAAACATAAGTTGTTGGGCATCGGTGCACTCAATCTCTTCCACTTCTGGGGCAGGGTGATGTGGATGGCCCACGGAAACCCTGCCAGCCGAGCCATCAAGGGGTTTAGGTGAAAGACATGTCCATGGGCTGCAGGTGCCAACCCTGCGTTTTTAGCAGGGGACCGGGTGGGAGACAATGTGAAGGAACTGGAGGCACTGTCAGCCACCCAATCTACTATCGCCTGTATGTGTTTTGGCCTCACCATTTGTAGAGCGGCATTAGGGCCTACAAAATAACGCAGAACATTCTGTCGTCTACGCGCACCTGAGGAACTTGTTTCATTTGTGCCTGTAGCTATTATTTGATGCTCTCTTCATTCTTTGTTTTCACCCACCAAGCTAACAGATAGATTTACAAAAACAAATTCCTAGTTAAGTTTGCAGTGCAGGGGTAGTTTAAAAGAAAAAAGGGGTATAGATCACCCAGCAATCTAAACGCCACCAAATTGACAGAATATATTTCCCAGTAAGGTATACAGTGCAGTGGTAGTTTAAAGAAAAAAGGGGTACAGATCACCCAACAATCTAAATGCCGCCAAATTTACAGAATATATTTCCCTGTCAGGTATGGAGTATAGCAAGAACACACCCTCCAAGCCACTTGTGACTGACTGGCCTGATAACCGTGAAAATGTCCAACCACAATCTAAGAGCTGGATTTACTGATTTTCTTTTACTATCAGAAATGTAATGCAGGCCACAAAGGTTCTTTATGGCAAAAAAAAAAAAAAAAGTGATTTTTTTTTTCACCCACAATGTCCCAGTTGTATTCACAGATTATATTTCACTCTCAGAAATGGAGTGCAGGATGCAAGGGTACTTTATGGCAAAAAAGTGATTTTCTTTTCACCCACAATGCACCAGTTGTATTTACTGATTATATTTCACTATCAAAAATGCAGTGCAGGCCGCAAACGTACTTTTCAGCAAAAAAAATTAATAATTTGTCCCCCCCAGAATCTAAAAAAGGGGTACAGCTCACCCCGATGCTAACACCAGGTGGGGCTGTCTGTGTTAAATTGAGTATGTTCGGGTTCCACTCTGAACCCAGACAACCCCTTTAACAGGTGTTCACTTGTAGGCACATGGCTCTATATAAGGTGATTTGTGGAGTTCTGTTGGAGTCTACTGTTCATCTCTGTGAGAAGAGTAACAAAGTGTCTGGTTTTAATTTCTGCATTAAAGAAGAATGGCCTACTCCTTGGGCGATGTATTATGGAGCTACATGAGACTGCAACATTGCATGATGTAGAGCACCATGCAGCAGTACATGAAGTGCATCCAGGTTAAATCACTCCTACAGATGGATAGAATTTCTAACTATTGAAAGAAGTGGACAACTCAATACTTTTTTTTACTAGTGATGATTGCAGATTTTTTTCTCTAATTTTGAGGTGATATACCGTTTAACTGTAATCTAAATTTTAATGTGTGCTTTACATTCTGTTTGGAATGTTTTTGGTATGCAAAGGGATTGCTTTTTATGCATACATGCTACTTATAGTGTTTATTTGCATTATGTAACGTTGTATAATTTATACTCGACTGATGTATTATTTATAGTTAGTGGGCTAGACCTTTGCATAATCTTTGGAATAGCGGTCCTACATACGGTATTAATCCTACAGGGAAATGTCTGCTCCTCGTTAGAATGCGTGTTCTATGCAGCGATCATTTGCACATTAGGCATGAGATGTTCAGGCAATTGAAACAAAAATGCATATATTTCAATAGTAAAAATGCAGCTACAATTTGCAGTAAATGCGATGCTCTCTATTTAAGACCATTTCTGATTGTTCAGCAGTTCCAATATTCCTAAATTGTCTTATTTCTGCAACTCAAATTACTTTATCCCTTACACAAAGTAGAGGGTCATCCCTTGATATTAAAGGAAATAAGAACTCACTAATAGAAGAAATAGCTGGCTTCTTCAGAAGTATTTCAAAGAAGTTATTTAACTTTGTTCCAGCAGATAATGTTATCTAGTCTTTTTTATTGTAACAGACTTAACATATATTAACCACGTTATACTGATAATATGTTAGTTTACTCCTTTATAGAATTTTTTTTAAAACTGAATTTAAACAATCCATTAATATACTGTAAATTAAAGCGCGAAGAAGCCACTTAATTGGCCTTGCCCATTATCTGTTTGTAACAATTAAGTCAACAACTATGGACAGAAAAAGCTAATTTGGCCTTGAACAAGGCACTCTTTGATGTAGCATTAAGTGATTTAACTATCGAGGCCTAGAAAGCATATATTGAACATTATGATCCCTATATATGCATATAGCACAATATGGCTCTCCTAAAATAGCAAATCTTACATTGCTAGGAAGAAGTATCACCTGCGGTTCTTCAGCAACTCTGGATTAAACATTAAACCATGTGCATCTGGCAGAAAGGTGGACACACAGAACGCATCATGTAAAGCATTTTTGGAAACTTTGGAAATTTTGACCTTGCTTTACTCCTAAACTGATAAAGAATGGTTACAACTAACACTTTCAGTAGGTTTCTAAGTAAATTCCAGCCTAGACAGATATATCACATGACCTCCTTCCCTGAGCTGAATTTTAAAATGGTGAGCAAAAATGTTTCCATCACTAAATAACACAGCCTCCCTCCCAATTAACAGATTCAATTGGAATTCCAGTTAAAAGGGTGTGTCCAGAATTTTGCCTCACTATATCCATCTAACTATCTATCTAGCTGCCCTATGACAATAAGTGCTTGATCATTGAGGGTTTAACCACTGGGGCCCCTGCCAATCACAAATACAGGTGAGTCTGACCATGTTCACCTAATTGAATGGAGCAGTGGAGCTTGTTCCAAGGATCAGCAGATGCTTCTGCAGTTGGACCCTGCTAATCAGAGACAACCTATTTATGAAAAAATGCATTAGTTGTTTCAAAATTCTATCTGGAATGTCCCTAAAAACAAGGTCCCAAGTGACAAAATAAATGTAAAAATTGTCAAATTATGGGGAAGAGATTACAAGAAGCTAAAACTAAAAAGAAAATCCTGCCGCGTTTATGCCCCAAATTGATGTGATCCTTAAGAGGCTGAAAAAAAATTACAACCAATCCTTAGACAGTTGTAAAGGTGTTCAAGTGCTATGTGGTGGGCACAAATACTATCTTCATTACAGCTTCTCTGTCTTTCTTTTGCATTTCCCAAATAAATCTAAAGTAAGATTTATCATGCTTCTTGCTAATGCTTAAATTGAGGGAACTTTTCTCCTTTTTATAATCCAAGAACTCAAAAACACTTTTAAGGATGTTATGGTCTGGGGTGGCCAGGATTTTCTTCTCTTCTAAGAATACCATTAACTTCTTTGTTTGATATGTATTAGACTTGATCTCCACAAACATTTCTCAGAGGGTATTCCATTATTTCATGCATTGCTTTGACGGCGTACATAATATTTTCTGTTACTTCCAAACAGCTTAGTGTATAAAACCTCATTCCACATCTCAGATGTCTGCTTTTATTGTTTTACAGTGAACTTTTTTTTTTGTGTATTCTCTTTGCTCAGAAATAGCTCATTAATGCCCTTTTGGCAGCTTCACCTCCTTTTAGACCCATAATGTTGTGTTGGCCTCTCATTTTAAAAAGAAGGCCAGAACACCTGCACATTTTTTTTTCCCAACCTGAAGCAAAAGTGGAGCTTTTCTCCTTCCACTCAAAGATAAAAGCTTTAAGTACTGTACAGTTTTTCTGTTGCTGTTAGTTTTGGTGGCCTATCATGATAGGTCTCTATTTTCTATGCCTTTTATTATTTTTTTACTATTGGCGTCTCCCCCCTTTTCACCCTCTCAATATAACAGGTTTACTTAATCTGTTACATTCATTTAAAGAGGACCTGTTACCAGTGGCGTGCCCAGGGTATTTGACACCCGGGGCGGGAACTTTCTCTGGCACCCCCCTTCCCCATGCCTGAACCATAAGAAACTTCATTTTTACTGAATATAATGAAATATTTTTTTTTTTTTTTAAATAACATTTTTTATGGCAAGTAAACAGAAACTTGCTGTTAAAAACCAATTAAAAGGGAATCTGTAACCATGAAAATACAATGCAAGCTACAGGCAGGATGTTATAGAGCATACAGGAGGAGCAGATCACACTGATATATAGTTTGATGGGGGGAAAAATGCAAAACCCCAACTCAACGTTTAACCTTTACAGTCTCTTCTGTCGTGCCTTAATTTCTGCAAAACGATCAATGACCTCATCAAAATTCACCTTTCTTGCATATTCATGTTCAATTGAAAGTAAAGCCAGATTTGTCAATCTTGTATGGCTCATAGTTGAGTGAAGTAATTTTTTATCAATTTTAATTTTGAAAAACTTCTTTCACATGAAGCAATAGATACACAGACAGTCAAAAAGAATCTTAAACACAGTGACAAGTTTGGTAGAGATTCACAAAAATCCCATTTCACAATAAACTCCAAAAACTGCAATCCTGACCATTTCTTTGCCTCTTCAATGCTGATGTTGGCAGCCTCCAAATGCCTCCGCAATCGTCCAATTTCCACAGCGATATCTTCATCACAGAATTCATCAAAAATCTGAGTCAGTTGTGGAATATACTTTCTAACTTCTTCTTGGGGTGCAATAAGCAATGTGTTTGGCTGAAGAACTGCAAAGATTGATGCAATTTCATCCATTGCTTTAGAACGAATCTCCAACTCTTGACTAAAACGATCAAGACATTAATCACGTCACACACACACAGCACAGCAGGAGACCAGGCAGGAGGAGGAAAATGCTTGCTGGGCGCTGGGCTGGCTGAGCAAGACTGACGAGGCAGCAGTCACCACCAGTCACAGAGGACAATGGCTGCCTTTCCCGCCGGCGAAATGTGCGTTACTCGTGCCTAACGTGCGCGCTCTGACCAGCACCACGCCCCCCTCCATCTCTTCACTGTCTCCCAACTCTCCTCTCTGTCCTGGCCGCGGCGGCCGGGTCCCGATACTCCTGCTGGCTGCTGTGCGGCTGCGCACTGCTTCTGTGTTAGTGGCAGCGCAGCGGCACCCCCCTGTTTCAAGTTACAGCTGGTACCCGGGGCGGACCGCCCCCCCCCTGGGCACGCCACTGCCTGTTACCACAACTAATATGTCAATTTTACTACTTGCATTGCTCATGCACTAAAAACATTGGTGTTTATCAATGAATTGCAATAAGTCTTCATGAGGGGGTTATGAGTTAGGGGCGTGTCCCTTTATAGTTTAACACTACCCAATCCATGTTTCCAGTGTCAGACTCTGCAGGGACACACTCCTAGTTGATAATTTTTTCCCCCAATTTGCAATACAAGATATGCTAAATTAACTGCTGCTATTAAAAAATACAACTTCAGCAGATCCCATGATAAGTTCCTCAAGGTGTGGCAGTTGTGGCATGATATTGTTCATTCTCTCTGAACCTAACAGAGATCCCACCCTTCCCCACTCCCCTCACCCAGTTCAGCATTTATATGAGTCAAGGAGAAAGATCTTTTGACATACGTTTACACTAGAGGTGTCACTCTCGAGCTGGCTTTTTGTGATTCAAAAATGTAAGTGTTGTAATTTCTGTTTCTTTACTGTAAAACCAAAAATAAAGAATTTATAAAAAAATAAAATAAATACAACTTCCACAGGGAAAAGTAATATGGCTATGGGAACTATGGCTAAGGCTACTTTAACACTTGCATTTGGTGCAGATCTGTCATGGATCTGCACAAATGCATCCGTTCAGATAATACAACCGCATACATCCGTTCAGAACGGATTTGTTTGTATTATTTTTAACATAGCCAAAATGAAAAGTTAATGGAGGACGGATCCGTTTTCTATTGTGCCAGATTGTGTCAGTGATAACGGATCCATCCCCATTGACTTACATTGTGTGGCAAGACGGATCCGTTTGGCTTAGATTCGTCAGACGGACACCAAAACACTGCAAGCAGTGTTTTGGTGTCCACCGCCAAAGCAGAATGGAGGTGGAAAGGAGCCAAACTGATGCATTCTGAGCAGATCCTAATCCATTCAGAATGCATTAAGGGCAAAACTGATCCGTTTTGGGGGCTTGTGAGATCCCTGAACGGATCTCACAAACGGGAAGCAAAATGCCAGTGTGAAAGTAGCCTACTATATATGTGAATGACAATTTTTAAAAGTTATGGCTTTTGGAAGGTGGAAAGGAAAAAATGAAAACTCAAAAACAAATATTGGCTTAGGCCTTAACTACTTAAGATTGTGTGAAAAAGAATAGTAGAAAAACCATATTGTTGCAGTACAATAGGGTTACGGCACTTTTGCACTAACCCTACAATTGCAGTTACAATGTGCATTTACCTTGACCTGTGCTAAATTATCTACTAAATTAAATATATTTTTCTATAGTAAATGAGGCATTAGATTTTCCAAATGACAAATTATAGCTTATTTTATACTTTTCATAATTTATTTTGTTTGTCCATATTATATGTTGCAGTAATTATCCTGTCCTGTTCCCACATACTTATAAGCCCTTGAGTACTAATAGCTATTAAATGAATAAAACATAATTTCCTTAATAAACATTTTTCTTAAAAATGATAAATCACACAACAGGTTGAGGCGATATGCATATGTTTTCCTTAACCTGGATAGCATAATTATATGCATAATAAAAGACAAAAAAAGCGAAAACGTATGGTAGGATGGTACAGTAGTTATAGCCTTGTTGTTTAAAATCACCTCTGGGATGGCACCAACCAAGCATTTCAACTTGAGTCCCAGATGAATGCAGGTAGCTTACCTATAGCTGACCCTATATACTTCTGTCTATTAGAACTCAAACCCTGAGACTCCTACGTATCTCTTCTCACTGAGCTTGTGGTGATGGTGGACAACTCCTTTGCTGAATCTACTGTCTAGGTCAGTGGTCAGCAACTTCTGGAACTCCAGCTGTTGTGAAACTGCAATTCCCAACATCTCCATGTGGGAAGGAGTTTGAAAAACAGGCAAGAAATTGCGCATGTTGTGAGTTATAATTTCACAACAGCTCGGTAACTGGAGGTTGTGAACGCAGATCTACATCCTATACTCTTGAGATTCCTTGACTTTATTTTGCCTCATTACAGCTGCATTACACCAACAGATTATTTGACAGATTTTCTGACTAATTATGGTTAGATGGCCTTTTATACACACAGATCTTTTGTAATATACCTCAACTATTGGTCTGATTGGACAGAAATTGGTCAGATAATCTGTTGGTGTAATACAGCCCTTTTCCTCACCTTTAGACTTCTGATCTAAGCCTGGCCCTTGCACTTTGTCTTTGCCAGTTTTTTGTAATGTGTGTCCTGCCTTTAGTCTAGCTCAGTGCAGTGGTGCTGCCGTGTGCTTCTGGCCACTTCTTTGCCTAATTCTATAAATGTTTGCTGCTTACCTGTTTACCCAGCCTGGATTGTTGCTTGACTACACTTGCATTAATAATACTATCCATCCAGATTGTCTCAGCCACTGGAATTTGACCCTGCTTCCAGACCTTGACACTGTCCTAGAAACAAATATGTCATGGAGATAGTAGTTGATGAATGTATGAATGTTGATGTATTACAGTGTATATGCAACAATACAAATAGCAATTAGCGCTTTACAGTGTATATGTTAGTGTCACATATAAATTCAGTATGATAGCTGGTTGTCCAGTTTTCCTTTAAATTATAGTTTGGTGTAAATTCATCCTTATAAAACACAGTTCAACTGCTGAAGACAAGTTCTCAGCCTCATATAGTAGCAATAGTACCCTTATATCTGACATCATCTTGTGCATTGTTAAAGATGGCTACAGCCCTGTATACTACCATTTGATTGATTCATGGGGCAATGGAATCAATGAATGTCTTTGAATTTCATAGATGCCAGGAGAAATAATGTATTTTAAAATGGTCAGGTGCTGTCTATAGCAGAAATATATAGACATTTCTGGTCCAAGGGCCACATTATCTTAATGAGCAAACCCCAAGTGCCTCAATAAACTATAAAAGTGTATTAGCAATTTGGGCATATTGAAAATGTATGCCATAAACATTGGATAGGTCTCCTCCCTCATTCACACTCCATTAGATGAGGTGGAGAAGCAGCCAGTGGCTCTGCCAATTGTCATATAGGTTTGCTAAAACAGCCAACTGTGGCAGTGCTACCATAAAACTACAATGAAGAGAGCTGCCTGCATATATGGCCACCTCACATCTTCATCTACTCTCTTCTGAAGTGCCATCAAGGGGTCAGAAGACTTCTATTGGACCAAAATATGAGGGTCCCAGAGATGGCCACACAGTGCTTCATTAGTAGTGATCTGTCCCTTCTCCTATACTTCATGACACTTCTCTTTTCTCTGACATGAAAAGTACGTTTGAGCAATCGCCAGCGTAACCTGTTCATCCTGATCACTTTAGTTAAGGGGTTGACCTAAAAATTAGCTAACACTGGGAATTGTGAAAAAAAAGAAAGCCACTCACTGTTTCAAAGCCTGTCTGTTCCGGTGCCAGGTTCCTGCTGAAGTGGTCCATATGACCGCAAACAGTTTATCATTACTTCTGGTCCCCGGGTACCATAAGCAGAGCGGATAGGAACATCACACTTAAAGGCAGCTGCTTTAAAAGGAAAAGCAGCTTACTTTCCAACAGTTTCGTTAACTCAGCGTTAACTTTTTTTTTTTTTTGGAGAGGGGGGAGGGGGATTCAGAGAGCCCCCCATTTTATATTTTCACTTTCCTTTCATGAATGATCCCCAGGCAGTCTGGCTTTCCCCACCGCACTTACAGTTATACTACCATAAAAGTACGCTATTATTAATTGTAGATTTTACTTATTTGAGGCAGAGCATTCCAATCCTTATTTTGTCCTGTTGTATGTAAGATTTTGCAAAATAAAAATAATAATAAAAAAAAATGATAATTTCTGAAGACATAAATGTGGCCCAACAAAATGATAATAATGTGTACTCCTGCCCATATCTAAGAAATAATGAAAGCTTTCTACTTCATAGTGGTGATTTACACATTCACATGGTGAAAGAAATATGACTAAGAAGACTGGTGAACTGGAATTAGTGATGTGTGAGGAGGACTATGACGTAGTGGGAATAACTGAGACATGGCTGGATGATAGCTATGACTGGGCAGTTAATATAAAAGGTTACAATCTGTTTAGAAAGGATCGTCAAAACCGGAGAGGTGGAGGGGTCTGCCTCTACGTGAAGTCGTGTCTAAATCCCGTAATTCGAGAATACATCTCTGAGGGACATGAACATGTGGAGTCACTGTGGGTAGAAATACATGGAGCAAAAAACAATAATAAAATACTAATAGGAGTATATTATAAACCACTGTTACCTAATATACCAGAGTCCACAGAAAATCTATTACTAAACGAGATAGACGAGGCGGCAAATCATAATGAAGTCGTTATCATGGGGGACTTTAACTACCCAGATATAGACTGGGAAACTGAAAGCTGTACATCCCAAAAAGGAAACAGGTTCTTGGCAATAGCCAAAGACAATTTCCTTTCCCAACTGGTTCAGGACCCCACTAGAGGGACAGCCATACTGGACTTAGTATTAACCAATAGACCTGATAGAACAACAGATGTGCAGGTTGGGGGACACCCGGGAAATAGTGACCATAAAGTTATAACCTTCCAATTATCCTTCAAACGAGAGTTTCTAAAGGGAGGAACAAAAATATCAAACTTCAAAAAAGCAAAATTTAGCCAACTAAGCGAGGCCATAGGCCTAACTAACTAGGACAAAGTCCTCAAAAATAAAAATACAACCATAAAATGGGAGATTTTTAAAAGCATTGTAACATCTAATTGTGAGAGGTACATACCTTATAGGAATAAAAGGCTAAGGAACAATAAGAAACCAATGTGGATAAATTGAACCATAAAGAAGGCAATAAATGACAAAAAGAAAGCATATAAATCGCTAAAACAGGAGGGGAGTCAGGAAGCACTGATAAACTATAAGGAAAAAAATATGTAAAAAACTAATAAAATTTGCCAAACTAGAGACCGAGAGATTAATTGCCAAAGAGAGTAAAAATAACCCTAAAATGTTCTTCAATTAAATAAATATTAAAAAATATAAATCTGAAGGAGTCAGCCCTCTACATAGCAATGAGGGGGGTGTTGCAGAGAGCGACGAGGATAAAGCAAAACTATTAAATATTTTTCTCTCCACTATATTCACTGAGGAAAATAAACTGTCAGATGAAATGCAGAATGTAAAAGTAAATCCCCCATTAAAAGTGCCCTGTCTGACCCAGGAAGAAGTACAACAGCGACTTAAAAAGATTAAAATAGACAAATTGCCAGGACCGGATGGCATACACCCCCGTATCCTAAGGGAATTAAGTGATGTCATAGCCAGACCATTATTTCTGATATTTACGGACTCTATAATAACAGGGAATGTTCCACAGGATTAGCGCATAGCAAATGTGGTGCCAATATTCAAAAAGGGTCCAAAAACAGAACCTGGAAATTATAGGCCGGTAAGTTTAACATCTATTGTTGGTAAACTGTTTGAAGGGTTTCTAAGAGATGCTATTTTGGAGTATCTCAATGATAAAAAGCAAATAACGCCATATCAGCATGGCTTCATGAGGGATCGGTCATGCCAAACAAATTTAATCAGCTTCTATGAGGAGGTAAGTTCTAGACTTGACAGCGGTGAATCAATGGATGTCCATATATCTGGACTTCTCCAAAGCATTTGACACTGTACCTCATAAAAGGTTAGTATATAAAATGAGGATGCTCGGACTGGGAGAAAATGTCTGTATGTGGGTAAGTAACTGGCTGAGTGACAGAAAACAGAGGGTGGTTATTAACGGTAGATACTCAGATCGGGTCACTGCAACTAGTGGGGTACCTCAGGGGTCATTATTGGGCCCTATTCTCTTCAATATATTTATTAATGATCTTGTAGAAGGCCTGCACAGTAAAATATCTATTTTTGCAGATGACACTAAACTGTGTAAAGTAATTAACACTGAAGAAGACAGTTTTCTGCTACAGAGGGATCTGGATAGATTGGAGGCTTGGGCAGAAAAATGGCAGATGAGGTTTAACACTGACAAATGTAAAGTTATGCACATGGGAAGGAATAATGCCACTCACCCGTACATATTAAATGGTAAAACACTCGGTAACACTGACATGGAAAAGGATCTAGGAATTTTAATAAACAGCAAATTAAGCTGCAAAAACCAGTGTCAGGCAGCTACTGCCAAGGCCAATAAGATAATGGGTTGCATCAAAAGGGGCATAGATGCCCGTGATGAGAACATAGTCCTACCACTTTACAAATCGTTAGTCAGACCACACATGGAGTACTGTGTACAGTTCTGGGCTCCTGTGAACAAGACAGACAAAGCAGAGCTGGAGAGGGTTCAGAGGAGGGCAACTAAAGTAATAACTGGAATGAGGGATCTACAGTACCCTGAAGGGTTATCAAAATTAGGGTTATTCACTTTAGAAAAAAGACGACTGAGGGGAGATCTAATAACTATGTATAAATATATCAGGGGTCAGTACAGAGATCTGTCCCATCATCTATTTATCCCCAGGACTGTGACTGTGACAAGGGGACATCCTCTGCGTCTGGAGGAAAGAAGGTTGGTACACAAACATAGAAAAGGATTCTTCACTGTAAGAGCAGTGAGACTATGGAACTCTCTGCCTGAGGAGGTGGCGATGGTAAGTACAATAAAGGAATTCAAGAGGGGACTGGATTTATTTCTGGAGTGTAATAATATTACAGGCTACAGCTACTATAGAGGGGTCGTTGATCCAGGGAGTTATTCTGATTGCCTGATTGGAGTCGGGAAGGAATTTTTTTCCCCTTAAGTGGGGAAAATTGGCTTCTGCCTCACAGGGGTTTTTTGCCTTCCTCTGGATCAACTTGTAGGAAACAGGCCGAACTGGATGGACAAATGTCTTTTTTCAGTCTTATATACTATGTTACTATGTTACTATGTGTTTGAGGCATAGAAATAGTAAATATTTTATCGAGTATATTATGTATTGTCTTTAGGAATCTAGAAGGTTGAACACAGAAACAGATTTGAAAATAATGAATACAGAAATGAATGTGTTTGCAATAGATTTTAATAGATGGGCTTATGAAAGCCCTGAACATTTAACCAGTGGCCATTTTATTGTAATATGTTGACACTGTTGAATCTAGAACAATTGTGTAAAAAAAAGTCTGTTCAGAAGTGGTTCAGCACTGAGCTACAGCATAAAAACCAAAGCACAAGGTGCGTTTTGCCTACGTTATTTTTTATCATGTTTAACACTTTTTATAAAGCTCTTATGTATAGTTTTTAGTCTGAGGCCAGGCATAACAGATATTATGCAGCACAGACATTGATTAAAATCTGCAGCAGGTTCCACATTGCTAACATTCTATGCATTGCAAAGAGTGAAAACATAATGATCATGTTTTCGATTTTAAAGAGGCTCTGTCACCTGAATCAACTGTACCCTACCAGGTATGTAGCATGGTGGAGTTGATGAGGCTGACATAAACAATACCTTTCTTTCTGCTGTCAGTGGTCCGGTGGTGGAGAAAAAAAGAACTTTTAAAAATATGCAAATGAAGCATCTGAGTACCAGAAGATGGGCTTATGCAGTTCGAGCACCACTCCACAGATGGCCCTGGTGCTCCATAATAATGACCCTCTGCTATAGTTCATACCCCCGCCTTTGGATTGAGAGCGCTGAGATCCCATGCCTGTGCACCCATGCCCAGAACGGGTGCCCAGGCGTTGGATCTCAACACTAGACCAAAGGGTCTATCAACCAAAACTGGAGTGAGTGGTGTAAAAATTCTAAATGTCCCAACATTTCTTGCATATCAGCCCAATAAGTCATAAAGGCCTATTTTAATACTTTTTAAAGAGCAGAGTACAAGGAGTGATAAATCCCCTTCTTTATGCACGTTAACTGCCATTGATGATCTTCTTCGTTTTTAAGATATGTCCATGCATAATAACTTTTCTCTGAGGATGATTTTAACATTGCCAGGGTGCAAAACATATTGGGCTAACCTAATCCTGTATGAACATGTGGTGGCATTCTTCCGTTAGAAATCAGGACATTGAACCATATATGACATGCCAGCAGCTAAAGTAACCAACTATGCATGGGGAACAGTGGCAGACAAGTGTTTGTTTTACAGCACTCATCTGACAATTATAATTTTTTTTTATAAATGTCACTAGGGCAGGATTATACGGGCAACTGTCAATAAGTTTCCTAAACTATTTCACCAGCAAGGCACTGAAAGTAAAAAAAATAAATAAATATATGGTGGTCAATAATGCATTAGGACAGGGGGATATGAAGTTAGCAGCACTTATTTCCTGTTTTATAAAAGGATCAGGTGTGTTAAAATCCAATAAATGCTACCTTGTTTCCCTCAATATCTGGTTCAGAGAACAGCGAGTCCACCCTCATATATTAATTCAATGGGATTGTTGTCAGAGCAAGTTAAGATCATCCCTGAACCTGGGACCCGCACATACATTATGTCAAATACTTTTATAGCTATTACAGAAATGGCCTAGCACACATCCAGGTCCACTTTTTCGGAATGTAAAGTGGTGCTTGAAAGTTTGTGAAACCTTCCGAATTCTGTACATTTATGCATACATTTGACCTAAGACTACATCAGATTTTCACACAAATGTAGATAAAGATAACCAAATTAAACAAATGAGTTAAATACTCTAATTGGTTATTTATTTATTGAGGAAAATGATCCAATTATCACATGCTTCACTTCTGTTATGTTTGAGGGTTTTCTCCCATGAACTGCGTCCTTCCACACTATACCTATTTAATAAGGGCAGGACTTTGACTTAGCCATTCTAAAACTTTATTCTTCTTTAACAATCATTTGCTAGAACGACTTGTGCGCTTAGTCTTGTTGTTTTTCTACATGGCCCATGTTCTTTTGAGATTCAGCTCACAGACAAATGTCCTGACATTTTCCTTTACAATTTGCTGCTATAATTCAGAATTCATGGTCCCATGAATAATGGAAAGCTGTCGTAGCCCAGGTGCCACAAAACAGGCCCAAACTATGATGCTACCACCACCATGTTTTAAAGATGGGCTGATGTTTTTGCATGGAAACACAGTGTTTTCATTTAAACCAAAAAAGTTTTATTTTAGTCTCATCTGTCTATAAAACACTGTTATAATTGCCTTTGTCCAGATAGCTGCTTTCTACTTGCAATCCTTCCATGAACATCATTGTTATTTAATGTCCTCCTAATGGTGGACTCAGGAACATTAGCTAATGTGAGGAGGGCCTTTAGTCACTTAGATGTTACCTTGAGTTATAATTGTGCAGACTATTACACATCTTGCTCTTAGTGTGATCTTTTTCTTCTCACTAATAGAGATTTCACTTGGTGGTATTTCATTGTTGCTGACATTTTAACTTTTTTCATATTAATAAAAAATTAACAAATTTTTTGCTAAAAAACGACATTTTTCGCTTTCTGTTGTAAAATTTTTCAAATAACACTACAGTGAATACCTTGGGGTGTCTACTTTCTAAAATGGGGTCACTTGTGGGGTGTTTGTACTGCCCTGGCATTTGAGGGACACCGCAATCATTACATGTATGGCCAGCATTAGGAGTTTCTGCTATTCTCCTTATATTTATCATACGGGTAAAAAGATTTTTTTTTTCTGTTCAGCCTCTGGACTGAAAGAAAAAATGAACGTCACAGATTTCTTCATTCACATTGATCAATGTGGATGAAAAAATCTCTGCCAAAAAATGTGCAAAAAAAAAAAAGAGGGGAATGGAGTGCTTGTAAAGCTGCGATGGCTAAGTAACCCTTAGGCCTCATTCACACGTCCGCAATTCTGTTCCAAAATATTTAAATTCTATGGGGACAGACTTTGTCCCGCTCGGATCCGGAATTGCGGATCCGCAAAAATTTAGAACATGTCCTAATCAGGGAGTTAATATTGGGTGATCAGGGGTTAATCAGTGACGGGGGGGTATTGTGGTGTTTGGTGCAACTTACACAGCTGCCTGTTCCTCTGGTGGTCCCAAGAAAATGGGACCACCAGAGGAACAGGCAGCAAGCAAGCCACAAAGTTTAATATTAAATTTTTATATAAATATTTTTTTTTTTACATTTTTATCGCTTTTCTTTTTAAATGTACAGTCTGCCAGCAAATGATCAGTGCTGGCAGGCTGTACAATAACTTCTTCCCTGCCTCCTGCAGTGAACGTGCGCATCCGCGGTGTGCATTCACTGCAAATCTCGCGTCTCACGGGATGACGCACCGGCTCGTCAAGGAGGAACATCCCGGCCGCCCGCAAGATGCATCCCTGCGTTAGGCGGTCGGGAGGTGGTTAAATATAACAGGTAACCCACTCACACCTGATTGTCATCCCACTGTACACCTGACTCTAGTTTCTCCTTCAAATTATCTGCTAATCCGAAAGGTTCACATACTTTTGCCACTCATAGACATGTGATATTAGATCACTTTCCTCAAATAAATGATCAAATATATTTGAATTATTTGTTTGATTTAGTTATATTAATCAGCTTTTTCTGAGTAAATCTGATGTAGTTTTAGGTCAAATTTATTCAGGAATATTGACAATTCTGAAGGGTATTTGAATGTTGAAAGTCCAGTGACTTTGATCCAGTGTATAGAGACATGGTTACTCAAAGCCTTACGCTACATTGTTTGTTTAGCAGACTTAAAGGAATATTCAGTCATTTATGGCACTACTAGGATCTATACATATAGTATGTAAAGTACTTTAAAAGCTGAGACAGAAATGGCTGAGCGTATATTCAGGTCTAGTTTTCCACTCATTCTCCACCAGATGTGGCAATTGGCAGCTACATATCCAATCAAATAAGAATAGTCTCTAAAGGGGGAGGCACTCTGCTAACACTGTACCACACAGAGATCTAAAAAAAGTTCCACCATGCAGAGAAACCTCTTCACTTTTCTTGCGTTTGATATAATCGTCTCCGCAGTGTTTTCATATACATAACATGATTAATTGTTAGAATCAAGGAGGAATATTTTTACGTTACCACTTGTAGAGATCTCTGAAAGCGGTCTTCTCTCCCCACACTGCCCCGCAGTATACACCTGCCAGGACCTGTCGCGGTGTCCCACGTGATCACTACCGTCATTCAGTGGCGTCCCAAGTGACGGTGGCAGGGGCGTCCAATTGGTTGACAGTCCATTCGTATTGGGCGCTGTACATCGGGGTAATTAAAAAAAGAAAAAAAGCAAAGTGAAGAGGTTTCTCTGCATGGTGGAACTTTTTTTGAGGAACGTCCTATCATCCATTGAACAATTATATCTAGAGGTACCTCACTATAATATGCAGTTGGAATACTCCAGGGCAATATAAATCAATATAAAGGGACGTATATGCCGGACACTCAACATTGAACTTAGAAGGGCTTATGCGCGACCCCATATGGTACATGTAGTTTATGGTTTTACATAGCTACATATCTTATATGAATGGTTTGTGATTTGAATACATTTTTATGGTGTGTAGTGCATTAAGGTCTACATGTGGAACAGTGTTAGCAGAGTGCCTCCACCTTTAGAGACTATTCTTATTTCATATGTACAATACGGTTTAGGGGTGAACCGTGGGAAGTACACCACAGTCAGATTTGGAAGTTTGGGTGGAGCCGCTGTATTAACATTTCTTGACATATCCAATCAAGCCTATATAATTAAAGCGGTTATCATTCAACCTATCCAGAGCGCTCAGTCAGTCCCATAGAAACAAAAGGAGCACTTGACTGATTGGACCTAGTGGCCATACACCCCACAATCAAATATTTATTACCAATCTTGTGGATATATATTATTTCATTTTAGTGGGATAATCCTTTTATGTAATTGGCTGAATGTAAATTTGCTCCTAGCTAAAGTTAACATAGTTTGTCAGCTCCCAACTAATTTACTAAGCATACCAACATGTAGGTTAGGTGCCCCCCACCATAATCATTCCCCTGCTTCATCACTCCTGGCTCTGAAATCAGTGACACAGTAGAGGCCACGAACTGTCAACTAAATAAGAGAGAGATGTGCTTGGCAACATTCATGGTTGAGCGATGGTGCATGAAATGCCCTGCCCCAGGTGCACCAAAAACCTGTTTTGTTTGCAAATTATAAAAAAGAAATCTCATGATTGCCAGACATTTTTACAATAAGGTTGATTATGTTATGTGGCATCTATCCTACATGGCTGTATGTTTAGTTAGAAAGATATTTGGAGTTCATAGACTCCCTATAAATAAACTAAAAGTAAACAAGGCTCAGATGGATTACATCCCTTGAATTACTTTTTTCAATTATAATATGTAACCCTGTAAATAGTAAGCTATAGGGATAGGTTTCTTTCTCCCTCTGTGTCAGTCCTGGTGTGCTGTACCTTGTTTTGTATTATATTATGTACAGCATTTATGAATATCTAATATTATAGTAAATAAAGATATTTATTATAAAAAAAAAAAAAATGCATTTGATCACTGTGTATGTGCTTTATTACATGGCTTTTGTTTCAAATTTTTCTGCAGGAACAATTATTGTGGACAATATGCAAATTAAAGGGACAGCTGGAGGCCTTTTCCCTACTATCCAACTCACCTTGATAGAAAATGTGGATTTCTGGGTGATATTAGATCCCATTAAACAGACGCTATATCTAAACAGCACTGGGAGAGTCTTGGACAGAGATGTAAGTCTATCGCATGATTGTTGTGAGAATTTTATTCAAGTACAGGATTTTAGTGTAAATAACTGATTTCCATTATGGTTTGGGAATGAAGCAAAGGAGATCCCATCTTTTAATACAGCTTAATAGTTAAAATATAGATGTGATCTACAGAAAGCGTAATATAATATTTCTAAATAATGCAGCTTGTGGGCAGTGATAGTTTCTGTTAAGACTAGCATACAAAATGCTGGTCTTAATAAATATCAGTGAAATTGAAGAATAATTAACATTTAGAGTTTAATGATTCCATATATTCAAATCAAAATGATTACAAACAGTCATTATGTGAGCCAGCACCACCAATAAATAGGTCTTAAGTGTGATCTAGCGATATATTTGTCCTTATCCATCAAATCTCCTTCAGCCAGACATGACTTTGTTCTCAGTAGACTCAGCGTTGTCTCCTGCCCCTGTCAATTTCTAACATGGCATCTCATTCTGAATCACAATAGAATGAAATCTGCAATAATAATAATTAATACTTTATATAGTCATCAATTCAGTGCACAGATAGAAGTGTAACCATCTTCTGCAATCCTGCACTGACTCCTCAACAAGTATAAATTAGCAAACCTTACATAACCCTGTTGAACCTGATGAGATGTGAGAGGAAGCTATAGATATATCTCATGTCTCTTCTACAGAACTAAACTGACATTGCTAATTTATTCATATACAGTTTATAAAACCAACAGATTGAGAGTGAAATGTCATATGTCTGTGAATTTCCTGCCTATTTAATCTAAAGTATTCTTATCAAAGATAAAATTATAGAGGTAGATGTATCAGAAAATGAAAAATTAATTACATTGCGATGTATAATGCATCTAGAAAAGAGCTTTACTTTTAATTGATAAGCTGCAAATAAAAAAAGAATAGATGGAAATAAAGTTTGTTTGGCGAAGAAAGTAATTTTCTGTACAAGTTCCTGCACAGCTCATAAGAACTATGGGTCAGGATCTGAATCGGCAGCCATGGTGAAAGAGCTGCCATTGTGAACATATGGGTTCAGCAATGTAAATTTTTTTATTACAGGTCATGGTAAGTGAAAGGAGAACAATATGGACTGTTTTGTTTAGTGTATAGGTTTAGATATAAGATAAAGAAGCAATCCCTTGTTTCATTAGGAAAATTTTTTTTTTCTTTAACCCCTTCAGGACCCTGCCATTTTTCACCTTAACGATCAGGCCATTTTTTGCAGTCTGATGTGTCACTTTATGTGGTGATAACTTCAAAACGTTTTTACTTATCCAAGCCATTCTAAGATTGTTTTCTCATCACATATTGTACTTCATGACAGTTGTAAACTTGAGTCAAAATATTTCATTTATGTTTATAAAAAAATACCAAAAATTTTGAAAAAATACGCAATTTTTATAATTTCTCTGATTTTAAAACAGATAGTGATACCTCCTAAAATAGTTATTACTATATATTTCCCATATGACTACTTCATGTTTGAATCATTTTGTAAATGACATTTTCTTTTTTTGGGACATTAGAAGGCTTAGAAGTTTAGAAGCAAATCTTGTAATTTTTCAGAAAATTTCCAAAACCCACTTTTTAAGGAAC
Organism: Bufotes viridis; assembly: GCA_033119425.1. Classification (NCBI taxonomy): domain Eukaryota; kingdom Metazoa; phylum Chordata; class Amphibia; order Anura; family Bufonidae; genus Bufotes; species Bufotes viridis. The sequence goes on along the minus strand of CM065594.1, from coordinate 62,095,606 downwards.
AGTTCAGGTCTGAAGTCATTTTGTGAGGCTCACATAATAGAAACAACCCATAAATGACCCCATGTTAGAAACTGCACCCCTCAAGGCATTCAAAACTGATTTTACAAACTTTCTTAACCCTTTAGGTGTTCCACAAGATTTAAAGAAAAATGTAGAGGAAATTTCAGAATTTCACTTTCTTGGCCGATTTTCCATTTTAATCCATTTTTTAGATGGCAGATTTCACTGGGATAATTTGAAGTTGCCATGTCCCATTTGAAGACCCCCTGATGCACCCCTAGAGTAGAAACTCCAAAAATGTGACCCCATTTTGGAAAATACACCCCTCAAGGTATTCAAAAATGATTTTACAAACTTTGGTAACCCTTTAGGTGTTCCATAAGAATTAAAGGAAAATGTAGATGAAATTTTAAAATTTCACATTTTGGCAGATTTTCCATTTTAATCCATTTTTTCCAGGAACAAAGCAAGGGTTAACAGCCAAAAAAAACTCAATATTTTTTGCCCTAATTCTGTAGTTTACAGAAACACCCAATATATGGTTGTAAACTGCTGTACAGGCACAAGGCAGGGCGCAGAAGAAAAGGAATGCCATATGGTTTTTGGAAGGCAGATTTCGCTGGAATAATTTTAAGTTGCCATGTCATATTTGAAGACCCCCTGATGCACCCATAGAGAAGAAACTCCAAAAAAGTGACTTAATTTTGGAATCTATACCCCTCAAGGAATTCAAAACTTATTTTACAAACTTTGTTAAACCTTTGGAGGTTCCACAAGAATTAAAGGAAAATGTAGAAGAAATTTCAGAATTTCACTTTTTGGCAGATTTTCCATTTTAATCCTTTTTTCCAGTAACAAAGCAAGGGTTAACAGCCAAACAAAATTCTATATTTATTGCCCTGATTCTGTAGTTTACAGAAACACCCCATATATGGTTGTAAACTGCTGTGCGGGCACATAGCAGGGAGCAGAATTAAAGGAACACCATATGGTTTTTAGAAGATAGATTTCACTGGGATAATTTTAAGATACCATGTCACATTTTAAAACCCCCTGATGCACTCCTAGAGTAGAAACTCCAAAAAAAGACCCCATTTTGAAAACTTCAGGATAAGGTGGCAGTATTGTTGGTACTATTTTAGGGTACATATGATTTGTGGTTGCTCTATATTGCACTTTTTGTGAGGCAAAGTGGCAAAAAATAGCAGTTTTGGCACTGTTTTTATTTTTTGTTATTTACAATGTTCCTCAGACAGGTTAGATCATGTGGAATTATAGAGCAGGTTGTTATGGACACAAAAATACCAAATATTTTTTAGTGTCTCCATATTCTTGAAGCCCTATTTTTTTTTTATGTAGGGGCTCATTTTTTTTTGGTATGAGATTTGAGATTTGATGACTTTTTGATAGCTTGGTATTACACTTTCTATGATGTAAGGTGACAAAAAAATTTCTTTTTTGACACACTATTTTTTGTTATGGTGTTCATCTAAGGGGTTAGGTCATGTGATATTTGTATATAGCAGGTTCGTACAGACGCGGCGATACATAATATGTATAATTTTTTATTTATGTACGTTTTACACAATAAGAGCATTAAAAAAAAAGTTGTAGTGTCTCCATATTCTGTGTGCCATTTTTTTGCAGGATGAGATGATGGTTTGGTTGGTATGATTTTTTGGTGGGTATGACTTTTTGATCGCTTGGTATTACACTTTTAGTGGTGTAAGGTGACAAATAAAAGGTTTTTTTTTACACCGTTTTTTTTTTTTTTTTATGGTGTGCACCTGAGGGGGTAGGTCATGTAATAGTTTCATAGAGCAGGTCGTTATGGACGTGGCAATACCCAAAATGTATATCTATATATTTTTATTTATTCAAGTCTTACGCAATAATTTCATTTTTGAAAAAAAAATCGTTTTAGTGTCTCCATAGTCTGAGAGCCATAGTTTTTTTGTTTTTTTTTGTTGATTGTCTTAAGTAGGGTATTATTTTTGTGGGATGAGATGACTGTTTGATTGGCACTATTTTGGAATGCATATGGCTTTTTAATCACATGCTATTACCCTTTTTGTGATGTAAGGTGACAAAAAATAGCTTTTTTACACCGTTTTATTTTCCTTTTTTTATGGTGTTCATCTGAGGGGTTAGGTCATGTGATATTTTTATATAGCAGGTTTTTACTGACGCGGCAATACCTAATATCTATACTTTTTTATTTATATACGTTTTACACAATAACAGCATTTTTTAAACAAAAAAAGTTGTAGTGTCTCCATATTCTGCGAGCCATAGTTTTTTTTATTTTTTGGGTGATTGTCTTAAGTAGGGTCTCATTATTTGCAGGATGAGATGACGGTTTGATTGGTATGATTTTGTGTGGGTATGACTTTCTGATCGCTTGGTTTAACACTTTTAGTGATGTAAGGTGACAAAAAAATGACTTTTTTTTTACACCTTTTTTTTTTATGGTGTGCACCTGAGGGGTTAGGTTATGGGATATTTTCATAGAGCAGGTTGTTATGGATGTGGCAATACCTAAAATGTATATATTTAGTTTTTTTTATTCAAGTTTTACACAATAATTTCATTTTTGAAACAAAAAAAAATCATGTTTTATTGTCTCCATAGTCTGAGAGCCATAGTTTTTTTTTATTTTGTTGGGTGATTGTCTTAGGTAGGGTATCATTTTTGTGGGATGAGATGACAGTTTGATTGGCACTATTTTGGAGTGCATATGACTTTTTGATCACATGCTATTACCCTTTTTGTGGTGTAAGGTGACAAAAATGGCTTTTTTTACAACTTTTTTAATTTTTTTATGGTGTTCACCTGAGGGGTTAGGTCATGTGATATTTTTATATAGCAGGTTTTTATGGACGCGGCGATACATAATATGTATACTTTTTTATTTATGTACGTTTTACACAATAACAGCATTGATGTGATGATTTTATAGAGACAGATACGTACATGGCGATACCTAATATGTTTACTTTTCTTTTTTCGCTATTTAAAAAAAAAATAACTTTATTTTGGGAAAAGGAAGCTTTTTTTTACTTGAAACTTTTTATTCTTTTTTTAAAAACTTTATATTTTTTACTTTTTTCACTTTATTTTTTGTCCCACTCTGGGACTTCAACTTTTGGGGGTCTGATCCCCTTTACAATGTATCACAATACTTCTGTATTGTAATGCATTGGCTGTAAGTTTATTACACTGAGTAATACACTTACAGCCTTCCTGCCTGTGAGATCCATAGGGCTAAATCTCACAGACTGTCACGGAAGGCAGCCACAATGCCTAAGAAAGGCACTGGGCTGCTTTCCCTGCCATCAGGTCCCCATCATAGCAGCGCGGGGAGCCAATGGCCACCCCACACCCGTCACAATACTGAAACAAATTTTGTTTATGATATGAAGCTTTTGATTTGAAGTGCCTGCCCTTAGCATGGCATATGTATTCCCAAATCTGTCACTAATTTTCTTTGTAGAAATCCCTTTGACAGATCTACGATAAGTCTATGTGACAACACTTAAACTGTTTAATTCACAATTATGTGATGCAGGGAGCTTTCATACATTTTGCAGTTTCTTACGATAGAAAACAGTTTTAAGTAGTCACTTATGGGTTATTTATTAAACAGAAATATGTGTATATTTTTGTAGAAGTCTATCAAGTCCATCTCAATTGTGTCCTCAGCAGTGAGGAGAGAAAATGTACTATGTGTGTACTTCATTTCTTTCATTCTAAGGTTCGGCAGGGGTCTCAGTGCTCAGACCTCAACTGATTTCAAATTTTATTGGAATTTTAGAATTGTGTTATATTCCACATATAACAGTCTGACTATTCAATGATTTTCTATCCAAATTAAGGGTTATTTTATAAATAATGATTGTATCTTTTTGTCATAACCTCATGGTAACATCAGATAAATTAAGTTTTTTTATATAGAGGAATTCATTTTTTTCAGATTCCATACAAATGTTGGCATATTTCTTCTAGCAGCAAATTTCTCAGACAAACTAACCAAATTGTTTTCAATACAGTTGGACCTAAGTCCCCATTTTTAACCAATAATTTGGCAGTTTGTGTCTGAACTTTTAGCTAGCAAATATATAGAAATGAAACATAATATATTGAATGTTTTTATGTAATTGCCTTAATAATACTATTCATTATTTAACTTTACAGCCACCAATGTCCATCAGGACCTTTGGTGTTAAAATTCAATGTACAAATTTAAAGGTTGGCAGCATCATTACGCATGAAGTGCGAGTTGTTGTGAGGGACAGAAATGATAATTCACCACAATTTATGCAAAACCGCTACTTCGCATCAGTCAATGAGGTAAGATTTAAACATCTTTCTTACTGAATGTTTTCAGTACATCTTCTGTTTGCTAAACAAAAAGCCAACTTATAGACCAGTCTATCCAAAGTGGTAGGCTTGACTACTCAGATATCTTCTTCAATAGTTGGTGATATGTAGAGTTTCCATACTTTGGTTTAGTACAATTTGGTTCTAAAGAGAAATGTCTATTACCTGTAGTTAGACATCAGGGATCATCACAATATGTGATTATTCTTTGTGTGGAAGTATTTCTCAGAGATTAAGGCTTTTGGTAATAAACATGTTTTTTTTAATTATTCAAGATTATCCAATGTTTTACTAAAATTCATTTTCACATGTAAAAAAACAACTACATTATAAGAAATCTATAACATCGTTTTTTCTGCTGGTCCCATATATTGCAGAGTTTTACAAATTTCACACATGTCTATGACAATTAGAGATGAGTGAATCGAAGTTGACGAAGTGGAATTCGATCCAAATTTCATGAAAAATTTGATTTGCAGCAAATCCGAATTTCCTCAAGCTTCGTGGTAACGAATCGCATTTTATCCTAAAATGGCTGCTGCACGTGTAAGGATATGTCGCTGCTGGGAACTATGTTGTTCGAGTAGTATGCCACTTTTACAGACTGACAATAATATGCACAAAACCGAAGATAAAATCACTTTTAGAGGAAAAATTGTTAGAAAACATTCTTTCCTGTATATTTACTTGTATATAAAGTGCAAGTGCTGCCAAAAATTACAAGGAAGAGGCACTCCGATACAACCTGTATATCACATAAAGGAGGACCTCATTCACATTGTGGTACAATTGTTCAGGTAGTGGGACTCCTACACTCAAAAAGCCTATGCACTAAGTGAAAGGGCTGAAAAAACTTACAAGGAACAGGCCCTCCAATACAACCTGTATTACACATAAAGGAGGGCATCATACACACCCTTGAAATTATGATTGAAGGCCTGCTGGTAACCCTCTAAAACATTAGGGACTAGAGCCTGCTGCATAGGTGACCCTTCAAAACATTATAGGTGAGGGCCTGCTGCTGAGCTGACCATCTAAAACATTATGGGCAAGTGCCTGCTGCCGACCTGACCATCTAAAACATTAGGGGTGAGGGACTGCTGCCGAGCTGACCATCTAAATCATTAGGGGTGAGGGCCTGCTGCTGAGCTGATAATCTAAAACATTCGGGGTGAGGGCCTGCTGCAGAGCTGACCATCTACAAAAATTAGGGGTTATGGTCTGCTGCTGATCTGACCATCTAAAACATTAGGGGCGAGGGCCTGCTGGTGACCCTCAAACACATTATGGTTGAGAGCTTGCTGGTGACCCTCAAAAACATTATGGTTGAAGGCCTGCTGGTGACCCTCAAAAACATTATGGGTGAGGGCCTGCTGGTGGCCCTCAAAAAATTGATGGGTGAGGGCCCGCTGCTCAGCTGACCCTCTAAAACATTAGGATCGAGGGCAGCCTAATAAGCATGTTGATATGATGGAGGAGGAGGACGAGAAAAGGGAGATTGAACCCTAAACCCTTTTTAGTGGTGGAAGGGGTGCAAGGGAATACAGTGTATTCAATACACCATAAAGCCACATTTAGAGTGCCTTTATGTTCAGCCACTTTCCTCTGCTGGAGTACAGAAGTCAAGGACTATCTAGGCCTTGTTCATTTTTATAAGAGTCATCCAATCAGAATTTTCAGTTGACAGGTGGATGCGCTTATCAGTTATTATGCCTCCAGCTGCACTAAATACCCGCTCTGACAAAACGCTGGCAGCGGGGCAGGCTGGCACCTCCAAGGCGTAGAGCACCAGTTCGTGCCACGTGTCTAGCTTGTACACCCAACAGCTGTAAAGCACAGAGGGATCAATGAGGATGCTGACACGGTCTTCTACGTACTCCTTCACCATCTTCCCAAATTTTTCCCTTCTTGTGACACTAGGCCACGCATCAGGTTGAGGGTGCTGGCGGGGTGTCATAAAACTGCCCCAGGACTTGGAGAATGTTGCCATGCCTTTGTTGGAACTGCTGTGTGTTCCCCTTGTCTCACCTCCTGGGTTGGCCAAGGAACTATGTACTCTGCAGCCGGCATTGTCAGCTGGAAATTTTTGGAGCAATTTTTAACAAGGACCTTCTGGTATTGCACCAATTTGCTCATCCTCTCCACCACAGAAATGAGAGATGCGAAGTTCTCTGTGTAGCGGGGGTTGAGAAGGGTGAACAACCAGTAATCGGTGTTGCCGAAATGCGTAAAATGTGAGGGTCACGGGAAAGGTAGCCTAACAAAGTCAGCCATGTGTGCCTGAGTCCCAACAGACAAGACTTTGCTGTCCTCATCAGGAGGATTACTCTCAATCTCCTCATCCTCTTCCTTATACACATCCATGCTGAACAGATGGATTAAAACTTCCATGGGTACTACCCTCTGTATAGGAAGCAACCATCTCCTGCTCCTACTCCTCATCATTATCATCCAATTTGCACTGAGAAGACAAACTGAGGGTTTTCTGGCTACCCTGTGTACTGTCTTTACCCATTTGCACCTCTTCCCCATGCAAATCATCGAGCGTTTGAGTAGACACAGAAGTGGAATGGTTATGCTAAAAATAGCGTTATCGCCGCTCACCATCTGTGTTGATTCCTCAGAGTTGCATAAAACAGAGGTCAGGCATCAATGCCCACTCGCCGCTTGTCTCATCCTCATCATGAACCTCTTGAGACACTAACTGCGGTTGACTTATTGGCAAATGTGTCTGATCATCATCATCCACCTCGTGAAACACTAATAGCCATTCCCCACCGTCATCTTCTTCTGACTGTGGATGCTCAAGAGTTTGGGAATCAGTGTACAAGATCTCTTCTTGTCCCTCTTCAAGCGGGCTTGGCGAGAGGCCCCATTTACGGGATGGCGATGCAAAGAGCTCCTCCGAATATCCGAATGTGGCATCACTTGTTTGTCAAGACTTTCCATTGTATGAGGAAGGAGGATCAGGATATTTAGGATGCGCTCAGAAGGTATAGTGCAAGTAATATTGCTCTCACCACCGGCTAATAAAAAATTACACTGAATGAATGTCACTGATATTTAGGATGGGCAAACGTTATACAGGAGATATAGCGCAAGTAATGTAACTGTCCACAGTGGACACAGTCTACAGAAAAAGTACACTGGCTGTCACAGTTATTTTTAGGCTGCGCACACATTACACAGGAGACATAGCGCAGATAATGTCGCTGTCACCAGCAGCGAACAAAATTACACTGAATGTCACAGATTTTTCGAATGCGCTAACATTATACTGGAGATGTAGCACAGGTAATGTCGCTCCCACCAGCAGCAAAAAAATTAGACTGAATGTCACTTATATTTCGGATACACAAACCTTAAACGGGAGATGTAGCGCAGGTAATGTAACTGTCTGCAGCGGTCAACGTCTACTGAAAAAGTGCACTGAATGTCACAGATATTTTTAGGCTGCGTACACGTTAGACAGGAGATGTTAAATAATTGCAAGCTACTTAGCGCAGGTTGCACTAAAAATATATATTCCTGCCAAGTACAACTATAGCCCTTAAAAGGACTTTTGGGTCTCTAACAAGTTTAAGCAATTTATCGCAGGTTGCGCTAAAAATATATATTGCTCCCACACACAATAGTCCTTAAAATGACTTTTGGGTCTATAACAAGTATAAAAAGTAAAATATTACAATTTCACTCCCTACACTATCTCTCCCTTCTACTCTGCATCTCTCCCTGACTAAGACCGAGCCGAACACATGTCATCGGGTGCTATATAGGCGTTCCGGCCAGCCAATCACTGTAATGCCAGCAGCCAACATGGCTACGGCATTACAGTAAATGGCAGTACTTACCTGCACAGTTATTGGCTGCATAACAACCAACAAACTTCCGGGGAGGAGACTCGAGCATTGCGCTTGAGCACACGCGGTATTCGGCCAAACACTGCAATGAGCCAAGCATCGCAATTCTTGAGCCGAACTAGTGGTCGGCCGAGCATGCTCGCCCAACACTACTATTCGCACATCCTATGTAGTCAGTTGGCCGCTGCCATTGCTGCTGAGGCAAGGGAGGGCACGGTATGAGCAGATCCAGCTCCATCAGAAGCAACTTGAGTCTAGAGTCGCTGATGAGCAGCTTTATTCACCCTCCTAGTGAAGAAACTACTCACCAGCAGCAGCAGCTAGACCTGGAGCATGACCTGAACCAGCAGGTGGTGGCATACTTGGACAGTAACCTGCCACCCTACATTGAAGATCTTCTGGATGACTTGACAGCTAAACGAGATTTATGGCCAAAACTAGCAGAGTTTGCCCTTGAAAAGCTGTCCTGCCCGGGCAGTAGTGTGGCATCACAGCGGGTGTTTAGTTCGGTGGGGGCCATAGTTACCCCCAGAAGAACTCGCCTGTCCACCCAAAATGTGGAGAGACTGACCTTTGTCAGGATGAAGCTGGGATGAACAGCACTCCTTGATCTGTGAGTGGTGGGTGCTCGTCTCCAGGGGGTGGTAAAAATCCCCCTATATGTAGTTAGTCCAAAAATGTTGTAAAAAATAAAAAGTAAAAAAAAATAAAAAAAATGAAGACAGCATATGCAATCAGTGGGATTTATTCAAGATGCAACGTTTTGGCTGATGAGCCTTTGTCAAGCATGCATACACAACCAAATGTGAGGGATTATATAGTCACCCTTAATTAAAAAGGGTGGGAGTGGTTTCTGAGACCAATTACCTTCACTGGAATCAGAGTGCATTTTCATCTTATCATAATATTTGTTAAGGAAATATAAAACACAGTGCTGCTAACGTGTATAAATTAACAATAAGGTACCTGCATATACAGAATCGCTAGGAAGCTAGTTTGCCATGTGGACATGTTCGCGGCAGTGGAACGCATATGGGTTCCATCGCGGTACTTCCAGTACTTTCGGTTTCGATTCACTTCTGGTTTCAGTTCACTGCTGGTGGAACGCACTTGCATTCCACAGTAGTACTTCCGGTTTAGATTCAGGAAGTTCTCCTAAGTGGCCATCCATAGCCTTATTGGTCTAGCTAGAAAGCGTCTGGTTAGGGCGCCGGCCTTTTCGCGCATGCGCAAACGAGGTCCTGTCTCACTTAGTCCGCATAGCTTAATTTGTAATCCATGCTCTGTTTGTATAGCGCATGTGCCTGTGACGCGCTGGATGTGCAAAACAGAGAAGCCCCCATATGGAAATTGAGTCTATGAGCTGGTAGTAAAGTAAATATGCCAACTGTTGAGCAAAATTATCCTATGAGGGGCGTACTAAAGTTAAAGTTTTGAAGCACATGATGTATATACACTCACCTAAAGAATTATTAGGAACACCATACTAATACGGTGTTGGACCCCCTTTTGCCTTCAGAACTGCCTTAATTCTACGTGGCATTGATTCAACAAGGTGCTGATAGCATTCTTTAGATGTTGGCCCATATTGATAGGATAGCATGTTGCAGTTGATGGAGATTTGAGGGATGCACATCCAGGGCACAAAGCTCCCGTTCCACCACATCCCAAAGATGCTCTAATGGGTTGAGATCTGGTGAATATGGGGGCCATTTTAGTACAGTGAACTCATTGTCATGTTCAAGAAACCAATTTGAAATGATTCGAGCTTTGTGACATGGTGCATTATCCTGCTGGAAGTAGCCATCAGAGGATGGGTACATGGTGGTCATGAAGGGATGGACATGGTCAGAAACAATACTTAGGTAGCCCGTGGCATTTAAACAATGCCCAATTGGCACTTAGGGGCCTAAAGTGTGCCCAGAAAACATCCCCCACACCATTACACCACCACCAGCAGCCTGCACAGTGGTAACAAAGCATGATGGGTACATGTTCTCATTCTGTTTACGCCAAATTCGGACTCTACCATTTCAATGTCTCAACAGAAATCGAGACTCATCAGACCAGGCAAAATTTTTCCAGTCTTCAACAGTCCAATTTTGATGAGCTCGTTCAAATTGTAGCCTCTTTTTCCTATTTGTAGTGGAGATGAATGGTACCGGTGGGGTCTTCTGCTGTTGTAGCCCATCCGCCTCAAGGTTGTGCGTGTTGTGGCTTCACAAATGCTTTGCTACATACCTCGGTTGTAACGTTATTTCAGTCAACGTTGCTCTTCTATCAGCTTGAATCAGTCAGCCCATTCTCCTCTGACCTCTAGCATCAACAAGGCATTTTCGCCCACTGGATGTTTTTCCCTTTTCACACCATTCTTTGTAAACCCTAGAAATGGTTGTGCGTGAAAATCCCAGTAACTGAGCAGATTGTGAAATACACAGACTGGCCCGTCTGGCACTAACAAGCATGCCACACTCAAAATTGCTTAAATCACCTTCCTTTCCCATTCTGACATTCAGTTTGGAGTTCAGGAGATTGTCTTGACCAGGACCACACCCCTAAATGCATTGAAGCAACTGCCATGTGATTGGTTGACTAAATAATTGCATTAATGAGAAATAAAACAGGTGTTCCTAATAATTCTTTAGGTGAGTGTATACCCCAATGGCGTTAATCCCATGAGAATGAAAAGTGTATATTAACCTCATATTGGATGTAAATAAAGGTATATGCATTGATTTTCTTAATTCTTGTGGATGATTTGTATATATTTGTACATAATGTGTGTATACATTTTAACATAGTGTGTGCCATATGGATTCTATTTGGTGCAGGTAATGCACTTATAACCCATAAGGTAGGCTAATCATACAAAAATGGATAAAAAATGAACAAACTCTTAGTCCGTTCAAAATTGCTGCAAGAATGGCCGCGCTCCTTTTATGCAGGTATCTTACCCTACCCCAAGTGGTGCACATTAAGCGAATGGTGAGTCCATATAGTCCATAATCAAATGTGTGAGTTCCTAAAAGATAAAAACAATACTTAAGCACAAAGAATTATTAAACCGAACACTTAATATTATTTAGTATAAATCATAAGTATGGAGTAAGGGCAAAGTCTATATTCAAGCCCCTAGGTGTGAGCGTATCGAGCTCATAGATCCATTTTAATTCAAGACCTTTCAAAAGTCTCTCCCGGTTACCGCCTCTTCGTTGTTTTGGAATGTGATCGATAATCCGAAAACGTAATTGGCTGATATTATGCTTAGCCTCAATGAAGTGTCTTGGTACAGGCTGTTCGATGTTCTTCTTCCTTATTGTTGATTTGTGTTTTGCAATTCGTTCTCTAAATTCCATCGTGGTTTCCCCTACGTAAAGCAGGCCACAGGGGCATTGTAATACATATATAACATATGTCGTTTGACAAGTTAGAAAATGTCTAATTTTGTACCGTCTGCCCGAGAATGGAAAAAATGTGGGCCTTTTAACATAGCATTGCAATTGCTGCAACCAAGACAGGGATAGCAGCCCTTTTTCCTGGGGGCTAGTAAAGTTTGAGTCAGGCAACCTGATGGGCCTATATCTGACTGTACCAGTAGATCTTTAAGATTTTTTGGTCTCTTATATGCCATGATAGGCGGTTGTTTAAAGATCTCAATGTTTGGATGGCCTCTCTGGATAATGTCCCAATTTTCTCTTATGATCTGGCCAATCTCATTACTCTGATGACCAGATGTGCTTATAAACGGCACTCTTGTTGCATCCTTCTTAGGGGTAACAGTCAGCAACTCTTTTCTTGATATTTTCATTACATCGTCATGATGTTTCTTAAGCAATTTGTCTGGATAGCCCCTATTGGAGAATTTTTTTTTGCATTTCTTCCAGTCTTTGTGTGCAGAATCTTCTGCTTACCTAAGATTCACAAGCAACTACAACAACCACCAGGACACCCTATAGTGTCAGGTAATGATTCCCTCTTTTCACCGCTAGCTACTTTTCTGGATAAAATGTTACGCCCCTTTGCTACACGGTCACAGTCATATATAAGGGACAATACGGACTTTTTAAACAAATTACATAATGTGAAAATCACAACTTCAGCCATCCTTGTTTTATTTGATGTGGTGAGCCTATATACCTCCATCTTACATACAAAAGGCTTACAAGCAACAAGAGAGGTATTGGGCTTGTCTGAAAATCCCCCTCTTCTGAATGAGTTTCTTTTGGATTTACTCAACATCGTCTTGACCAAAAATTACTTTCTGTACCGTAATGACTTTTATATACAGTGCCGTGGGACCACCATGGGGTCGAACATGGCGCCAACATACGCTAATATCTTCATGAATCATTTTGAAGATAAGGTAGTGTATAAAAGTGCACAATATACACATGTACTATGCTGGTGGCGATATATCGACGATGTGTTCGTTATTTAGGATAATGATATTCCCACATTGCAGCAATCTCTGAATGAGTTAAAACAGGCCAACCCATTACAATTTACAATGGTGCACTCATCATCATAATTGCAATTCCTGAATGTCCTAGTATGCAGAACCACTGGCAACTCCTTGACGACAGATCTATTCATCAAGGAAACGGATAGAATTAATCTAATACAGTACCAGAGTTTCCAGCCTAGAAGACTGGTGAACACTCTACCCAGATCTCAGCTCATGAGAGTACGGCGTATAGTCAGTGAAGATTCCATCTGCACACAGAGACTGAAAGAAATGCAAAAAAAATTCTCCAATAGGGGCTATCCAGACAAATTGCTTAAGAAACATCATGACGATGTAATGAAAATATCAAGAAAATAGTTGCTGACTGTTACCCCTAAGAAGGATGCAACAAGAGTGCTGTTTGTAAGCAAATATGGTCATCAGAGTAATGAGATTGGCCAGATCATAAGCGAAAATTGGGACATTATCCAGAGAGGCCATCCAAACATTGAGATTTTTAAACAACCGCCTATCATGGCATATAAGAGACCAAAAAATCTTAAAGATCTACTGGTACAGTCAGATATAGGCCCATCAGGTTGCCTGACTCAAACTTTTGTATTGTTTTTATCTTTTAGGAACTCACACATTTGATTATTGACTATATGGACTCACCATTCACTTTATGTGCACCACTTGGGGTAGGGTAAGATACCTGCATAAAAGGAGCGCGGCCATTCTTGCAGCAATTTTGAACGGACTAAGAGTTTGTTCATTTTTTATCCATTTTTGTATGATTAGCCTACCTTATGGGTTAGCTGCACCAAATAGAATCCACATGGCACACACTATGTTAAAATGTATACACACATTATGTACAAATATATACAAATTGCGAATAATCATAGCTGCATTCTGTAAGCCTTCCCTCATATATACTGGGCTATCGTCCACAAGAATTAGGAAAATCAATGCATATACTTTTTTTTACATCCAGTATGAGGTTAATATACACTTTTTTTTCTCATGGGATTAGCGCCATTGGGGTATATATACATTATGTGCTTCAAAACTTTAACTTGAGTACTCCCCTTATGGGATAATTTTGCGCAACAGTTGGCATATTTACTTTACTACCAGTGCATAGTCTCAATTTCCATATGGGGGCTCTTCTGTTTTGCGCATCCAGTGCGTCACAGGCACATGCGCTATACAAAAAGCGCACAGATTACATATTAAGCTATGCGGACTAAGTGAGACATGACCTCGTTTGTGCATGCGCGAAAAGGCCGGCGCCCTAACCAGACGCTTTCTAGCTAGACCAATAAGGCTATGGATGGCCACTTAGGAGAACTTCCTGAATCTGAACCGGAAGTACTACTGTGGAATGCAAGTGCGTTCCACCAGCGGTGAACTGAAACCGGAAGTGAATCGAAACCGAAAGTACCGGAAGTACCGCGGTGGAACCCATATGTGTTTCACTGCCGGAAACATGTCCACATGGCAAACTAGCGTCCTAGCGATTCTGAATATGCAGATACCTTATTGTTAATTTATACATGTTAGCAGCGCTGTGTTTTATATTTCCTTAACAAATATTGTGATAAGATGAAAATGCGCTCTGATTTCATTGAAGGTAATTGGTCTCAGAAACCACTCCCACCCTTTTTAATTAAGGGTGACTATATGATCCCTCACATTTAGTTGTGTATGCATGCTTGACAAAGGCTCATCAGCCAAAACGTTGCATCTGGAATAAATCCCACTGATTGGACGTGCTGTCTTATTTTTTTTTATTTTTTTTACTTTTTATTCTCTTATTTTTTACAACATTATTGGACTTTGTCAGGATGAATCAGGCATGGATTAGCCAGGATTTTCACCCACCAATGCCTTATACATAAGACTAGATCATCCATGGTGCCACACCAACACTTTGACAAAAGAGAGAGGTTTCTTCTGGCTACCTGCCTCAGCTACTATTCTGATGCTGCCACCCGCCTGATGGCACACATTTGCAGCAAAAAAATTTGGATTGAACCAATTTTTTTCAAAAAATTCGGGGAACCGGCCGAATTGAATTTTTGAGAAATTCGCACATCTCTAATGACAATGTTTGGCATATACAAGAACAAAAACTTTGATAAAGGACTCCATTAGACTTTATTAATCAGATCCATACCAAAAGAGTGTCATGTTGTCAACTGTTTGTTCAGTATATGTCTCTATGTATTAACATAGAATTTAATGGTAGTTAATTATATGCAATAACATACTGTAGTTGCATATGTTTAGCACTTTAGATGTGCCCACTGAAACTCTTGTTCATTAGGTGAAATGATCTTTGGTGCAAACACCTCAATTATCTTTTCTGGGCAGCAGATTGTGCTATGTGAACAGAACTCTGCTACACAGAACCTATTAATTTGTATGAGGATTAACTATCGTAAATGCAGCACTTCACTGACAGGCAGGATTCCACAAAACTATACTCAATGGTCTGACAATGGTTTAAAACAGTAAAGGATCTTAAACTCACTATGCTGATCCCCACAGCTGCTGTTCCAACAGCGCCTGGGACCCCACTTTGCTCAACTTCCTGCTCTTGTACTCAAAACATCTATCACTGCCTACAGCAATGACCTTCCCCCCAGCTGGGCACTGTAAGAACTGTGAAGGATCGGCATGGTGAATATATTGTTTTTAACTATTGGCAAGACATTGAGTATGGTTTTAATTGCTCCTGAATAGGGATGAGCGAACCCGTGGAAATTCAGGTTTGTCAAGTTAGCCCGAACTTCAGGTCATAGTTCGGGTTGACCCCATGGAGAGCATTGTGATGTCATTGAAATCAAAGGTGGATGCAGACATTGAAATCTTTTACTTTGGTGCACCCAAGGTCTCACAGTCCGACATTGAATGTTAGGACAAATGGTTGACAAGAGGATAATTTGTTGCACAAAATCACAAAACAATTTATATTATGTTCACAATTTACATGCCAGAACCTGGAATTGTATGCCAACCAAACAAGAATGCATCATACCATTCAACCCGATCACAAAAGTCTTGGCCAAAATCAAAAGGCATTTTTTTCCACCAAAGTGGAGTTTGATTTGAATGTGACCTGCATGTTCCAAAAAGCCTATGCTAGCTTTTAATGTGTTATACAGATTGAATTCTTAGAAGTGTTTAGAATTGTATTCCGCACAAGGACAGAGCATATTGAATTGTCATAGGCAGGTATGAGTATTGCATTCATAATCCTTACCTTAACAATAGCTAACAGCCACTCGATGTTCTAAAGTTTGTTCACAGAATTCTAGTGTTCATCAAGCACTTTTGGGTGCTCTAGTAGAACAAAGAACACTTCCCGATGCTCGGGTGCTCTACAGAGCACCCAAGAGCAATGGGAGAACTCAAGCATTAAACCAGGCACCCCTGTTTTGAGGAGGGGAGGGTGTTGGGACTCTAGTTTGGGCTTAGGAGTCGCTGCTCTGACTCCATATATTGTTATGTCCATATATGAAGTCAGTGCTTGAGGACACCGAGTGTATTTAAATCTAATTTAATCTGTATTTCAGAAAAGTTTTTGCCTGGATTTGAACTCACAATCTTCTGCATTAGAAGCAAGCATCTTAATCACTGGGCTATACTACCCAAACTGTGCTGGAAAAACCTCATAGTAGTTTCTGTATCAGTAAGTATGCCTTCTGTATACGAATACTTACTACATTAGAAACTAATATGAAGTTTTTCCCACATAGCTTATTATTGGGTTGTATAGCCCAGTGCTTAAGGTTCTCGCCTCTAATGCAAAAGGTTTACAAGTTCAAATCCCAGCAGATACATTTCAGACATAGAGATCAAATTTATGTTTTTTAGTAATTGTAAAAAAATGTAATAATTGTGTAATTAGTTTGCTAAAATATATATTGACTGGATTCCAGTGGGCCTTGCAACCTGATATCGCGATAGGCTGTGATGCCAATTTTTTTTTATATATATATATATATATATATATATATATATGAAAAAGCATAGCAGCACTCCAATTGGTAATAGAAAAAGGAGAATGTTTATTCACCCAGAAGCAACGCAACGTTTAGGTTCCAACGTTACTAATTACAAAAAAATAAAATATTACAATTACTAAAAAAACATACAAATTTAATCTCTATTTCTGAAATATATCTGTTGGGATTTGAACTCTCAACCTTTTGCATTAGAGACAAGAATCTTAACAACTGGAATACACAACCAAATGATAAACTATGCTCGAGAAACCTCATAGTAGTTTCTATATCAGTAAGTATTCCTTCTGTATAGGTGTAAAGGGGGAATATTAATTATTAATATTCATGCAAATATCAATAATTAATATTCATAAATAGGCGGAACCATCTACAGATAACTCCACCTATTTATACCTTAACAACACACTTCTATTGCCTAGCACGTCACCAAGTCGCTTACACTTACTATCTGCATGCGCCTAACTCACTACGCTAAACGCTAATAAATACACTCTACACAATTCTACTAGTAAAACGGTATTTATTAAAACTGACGCACACAGATATGTACTAAATAACACAACACTACAAATACAATACTAACTACACTACACAATCCCAATTTACACCCACAACACTAGCTAATACAAGTTACACATACACTTAATAGGGCAGCCCACCCAGCCTGATTATTCATACTGTCCCTATTGCAATAAAGGGTTAATACAAATCACAATGCAGTCCAGGGGTAATGGCACTGCAAAGGTTAACACAAAATGGTCTGCAGGGGTCACTCTGCACACAGAAGCCTTGAAGGGGAACAGGGTTAAAGGGCTGCTGGGCTGGGGTACTACTGGGCTGGATAAGGGATGAATAAGGGGTTAAGGGGTACACAGCAGCAGGAGTTGATGCTGCTGGGCAGGGAAGGGGTACATGGATAAGGGGTTAGGGGTACCCAGCAGCAGGAGATGATGCTGCTGGGCAGGGAAGGGGTACATGGGAATGTAGAAATCTGGGAAATCAGGGCAGGGGTTGGGAGTACTCAGCCATCTTCCAGGTCCCATCTGTGTGTGTCCTTCTCAGTAAGGAGCCGAGTTCAGAAGAGACCTCTCCTCTGTAGAGGCATGCCCTAATATCAGTGAAATCCACTGTACCTATGAGCCCTCCCCCAAGTAGTTTGGAGATATGGGGGAGGAAACAGGTTTAGCATGTAAGCCATGTGCTGATCAAAAGGTGCCATAAAGTCTGCAATCTCCTGTCCTGGACCCACATCCTATTTAGCATCTCTATGCTAACTACCCCCCAGGGACAGTTGGGCGATTTAACAGATAACAATGCAAGCCATGGCCTACAGGCTAAACACTGGCCTGTATCAAGTTGATACGATTCTATAAGGGGACACATTCTATAAGGGGATACATATATATGTATATATATATATATATATATATATATATATATTTCAACCCTTCCTCAACAATAGGAATATTTACTATTTTAGAAACTTTTCCCCACTGAATACTTACTACTGTTCCCCCACTGTACAGAGATCTTCTGCATTAGACATAGAGGCTAAATTAGATTTAAATACACTGACTCGGCCGAACACCGCGATGTGCCAAGCATCACGATGCTCGAGCCGAACTGGTGTTTGGCCGAGCATGCTCGCTCAACACTACAGAATTCCACATAGCTTTTTACAGGAATTTTTTCTAGCCTTAGATGATCTCCAGTGGTGTCAGGACATGACATTCTCTTGTTTTGTTTTTATTTTGCTCCCAGCTTGTTTGAAATAAATGTTTTTTTATCGAAAAAGGAAGAGAGTCTAAATTTCCCTGGTATTAAATGTAAAAAGTGCATATATTTAAAGGATGAAAATTCAATGTAAAAAAAAAAAAAACGTATTTATTTTTCAGGATAGAATACAGGGGTATGCTATGCTATTCCGTCCTTCAAAAAAAAAATAAAATACAAAAATGCAAATAAGGCTATATGTAGTCAAAAATATTCACTTTTGGGCTAAATTTGCCAAAAATTATTCACTATGGGTACATCAAACGGTACATTTCAAAATGTTTTTACTGCATTAAAATGTATATGCTCAATGTGAATGAGATATAAGCAGCCCCTTATTCTTTATAGTAAATTATGGTAAAACATTGTTCATTTTATGTTAAAGACAATGTTTTTACTATGTGGCGAACCGAACCTCACAGCCCCGTCTGAAGTCACACTACGTTGGGATCACGCGGTACTGTCTATTCACTTTTCAAACCAAGACATGACGTTCCGCACTCCCTGGGAGTACTTTAGGTCAGCTTGGCATAGTTTTACACAGACACCCCCTGTCCACACGGGCACAGGGAGGCACGGGGAGTGAAACAGGGTGGTCCACGCAACAAGAGAGGAGCCAATCAAATCCCATGAAGTGGAAATCAATCTGAATTTCAGGAATTATTCGATTCGCCTCCATCTTGCTCGAAGATCTCGGCCCAAATCCCGTGCGGCACAAGATTACATCGGAGTGATGACATAATCTCGCTCGCACGTTATTTTGGCCGAGATTTTCAAGCAAGGTGGTGCCGGCCGGCCCGTCGCAAGCAAATGGACGCTGTAAGTTTGATGTAATGTTTCTTTTTATGTTAATTTTACACTGATCATGTATGAACGCGGAATCTGAGGGGTACAATAATGGGGGCTGCACTATTGCAGCTCCCTGTCATTACATCTGCTACTTACAAAAAAAAAGTGCTTTGTGGCTAAGTAATTCATCACAAAGCAATTTTTTTGTGTGAAATTTGACGAATCAGCCAAATCAAATTTTCAAGAAATTTTCTTTACACACAACCCCTGGTGTGGCATAACACTGACAGGCTGAGAGAGCTCTTTCACTGTCCCATGTAAACAGAGCCCTTCCAGCCCGGTAGAGTGCCACCAGTTCCTCGTTAGATGTAAGACCGATCTGCTAATAGGATTTCTGTCCTTGTCAACTCCCGGATCCATGATGTCTGGGGAAAATTGTTTGATGCAGTCCCCCACAGGATAGTCATCCTGTCAGATAAGTTTGCTTCCAATCCGGCTGCTGGCAGGGCCGGACTGGCCTACCGGGATACCGGGAAAATTCCCGGTGGGCCGGCCGACCTGTGAAGAAATGCCTAGTCTGTCTTATGTGTGTCAGAGACAGACTGTGCTGTGCAGCGCTCCGCAGCAGTGGCGGCTGCCGGCTGCCGCTTCCCCACACTGTACCGGCTTTGCTGTGGGCCGGGCACCGCTTCCCCTTAATTAACTTTACTTACGGCCGGACCGGCGCGGCCGTACACTTGCACAGGCGCAAGGCGCGGACCGGCCGCGGTATGTATGTACGACATGGTCACTCTGACTCACTGGTGTGGTGGGGTGGCTGGCTGCAGGACAGCACGCGCCGCACGTCTCTTATTCTGGGCTGGGGGGAGGCGGATGTGACATGCCTGCGCATGATCGCAGGCATCACACTGACAGGGGAGGACTAGTGAGCGCGCGGCGCGCGCACGCACGCCGGCGGCAAATTCAATTGAAAAAAAAGTACTAGCACTAGCCACCTGACCTTCTGTGCGGCTGTGCCTGTCTCTGTCCCAGTCCCTAATGCTGGGGCCCCTGCTGTGATTCATTCCTGAAAGAAACAATATTATTGAATACACATCAGGTACACCACCGCACCCGACCTGTCAGTGCTGTCACCTAACCTGACCTTCTTTCTGTGCCTGTCTCTGTCCCAACTCCCAGTCCCTAATGCAGGGCCCCTCCTGCTGTGATCCTGAAACAATACCATTGAATAAACGTCAAGTACCCACCGACCTATCTGTCACCTGACCTTCTGTGCCTGTCTCAGTCCCAGTCCCTAATGCAGGGACCCCTGTTGTGATCCTGATTCCTGAAACAATATTATTGAATACACATCAGGTACACCACCCGACCTGTCAGTGCTGTCTGTCACAGGCTGTGACAGACAGCACTGACAGGTCGGGTGGGTACTTGACGTTTATTCAATGGTATTGTTTCAGGATCACAGCAGGGGCCCTGCATTAGGGACTGGGACAGAGACAGGCACAGAAGGTCAGGTGACAGATAGGTCGGGTGGGTACTTGACGTTTATTCAATGGTATTGTTTCAGGATCACAGCTGGGGCTCTGCATTAGGGACTGGGACAGAGACAGGCACAGAAGGTCAGGTGACAAGACAGGTCGGGTGGCTACTTTATTGTAGTCAGACCCAGACGGTTCTTATTATATTAGCTTAATCAACTTATCTCCTCACTCTTAGATGACAGGTCTTTTATATTAATAATTATCTAATTCACTGTTTGCTGCAACCTGCAGCTGCAGGTGCCAGGCAGGGAGCAGGAGTAGGCGGAGCTTCAGTGCTGTGTGGGCCTGTAAAAGCTCACCAGAGTGGCACTGGAAGCAGGACAGCCCCTGGAAGAGACCTCAAGCACAGCACTTAAAGTTCGCCGACACGGGCCAACCGACTGCTGCCTGGAGACAAGTCAAGTCAAGTGGAGTCCTGTGTGCACTGGAAGACCATCACCCGGGCCTATCTAGGTAAGGAGTAGGAGAATGTGGTCTGTTACTGGTAACTAGAGTTGACCGAACTTGATTTTCAAGTTTGGCGTGTAAAGTTCTGGTTCGGGTTATGGACAGCACGTACTACAAAAGCCTATGGTAGTGGTATCCAAAAGGTCCTTATGGATCCCACTACCACAGGCTTCCGTAGTGCATGCTGTCTGTAGCGGAATCCATATTGGGATTCGGCAATAATTTTCACTTTACATGCCGAACTTGAAAATCAAGTTCGCTCAACTCTACTGTTAACTTGTTCAGCTCAGCTGCCCAGCACAGAGCCTGGCTGGAGGGGAAGAAATGAGCTGTGCCATAAAGAGTGTTTGGGGGTGGGGGGGGATTGGCAGTAATGACATGATGAAGGGACGGACAATATTGGAGTCTGTACCATGGAACGGGGGGGGGGGCTGACATGATGAGGGACAATGTTGGAGTCTGTGCCATGGGGGGGGGTGACATCATGGTACAGACTCCAAGATTGTCCCCCATCATGTCACCTCACCCCCTTCCATGTAGCTTTGCTTGTGTCATCTTCAGGTCCCCCATAGCAGTGTCCTCCACACATCCCGCATAACCGTGTCATCCATAGATAACAGTGTCATCCACAGATCCCCCCATAACAGTGTGTCATCCACAGATCCCCCATAACAGTGTGTCATCCACAGATCCCCCATAACAGTGTCATCCACAGATCCCCCATAACAGTGTCATCCACAGATCCCCCATAACAGTGACATCCACAGATCCCCTCCATAACAGTGTCATCCACAGATCCCCATAACAGTGTCATCCACAGATCCCCATAACAGTGTCATCCACAGATCCCCCATAACAGTGTCGTAATATGTATGGTGATGGTATTTCTTCCTGTATACTGGTATTAGCGGGGACATTGGTCTCAGTATACAGGATTTGGTCAGTAACAGTATGATGGTAATATGTATGGTGGTATATATGTGTTTGTCTTGACATCTGTTAACACTTTTAGTGTTGTTGGGGGGGTGAATCAGATACTGAAGCATGTCTACTAGTAATTCGTGACTTTTTGTAGTCTTGTTATTACTCTACATCTGTATACCCCAACTTTTGGCTCTCTGGCTTTTGCAAAACCACAACTGTCTTTTAGGGCATGATAGGAGTTGTAGTTTTGTGATATATTGTCATATATGGAAAGAACATTTGTAAATAGGTGAAGTTAATAAAGATAACCACGACCCGGGGGCCCCAAGAAATAAATTAGCATGACCTTAGGATCACCTTTGTTTGGCCACTCAAAGCCAAAAACCCTGGGCTGGGCTGAAATCCTATAAAATTCTTGTGGGTCGGCCTGGCCAGACCTGCAATCAGTCAGTATAAGTAGATTCCTGGGATTTTTTTTTGCCAGTCTTCTGTAAAATAAATATGCATAGGTTGTGCCCTGAGGACTGAGGTCAGAGGGCACTGCTGTAAATCAAATACCAGGCTTCTACTACACAAGATCTTAGCGGTACAGCCTGCCAGGGAAGCCGGACATTTCAGTTGCCAGACTTGTATCAGGTTGCAGACTTGACGCTGTGCCCTTTTATTCAAACTTTCAGTCAAAGGCCACAACATCAAGTTTGTAACAGTACGAAGGTCTGGTAAATCAATGGAATGTCAGGTTTCTCTAGCATGATACTGAGTTCATACACACTTTTGTTTCATCCAGTATCTCTTTTTAGTGATTACCATATTGCTATGGATAAGTCAGGAGAAGGAAAAAGGAAACAGAAGGGAGGTGCAGAAAAGAACGTGAAAAAAATAAAAACGTTTAGAACAAGATGCAAGCCAATGTCAAAAGTTAGTACCTTGTTTAAGATTGTGGCCAAAAAAGGATCTACCTACATCTCCACATGAAGACAGTGATGCTAGCTGTAGCACAGCAATGCAGAGCACTATGCAAAGCAGTGTAAGTCCAGATATTAATACTGAAGAAGGTGAATATATTCCACACTCTATTGGAGAATTAATTGCTAAATCATTAGGAGGGGGAAGAAATTCCTGACGTAGTGGTCAGTAAGGAGAGTGCACCTGACACAGTTGATGACAAAATCTGGTTTATCAGACCAAAATCTGAAAAAGTGGATGCCTTCTTATCGTTTCATCCATGTCAACCAGATGTACCTCCTTTTACCTCCAAAAAGTTATATCAGAGGAGAGATGGACAGAAGCGTCACTGGCTGACGTATTCACATGGACATGGTGCCTTTTTCTGCATGGTATGTCTTGCTTTCAGTAGGAAGACAGACAGCAGTGCTTTCATTGATGGATGCATAGATGAAAAGCACATGTACCAGAGACTAGAAGAGCACGAAAGAAGCAACCTCCACAATAATAGTGCTGAATCTTTATTGATGAGATCAAAGAATATGGACATATCCAGTCATTTCTTTGAGAAACGCACAACAGCCAGAAAAGAGGAAGTAAAGCGAAAACGTGCCATCCTTGAAAGAGTGATTGAAACCATCAAGTTGATTGGGAAAAGAGGCCTCAGCTATCGTGCAACAACTGAAGCAGCTTATACTTTAGATGATGAAAAGTTGGACCATGGGAATTTCTTAGAGATTTTGCTACTCCTAAGCAAATTTGATCCCTTGTTAAAAAATCATCTTGATGCAGTCATCAAAAAAGTAAAAAGCAGCATGAAAGTTCAACAAGTGGTAGCAAAGGCCGTGGCGGATTTGTTACACTGATTTCAAAAACTACGGTGAACAATATCATCAGTGTAATTTCAGCACTTTTAAAAAAAGGAATTGCCCAAGAGATCAGAGACGCTGGTATGTTCTCAATACAGCTGGATACTACACAGGACATTAATGTCTCAGACCAGTGTTCAATCGTAATTCGATATGTCACAAATGTGGTCCATGAACGTCTGGTCGCTGTGGTAAATTGCACATCCACTACAGGGAAGGCTTTATGTGAAATGGTCAGCAATGTACTGGAATCCTTGAATATTGATATTACCAACTGTGTTGGGAACCCCAACAGATGGAGCCTCTAATATGCAGGGCCAGTACAATGGGTTCAGCACATGGCTAAGTACGAAAGCACCTGGCCAGATTCATGTATGGTGCTACGCACATGTATTAAATCTGGTGATGATGGATGTCACAAAGATATCTGTGCAGGCAATATCACTGTTTGGATTGTTAAATTCATGTGCTGTCTTTCTCCGCGAATCCTACCTTAGGATGAATGTATGGCGGGAAACGTGTCATGAAGAACGATTTCGATCGCTTTCTGTGATAGGAGAAACAAGATGGTGGTCAAGAGATGCAGTACTTAAAAAAGTGTTTGGATCATTTAATGATCCAAGTGAAGCCTTGTATGTAGAGTTGATCCAGACCATGACAGAGATCTCACACTCTGATCGGTTTAACGCTGATATAAGATACAAGGCTGGAGCTTACTTGGACTCCCTTAAGAAATTCAACACAGTTGTAACAGCACAGCTATACTTATTCATTTTCAAAAATACCACTCCACTATCCCTGTACCTGCAGACACAAGGTATGGATGTACTGCAAGCATACCGTATGGTGACAGAAACCATCGATAAGTTAAAAGAATATGATCGTGACTTCAAAATGATTAAAGATGCTGCAAAGAAGTTTGCTGTCTGGGCTAACAACAGGTTGGATGAAACTGACTGCAAAGTGGAGATTGAGGAAGACTTTCCACCACTGCGACGGATACAACGGAAGAAAAAAATGGCTGGTGAGCTAGCAGTAGATGAACCAATCTTGTTGGCGGATGATCAGTTCCGGGTGGAGGTCTACAATGTGACCATAGACAAGATTATTAACAGTTTGCAGAGCCGATTTACTACACATGGCCAGCTGTTTGCAGATTTGGCATGTTTGGATCCTAAGCATTTTGACGACATTTTAGCACACCTTCCCCACAATGCACTCGAACGGCTGAGCAGCCTTGTAATTAGATTTGACTCTATGGCAACTAAAGAGAAACTCCAAAGTGAGCTTCTTGATTTTGCATCAAAGTGGCACAGATTAAAAATGTCTCTTGATGAAGAGTACACAGATGCCAACAATGAAGGTCAAGATGAAGACTCCATCCGTTCTCATCTTGTCTCTGAAACTGAGGAACAACTGTACACAAATGTAGGAGAGAAAAGTGCAAAGTGCAAGACTTGTAAGAGCTGTATAGCCTGCTGCTACAATGTGCTGCTGCATTTCAACTTATACAGTCTAGCATACTGTTCACTATTTAATGCATACAAATTGACCCTGACACTTTCCTCTTCCCAAGTAGCATGTGAAAGGTCATTTTCAAAACTTAAATTTATCTTAAACAGGCTTCTAAATTCCTCTCTCAGCCACATTTGGAGGCCTTTATGCTGATGTCCGTGGCAAAAGATGCCTTGGTTGGACTAAACAACGACACCATCATTGATGTTTTGGCTTCAAAAAGTAGCTTGCTTCAAGGGATGTTGCTTACATAATACTACAATGGACTTTTACTAGGGATGTACCAATGTCATTTTTTAATGACAGAGTTTCCAGATACTCGGCAATACTGATCTCTAGATGCTGGAATCTGAGTGATTCCAATGCATACAGGGCTGACACTAAATGCCTATTTACTGAGAGATTTAGTAAAAACCCTCTATATGCTGGAATCACTCAGATCTCTGCATGTACTGGCTGCTTGGGCATGATAAAAGTGACTGCTTAAAACACTAACACTTTATATCATGCCCATGCAGCCAGTACATGCGGAAATCTAAGCGATTCCAGCATGTATAGGCTGTCCGAGGCTGATAGTGATAGTGAACTTGTTTTTTTAGTAATGTTTGTTTCTTTCTAAAAAGTGTTGGGTTGCTTACCATAATACTGATATATCTTTAAAAAAGTTTTGTTCTTTTCACAAATTGTGACATTATTATGACTTCTATAGGAAGTTTTTTGCATATTTTGTACTTTTACAGAACATATTTGCACTTTATTGGAGCAGTTAAACTACATAATTATTGTTTCGTATAACATTTTGCACTTTTTATCTCAAAAGGTTTGTTTGCACTTTTTTGTCAAAAACATTATTGAAACAGTTAAAATACTTAATTATTGTTTAGTATAGCATTTTGCACTTTTTCCATCAAAAGTTTTTTTTTTGCACTATTCATCAACTACTGGTTTTGTGTGTGTTGAGTAACTAATATAAAGTAAGAGTTTTACACTGTGTCTACTGTCTTCCATTCTTTAAAGTAAAGTTCTTTGATTATTCTTATTTTTGACCCAATTGGATGGGATACCGGTCAGTGTTTCTCTACCAGGATGCCTCCAGCTGTTGCAAAACTACATCTCCCAGCATGCCTGACAGCCAAACGCTGTCTGGGCATGCTGAGAGTTGTAGTTTTGTAACGGCTGGAGGCATCCTGGTTGGGAAAAGTTGGTCTACTGTGATAATAGGAACAATGGTAGTTCTAAAAAAGAGCTATTGAGTGGGAAAGTTCATATTCGTGTTTACACACATGTGTTAAAATACACGAGTTTTATAAACAAGTAAATAATGACGCAGTGCTGTGGGGCTGGTGTGCAACTTTTTCCAGGGCTGGTTTTTATCCCCAGTCCGGCCCTGGCTGCTGGAGGCGTGAAATGCTATCACAGTGAGGCTTTGAGGCTGGGCCACCTGTGAAGCCTATTTCCTATTGTATGTCAGATGGAATTATATCTCCCCATATTCCTCACAGTACTTATTAAAACCATGGATTTTAAATATATCCGAAGCTGATGAAACAGATCACCATTGATCCCAAACAATGAACTTGTCATTGTACTTGTCAAGATGATCATTCTCTCTCATTCACTTTTTTCTGACTATATTAAACATTGCAAGGGGGAATACTGCTTGATTTTTTAACTTATTCTTGAGCAGACATATTAAAGGACCTTTTGTTTGCTATAGTGCATTGTAATTTAGCTATCAAATAAATTGACACAAGGACCAAGCTTGTACAGGCTGCTGGAACAATTGTAGAGTATTGGATGGTGAAGAAATCAATTTATTCAGTCAAAAGCTTTTCAGCATCAAACAAATACTTTGTTTGGGACAATATATTGACTGGATGAAACCAACTGAAGGCAATGATCAACATGTAGTGTTAATATATAAATTATTTTCAACACCTTCTTCCATTTTGTCCATCGCACCTATACAGAATGTTCCTTGTTTTTTGCACTTTTTTTCCTCAAACAACTCCAAGTAGGAGTAGCAGTTGGCATATCATTCTCAACAAGAGACAGCATTCATAGTTTTTTTTTTACATCCACTTGATATTTTATTGATTTATCACTACCTAGTGAAAGTAATATTATGATGTTTTAGACATTGTGACAACCTTTGTCAAACAGGAAAAAGTGTAATAGTGTAGTCTAGAAAAGGTATGTATATCCCTGATACATGTAGAGCAAGAGATCCGCTTGTGGTGCATTGGACATAGCTGGACTTGTTTTATGCATATGGTATCTCTCCAAGGTGAACAGTTCAGCAAATGCTCACCACTGTTTTATGTGGCAAAATCTGTACTATGCAGCAGCATACTTATATTTTGGTTTTTAGATTTATTCAGCTATACAGGCAGAAACTATAGCTGTATTCCTGCAAGTGAAGAACCTAGAATTCTATTATTTAATTTATTTATTAATGATATCAAGGACTGGATTAATAGCACTATTTCTATGTTTGCCGATGACTCTAAGCTGTGTAGTACTGTCCAGTCTATGGAAGATGTCCAGATAATACAAGCTGACTTGAACACTCTGAGTGATTGGGCATCAACTTGGCAAATGAGGTTCAATGTGGATAAATGTAAAGTTATGCATCTTGGTAGTAATAATCTCGGTGCATTATATGTCCAAGAGGATGTAACACTGGGAGAGTCACTTATAGAGAAGGATTTGGGTGTCCTTGTAGATGGTAGATTAAGTAACAGCATACAATGTCAATCAGTTGCTTCTAAACAACTGTCATGCATTAAACGAGGCATGGACTCTCAGGGCAGGGATGTAATATTACCACTTAACAAGGCACTGGTGCGGTCTCAACTAGAATATGCAGTTCAGTTCTGGGCACCAGTCCATAGAAAGGACACTCTGCAGCTGTAAAAAGTACAGAAGTACAGAGGAGAGCATAGAGGGTCTTAGTTAATTAAATAAATTTAGTCTTGAGAAGAGACGTCTAAGGGGGGACATGATTAACCAATGCAAATGTATAAATGGGCCATACAAAAAATATGGTGAAAAACTGTTCCATGTCAAATGCCCTCAAAAGACAAAAGGGCACTGCCTCCGAAGAAAAACTTCAATCTCCAGAAGTGTGAAAACTTCTTTACTGTAAGAACTGTGAATCTGTGGAATCGACTTCCTCAGGACTTGGTCACAGAATGAACAGTGGGCAGTTTTAAAAAGGGTTTAGATCAATTCTTAAAAGGAAATTACATTTATGCTTATGAAAATGTGTACAAATCTGAGTCTCTCTTCCTTCTGGGATTTACATCCCCATCTATGCCTTGGTTGAACTAGATGGACTTATGTCTTTCTTTAACTGTTTTAACTATGTAACAATGTCAGGTGGAGATACATGATGACATAATGGCAAATTTTTATTGTTCTCTGCTATCTATACAGTTACTCAACTTCAAAAAAGAGTTATTCACTTAAAAAACAAAACAAAACAAAACAGAACACACTATATAATCATAACTGGTATCTCAGGAAGTTATCACAAAACATTTCTGAGTTATCAAGGCATGAGATATAAGTGTAACAGGGGCAGGACCAGTTCTCAACAAATACCCCAACTTTTGTTAAAGATGGTTGAGTACATTTAAAGAGGAGCTTTAGTTTTAAGGATCTTATAGCATTTCCCTCATGGCTGGTGGGCCAGAGACTCAATGCAATCTTAAATTGAATCTTTCACCAGGTTCATGATACCGTACTTGAGGTCAGCATAAATTTGTAACCAAGATCCTGATTCAAATGTTGGATCACTTATATATTTTTATTTTCCGCTATGATTTTTAAGAAATCACTGTTGAGTTGCTGTAGCAAGACATGAGCTTTGGAGTCAACTCAATGATGCGTGTCTGGAGTGCTCAGTATTTATGGGGTGCTGGATTTCCGGCTGCTGCTTGGTAGCTCCCTCCCTATGCACAGTATAGGAAGAAATCTCTCATATACAAGAGGGTTGGAGTTGGTGTATCTCATGAATACCCAGACTCCAATACTCAGGTCCCATTGTAGCTGCTCAATGGTGATTTTAAGAAAAATAGTACCATAAAAGTAAGTGACAGTGTTAGAATTAAGGTTTTTGTACAGGTATCTGTACTATTACAGATGCTCTCTAACATTTGAACTAAGCATTATCATAAATTAGCAATCTAGACTATTTTTAGAATCTTGAAATTAAATTTTGGGGTTTTATTTAGTACTGTATTGTATTTAGACAACTTAAACTAAACCAGGCAGAACATGCACTCAATTTTATCATAGTGGATTATGCTTTGTGATAGATATATCTTGTTGGACATGTTAGACGTAAAGAGATGAGAGTATTTTTGGCCAAATCACTCATCCCATTTGAATTGGTTCTAATAAATTTAACCCTAACCAAAAGTGCTTTGATTGCCTCAAAAATGCTGTCTTTCCCCTGCTACCCCCTTCCTACCCTCTCCATCTATTCTGTTCCTTCTACTTGATTCGTCTGATTAGTCTGGATTCATTAGAATCAGAATCTTTTGAAAAATGGGGCTCCAATTTCAGAATCACTTTGCTCATATCTAGTTAGGCACTTTTCCTACCTTATACCACCTCTTGGTTGGATTACTTTAGACCAATATTTTGTGCTAAAATGTTGTCTCGATTTGGTTCATTTTTTTCCTAGATACATTTTAAAGCTGGCAAGTCATGGACAAAACATGCAGAAAGAAGAGAGGTGGGATTGTAGAAGGAGAGGGTGATACTGGAGTGTGGGGCTAATCACTTTATATAAATGTGCTAGGCACACAATGACCTGCAGGGCAGAACACTGAGGGAGAATCCTGCTGCTGCATGTTGCCCTTCTGGTCAGGCTAACACCGGAGCATTGGTAGATCAATAGGTATCAAAAAGAGAACGTTTGCTCATTCATCGTCTATTGACTGCTCGATTATACGGGTCAATTTACAGGAACAATAATTTGCCTGATTTTTGTTCAGTCTAATAGGGGCTTAAATCTCCCCAATCATCTTTATCCCTTACCCTATAATTAAGTATTGATGTAAAAGCCAAACACATGCCTCATAGAACAACTTAATGATGACAATTAAAGTTTTGAGCACTTGAATTCAGTGAAAATAAATGCTACTTTTGGACATTTGAATGTCCTTTTGAAATATATTTGCCGTTTTAATTACTTTAAAGCCTAAGGATAAAAGACTTTGCTTTGTATACAGAAAGTCAATCATTTAAAAAGACAAACACAGCTGTGCTATTTGGAAAGTGGCTTCTAACGAAGTTTAATATGGAAATTTACCAACAGTCCCAGACATCTCATATTATTTTTGTCTCGATTCTCTTCCAGCCAAGCAACTCACATTTCTGATTGCCTAAAAAATACTCTTTTCTTCGCAAAGTATCAAGGGAAAATAATGCTTTAATAATGAAATTGAATGTTTTTCATGCTAATGAATTTCTAAAATAATTATACAAAATTATTTAAGAGGAATGTGTGAATGGAGCAGAGTTAATTAGTTTATTTATTGTAATCCTTTGTCATAACATTTCTTGTTTGTTTCACTTCCAAAATATTGTAATGTCAGATTGAAGCATCTTTCAAAATAGCTGCTGCCATTCATTTGCGGCAGATCTGTTGCAGAAACTTCTGTGACTAAAACTCATTTTTATTCATCTTAATGGTGTGTGTGTGTGTGTGTGGGGGGGGGTGCACTGGCAATAAGCACATGAATTTGAAATTTTTGCAAGAAATCTGTATGTAAAATCATCGTTAGGCTACATTCACACAACTGTATCTCTTTTGCTGTCCACAAATTACAGAAATGCAAAATATGTATGCGGTCGGAGGACATCCACATCACAATGTACCCAGGCCCCATTGTAACAGAGCCTATTCTTGTCTGCCAAATGGATACGGCCGCATGGCCCACAAAAATGAATGAATGAATCAGTCCACCTGCGATCTGCAATAAATTGGATCAAACATGTATTGAAAATATGGTCATGTTAATGAAGTCTTCAGTGGAGAGATTTGTCAGCTTCGGAGCAAATGTGGTTTAACTATATTTTTTTCACTAGTTCATTAGTAATAATAATTTTCTTGTCATCTAATAAATCACACTAAATTGATTGTTTAAACTTTTTTTTAGACATAAATGTTCTTCAATTTATAAAAAATAAACCATATCTACAAATATGTCTCTCCTTACCTTTCCTCTTGGCCCAAAACCTATTAATTTATATATTTATCAGACTTTTGCATATTTGCATTATGTCCTGAGAATAAGTCATAAATGTCTTTGGAGGAAAACTCTTGTAAGCTATTTCTTTTCTTTTTTTAATGTAAAAAATGCTACAATTTTTATTTTGTTTTTTACTTATTACACTTTTGATTATACATTTGTTTTCTGGCATTTTTAAGTGCTAAAGAGAAGCCTATAGGGAAAAGAGCAAAAATAGTGCCATACCTGAAGCATGTAGAGCTTCTTAAAATAAAAATTAAAAGGGCCTAATGCTCAAACACACTACAGTACAAAGATACCCTATAAAAAATAGTGTGTATGCAATACAAAAAAGAATAATAAATGGTCCTAAAAATGCAGCAAAAATACTGAAATGGTGAAACTACAAAAAGGTGTGCCAACAACTTAGTTTGTTATTATTATTATTTTTTTCATATATACATGAGATTTGTATGCTTTAACCCACTACCTGGTAAATAATGTAGCCTCTAATGATCTAATTTGAAACTACCATTACATAGAATTTCCAACCTTGAAAACTGGTATAATTAATACAATGGAACCATATGTTCCATAAGGACCATTATAAATCAATACCTTTTCATAGTCGTTGTTAGTAACATCACACACACACACATATTAATCCATCTATGTACAAAGAATGGCCCTTTATTATGAGATTGGGAGTAGGGATCACAGCTCAAAGAAGATTAAACATTTAGTTAACATATGTATGGCAAAACATAGATACGTAAGTGCACATTCTTCATTACCTGGTGTTGAATAGCAGTAGTCATATGTCAGTTAGAGTACTACCCAATTATTCCACATTGAATAAGTTATAGCAGAAGATGGAGTGTAGACAACCAATTGGGGGGCTCCTGTGACCCTCTGAGCTGTTTTATTGCTTTTTCCCCCCTGTATAGTTAAAGTTTATGAATTAGCAGTAACCCATTTAAACCCTGAATAACATCAGAAGAAAACAAGATGGAAAAATGTTATGTAAAATTTAATCTTTTAAACAGGTACAGATATATTTGATATGTCTGTTTTATATTAGTATTTTTACAGCACAAAATGTAAAAATAGGCAAGCTCTGTTTATTGGGGTGTTTTATGCGTGGTTTTGTTATAAAGCTGAAAATTGCAACATACTGTATGGTAATCTAAAAAGTAACATTTTCCATCTCCGATCTAAATTTGTTGTTGAAGAATACAGAATGTAAAAAAAAAGACAATGGTGTGACTGTATACACAGATTTACCATGTATCATTTTTTTAAATGAAATCTTAAATTGAATGTACATCCTTTTAGCAGCCTGAAACTTCTAGATAGAAAATCATGTGTGCTTTAATATCTTAAAATGTTTTGTAGTAGTCAGAGCTCGATTTTACTGATACTGCTAGTGCCGCAAGTGCTGTGGAAAACGTAACACTCGTGCTTGGTGCATGCTGACTTCTTATTGTGTTCAACATACTAACAAGTAACAACATAAAGTTTGCTCTATGCGCTAACCAGTGATGAAAATCTAAAATTACTATTTACCTCTGTGTCTATGCTGGCAATTTAGCACTCTGCATCAAATCCAAAAATTTTTTAATGATTCCATTCGGACAAATTTATGAAAATAATGTCAGACAATTTTTAGATCTGAAGACAGGAAAGATAGAGAAGGAGGATCAAATAACCTCCGCAGTGTGAGTGTATATTCTCAAGAGGCATTTGACACAGGGTTGTAGCTAAAGGCTCATGGGCCCTAATGCAAGAGTTCAGCTTGGACCTCCATTACCTCAGTGCTTTGTGGCCAGGGGCAGGGGTGCATGCAGCCTTTCTGCTTCCTGAGGTAAAAATTCAAACAGTAATCCCCTATGCCAAATTCTCAACCGAACCCTTTCAAAGTATCAGACCTCAGATCAGACCCTAAAATAAATAAATTAACTTAACTCTCTTGCTCAGCTGCTCCTCTCCAGGTTCGACGCCCTCCTCTACATTCTTCTCTCCCTGATCTACTCTGGGCCCATGTTACACTGTCTGCAGTGTCGGGTCATAGTGCTCGCCTACATAATGATGCTGCAGGCAGTCAGAACAGTGTAGCACTGGAGAAGATCAAGCAGGGAGAAGTGAGTGCTGACAGTGCTTCACTCTCCCTGGCTTCATACTAGTGAGTGTTTCCAAATGGAAGAGCGCCCTACTAGTAATGAGCAAGCAACACATGTATTTGTCGCATTGCTTGAGTCTCCACCCTGGACGTTTGGCGCCTTCTAAGCAGCCAATCAAGGTCCTAGTAAGTAATTCCCCTCAGTGTAAGGCCATAGCCATGTTAGCTGTAACTCTCACATAAATTGGCTGGCCGGAACACATGATACCATTTCATATAAGAGCTAAGGTTCTGTGCTCAGCTTAATTAGCGTCAGGGAGAGCAGACAGTAGGCAGGGACAGATAGCGTTTTGCTCTGAACTTACTGACTTTACTCCAAAAACCTTATTGAAAGACTAGTGTGTGTTTGACAGCAGTGCAGCACTTTTTTTTCTTTTTTTTTAAGAAGGGGTTTTCTTCAGCAGTATCAGGGACAGGCATCACCAGTAAGGGACAAATAGTGCAGGGATTGAAAATCACTTTTTAACTACCCAAACTTCTAAAAGACGGAAAGATTTCAGATTAGTGACATCTACAATATGCCATCATAAAGCAGTGTGTTGGGCAGACATTATAAAATGGAGCTTATTCACTACAGTCTGCCTGGTACTGATATGTACACTGCACCATCATAAGGCAGTGTGTTGGGCAGACATTATAAAAAGGGGCTTATTCACTACAGTGTGCCTGGTACTGAGATGTACACTGCACCATCATAAAGCAGTGTGTTATGCAGACATTATAAAAAGAGGGTTAATCACTACAGTGTGTCTGGTACTGAGATGTACACTGAACCATCATAAAGCAATGTGTTGGGCAGACATTATAAAAAGGGGCTTATTTACTACAGTGTGCCCAGTACTGAGATGTACACTGCACCATCATAAAGCAATGTGTTGGGCAGACATTATAAAAAGGGGCTTATTCACTACAGTGTGTCTGGTACTGAGATGTACACTGCACCATCATAAAGCAGTGTGTTATGCAGACATTTTAAAAAGGGGCTTATTAACTACAGTGTGTCTGGTACTGAGATGTACACTGAACCATCATAAAGCAGTGTGTTGGGCAGACATTATAAAAAGGGGCTTATTCAATACAGTGTGCCTGGTACTGAGATATACACTGCACCATATTTGTATCCAATATTGAACTACATCCGAATACAGTGTGTATCATAAAAATTACATTATCTCTGGCCTAGTGTATAGCCCAAAATCTGTATTTTTCTGTACTCAGTACCTTACTGCAAGTCAATACAGTGTGTATTGTCAAAATTACATTATCTCTGGGCTAGTGTATTGCCCAAAATCTGTATTTTTCTGTATCCAGTACCTTACTGCAAGTCAATACAGTGTGTATAGTAAAAATTACATTATCTCTGGCCTAGTGTAGTGCCCAAAATCTTTATTTTTCTTTATCCAGCAGCTTACTGCAAGTCAATACCTGATTCAAAACCTCTTGAGCCTTCACAGTCTCAAGAAGATGACGATGGTGGACAGCAATTATTTATTCACGAGGTGGATGATGATGAGACACAGTTGCCAGTTGTCACTGAGGTGGTGGTTAGGTCAAGTCAGGAGGATGAGCAGAGTGAGGAAGTGGAAGAGGAGGTGGTGGACGATGAGATCACTGACTCAACATGGGAAGGTGAAAAGCCGAGCGAGGACAGCAGTACAGAGGGGGAGGGGTCCGCAGCACCGCAACAGCCTGGAAGAGGCAGTGGGGTTGCAAAAGGGAGATGTTCAATCACACCAAACAGGCCTGCAACCGTTTCACCGAGCACCCTCATGCATAAATCTACCTTGCAAAGGGGTATGGCGCTATTTTGAGAAAAGTGCAGGCGACAAAAGAGTGGTAGTTTGCAACCTTTTCCATATCAAAATCAGCCGGAGAGTGAACACTAGCAACCTCACCACCAGCATGATCCGCCACATGGTATCCAAGCACCCTAATAAGTGGGCTGAACGCCTGGGTACACAATCTGGGTCTGCGGGTCCCACCACTGCCTCCTCTTCCCCTGTGTTACGCACTGCTGGCCAATCCCCTGTTGAAGGCGCAAATGTCGATAACACAGGCATTTAAATGCAAACGCAAATGCCCATCAGAAACCCACCCACAGGCCATAGCACTAAATGTGCAAGTTTCGAAAATACTGGCCCTTGAAATGTTGCCATTTAGGCGTGTGGACACTGAGGCCTTCCGCAGCCTGATGTCGGCAGCTGTCCCTCAGTATGCAGTCCCCAGCCGCCACTATTTTTCACGGTATGCTGTGCCTGCCTTACACCAGCATGTGTCCCAGAACATCACCCATGCCCTGACCAACGCACTTACTGGGCAGCTCAACCTCACCATGGACACATGGACAAGTGTCCCTAACCGCACATTGGGGGAATGTTGTGGAGGCCGGAAGTGAGTCTTACCCTGTTATGGCACAGTTGCTACCCACGCCAAGGATTGCGGGCCCTATGTCCCTAAGGGTCTCTGCCAGCAGCTATGATACTGGCTCCAACCCCATCTTCTCCTCCTCCACCGCCTCCTCCTCCACTTCCACCTCCAACAGCAGTCAGCCATCAGTCGCTAGCTGGAAGCAGTGTGGCACTACTGTGGGTAAGCGTCAACAGGCCATACAGAAGCTGATCTGCTTAGGGGACAAACAGCACACCGCCGCAGAGCTGTGTTTCTCGCCACTCAACCTACAAACAGGCATGGATGTGTCTGACAATGACTGTAACTTGGTGGCGGGTTTGGAGCTCATCAACCTGACACACATTCCATGCCTAGCCCATGTCTTAAACTTAGTGGTTCAGAGGTTTATCAAAACGTACCCCAATTTGCAGAAGCTACAAGTGAAGGCTCGCTTGTGTGCCCATTTCTGAAAGTCGTCCACAGCTTCAGCCAGTCTGTCAACGCTGCAGCAGTGCTTGCGGCATCCAGCTCACCGACTGTTGTGCGATGTGAGCATGCGGTGGAACTCTACGCTCTATGTGTTCACCAGATTTTGTGAGCAGCAGAGGGCAGTTGTGGAATACCAGCTGCAACATGGTTGTCGCCTTTCCAGTCAACTGCCACTATTCACAAGCGAGGAGTGGGCATTGATGTCAGACCTATGTGTGGTTTTAAAAAACTTTGATGAATCCACACAGATGGTTAGTGGCGATAACCCTATTATCAGCGTAACTATTCCACTGTTTTGTCTACTCAAAAAATCGCTACTCACAATTAAGATACAGGGTATGACACGAATTGGGCCATGAAGAGGACCTGGAGACACTTGCCTCTGCTACAGAGGCTAGTACGCATGGAACTTTAATTTCATCTGTTCAGAGTGGATGGGCAGAAGAGGAGTATAAGGGTATGGAGAGTCATCCTGCAGTTGATATTGACGTCTTGCCTATTGGTACTCTGGCACAAATTGCTGACTTTATGTTAGGCTGCCTTTCCCTTGACCCTCGTGTTATACTCATTTTAGGTAACACAGATTACTGGGTGTTCACCCTTCTCTGGTGCAATACCAGAAGGTACTTGTTGACGGATTGCTCCAAAGTTTTCCATCTGACAATGCGGCCACCAGAGTCCGTACTTCCTTAGACAACTGAGGAAGGGAGACAAGAGGAACACACAGTAGTTCCAACAGAGCCAGGGCAACACTTTCCAAGGCATGGAACACTTTCATGACACCCCGCCAGAAACCTCACCCTGCTACAAGGAGGAAAAAGTTTTGGAAAATGGAGAAGGAATACATTGCAGACCGTGTCAGCGTCCTAAATAATCCCTCAGTGCCTTACAACTACTGGGTGTCCAAGCTGGACATGTGTCACGATCTTGCACTCTACGCCTTGGAGGTGCTTGCCTGCCCTGCGCCAGCATATTGTTTGAGCGTGTATTTAGTGCTGCTGGTGGCAATATAACAGATAAGCGTATCCGCTTGTCCACTGACAATGCGGACAGGTTGACTCAGATAAAAATGAACAAGTCATGGATTACCCCTGACTTTTCCACTCCACCAGAGGAAAGCTGAGCTAATGAGGAACAAAAACACAATTTAAATGTATGCTTTATAATGTACTCAATCCACAAGATTCAGATGCACCCTTTTTGCTGCAAAAAAGGGTATATGTTTGAATCTTGTTTTCTCATCTGCCTCCTCCTCCACCTCCTCATTCATACAGAATATATATGCCCTCACTACAATGTTTTGTAGGGTTCGCTCGGCTTCAGGCCCTTGCCTCCAATGTTTTATACGGTCTGCTCACCTGTAGGCCATTATTGCAATGTTTTATGGGGTTCCCTCGGCTTCAGGCCCTCACCTCTAATGTTTTATAAGGTCTGCTCACCTGTGGGCTATCAGTGCAATGTTTTATGGGTTTGCTCGGCTTCAGGCCCTCACCCCTAATGTTTTATGGGGTTCGCTCAGCTTCAGGCCCTCACCTCTAATGTTTTATACGGTCTGCTCACCTGTAAGCCATCACTGCAATGTTTTATGGGGTCCGCTCATCTTCAGGCCCTCAACTATAATGTTTTAGAGGGTAACCAGCAGGCCCTTGCCCCAAATGTTTTTGAGGCTCACCAGCAGGCCGTTAATCATAATTTTTCAAGGGTGTGTATGATGCCCTCCTTTATGTGTAATAAACGGGTGTATTGGAGTGCCGATTCCTTGAAATTTTTGCCAGCCCTTTCACTTAGTGCATAGGCTTTATAAGTGTAGCAGTGTACCTGAACAATTGTAGCACCATGTGAATGAGGCCCTCCTTTTTGTGATATACAGGCTGTATCAGAGTGCTTCTTCTCTTCCTTGTGATTTTTGGCATCGTTTGCGCTGTATATACAACTGAATATACAGGAAAGAATGTTTACTAACAATTTTACCTCTAAAAATGTTTTCTTTTTGAGAGGGAGGGATTTGGGGCGTGAATTTGTCGCTATGTAAAAGTGGCTGACAACTGGGAAAATATGGTTCCCAGCAGCGACATTGGAGTCCAAGATACACCCAGACATGGTCCCCATGCTGTTTCAGATCCATTCGGTGGTGTTTTTGTCACTTTCTGACCTTATCCAATGGACCAGGCACCCTCCCCACATCCGAGCAGGGATGGTTGCCTGGTTGTCTCCCATTGACTTCTGTTATATTCGGGTGCTCGGCCGAGTGCACAAATATCGCTATGTGTTCGGACCGAATACCCGAACACTTTGGTGCTTGCTCATCACTACTCAGTATTATTCAGGTGCACTGTGTCTTATAAAGTAAAAAATATAGCGCTGACTCAAGGGCCCAGTCATAATTACGACTGCTGTCACCCCTATAGCTACGCCACTGATTTACTATCAAAAAGATAATATTTTTAGAATTTAAAAATATATATACATAAAATTCTACAGTGCAGTTTGTATTTAAAGAGGCTGTTTTTTTTTTTTTTTTCACCACCAACAGCCATGTTTTTACCTATAGCTATATTTGTCGCTGCCATGGTAACGCTGGCTTGGTGTTAAAGAGCTTGAACTGAGTTACACAAAATACCTCAGAATGTCATACACATCTTTCAGGGCAATTGGAGCACTTTTGATTTGGGTCGAATTTATTCAGACCGAAATTGAAGTGTGAATCCAAATCAGGTAAATGATATCCAAATCGAATTTTAAAAAATTAACTCATCACTAGATTTAGCCTGTTAAACAAGTGGTACTCAAGGGTGAATATTCATTACATGTTTCAATACTGTCATTTAGTTAGTTAGTAGTGATGAGCAGTGGGGGCCATATTTGATTTCTCAATATTTTACAAATATTCTATAGATTATTCGTCATATATTCGGTGAAATCAAATATTCGCCATTCTATTTTTTGCGATTAATATGCGATATAATTATTCGCTTATTGCGAATTGAACTTTAAACGGGATTTAAAGTCAACTTTCCTATTGGTTGGCTATCTAGAATTAATGAATAAAACGAATATAGCGCTATATTCTCTATATTGGTTAATTCTAGCAAGCCAACCAATAGGAAACTTGACTGTACCCAGCTCTAAGTTGGATGCGCAATGCAAAAATATTACTTTGCCTATTACTTTGTCTACTCAGTATTCTATTTATTGCAAAAAATAGGCAAAGTAATATTTTTGCATTGCGTATCCAACTTAGAGCTGTCTATAGGCAAATTTACTATTGGCTTCGTAGAATTAGTGAATATAGAGAATATAGCTCTATATTCGTATTCATCATATTCATTAATTCTACCCAGCCAAATAATAGTAAAGTAAGTTGCATATACCCCGCTCTAAGTTAGATGCATAATGTGACTAATATTACTCAATATTCTCGCATTGCACATCCAACTTAGAGCGGAGTATAGACAAGTTTACTTGGCTTGCTAGAATTAACAAAGATAACGAATATAACGCTATATTCTTTATCTTCATTAATAGCGAAGATAGAGAATATTTCGCTAACTTCGTTCTTAACGAAGATAACGAATATAGCGCTATATTCTCTATCTTCGTTAATTCTAGCAAGCCAACCAATAGGAAAGTTATACCCGGTTCAAAGTTTAATTCGCAGTACGCAAATATTACGTAATATAATATTCGGGTACTGCGAATGTAACTTTGAACGGGCTATAACTATCCTATTATTTAGGTTGCTAGAATTAACAAAGATAGAGAACGTAGCGCTATATTCTCTATCTTCGTTAACGGTATCTTATTCTTGGGTTCAGATTGAAAAAAAAAAGTGTTCGCTTTTACGAATATATAGCACTATATTCTAAATATTCGCGAATTAGCGAAGTGCCAGTATTAATAAAAAAAGAAACGCTATTCGAATATTCGCGCTCAACATAGTTAGTTAGTTAGTTAGTTATTTTCAATTTACAAAATATGTTAAATGCAGGATCTAAATTTAGGAAACATTAAGGGTAGGTTTGCAAGGAGCTTTTTCTTTTGGAGGTGTTTTTGAGGCAGATTTAACTGCAGGTTTGTCAGTGAAAGCCAGAAGTGGAATTGAAAGGAATCAGATGTATAAGGCTCCATTCACATGACCGTATGTTGCAAAAAAAAAAACGGATCAATTTTTTTGCGGATTAGATGCTGTCCCATTCACTTCTA
This sequence comes from Bufotes viridis, assembly GCA_033119425.1. NCBI lineage: Eukaryota > Metazoa > Chordata > Amphibia > Anura > Bufonidae > Bufotes > Bufotes viridis. The sequence continues at coordinate 62,054,578 of CM065594.1, read as the reverse complement.
TGGGGCCCTTTTCTTCCATTGCACAGCTAAGCAAAAAAAATGAAACACGTCCTATACTTGTCAGTGAAAATCAGGACATGACCCTATTGTAGTCTATGGATCAGCAAAAAAACGGAATGCAATCCTTCTTTTTGCGGACATGCTGAACTGTCCGCAAAAAAACGGATCAGTTTTTTTGCGGACAACATACGGTCGTGTGAATGGAGCCTAAAGGAAAGATTTATACTACTCCTTCATATTGTATCCACTACTGACTTCTGCTGAAAGACTTTCAGAAAATATGCCTCAAAATTTCCTCTGAAAAAATTGTGTGAACCTACCAGGGAATTAGGTTAAAGTTGGAAGATGAAGTCCAGGAAAGATTAAAATATCTATAATATAATGAATTGACTAGTGTTGATCGAGCATGCTCGGCCGAACACCAGTTCGGCTCGAGCATCTCGATGCTCGGCACATGGCGGTATTCGGCCAAATACCGCATGTGCTCGAGTGCAATGCTCGAGTCTCCTCCCCGCACGTTTCTTGGCTGCTACGCAGCCAATAAAAGTGCAGGTAAGTACTGCCCTCACTGTAATGCCGTAGCCATGTTGGTTAATGGCATTACAGTCATTGGCTGGCTGGAACGCATCATCAGGTGCTATATAGCACCCGATGAAGCGTGTTTGGCTTAATCTTAGTCAGGGAGAGCTGTGCTGAGGAAGAGACAGACAGTGTAGGGAGTGATATTTAAATGGTCACTCAGCAGCAGACCCTAACCCCTAATGCTTTAGAGGTTCAGTTCAGCAGCAGGCCCTCGCCCCTAATGTTTTAGATTGTCAGATCAGCATACCCTTGCTACAAATGTTTTTGAGGGTCACCTGAAGGCCATCAATCATAAGTTTTCAAGGGTGTGTATAATGCCCTCCTTTATATGTAAAAATGGTGTACTGGAGTGCCGGATCCTTGTAATTTTTGACAGCCCTTTAACTTAGTGAATAGGCTTTATGAGTGTAGGAGTCCCAGTACATGAACAATTGAACCACAATGTGAATGAGCCCCCCTTTTTTGTCAGTCTTTAAAAGTGGCGTGCTACTCGGACAACATTGTTCCCAGCAGCGACCTGGGAGTCCATGATGCACCCAGACATCCTCCCCATGCTGTTCCTGAACCATTTTGGTGGTGTTTCCATCAATTTCTGACCTTTTCCTATGAACCAGGCACCCTCCCCTCTTCAGAGCAGGGGGTGCCTAGTTTAATGCTCGGGTTCTCCCATTGACTTTCATTATACTCGGGTGCTCTATAGAGCACCTGAGCATCCCGATGTGTTCGTCCCGAGCACCAGAGCACTTTGATGCTCGATCAACAAAAGAATTGACCAAAGGATTGATAAGACAGACTTGTATGATGTGTCTTTACTCTTGGAACTAGTGACAGCTTTTGGCCATTGTTTGAAAACATCCAAATATATAGTAGTAAAATATAAAAAAATAATATTAACAAGTCCCTTGTCAAGCATGATGGGCATAGCTTTGCAGCAAATGGAAAAACAATGGGTTGGAGACCACTGCTACTGTGTAACACATTCGGAACCCGTCGCCTCTGTACAGTATCATGATGTCAATTTAGTGCATATAAAAAAGGTTTATATTTCATACTGTAATTTCATTTACAAGAATTTTAATATTTAAGCCTGATAAGAAAATATATATGTTTAATTACTGTATACCTCAAAAATATTTGGGATGATCTACATGTGAACGACATAAATATAAGTTACATGAGGATATTCCATTCTACAAAGTCAAGAATCAATAAAGACTATTCGTAATTTAAAATATAAACTATTATGAACTTAACTTAACATATTTTATCTGGCACTTTTTGTAGCTCTGTTTATTTTACATCTAAAGTTAGGGTGGTAACAGCTCTCCTTAGGGAGAGAGCAGCTTAATCAGCATAATGAGACTAATAGGCAATACATGTTCCTCTGGAATTCTGTGAGGAAAGGGATACAAACAAGCTATTAACAAGCTCTGCCTCTAACACCACCAGATGTAAGGCAGCTATCCTATAAGTCAATGATAAGCTCTTTAAATAAGCCTTGAGACATGACTTGGATATTAAACAAGCCAGCACCTCATCTGCAGACAGCTGTTTCAGGGTGAATGCCCCTCATCAGTGCAGAGCAGAGAGCGCTGGTGTAACAAAAAAAAGTGACATCCGACACCCCAGCCAAAAGTCGATGGGCTCGTCAGACACAACCTTTAGTAGGCATGGCCCAGGAGCAAGCCCTGTGCTCTCACCTGTCCTCAACCTGCCTCTGTCCTTTTCTGTTCCCTCAGCCAGAGAAGTACTATAAGCTGTGGGCTCAGCTCTACTATACAGTGAGGACGAGCTACTAGAGGGCAGTCAGCGGCTACTGCCCAGCCAGGCTCCTGGCTCCGAGACCATTGGGGAGGACATCAGTGACGTGCAGACAGTACTCAATGATGATGTAGCCGATAGCAATTGGGAGCCGGGGATCGAAGGTACTTCATCCTCATCAGGAGAAGAGGGTGGCAGCTTGCGCTTAAGGCAGTGGTGGAGCCAGCAAGTCGGTATTGTGGCCGGGAGTCAGCAGGGTGGCAGCAGAGGGAGGTCGGGAGCCAAATGTACACAGGGTAGACCACCCGCTTCGTAGGAGCCTACCTGCCCGGAAAGTAGTGGTGCAGGGGTTCACCGAGGCAGTGGCGGTAGCAGTCAGTGCGAAGTGTGGGGTTAAAATCCCCTACTCGGCAGTGTGGTAGTTTTTTGTTTAGCCGCCGGGGAAGGTGAACATGGCCATTTGTCAAATCTAGGGGTAGAAGGTGAAGCGTGGCCAGGGTGCCAATGTTGGCACCACTGCCCTGCGTCAACATATGCAGCGTCACCATAAAGTGCCCTGAGAAAATCGTGGCTCCAATGTGGTTGTTCATCCTGCTGCAGCAACCACTGCATCAACCAGTGGCACGCACACAATTTTAGGCAGTTAAGGCTTCACCAACTCAGCCAAAGGAAGCTGTCTGTCCTTCCCATCTTCTGCTGGTCCTGATGCTCCTGCTCCTTCTCCTCCTATTCAGTAATTCCATCAGCAATCGATCACTGAAGCAAACCAAGAGATAACAGTACGCGTGCACTCTTTCAACGGCGCAGAAGCTGAATGTGCTCCTGGCTAAGTTGCTGGTACTGCAGTCCCTCCCTTTCTAAGTGGTGGACTCTGCACCTTTCAGAGTGAGGTGGCAAGTCCCAAGCCATCATTTTTTTTGTCAAAAAGGCAGTACCAGCCCTGCAGACATATGTATAACATAAGGTGGACCAATCCTTGAGCCTGTCGGTGTCTACTAAAGTGCTTGGCAGCACCGACATGTGCAGCGCAGCTGTAACTATGGTCAAGGACAATATATCCCTTTACGGCCCAATGGGTAAATATGGTTCCTGCCTAGCCAAACCAGTAAATTGGCCAGGTGACGCTGCTTCTGCCTCCACGTTCTCACGCCGTTGGTCCTGTGACAATTTCCGCCTCTGCCTCCTCATCCTCCACCATGACCTCACCCTCCACTGCAGGGACAATTCACAGTGCCCCTCCAGCATACCACATGTGCAGGGCACGGCGGTATCACGCTTTTCTGACCCTCGTTTGCCTGAGCGAACAGAGTCACACAGGGGAGGAACTGCTCCGCATCCTTCATCAAGAAATTGAATCCTGGCTTTCTCTGCAACAACTCAAAATCGGAACCATGGTAACCGACAACACAAAGAACATGTAGTCGGCACTCCCCGCTCCTTGAGCTACAGTGGATTCATATCCTGGAAAAGATGCTGGAAAATCTGTCTGGTAAGGGTACTAGAGACATGACGCCGAAATATCATGGCAGCATGAGCCCTGTGGGGGCTGAACTGAAGGAGGAGGACATTGGAGCACAAGCAATGTGTAGCAAAATGGGTGGTTTTTCTACACAGGTTACAGGAAAGGAGGAGCAGGAGCAGCCAGAGGAGCTACAGGGCGAGAGGTAGGACAAACTGAACTACTATAGAGACATCCTATGTAGTCAGTTGGCCGCTGCCTATCCGTGCCATCATACAGTGGCATTGCTAGGATTGGTGTCACCCGGTGCGGTAGAAAATCGAGTCACCCCCCCCCCCCCATGCTGCAACCCCTGAAGCTTTGAGCCCCAGCGCCCACTTTTCCCCTCTGGCAGCAGCTCACCTATCTCAGGTGCACCCCACTTTCTCTGGCTGGCTGACCGAGACACCAAATGCTGTTCAAATTCTAGCACCCCCAACCCCCCATCAGTGATCTGTCTGCTTAGCCCCCCCCCCCCCACGTCAGCAGTCTGTTTACTATCCAAACACCCTCCCCCCCTCATTACCGCTTGGGCCGGTCGGCAGGCTCAGTGAAGGACATGAAGGGTTGTCAGTGGCGCGGCGGCGGCAGGGCAGAGCTTGATGGACGTCCCCTACGTGACTCGACCGCTGACGTGGGTGGGAGGGGCTAAGCAGACAACAGATAGCCGAGGGTGGGGGGGGGTGTTAGCAGTCAGATCGCTTACCGGGGGGGGGGGGTTTGAGGTGTTGGGAACTTAGATCCGGCGGGTGATTCACTCCATCAGACTGGTGTCACCCAGTGCTGCCCGCACCCGCTGCACCCCCCTCACAACGCCAATACCATCGTCCATCCTCTCGCAGATCTGACCGGGGGGCCCTCTGCGCTCACGTTCCACTGCCATGGCTGCTAAATGGGGAGGGGCGTGGCAAGAGCAGTACCAGCTCCATCAGCAGCAGCCTGAGTCTAGTCTCTGATGAACAGCTTTCTTCAACCGCATAGTGAAGAAACTACTCACCAGCAACTATGCATAGAGCAGAAACTGAACTAGCAGTTGGTTGCATACTTGGAAAGCACCCTGCCACCCCACATTGAAGATCAGGTGGACTACAGGTCAACCAAACTGAATTTGTGTCTGGAACTGGCCGAGTTTGCCCTAGAAAAGCTCTTCTTCCCAGCCAGTAGGGAGGCATCAAAGAACTCGCCTGTCCACCAAAAATATGGAATGAATAACCTTTGTCAAGATGAATCATGCATTGATCAGCCAGAATTTCCACCCACCAATGCCTGATGCATCAGATTAGAACATCCATGTTGCCTCACCCAAACCTTGACAAAAGAGATGCCATACATCTGATGGTAAGATGCTCCTTCTTACACTCACCATAGTCAGCGGGTACTGTTAGTGCCACCCACCTCCCCACTCTGTCACCGGATCACTCTGCGGTCTCCTGATGCTGCTGCCACCTCCACACTATGTCACCTTGCCACTCTGTGGCCTTCTGATGCTGTTTCCACCTCCACACTATTTCATATTGCCACTATGTGGTCTCCTGATGCTGCTGCTACCTCAACACTATGTTTCCTTGCAACTATGTGGCCCCCTTGTGCTACCACCTCCATATTCTGTCATTTTGCCACTCTGTGGTCTCCTGATGCTGCTGGTGCTACCTCTATACTATGTCATCTTGCCACTCTATGGGCTCCTCATGTTGCTGCTGCCATCCCCACACTCTGTCATTGTGCCACTCTGTGGTCTCCTCATGCTGCTGATACCTCCACACTGCCACCATGCCACTCTATGGCTCCCTCATACTGCTGCTGCCACCTCCACACTCTATAATTTTGCCACCTGATGCTACTGGTACCTCCACACTATGTCACCTTGCCACTCTGGTCTCTTGATGCTACTGCCACCTCCACACCATGTCACCTTGCCACTCTGACTGGGCCACAATTTTGCCTTTTTGGCCTGGTTGACATCATCATTTATTTGACCCTTCTTCTGATTTGTCAGAAGGAAGGTAAAATGAGACACACCACTGATCATCTCTGTGTTGCAGCTGTAAGGCCGGTATGGTTCCATCAGAATTGGCTTATGATTTGGTAGCAAAAAGCAGGAGTGGGTACAAAACACAGAAGACATGCAAATATTCTATTCACGTGTAATCTCTGTTTTGGATCCACTGCTGTTTTTTTTTTGGGCATTAGCAATACTGATGGATTACTGACCAAATGCTGACCAAGTGAAGGCGTATGCTTAACAGACAGAATCAGTATTTTAGGGGGTTATTGTTCTAATGGATCAGAGGAAAGGCAAAATAATCAGTGACTTCAACACAAACTTACTGCTGACACTCTCTCCACTCTTTCAGGGGAGCTCTACTTGTATAAGTGTTTAATAGAACAGGTTCTGTAGACATCTATGTGGAATCAACTGATGCCGGTGTAAAAGAAGTGCACTCTTTCACGCTATAGTAGGATCTTTGGCCTCTACACGGTTCTTTATTCCTGACGCTAACATCGACCTGTAAGGCTGAGTTCACACTTGAGTTATTTGGTCAGTTTTGGCCCCGTAACTGCCCAAAGAAGTGAAATGTGAAGTGATTCTAAGAGTGATGCCTGTCATCTGCGCATCATACTGACTCACAGTATTATTTCACTACCACAGCTGACTCACTATGCGTGTTGCTGCAAGGCACAGTGTTCTACACCACCATACAGGCTCTGTGCAGCCATAGAATAGCTGTTTTTTAATGCGATTCGCCATGAATTAATTTGAATCGAATCAAATCTTTTCGGAAAATTCCGCAAACCAACCGAATAGAATTTTTGAGAAATCTGCTCATCTCTAGTCGTAACCATGGAAATGAGCAGTGTGATGCAAAAATTAACCCTGCCAGCAAAGGAAGCAACAATAACAATACATTAGTTGGTGCCTTGTATTAACTTTCTGTACATGATTTATTCCACTTGCTGAAGTGACACAACTCCTTTACCCAAACTAATAACGCACAAACAGTTGTACTGTTTATCTTTTATAGAGCATGTTGAATGAACATCAAGAATGTAGGGATAAAAAGTAAGTGAACCTATTAACCTGTCGATAATTGTTTAGCAGCGATGATCTCCACTGCTGTGGAAGACACTTAAGGGGGTGGGCCACTGTGGTAGTCAGTGTTATGGGGAACACTGTGGATATCTTTTAAATAAAATAGTCAAAATGTACCCCTGCAAAGCAGGGTCATCCTACTGGAATAATCATAAGTCTGAAAAGTTTAACCCCTTGCTTAAATTGTCTTGAACATATATGAATAAAAAGAACCTAATCTGTGATTGGAAAGCGCAAAGTGATTTTTACCACATGTGGATTTGTATTAGAAGCCAACTCTAGCACCTCAGATTTGACTAAGTACCACGTTACAATGTACATTTTTCTAATAGTAGAAAATAAGTTTTTGTAGTTTAGAGAGCATTCTGTAAGTCTTTTGCTTTTATCTTTGGGTTCTTACTTACCTCTTTCAGGATTGCCTGCTGTGATCCTGGAGTGATCTTAACAGAACCCCCACTCCTAGAGAGAACAGCAACAGTCCTGAATTTTCTCCATTTGTAGATAATTTGCCTAAGCATGGATTGATGTCCACCAAGTCTTCAGCACTGCTTTTGCAGCCCTTTCTATCTTCATATATCTCTAGAACACATCTTCTTAAATCGTTTGAAAGTTGTTCACATCAAGGCATGGTTCACACTAGCCAGTCTTTCTAGAGAAGAACAGATATGCCAGTAATTAGTTTCTAGGTGCTTTTATTTAAAAGGCAGAGATTTGTGAATACCAAATTTACAATCTTCTTTTACCTTAATTGAAACACCTTTTCTAAATAGGCCTAGAAATATATGTAGTTTTGTATTAGCACCGTCTTATGCCTTTGTCCCTGTGGAGTACAATAGGTCACTATCTAAGTTCGGTGATATATATTATTTTTGAGCGAATTGAAGTTCACAAAGTGGAAAATATTGATTCTTTGTGCTTCTTGGTAATGAATTGATTTTTCCTGAAAAAGTCATACTTACCTCATCCATTTGATTGCGAAGAGCCGGTCGCCGCCATCTTGATTGAAGATCCTGCTCGAAATTCCATGTACCGTGACGTATGATGTCACCATGCCAGCCGACATGATGAATCCATCCACGCGAGATTTCGCAGTGTATCTTCAATCAAGATGACGGTGGCGGGCTCTTCTCAATCAAATGGGTGAGGTAAGTATGTTTTTTTTTAATACAGACTTAAATATGAAAGCGGCATCTGAGGGGTACAATGACGGGGAGCTGCGCAATCACTATTCCTCCGTCATTACACCCACTACTTACAAAGAAATGCACTTAGAAATTTTTCATATCTTTACTCAACACTAATATGTACATTGCTTATCTTCCTCTAAACAAAAATGTATTAATTACCAGTGGTATGTAGTACTATGAATGTTACAAAATTATCTATGTCTGCAGAATAGGTGATAAAAGTTTGATTGCAAGACTCCCACGATCACTAGAATTGGGGTCCACAGTCCCTTGTTCATTCTAAGGCCCCCTCAGAGCATACCGAGCACAGCGCCGTACATCATGTAGTGGGTCTGCTTGGTATTTCATTTGAATGGGAATGAGCTGCACATAGGCTATGTGACCTATAATTGTAAAATGGCTGTTCTAGGAAGAAGCTACAATGCTAACCATAGCATTAAAATAACGTAAAAAAATAAGTAGTCCTTTTGTTAGGTAAAAAAAATGTAATACCATTTAAAAAAGGGGGTAAAAAAGTTAAATAATGCATTTCTTTCTAAAACTTCCCATTTTTTTATGTAAACTGGGTAAGGGGGACTGTCTGTATAAAACTTTACAACCCAACCCCCTGCTAAAAGATTTATTGGAAACACCTTCCTGAAACAGATATTGGGAAACATAGAAGAAAGGGGCTCGTATAGCAAAGATTGAACTTATCCATCTATTATGTTGCCAAGTACTGCCACTCCCTGGTAGAGAGTGGCTCAAAGGAAAACTGGCTTAGCTGCCCGTAGCAACTAATCAGATTGATCCTTTAATTTTCCAAACGAGCTCTGTAATTTGAAAAATTGAATCTGATTGGCTACCATCGGCAACCAAGCCAGTTTTCCTTTGCACCAGTTTTGATAAATCTACCCCAGTGAATTTTTTTTACATTTTACTGAATTTTCATGACTCTTCTATCAATTTCCTACCCTCATGTTTGAGCATAATGCAGTTCTGCATACATTTCCAACTAATAACAGTAGGGCCCAACCAGGGCTAGCTCTTCTCTTTCTAATGCTCCATCAGAGGAGGACTGGCCATAGTACATTTCCATGTGCGCTGATGCCTAGGAGGGCCACCCAAGCCCTCCTTATGGCTGCCAGCCGGGTACATAATAATCTGATTCTCTCTTACACACCTGGCCAGCAGACATAGGTGCAATCCTGAATTAAACTGTATTGATGTTCTTAGGACAATGAAACAGTTGAATACTGTGGTGAAGATGTCAGTATTTTGTACTGCATGTTGGTATTTGGATCAGCTGGGCGGTATATTGCTCTGCACTATGGTATGGCTGGCACTGTCTACTTTCGTTGTTCCTGCCTACATATGTTGGCAATGCCTAATTATGTTGCCCAACCTTCTGTCAATTTGGACCCACCTGCAACATGGGGCCCATTTTAACTTTTTTTTTCCAAGGCCACTTTTAGTTCCCAGTCCGCCCCTATGCTCCATAGAAGCTGCATGAGATGCCTCTTTGGTATAGATGCCCTTGTAATAAGGTGATGGCTAGATATAGGTGGATGGATAGGTATCCATAGGATAAATGGATATTAGTGCTGAGCGAGCATGCTCCGCCGAGCACCGGTTTGACTCGAGCATCACGATGCTTGGCATTCGGTGGTTTTTGGCCAAACACCCCATGTGCTCGAGCCCGATGCTCGAGTCTCCTCCCCTACTAGATATCTCAGGTAGTCAACTGTCCATCCAAGCAGCAAAGCATGAGGTGAAACACATTCTTTGTATCTGAATAACATTCTCAAGAAAAGGTACATCTCAGCCTTTTTACATACTATCTATTTTTTTGGACCATGCTGGTATAACCTGTCTATCTCCCGTATATAATTATATATTTCCAGCTGGTATAAGTTAGACATCTACTTGTATATAGTGATATGGACCATGATGGTATAACCTGGGTATCTCCTGTATATAATTATATATGTACAGCTGGTATAAGTTATATATCTCCCGGTATACAACCTTGGAGTCCAAGATGCATCCAGACATCGTCCCCATGCTGTCCCCGAACCATTTCAGTGGTGTTTCAGAGCAGGAGGTGTCTGGTTTAATGCTCAGGTTCTCCCATTAACTTCCATTATACTCGGGTGCTCTATAGAGCACCCGAGCATCCCGATGTGTTCGGCCCGAGCACCCGAACACCTGAACACTTGGGTGGTTGATCAACACTAATGGATAAACTTAGAGAGCTTAGGTTTCTGTTATGTATAAGAACTAACAAATCAAGACATCTCTATGTAAGTTACTCTGAATGAAAAGGCTACTTAAAGGAGTTGTCTAACAAAAAAAATCTACTTTTTTTTAAACCAGCACTTGGATCTGAATACTTATGTTATTGCATGTAATAACATTTTTTTGTATTGCCACTGAGTTATTCAATAAAATCTGTATATAGTGCCACCTGCTGTTTGCCCTAAATTCTCTTTCCAGCTCAATGATGTTGACATCTATGCTTAGTTCCATCCTTAAACTCCTACCAGCTACAGCAGAAAGGACACACCTCCTGAGACAATGCACAGCCCCTGAGCTTTCACCTTAATATAAATCTAGCAAAGCAATGAATGAGGAGATCTATTATCCATGGGAGATACAGGGCTGGTTCTGGTCTGTTAAAAAGAGATTGTCATGTGCTATATTATTTCTGATTTTCATTTTTTACATTCTACCTTTAAAGTGATTCTGCGGGATTTACATTTTGAAGACCTATCTTCATTATAGTTCATCAATATGGGATTGGTGGGGGTCCAACTCCCAGCATCCCCTGCCGATCAGCTTACTGAGCGCAGTGCCGTACATTGTATAGCGGCTGTGTTTGACATTGCAGCTGAATCCTATTCACTTGAATTGGAATGAGTTGCACCTAGGCCATTTCACTAATGAACGTGACATCATATGGCCTAGGATGGGGACTAAGTGCTCACAGAGTGCTGTGGTCTCTTCCTACAGCTGATCGGTCCCCCGCCAATCTGATATTTATGACCAATCCTGAAGATGCGCCATCAAAATGTTAATCACAGAAAAACTCTTTAAAGGCTTTGACTATGATATATACAAACTGTTCTAGCTGCATAGTTGCTACAAGGTCATAACAAAGTATCTTGCATGTATTACTTACATATGGATTACCCCCTTTGTAGTAGCAAAACTGTGCACCGTCTATTTTACAAGTGCCTTATCATGTTACAGAGATTGCGGAAACAGACACATTCTTATTTTCAGTATTAAGTATAATTTTCTACACCTAATATTGTTTTATTACGATATTTTTCAACTCGTCCTTTGACCTGTAACTAGAAACAAAGTCAGTTTAATTTGAAGGTGGGAAAGCAAGACATGTTGCAAGTTGAAGCATATTTTATATAGCTATTTTATAATCCTCAAACGGAAAATAAAGACATAAAAAGTCAAAGGGTCACAAATTAAACATGGTGTAATTTGGTCATATTGACATGCTCCTTTGAAGTAATGCAATGATTATTTAAGGAATGTTGTATCAATGGCGGTAAAATAACCAGTGACGCATCATGACAGTTCTTCCACACACATTCCCAATATGTACTATACGAAGAAAGCATTGTTGACGCTGAGCAAATTAGCAGCTTAGCCTTAAAATGATTGGCAATCCAATAGTGCACAGCCTAAGGGTGGTTAATAAATATCACCCATCCTTCATTTAATCAATGCCCTATTAAAATGAACGAGGCAGGGATCCCACGGGACTTGTCCATACCTTTTGCAGAATAGACATTTGTAACAGCCTCGCCCTCAACCATACATTCCTGTACTCCAGGGCAATTCTTTATTGAATCCTCTTTTTTTTAATTGTACCATTATTTTGGTTCAGCCCCAAGTTGAATGAACCGCTCCTCTGTCTTGGTGCCAGGGGGCTAGATTTCAGCTAATCACCTGCTGCTTTGGTGCATGACATTAACCTCTTTTTACTGACAAATTACCTCTCCTCTGTCTGGGTGCCAGGGACCTACATAAATGATAATGGCCTTTTCCCTGTGCAGGTTGACCTGAGGCCTGTGTTGCTGTTATGGGATCTTTCTCCTCTGTCTGAGTGTCAGGGACCTACATTAATGATAATCGCCTGCTGCATTGCTGGGTACCATGATGCCTGTTTTGCTATTATGGGACCTCTCTCCTCTGTCTGGGTGCTAGGGCCTAAATTCCTGAAAGTGGCCTGTTCCATTGCTGGGTGACATGATGCCTGTTTTGCTCTTATGGGACCTCTCTCCTCTGTCTGGGTGCCAGGGGCCTACATTAGTGATGATCGCCTGCTGCATTGGTGGGTGACATGATGCCTGTTTTGCTGTTAAGGGACCTCTCTCTTCTCTGCCTGGGTGCTAGGGCCTAAATTGCTGAAAGTGGCCTGTTCCATTGCTGAGTAACCTGATGCATGTTTTGCTGTTATGGGACCTCTCTCCTCTGTCTGGGTGCAAGGGCCTAAATTCCTGAAAGTGGCCTGTTCCATTGCTGGGTGACATGATGCCTGTTTTGCTGTTGTGGGACCTCTCTCCTCTGTCTGGGTGCGAGGACCTAAATTCCTTAAAGTGGCATGTTCCATTGCTGGGTGACATGATGCCTGTTTTTCTGTTATGGTACCTCTCTCCTCTGTCTAGGTGCCAGGGGCCTACATTAATGATAATCGCCTGCTGCATTGGTGGGTGACATGATGCCTGTTTTGCTGTTATGGGATCTCTCTCCTCTGCTTGGGTGCCAGGGGCCTACATTAATGATAATCGCCTGCTGAATTGCTGGGTGACATGATGCCTGTTTTGCTGTTATGGGACCGCTCACCTGTTTCTCGGTGCTAGGGCCTACATAAATGATAATGGCCTGTTCCGTTGCAGGTTGACCTGAGGGCTATTTTAAAGCCATTTTAGTGCCCAAAAGTTCGGGTCTCCATTGACTTCAATGGGCTTTGGGGTCAAGTTTGGGTCAAGTTCGGATCCTGAACCCGAACATTTTCGTGAAGTTCAGCCGAACTTCTCGAACCCGAACAGCCAGGTGTCCGCTCAACTCTATGCGATGTCACATATGTATGATATTTCCTGCGTTTTAATCCTTTTGTCTTTTTGTTGCCATGTTATGACCCTTATAACTATTTTGTAGTTATGTGTACAAAGCTGAATCAGGGCTCATTTTTTGTGGGGCTATCTGTACTTTCTACTAATATCATTTTGGGGTGTGCATGACTTTTTTGTGGGAGGTGAAGCAACCAAAAAAATGGTGAATTGGCCATTTTGACTGTTATCCATTTTGCCGTATAGGATAAATATTTTTTATATTTTGATAGTACAGTGATTTTTAAACATGGTGATTAGAGATTAGCGAATCAAAGCTGACAAATTAGATCCGAATTTCAGGAAAAATTTGATTCGCACCAAAGCCGAATATCCTCGCGATTTGTGGTAACGAATCACATTTTTTCCTAAAATTTCTGCTACAAGTGTGAGGACATGGGGCAAGGAACTCTGGGAAGGTGGGATCAACCGTACTGACATGCATGCAGCCAATCAGCAGCCAGCCAGCCCTTTGATGTCATAGCCCTATAGATAAGGTGGCCATCTTAGGTTCTGCCAGTCACCAGCGTGCTTAATGCAGGGAAAATAATTACAAGTGCAGGGAAAGATTACTCAAGGTGTAGGAATCATTCAACCAGCATTTGTGTTGAACAGGGTTTAGTCGGGAGGTGACAGCTTGGGTAATAGGAACAATCCGATTACACCTTACTGCACTGACTGGGGATCCAAATTGCCATTATACATCTCTGTAATTCAAGCAAACCATTCTTATTAAGGTGCAAGTGCTGTTTGATACAGGCATCAACAGGGTTTATCACAAGGCAATATTTCTAGTTTTTTTTCTCCCTACTGCAGTGCACTTATATGCGCTAAATAATTTTTTGGCTTGTATTTGTGGGAAAAATTGCTTATTAGCCGTTGTGTGGTGAAGTGTGAAAATTGCAGCCCTTTTTGTCGTGTATTAGTGGCAAAAGTAAAATATATTTGCAGCTCAGCAGTGCAGTTATCTGTTTTAAAGCCCTTTTTTGCGTGTATTAGTGGAAAAAGGAAAATATATTTGCTGCTTAGCGGTGCAGTTATCTGTTTTAAAGACCTTTTTTGTGTGTATTAGTGAAAAAAGAAAAAGTACGTTTTCCTCCCAGCGGTGCAGTTATCTGTTTTAAAGCCCTTTTTTTGCATGTATTATTGGAAAAAGGAAAAATATCAGTGGTGCAGTGAGATATTTTACAGCCCAGTTTGCTGTGTATTACAGGCGAAATACAAATATATTCGCCTTTCATCGTTGCACTTATCAGTTGAAAAGACTTTTGTGAAAAAAAAAAAAAAATTGGGGCCTAATTGCTGTTCAGCAGTGCAGGGAGATATTTTATAGCCCAGTTTGCCGTGTATTACTAGCGAAGTACAAATATATTCGCCTTTCATAGTTGCACTTATCTGTTGAAATGCCTTTTGTGTAAAAATAGAAAAACAAATGGGGCCTAATTGCCGTTCAGCAGTGCAGGGAGATACTTTACAGCCCAGTTTGCCGTGTATTACTAGTGAAGTGCAAATATATTCGCCTTTCATCGTTGCACTTATATGTTGAAAAGCCTTTTATATGGACTGAAGTATGTAGTAGCGAAATTCTTTATGTGACACTGACTTTTTTTCAGAAAATGTATGGGTGAATGTACACCTCCATTTGCGGTATTGACTGAAGTACTAAGTGGTGAAATTCTTTATGTGACACTGACTTTTTTTTCGAAAAATGTATGGGTGAATGTAGACTTTCTTCTGCATGAACTGAATTCCATTATTCTTTCATTAGTGTACATGAAAGTGTACACCTTTATCTGCGGTATGGACTGAAGTACGTAGTAGCGAAATTCTTTATGTGACACTGGCTTTTTTTTAGAAAATTTATGGGTGAATGTACACCTCCATTTGCGGTATGGACTGAAGTACTTAGTGGTGAAATTCTTTATTTGACACTTGCTGTTTTTCGGAAAATGTATGGGTGAATGTAGACTTTCTTCTGCATGAACTGAATTCCATTATTCTTTCATTAGTGGAATTCAACCGTGTTTTTTTCGGGAAAATTGATTGGTGTTTGTAGACCTTCTTATGGACCGAATTACGTTGTCATCCGGCCATACCTCCGGTGCTAACAACGGAACCAGAGGTTTCTCAAGGCAGATTATCGCTACAGCAAATGGACCCTGAAGGGACTCCATGAGGGTGTATTCTATGGTGTCCCCCTTATATAGGCTGTAGCAGGCTTAGTGCTTCACAGAGCGCCTGTTAACATACAGCTCCTGCCCGGTCTCGTCATTTTGGATGACGCTAGACCCCTTTTAACCGTTAACCACACCACGCTCCCGGTCCTCATCTCAAAAATCAGGTCCCTGGGCTGGGGTCGATCCCATACCCTGACTGCCCTGTCCTCAATAGCTTTACGATATTAGCCCCATATTTCACCCATGGGCCATAATCTCTTTGGGGACCATGGGATTTAGTCCTTCAAAAGAGCCATGCTTCCTGGGCGGCGGAGTGGTGACTCTGGCTGCCTCCGCCGCATCAGCTGGCACGGGGAATGCCACTTCTTTACCTTTAAGGGGCCGCTGCACTTCAGAGATGCGTATCTATAGAGACATGTAGTAAAGGATAATTTTGCACATTAATCATCTGACTGTGTCCAGGTACTTTTAGGTCCCTCCTTGTCACTGGTGCTTGTGAAGTCCATTGACTAATATAGCTCTAAACTCCATTAGACTTTCTCTATATCCAGACGTAGATTTTGGGGAAAGAGAGGTGATTTTAATTTTTTTATATATTGTTTAATATTTTTAAAAACATTTGCTTAATGTTTTTACAGTTTTTATAGTTTCCATAGGTAACTATAACAAGCAATCATCAGATGTTGTTGTTTTCATGCACTCCAATGCATTATGAGGATTCTACTAGGGGATGTTCCAATGAAGCCCTGCCACAGACAGGGGCTCCATGGGAGCTAATGTTTGGCAGCCTTGTATCACTCATAAATACTGAGGCTGTCAAACACACACTCTGGCTCCCCCGATGATTGCTAAGGGGAGTCAGTACAAGCCCGGAAGCATTTGCCTCCGAGTTTGTGCACTCGCAGATGCAGTGGTCACCTTTGACCATGGCATTTGAGGGGTTAAAAGTATGCGATTGATGATACATTAGTCCCAGGTGCCTACTGATTAAAACAGCAGGCGCCTGGCTGCTTTGGTATGCGCCACGTTCACAATCAGCTGCCACCTTTAAAATCCCGACTAGCACCGTGCATGTCCGGTGCTGGTCAGGAAGGGCTTACAGAACCAGAATTTGAATCCAATGCACCAGATCTGTACAAATATTTTGAATATTGTCAGAAATAGAGATGAGCGAATCAGCTTTTCAGAATCAAAATGATACCAAAAATTATTTTTCAGAGAGAGAGGCGGAGAGAGCTGAATTTCAATAGTGGAGAGAATCTATTGGTGATTTCATCTAATCTGAACAAACCTGAGATACTAAAGGCCCTGTTGGTAAGGAAGCAATCGCCTGCTCGCTAGAAGACCACACTATTACATACAGCAATTTCCTCATCAGTATGGGGAAGAGTGATCGCTAATGCTATTGTTCGTCCCCATACAGAATCATTGTTTGCCGGTAGCAGAGTGCTGATTCTGCCACTGGCAAACAATTATTTTTTAAACATGTTGTAAGACTCTGAATCCTCGTTCATTGGCTAAACGGCTGCAGTATTACACTGCCAGATCATCACTAACGGGCCTTCATACGAACACTTGTTAGCGATGATCTTAGCAATTATCAGCAAGTGTTGTAGGGCCTTAAAAGTTTGGTCTTTGTTGTTTAAATGTATGGCATCACCATGACTTCCTCTAAAGAGTTCTCTGAGATCTTCGGAAATAAGAAAATAGATGCCTATGACTGGAAAGAGATTATAAAAGTTTGAAAAACAATTGGAGTTCAAGCCAAGTTTGTTTTATCTCTGACTCTGACAAATGTGCACTTTAGATAAATAATTTGTACACTGTGACAGTGGAAAGATTGCCTAACTAGTAAACGTTACTCAACTGTATAAGGGAGCATCTCAGCTGTAACCACGTAAGATAGAAATATGTCCACTTGACAAGCACTATACAGTATATAACTCTTTAAAATTGTTTTTACTGTCTTAAGAATTGACACTTGATATTGCACAATGTCATTGACGATTACCCAGTGCATTATTTATTGTCAGATTGATTTATGGGTATCTTTTATATAAACCATACCTTAAAACCTGCAGAAATTATCCTACAGGTTGTCAGTGTTGTTTTTATTTGAAAGTAGCTCAAGATTTATCAACATGTTTACTGTAGATAAGCTTTGTGCTCTAGAAGAACTCTGTTATCAGCTGTCATTTCCTGTACCCAAACTCATTAACTTGACATTTGGCAGCCCCTGTCACAGGCTGGAACGTAAAAGAAGACCACAGTGTCTCATCTTTTCCTTTTTACAGTTATGTTTGCTAAGCAGATTGAAAAAAGAAAGTGTTTTGTCTCATTTTTATGTTACGGTATTAACTCCTTCAGCAGTGTGTAAAGAAAAAGTGGGACACAAATATGGTGACCAAGATTTGATAATCTTGTAAAACCGTAACCAAACAGTTCTCAAATGTCTAAGCAAAGGTGTTACAGTCAAAGCTGAGCGAAAATATGTTTCATGTGCCATGTGCATAGATATTTTCGGTGCACATATTATTTCCGACCTGCGGAAATCTTATGCATCAGTATGTCAATTTATTCCACATTTTCAGCAGTTTTTCTCTGCAGGGGTTTACTATTTAAACTATAGAATGCGACATTTCAGCTGATAATTGCTCATGTCGTTTAAATTCAGAATGATCAATTGTAGTGAAAATGATTCTCACAACAGCAATAGAATCTGTGTCCCCATTGATCTAACGGCCAGGACAGACAAATCAGCATGTTACTTTGGGCGAGGATAAATCTGTCTCTCTAGCTAAGAGTAACAATTGCTGTACTTGCATCTTACAATATAGTTTTTCATGGCAAGCAGGACTTTTAGTGTTGCTAAAACATGGCATGCTGCTCAAGGCATTTCTATGCCACCAATTGGCTGTCATTTCAGCTTCCCCATTAGGCTTCGTTCACATCTCCGTTAGATCCGACAGGCAGATCCTCTGCCAGCCTTTGTGCCGGATCAGGCAGCCAGATCTCCAAAACAGAGATATGAACTCAGCCTTGTTTAGAATTGAACTCTGTAATTTATTTTCTGAAAAGAACACCACTTACTGTCCAGTTGGGTACCATTATAAATAGACGTGCAAGGTACCCATGACTTTTAAAATAACTTGAAATTGTGTGTTCATTTAGTTTTCCAGTACACCACACTGGTGCCAGGGGCCAAGGTGAAGAAGGGGCTAAAATCACCTATTGCTTGCCACACCCAGATTACCCATGTGTTGCTGCATGGGAGCTAGTTGTGTTAAAAATTATTCAACCCCCACTGAAATTGAGTGTTTTGGCCAGTTTGACATTGATTTTGATTATTTCAGTCATCTTGTTTACAATTAAATCAAAGAGGCACTTGTAAGTCAGACAAATATAACATAACATTTATAATGAAATAACCACAAATGTCTTTTCTGTGCTCACATCATTATCAGTTTTATTCAACCCCCAAGTGACATTCAATCTTAGTACTTAGTACAACATCCTTTTCCAGTTATAACATCTTTTAAACGTGAAGCATAGCTTGACACAAGTGTCTTGCAGCGATCTACAGGTATGTTCACCCATTCTTCATGGGCAAAAGCCTCCAGTTCAGTCACATTCTTAGGCTTGCACGCTGCAACCGCTTTCTTTAAGTCCCACCAGAGGTTCTCAATCGGATTTAAGTCTGGTGACTGCGATGGCCACTTCAAAATGTTCCAGCCTTTAATCTGCAACCATGCTCTAGTGGACTTGGAGGTATGCTTGGGATCATTGTCCTGTTGAAAGGTCCAACGTCTCCCAAGCCTCAGGTTTGTGACGGACTGCATCACATTTTCATCCAATATCTCCTGGTACTGAAGAGAATTCATGGTACCTTGCACACGCTGAAGCTTCCCTGTACCTGTAGAAGCAAAACAGCCCCAAAGCATGATTGACCACCCGCCATGCTTCACAGTAGGCAAGGGGTTCTTTTCTTCATAGGCCTCCTCCAAACATAGCGTTGATCCATGGGCCCAAACAGTTCTAATTTTGTTTCATCAGTCCACAGAACACTATTCCAAAACTTTTGTGGTTTGTCCACATGACTTTTGGCATACTGCAGTCGACTCTTCTTATTCTTTGGAGACAGCAAGGGGGTGCGCCTGGGAGTTCTGGCATGGAGGCCTTCATTATGCAGTGTGCGCCTTATTGTCTGAGCTGAAACTTCAGTACGCGCATCTGACAAATCTTTTTTCAGTTCCTCAGCAGTCACACGGGGACTTTTCTCCACTTTGCGCTTCAGGTAGCGCACAGCAGTCGAAGTCAGCATCTTCTTTCTGCCACGACCAGGTAGCGCTTCAACAATGCCCTTTGCCTTAAATTTGCGAATGATATTCCTATGGTGTCTCTTGGTATGTTTAACATCTTTGAAATCTTCTTATAGCCGTTGCCCTTCCTGTGAAGAGAAATCACCTCTTCTCTTGTCTTCCTGGACCATTCTCTTGACTTCACCATGTTTGTAAACACACCAGTAAATGTCTAGAAGGAGCTGAGTATCACAGTCATTTTAAATCCGCCTAATTGGTGCTTATTATGCTTGATTGCTGCTCCTTGACATCCACAGGTGTTTTCAATACCTGATCACACTTGAATGAACCTCTGTTCTTAAGAGTGGTAGTCTTTAAGGGGTTGAATAATTGTGTCACTGAAGAAATCACAAAAAAAACATTTAATACTGTATTACAAAAACAATTGATGTCATTTTAGTTGCATTTGGTTCTTTAAAAAGTCCTTGTAAGATTTCATTCTGAACACAATTACAAATGTACACTAAATTCCCTAAAACCCTTTACAGCATTGGGGGTTGAATAATTTTGAACACAACTGTATGAAGTTGAAATTTTTAAATTAAATATATCTATAATATCTCATAGGTGTTAATTGTCAACCCAGGTTCCCAAAGTAGTGCATTTTACTTCATATATGTGTAAATGCACAGTCTCCAAGAAGTATTCTGCTACATCTCGCTGATGGGCCCAGACAATATATAATTTCGGCTACACATTGTATCCATTTATTTCAAAATCAATGGGTCATCTTACTTATGAAAAGCATCCTCTCTCAGAGTGCAAGATAGTGGCTGATAATATTAATAATAATAATAATAATAATAATAATAATAATAATAATAATAATAATAGGGTATCCAGGCCATATTGTGTACACATTTTTCTGGGTCATAAAAATATATGAAAATAAAATATTAGTTTATCTTTTTCTAAGGATCAAACACTCCTGCAGCCTGTTAGATTTTATATGAGAAGTATTATAATTTATTTATTTAATGCACTTATAGCGCTACTATATTCTGCAGTGCTTTACAGACATTAGCATACAACTGTCCCTAATGGGGCTCACAATCTAAGTTCCCTATCAGTATGTCTTTGGAGAGTGGAAAGAAACCAGAGTACCAGGAGAAAACCCAAGTAAACACGGGGAGAACACACAAACTCCAGATGTTGTCCTCAGTTAGAATCGAACCTAGGACCCCAAGGCACATGTGCTAACCACTGAGCCACTGTGCTGCCCATATATTATATCTAATCTTATCCTTTTTGCAGTTATAATTAGACAATTTTATCATTATAATATATATTATATTATATGGTGTTAGGTCTAATGTACATTATGTGGGTCCTAAAGAACTGTGGTCTATAACATAAGAGCAACACTGGCTCTGCACCAAAAATCTATCTAACTAAGTGGCACCACTGTGTGGCATCTCCCCTTCTTCTTACAACACTCAACAGACGTCTGGAGACCGAGGAGACCAGTTTCTCAAGTTTAGAAATAGAAATGCTCTCCCATTCTTGTCTAATACAGGCCTCTAACTGTTCAATCGTCTTGGGCCTTCTTTGTTGCACCTTACTCTTTATGATGCGCCAAATGTTCTCTATGGGTGAAATATCTGTACTGCAGACTGGCCATTTCAGTACCCGGATCCTTCTCCTACGCAGCCAAGATGTTGTGAATAATGCAATGTGGTCTGGCATTATCTTGTGGAAAAATGCAGGGTCTTCCCTGAAAGACATGACGTCTGGATGGGAGCATATGTTGTTCTAGAACCTGAATATATTTTTCTGCATTGATGGTGCCTTTCCAGACATGCAAGCTGCCCATGCCACACGCACTCATGCAACCCCATACCATCAGAGATGCAGGCTTCTGAACTGAGCGTTGATAACAACTTGGGTTGTCCTTGTCCTCTTTGGTCCGGATGACATGGCGTCCAAGATTTCCATAAAGAACTTCGAATGGTGACTCGTCTGACCACAGAACAGTTTTCAATTTTGCCACACTCCATTTTAAATGATCCCTGGCCAAGTGAAAACGCCTGAGCTTGTGGATCTTGCTTAGAAATGGCTTTTTCTTTGCACTGTAGAGTTTCAGCTGGCAACGGCGGATGGCACGGTGGATTGTGTTCACTGACAATGGTTTCTGGAAGTATTCCTGAGTCCATTCTGTGATTTCCTTTACAGTAGCATTCCTGTTTGTGGTGCAGTGTCGTTTAAGGGCCCGGAGATCACAGGCATCCAGTATGGTTTTACGGCCTTGACCCTTATGCACAGAGATTGTTCCAGATTCTCTGAATCTTCGGATGATGTTATGCACAGTTGATGATGATAGATGCAAAGTCTTTGCAATTTTTCGCTAAGTAACACCTTTCTGATTTTGCTCCACTATCTTTCTGCGCAACTGGTGATCCTCTACCCATCTTGGCTTCTGAGAGACACTGCCACTCTGAGAAGCTCTTTTTATACCCAATCATATTGCCAATTGACCTAATTAGTGTTAATTGGTCTTCCAGCTCTTCGTTATGCTTAAATTTACTTTTTCCAGCCTCTTATTGCTACTTGTCCCAACTTTTTGGGGATTTGTTGACACCGTGAAATTTTGAATCAATATATTTTTCCTTTAAAATGATACATTTACTCGGATTAAACGTTTGATCTGTCATCTACGTTCTATTACAAATAAAATATTGACATTTGCCATCTCCACATCATTGCATTCAGTTTTTATTCACAATTTGTTTAGTGTCCCAACTTTTTTGGAATCCGGTTTGTACTTAAATATCACTTTATTATAAATATATTCCCAAATAAATTTAATTAATTATAATGGCTTGTGTTGTCTAGGGAGCAATCATCTGGGGAAATAAAATGGCCACCGTCCTATAATTAAACCTGTCCTAATAACATAGGAGGACAAGGTACTTCCCAACACTGAGCTAAAGACCTGCCTTAGGGTCCTTTTACACTTGCGTTCTGAGGATCCGACAGGCACTTCCGTCCCGCCGGATCCGTCAGAACGCGAGTCGCCTTAAAGCATTAGAAGACTGATCAGGATCCTGATCAGTCTTCGAAATGCTTTCAGGTTACTATGGCTACAGGATTTTACTACAGGATTTTTCCGGCATAGAGCGCCAAGGATGGAACTCTATGCCGGAAAACAAAAACGCCAGTGTGAAAGGACCCTTAGCCTCCTCTTCTACTTGTCATGTATTATGATCCTGAATTCAGCTTATAAGATCTTCATCTCTGCAGGAATGGAGTTCATGAGGACACAACTGAAGTACAGTGACTGTGGTGATATGGGACTTTGGAAATGTGGGGGTGTGGTAATGGAGACTGCATACAAGTTCTGCTGCTCATTAACCACATCCCCACCCTCCTTTCTGTACTTCATGTCTTTGTTTGTATTAATTAGCGATGAGCGGCATCGGCTATATTTGATTTTGCGATATTTGACAAATATATGGGCAAATATTCGTCAAATATTTGCGAATTCACTATATTTGATTACTAACATTCATTGCTATAATCGCAATGTAAAAATCGCATGAGCATGTGAATAAGGGGCGTGGTGCAGTTTTCAAACTAAGAAGTGAGGAATCAGGGATGTGCCGATATTCGTATCGCAATGAAAAATCTCGTTAAGATTATTTGCGCTGCACTCACTATTGGTGAGGGGAGCACGATTATTTGTAACGTGATTTTTTATTGTGATGTGATTATCAGCACTTCACTGTAATGTGCATTGTGATGTGTACTGTTTAAAAAAAAACAATATTCGTGATTACAAATATATAGCGCAATATTCAAAATATTCGTGAAATTGCAAAGTGACGATATTCGTAATAAAAATGTGCTTTTTGAATATTCTCGCTCAACACTAGTATTAATAGGACGGCAGCCATTTTATTTCTCCTAATGATTGCTCCCCAGACAAATCAAGCCATCATAACTAATGAAAGGTATTTATGAATATATTCATAGTAAAGTAATATCTAAGTATCTTCTTTTTCTTAATTCCTGGAGCATCCCTTTGGCACGTTCGCTACCAGCGCCAAACATATACGGTGCTGGAGCAAAGTGCAAACGCGGCACTCTCTTGTGCGTGCAGCAGGAGTCATGGCTGGCAGGTCTCCACTGTTTCAAACAGCAGAGACCCACAGCTAATGACCAAAACCAGCAATAATGCTGATCACAGTCATTAAAGCCTTCAAGTGTGATCAGCATCTAATGGGCTAAAAAAACAGAAGCTTGTGCTTCCAGGCTTCTTACTGGAATTTTCTGCGGCCAATGAGGATGCCGGTAATTAGTTTCAATATGCTGGGTCTCTCTAAAGACACCAAGGGTATTGAGGCTGCAATTCTTATTTTGGTCAGCAGGTGGCAGGCCAACTTAAGAAATTAGGAATTCTCCTCTCATTATGGGTCTAACAGACCCTTAAGGGTTCAGAATAAAAAAAAAAAAAAAGGGTTTGTATGCTGAAATATGAGCTTCAAAACCATAAAAAAAAATAATATATGAGATTTTCAATTTTTTTTTCCCAATAATCATGGGATAACCCCCATTATAGTAACATTTTCTAATAGTCAATGGGAAGCAATGCAATGCTGCACTACCCCCCCCCCCCCGCGCTTTTAGGTCCATTGTAGTTGCAAGGCCTCCCTCAATACGTTGATTACATCACATACCAAGCTAATAAAGAAAGCTTTAGATATCATGATTATAGAAGGAAGTTCAAAACATGTCCAAAATAAGAATGTGTTTTTCTAGATGGTATGTTATTTACAGTCCTAATAGACTGTAGTAATTACTTAGCAGATCATTATATATTCCATTTATTGCCAATAGTATGCCTGTTGAAGTCTACATTCCTGAAATTGCACATTTGACAGCGACAAATTAATAGAACTCCCTAGTAATCTATTTTTCCTAATGGGATACTATTGATTAGACAATTTATTATTTTTAATAAACTAATTCTAGTCTAATAAATTACATATTAAAATGAACTTAACTGAGGTGCCCAAATTATCTCTGGAAAGCATCATTAATTTAAAGCATCTGGGGATTGAAACACCTTGCAAACACTCCGTATATTAAAATATGAAAATGTATTCACAAAATAATATTTGGGGATGTGTTTGATTTCCACTGAATGAAAGCATAATACTTAAGATTGAGGCCTCTTTTACACGGTCAGTAGTTGGTCAGTATTTGTAAGCCAAATCCAGAAGTGGACCCTACAGAGAAAAGGTATAATAGAAATATTTGTGCTTTTTCTGTGTTTTGGACACACTCCTGGTTTTGGCTTACAAACAGGGACGGCGCCAGCACCCGGCAAACCCGGGCAAGTGCTGGGGCCCCCTGCTCCTGGGTGGCCCACTGTGCCTACTCACTCCTGCAGCTGTGTCCTGCATGTTTTGAATTCTAGGGCAGCTTACCCCAGCAATGCAGCCAATGTTCTGTGACATCACTGGTCACATGCCCCTTCATGGTCACATGGCAAACCCCGACGGCAGCAGCTTGTAAAAGGAGGAGGGGCTGTGTGTGCCTGCAAGCTGCAGAGTGAGGTAGAATGTGCTGCTGGAGTACAGAGCTTCATGAGGAGCAGGTGAGGGGCAGCATATAGAGCTTATATATGAAGGGGCAGGTAGAGCACTCAGGGGCAGTGGGGTTCAAGTGGAGTGGAATCTGGTGCAATTTAGGGGGTTTATAGTACAGATCCAGGTGTATTCTGAGGGCCATGATGTGTGTGTCAGTCTGTCTGTCCCTGTGTGTGTGTCTGTCCTTTTGTGTGTGCCCCTTTCTGTATCTAAGGCCTCATGCACATGGCCATTGTGTACCCGCATATGGCGGGTCTGCAATACACGGGGCACCGTGCGGACCCATTAACTTGAATGGGTCCGCAGTCACGGAGATGCGGTGCGGAACGGAAGCACGGATGGGAAGCACTACGGTGTGCTTCTGTGGTGTTTCTGGCCGTGCCTCTGCACCGCTAAAAAATAGAACATGTTCTATTTTTTTTTTTTGCGGTGCAGATGGATCATGGACCCATTCTGGATGAATGGGTCTCGATCTGTTCCGGCCACCGCACACATGTTGCCAGTGCATTGGGGACCACAAATTGCGGTCCCCAATGCACAGAACGGAAGCATAACAGATGTGTGCAGGAGGCTTAAGACATTACTTAGACTCCATACCACAGTCTAGTCAGTGCCTAATGGGTTACAGTGTAGACCACCTTCTTGTACATGTTGATAATTCCCTTTTAAGCCCCAGTCCATGTCCCCTCAGTACTGGGAATCAGTGGGAGTCATATTAGAAGGTAACAAAAGGTTGGAGCATAATTAAAGGTGACATTCCCTTTTAATGCCCCCTTAAGGTGGCCACACATTAGATAGAAGTTGGTTAATGATCGCACAGGTGTCCATATGTATGTGTATGTCCCTCTGTGTGTATCTG
This sequence comes from Bufotes viridis, assembly GCA_033119425.1. NCBI lineage: Eukaryota > Metazoa > Chordata > Amphibia > Anura > Bufonidae > Bufotes > Bufotes viridis. The sequence continues at coordinate 62,028,360 of CM065594.1, read as the reverse complement.
TCCCCGTATGTGTGTGTGTCTCTTCCTGTGTGTGTGTCTCCCTGTGTGTGTGTGTGTGTGTGTGTATCTCTCCCTGTGTGTCACCCTCACCATGCCCACAGTGTTCCTTCTGTCTTGACATAGCTGCCTCAGGACGTTCTGTGTGGGGCAAAAAGAAGATGGAAGAGGAGGCAGCGCCACCAGCATGGAGTCCATGGGAGAGACATAGGGAGGCACACTAAGGATGTAGATAACACTACCACATGATCTACACTAGTGTTAGCTATGGTTTTTCATAGGACTGCAGGTAACTCTACCACATTATCAGCACTAGTGTCATCTGTGTTTTTACATAGGACTGCAGGTAACACTACTACATTATTAGCACTAGTGTTATCTGTGGTTTTACATAGGACTGCAGGTAACACTACCACATTATTAGCACTAATGTCATCTGTGGTTTTACATAGGACTGCAGGTAACACTACTACATTTTCTGTACTCAGATAGCCATGACTGTGTTATCTGTGCTGTTACATAGGACTGCAGGTAATATATATACTGTATTATCTGTACTCAGAGAGTTATCACTGTGTAAGGGGGCCCACTGAGACTTTATCGCCGAAGAGCCCACATGAACCTGGAGCCGGCCCTGCTTACAAATACTGAAACAAAAACTAAAGACCAAACACTGTGTGTAAAAGAGGTCTAATACTTAAGAGATTAACATAATTGTATAGAGCCCACACAAACGTGAGTGACACTAGAAAGTTTCAAGAACCTATTTAACTTTTTTTTAAAATTCTGCATACTAAAAACCCCCAATAAATCACCACATTAAATAAGTAATAAAAAATCAAATTTTATTTTGTAATGTTAAAAATACACAAATAACAGACCAATATATCTAAAATGGATCCTCATAGAGCAGGTGGACAGTAATCACACTCCACAGAGGTCTGTACCCATAAACCCTATTCACAATGTGCTAGTAGCCAATGTAATATGACTACAGCCATATGTCTGACCAGTGAATGTCACAATAGATGAATGGAAAAAGTAAATGCAATCCATCCACAATATATCAACATAAGACAGGAACGCATGTCCCAATATTCAAAAGGTCGGTTACCAAAATACAAAGGGTAAAGATACAGACCGATGTGGAGGTAGTGCTCCTCAACCCCAACGTACGTTTGCTTCCGCTTCTTCGGGGCGTACATTAAACTCACGATTGCCGGGTATAAATATGCTGTAACCACTCCCTCACAGCGGTCCGCAATCACATAGTATTCAGCATATCGCGATACCCTCACAGCAAGGCTGGGTTGCAAGGCGTGCGTCACCGGTGACGCACGCCTGCAACCCAGCCTTGTTGTGAGGGTATCGCGATATGTTGAATACTATGTGATTGCGGACCGCTGTGGAGGAGTGGTTACAGCATATTTATACCCGGCAATCGTGAGTTTAATGTACGCCCCAAGAAGCGGGAAGCAAACGTACGTTGGGGTTGAGGAAGCACTACCTCCACATCGGTCTGTATCTTTACCCTTTGTATTTTGGTAACCGACCTTTTGAATATTGGGACATGCGTTCCTGTCTTATGTTGATATATTGTGGATGGATTGCATTTACTTTTTCCATTCATCTATTGTGACATTCACTGGTCAGACATATGGCTGTAGTCATATTACATTGGCTACTAGCACATTGTGAATAGGGTTTATGGGTACAGACCTCTGTGGAGTGTGATTACTGTCCACCTGCTCTATGAGGATCCATTTTAGATATATTGGTCTGTTATTTGTGTATTTTTAACATTACAAAATAAAATTTGATTTTTTATTACTTATTTAATGTGGTGCTTTATTGGGGGTTTTCTTGCTAGTTGTATATTCCGCATTAATTTTGGCATTTCTGCGATGGAAGGTGTTTAAATTCTGCATACTGTAAACTGACATATATTCAGATTTTCATCTGTTGTCGTAGAAATAAAAAGAAAATGCAATAAATCATAAAACTGTATTTACTTATTCATAATCAAGTGCTCCATCATTAAAGGGGTTCTCCACTTTGGACAATGCCTACTTGTTAGGGCTGCCCAAAGTTCCGATAGTGTGAGCGCCAGTGGATGATAATACATTTTATCAATGCTTGTTTGCACTGGCCTGATTACACAGGCCAATTCCAACTTGATTGTGGACGGAATAATTGCTACAGCAGTTGCTGTTCCCTTATTCGGTTCTGTTGATTATCGGAAGTACATCCCTGATTACTTGGATTGAGCAAATCAAGCTAGGATCATAGATCTGAAGTCAATTTGTTCAAAAACTTTGTTCTTAATAGTATTATGCGCAAATATTCGAATAGCGAATTTTTATCGTGAATATTGCAATTTCGAGAATTTGCGAATATTTCAAATATAGTGATATATATTCATAAAAACGAATATTCGTCAATTTTTTTTTTCATCTGAACCCATTTACCTGCCTGCTTCTTGCTTGTGGGTCAATTTGAGAAGGCTGCAATATCTAGTGAATTAGAATATTCTTCATTATTTAATATAGTTTATGTTATGCGAAAAATCTTCAATTAAATGTGCGCATTAACTGAATCGCGTAAGGGCATTAAGCTACTTTCCTATTGGGTTGGCTTGGTAGAATTGTCGAATATGTAGAATATAGAGCTATATTCGTTACGAATATAGCGCTATATTCTACATATTCGACAATTCTACCAAGCCAACCCAAAAGGAAAGCTGCTTAACGCCCTTAAGCGATTCGATTAAAGCGCGTATTTCATTGAAGATTTTTCGCACAACATAAACTATATTAAATAATGAAGAAAATTCTAAATCAATAATCACTCATTACTGATTTAGAATATTCTTCATTATTTATTATAGTTTCTGTTATGCAAAAAATCGGTAATTAAATATGCGCATTCATCCAATTGCATAAGGGCATTAAGCAACTTTCCTATTGGGTTGGCTTGGTAGAATTGTCGAATATGTAAAATATAGCGCTATATTCTACATATTCGACAATTCAACCAAGCCAAGCCAAGCCAACTCAATAGGATAGTTGCTTAACTCTCTTACGCAATTCGATTATATATATTTAATTACCGATTTTTCGCATAACATAAACTATATTAAATAATGAAGAATATTCAAAATCAGTAATGAGTTATTACTGAATTGTGGGTCAATTCAATTCGAAAAAAAATTGTAATTTTTTTTCATCTGAAGTCATCCCTGCTTAAGTTGCTTTTGGGCCAATGACTGTTCACATTAAATTGGAAAAAATTGTGAATATTCTAAAAAATGAATTAATATATAGCACTATATTATATAGTGCTATATATTCATGTTTTAGAATATTCGCATTACGTGAATATTACATTGCCGATTTTTTGCAATCAATAGAATAGTCTCAAATACGAATATTCGCAAATATATGACGAATATTCTAATGAATATTCGCAAAATATCGCAAATTCGAATATTGCCCCTGCTGCTGATCACTAGTTGTTAATGTTTTTCTGTGCAATATTAAAATGTATTGACTCCGTGTATTTAAACTTCGCCTCAGCTGAAGTTGCATGAGACTTCGGTGAATTACTATTCCTATCTGCACATTTAAAAAGATTTTAAAATAGGAATCCGAAGTGGGCTGTGGTGATATTACCTTGAAGTTTTTTGTGGGCTCCAAAGTATTATGAGTCCTGTGTTTAGAGTGTTTATAAGTGGATACTTCTAGGCAGAGTACTAAATGTGTTGAGACTTTTTTTTTTCAATCTGTTCTTAAGGCGGATTTACAAGGCCCAATTGTCAGGCTGATTATCAGGAATTAACCCTCCTGTGAATGCTCATTCCTGATAATCTGCCAGTGTAAATGTGCTCTAAAACGCTTGTTCATCAGACAGAATGATTTTTCATGCATCACATTAAATCATTGTTTTGGGGCAGCAGATTGTGATGTGTAAACAGTGATGTGCTGCCCAGAAACAATGGCATCACTCATCCCCATAAAGTGGAGATTATCTCTGCATGTAAATGCAGCTTTTCACCCACACTGAAGAGCAGGCAGTTATTGGGAAGGAATGGTTCCGATAATTGCTTGCCAGGTCAGGCAGTGTAAAATGCTGTAATAGTACAGATGTGAACCTGTTTCTTAGATAAAGAGTAAATTTATGTAGATATTCTGAATGTTCTTAAAGGTCAACAAATGTTCTAGCACAATACTATGATAGATATATATATATATAGATATGCATTTGTGCTGTGTAGCAGTGCTGTGTTTGTCAGTTGTGTATTCAGTAGTGCTGTGTGTGCGGAAGTTACTGACCTTGACAGCTCAACTTCTGTAAACCACCAAGGTAGGTTTAATAAGTAGAAAATAATTATTTTTCTAATTGTCTTTTTTCTAAATCTTATAGTCAGGTATGTCTTACCCTCCAGAAAATGCAATATATATGTGGGCCGATAAAGGGGGACTTGACACTTAATTGTTTATACTGTAGAAGACACTCTGGCCCTCACTCACCACCTAGGTTGGGGGTTGATAGAGAATGATACCTCACCACCCACTCACAAGTGTAGTAGAGAGTGGCTCCTGTTACACTCAGAGTGAGTGCCCACACCAAAGCAGTGTACAGGAATGTACTGTGTCATATGGGCAGTACCAAGTGGGGGGAGAATGAAGCCATCTCATCTAAACTCACTCCACTGTGCCCTGCACTTATCAGTGTAGCCGAGAGTGGCTCTCTATTCACCATCCAGCACGATTGGCTCAGTTGCTCCTGCTTCACCAACCTATGGCCAGCCGCTCCTGCTTTATTTAGTGGCCACATAGAAGCTCTGTGGATGGTACCAAGCTGGGGAGGTGCTCATTGCCTTTTGTGCACTGTGGCTCCTGCTGCATTGAGCGCCTACATTGAAATGCTGAACAGGAATGTACAGCATCATGTGGGCACTAGCAAGCACTAGGTGGTCAATGCTTAGAGGCTCCTCTTCCAAGAGGTTCATGCTGACCAAGCACAGGGATGGGGTCGGATTCCACTGATATCTACAAAAGTGGACACTGGTAGCTGATACCTTTGCATTACAACTGTTATTCGTAATTCGGCTAAGTCATTTTCATGAGCATGGGCATGTTGTCTTGAGACAAAACTGCCTTTAAGTGGGTGCATTTTCTATTGCAGTGACCGCCTAGGGATGGGCTGCCTACTAGTATTTTATAATTGTACAATAAGATTTACGTGTAGATATCCAAAAGATGCCCAGCATTGCTGCTACCAAGTCCATGCATGTTTAGAATTGTTATCACTGTATTTTTTTTCCAACAAAAACAGGCTGCTGACAGCCACCTAGCTGGCAATTTTAAATTGATTTAAAAGCATGACCCATAAAGGTATACTTTCAATTACGATATGAAGGGAGTTTCCAAGGACAGATTCAGCAAACAGCAAAGGTCATATGTGGCTTCACGTTTGTTCCTTAAGGATAGCTATTATTTTTGAAGCGTCGATAAGAGTCATTTTGTTTGCATTGTACAGTTTAGGCTACTTTCACACTGCCGTTTTGGTTTCCGTTTGTGAGATCTGTTCTGAATAGATAAGGATCCGCTCAGAATGCATCAGTTTGGCTCCGTTTCACCTCCATTCCACTTTGGAGGCAGACACCAAAAAGCTGCTTGCAGCATTTTGGTGTCCGTCTGATACAACTGAGCCAAACGGACCCGTCCTGACACACAATGTAAGTCAACGGGGACGGATCTGTTTTCAATGACACAATCTGGCACAATAGAAAACGGATCTGTCCTCCATTGACTTTCAATGGTGTCCAAGACGCATTAATTTTGGCTATGTTAAAGTTAATACAAATGGATCCGTTCTGGACGGATGCACGTGATTGTATTATCTGAATGGATGCGTTTCCATGACAGATCCGCACCAAACACGAGTGTGAAAGTAGCCTAACTTTTTGCAGAAGTCTGTAGATACAGGTTAGCAAATGCTATAACACAATGTGCATTGCTTTCATATAACTTTGTTTTGCAATTTCAATTTCATTAAATTAATTCATATTTTTCTCTTTTCTTTGTGTGTTTATAAAATTAGTAACATAAAAATAAGCAGAAGGTCTCCTGCCTGTCAGCTACGTAGATAGTGCATTCATAGGAAGCAAAATGTCATGTGGTTTATTCAGTTGACCACTTTTGTAGCCACCCGTGGCTATATCCCTTTCCGTGGAGGTGCTGGACAGTAATTGAACTGGTCAAACGCCTTCACAGAAGAGGATGCAGCCAGGAGCAGCCAAGAAATGAGTTGTCTGAGTAAACCTTGTTACTGCTGCTATTTTGCTTCATATATATAATGTAGCTCTGGCATTACATAGCCCATGGCTAGAGAGAGTGAAGTTCTCAAAAATTCTATTCAGCTGCCTCATCAAATTTCAGAAACAAATTTGCTTTGTGATGAATTACTTCATCATGAACCCCATTTCTTTGTAAGTAGCAGGCGTAATGACTAGAGATGAGCAAACACCTGGAAGTTCGGGTTCGGAAAGTTCGGCCGAACTTCCCGAAAATGTTCAGGTTCGGGATCCAAACTCGACCCGAACTTTATCCCGAACCCCATTGAAGTCAATGGGGACCCGAACTTTTGGTCACTAAAAAGGCTGTAAAATAGTCCAGGAAAGGGCTAGCAAAAGGCAGCAAATTGTAGGTAAATAAAGTGCAAACAAATGTGGATAGGGAAATGAATTAAAATAAAATAAACAAAAATTAACCAATATCAATTTGAGGGAGGTCCCATAGCAGAGAAACATGCGTCATATCACCCATCACTGGAGAAGGCCACTTTCAGTTATTTCGGCCCAGCACCCAGACAGAGGAGAGAGGTCCCACAGCAAGGAATCATGTGTCATATCACACACCACTGGAGAAGGCCACTTTCAGTTATTTTGGACCAGCACCCAGACAGAGGAGAGAGGTACCACAGCAAGGAATCGTGCATCATATCACCCACCACTGGAGAAGGCCACTTTCAGTTATTTCGGCCCAGCACCCAGACAGAGGAGAGGTCCCACAGCAAGGAATCATGCATCATATCACCCACCACTGGAGAAAGCCACTTTCAGTTATTTCGGCCCAGCACCCAGACAGAGGAGAGAGGTCCCACAGCAAGGAATCATGCGTAATTTCACCCACCACTGGAGAAGGCCACTTTCAGTTATTTCGGCCTCAGCACCCAGACAGAGGAGAAAGGTCCCACAGCAAGGAATCATGCGTCATATCACCCAATACTGGAGAAGGCCACTTTCAGTTATTTCGGCCCCAGCACCCAGACAGAGGAGAGGTCTCGCAGCAAGGAATCATGCATCATATCACCCACCACTAGAGAAGGCCACTTTCAGTTATTTCGGCCCAGCACCCAGACAGAGGAGAGAGGTCCCACAGCAAGGAATCATGCGTAATTTAGCCCACCACTGGAGAAGGCCACTTTCAATTATTTCGGACCCAACACCCAGACAGAGGAAAGAGGTCCCACAGCAAGGAATCATGCGTCATATCACCCACCACTGGAGAAGGCCACTTTCAGTTATTTCGACCCAGCACACAGACAGAGGAGAGAGGTCCCACAGCAAGGAATCATGCGTCATATCACCCACCACTGGAGAAGGCCACTTTCAGTTATTTCGGCCCCAGTACTCAGACAGAGGAGAGGTTCATTCAACTTTGGGTTGCACCGCAAGATCATGGTAAAGTTAAAAAAATGAGGATTCAATAAAGAAGTGCCCCGGAGTACAAGAATACATGGTTGAGGGGGAGGCAGTTATAAATGTCTATTCTGCACAAGGGAGGCACAGGTCCTGTGGGATCCATGCCTGGTTCATTTTTATGAACGTCAGCTTGTCCACGTTGGCTGTGGACAGGCGGCTGTGTTTGTCAGTAATGACGCCCCCTGCCGTGCTGAATACACGTTCAGACAAAACCCTAGCCGCCGGGCAGGCCAGCACCTCCAAGGCATAAAATGCTAACTCTGGCCACATGGACAATTTGGAGACCCAGAAGTTGAATGGGGCCGAACCATCAGTCAGTACGTGGAGTGGTGTGCAGACGTAAAGTTCAACCATGTTAGTGAAATGCTGCCTCCTGCTAACACGTTCCGTATCAGGTGGTGGTGCAGTTAGCTGTGGCGTGGAGACAAAACTTTTCCACATTTCTGCCATGCTAACCCTGCCCTTAGAGGAGCTGGCCGTGACACTGCTGCATTGGCAACCTCTTGCTCCTCCTCTGCCTTCGCCTTGGGCTTCCACCTGTTCCCCTGTGACATTTGGGAATGCTCTCAGGAGCGCGTCTACCAGCGTGCGCTTGTACTCGCGCATCTTCCTATCACGCTCCAGTGCAGGAAGTAAAGTGGGCACATTGTCTTTGTACCGGGGATCCAGCAGGGTGGCAACCCAGTAGTCCGCACACGTTAAAATGTGGGAAACTCTGCTGTCGTTGCGCAGGCACTGCAGCATGTAGTCGCTCATGTGTGCCAGGCTCCCCAGAGGTAAGGACAAGCTGTCCTCTGTGGGAGGCGTATCGTCATCGTTCTCCGTATCCCCCCAGCCATGCGCCAGTGATAGGCCTGAGCTGTGTCGGGTGCCACCCCGCTGTGAACCTGCTTCATCTTCATCCTCCTCATCCTCTTCGTCCTCCAGTAGTGGGCCCTGGCTGGCCACATTTGTACCTGGCCACTGCTGTGGCAAAAAAACTCCCTCTGAGCCATTCTAACAGACTGGCCTGAAAGTACTAAAAATGACCCGTCACCTCCTCCTCCTCCTCCTGGGCCACCTCCTCTTCCATCATCGCCCTAAGCGTTTTCTCAAGGAGACATAGAAGTGGTATTGTAACGCTGATAACGGTGTCATCGCCACTGGCCATGTTGGTGGAGTACTCGAAACAGTGCAACAGGGCATACAGGTCTCGCATGGAGGCCAAGTCATTGGTGGTGAAGTGGTGCTGTTCCGCAGTGCGACTGACGCGTGCATGCTGCAGCTGAAACTCCACTATGGCCTGCTGCTGCTCACACAGTCTCTCCAGCATGTGCAAGGTGGAGTTCCACCTGGTGGGCACGTCGCATATGAGGCGGTGAGCGGGAAGGCCGAAGTTACGCTGTAGCGCAGACAAGCGAGCAGCGCCGGATGCGCACACAGATGGCCCGCACTTTATGCAGCAGCTCTGACATGTCGGGGTAGTTGTGAATGAACTTCTGCACCACCAAATTCAGCACATGTGCCAGGCAATGGATGTGCGTCAAACTGGCTAGTCCCAGAGCTGCGACGAGATTTCGCCCATTATCGCACACCACCAGGCCGGGCTTGAGGCCCACCGGCAGAAACCACTTGTCGGTCTGTTGTTCAATACCCCGCCACAACTCCTGCGCGGTGTGGGGCCTGTCCCCCAAACATGTGAGTTTCAGAATGGCCTGCTGACGTTTACATTGGGCTGTGCTGAAGTTAGTGGTGAAGGTGTGTGGCTGACTGGATGAGCTGGTGGAAGCAGAGGAGGAGGAAGCTGAGTAGGAGGAGGAGGCTACAGGAGGCAAAGAATGATGCCCTGCGATCCTTGGCGGCGGAAGGACATGCGCCAAGGAACTCTCCGCCTGGGGCCCAGCCGCCACTACATTTACCCAGTGTGCAGTTAGGGAGATATAGCGTCCCTGGCCGTGCTTACTGGTCCACGTATCTGTGGTTAGGTGGACCTTGCCACAGATGGCGTTGTGCAGTGCACACTTGATTTTATCGGATACTTGGTTTTGCAGGGAAGGCACGGCTGTCTTGGAGAAGTAGTGGTGGCTGGGAACAACATACTGTGGGACAGCCATGGACATCAGCTGTTTGAAGCTATCTGTGTCCACCAGCCTGAAGGACAGCATTTCAAAGGCCAGTAGTTTAGAAATGCTGGCATTCAGGCCCAGGGCTCGAGGGTGGCTACGTGGGAATTTACACTTTCTCTCCAAAGTTTGTGAGATGGAGAGCTGAACTCTGCCGTGTGACATGGTGGAGATGCTTGGTGACGCAGGTGGTGTTGTCAGTGGCACATCCTCTGTTTGGTGGGCGGCAGGTGCCAACATTCCTCCCGAGGCGGAGGAAGAGGCCGAGGCAGCAGCAGAAGAGGGAGGAGGGGGAGCCAGAGTGAGTTCCTTGCTTTTTAGGTGTTTACTCCACTGCAGTTCATGCTTTGCATGTAGATGCCTGGTCATGCAGGTTGTGCTAAGGTTCAGAACGTTAATGCCTCGCTTCAGGCTCTGATGGCACAGCGTGCAAACCACTTGGGTCTTGTCGTCAGCACATTGTTTAAAGAAGTGCCATGCCAGGGAACTCCATGAAGCTGCCTTTGGGGTGCTCGGTCCCTGGTGGCGGTGGCCAGTAGCAGGCGAACTCTCTTGGCGACGGCTGTTCTGCTTTTGCCCCCTGCTCCCTCTTTTGCTACGCTGTTGGCTCAGTCTCACCACTGCCTCTTCCTCTGAACTATGAAAGTCAGTGGCACGACCTTCATTCCATGTGGGGTCTAGGACCTCATCGTCCCCTGCATCGTCTTCCACACAGTCTTCCTCCCTAAACTCCTGTTCGGTCTGCACACTGCAGAAAGAAGCCGCATTTGGCACCTGTGTTTCATCATCATCAGAGACGTGCGGACTGCGATGAGGTGGTATTCCCATGTCCTCATCGTCAGGAAACATCAGTGGTTGTGCATCAGTGCATTCTATGTCTTCCACCACTGGGGAAGGGCTAGGTGGATTCCCTTGGGAATCCCTGCCAGCAGAGTCTTCAAACAGCATAAGAGACTGCTGCATAACTTGAGGCTCAGACAGTTTCCCTGATATGCATGGGGGTGATGTGACAGACTGATGGGCTTGGTTTTCAGACGCCACCTGTGCGCTTTCTGCAGAAGACTGGGTGTGAGATAATGTGAACGTGCTGGATCCACTGTCGGCCACCCAATTGACTAGCGCCTGTACCTGCTCAGGCTTTACCATCCTAAGAACGGCATTGGACCCCACAAAATTATGATGTAAATTCTGGCGGGTACTGGAAAATGAGGTAATTGGTACACTAGGACGTGTGGCTGTGGCAGAATGGCCACGTCCTCTCCCAGCACCAGAGGGTACACTAACACCACCACGACCGCGTCCGCGTCCCTTACTAGATGTTTTCCTCATTGTGACCGTTCACCAAGCAGCACAAGAAGAAAAAAAAATATTTGGCCCAATGTATTGATTTCAAATTCAGGCCTTTTTTTACAGGCACCTTAATCTATCTGCCTATTTATTTATGTAGCGTATTACACTAATCCAGGCAAAGGGTTAGTATTTAGGCCCTGGATGAAAGGTATCCTTTTATGGACAGATTTACACTTGGCCTGCAACAGCTGGAACACCAGATTCAGGGTATTGCTATATTGGCAAGTAAATTTCACCCCAGAACAAAATATACCCTTTTACGGACAGATTAACACTTGGCCTGCAACAGCTGGAAAACCAGATTCAGGGTATTGCTATTTTGGCAATTGAATTTCACCCGAGAACAAAATATATGTTTTGGCGGACACTATTATAGTTTGCCAGCCACAGCTGGGACACCAGATTTAGGGAATTGCTATTTTGGCAATTGAATTTCACCCTAGAACAAAATATATAGTTTGCAGGACACTATCAAACTTGGCCAGCCACAGCTGAAACCACTGATTTATGGTATTTCTATTTTGGCAATTGAATTTTACCCCAGAAAAAAATATATAATTTGCAGGACACTATGAAGTTTGGCCAGCCACAGCTGAAACCACTGATTTATGGTATTGCTATTTTGGCAATTGAATTTCACCCCAGAACAAAATATATGTTTTGGCGGACACTATTATAGTTTGCCAGCCAGTGCTGGGACACCAGATTTAGGGGATTGCTATTTTGGCAATTGAATTTCACCCAAGAACAATGGGTGGAATAGCCTTCCTGCAGAAGAACATGGAATAGCCTTCCTGCAGAAGTGGTAGCTGCAAATACAGTGAAGGAGTTTAAGCATGCATGGGATAGGCATAAGGCCATCCTTCATATAAGATAGGGCCTGCGGCTATTCATTGTATTCAGCATATTGGGCAGACTAGATGGGCCAAATGGTTCTTATCTGCCGACACATTCTATGTTTCTATGTTTCTATATAATTTGCAGGACACTATGAAACTTGACCAGCCACAGCTGAAACCACTGATTTATGGTATTGCTATTTTGGCAATTGAATTTCACCCCAGAACAAAATATATGTTTTTGCGGACACTATTATAGTTTGCCAGCCAGTGCTGGGACACCAGATTTAGGAGATTGCTATTTTGGCAATTGAATTTCACCCCAGAACAAAATATATAGTTTGCAGGACACTATGAAACTTGGCCAGCCACAGCTGAAACCACTGATTTATGGTATTGCTATTTTCGCAATTGAATTTCACCCCAGAACAAAATATATCCTTTGCAGGACACTATGAAACTTGACCAGCCACAGCTGAAACCACTGATTTATGGTATTGCTATTTTGGCAATTGAATTTCACCCCACAACAAAATATATCCGTTGCAGGACACTATTATACTTTGCCAGCCACAGCTGTAACCACTGATTTATGGTATTGCTATTTTGGTAATTGAATTTCACCCCAGAACAAAATATATAATTTGCAGGACACTATGAAACTTGGCCAGCCACAGCTGAAACCATTGATTTATGGTATTGCTATTATGGCAATTGAATTTCACCCCAGAACAAAATATATGTTTTGGCAGACACTATTATATTTTGCCATCCACAGCTCTGACACCAGAATTATGGTATTGCTATTTTGGCAATTGAATTTCACCCCAGAACAAAATATATGTTTTTGCGGACACTATTATAGTTTGCCAACCAGTGCTGGGACACCAGATTTAGGGGATTGCAATTTTGACAATTGAATTTCACCACAGAAAATAATCTATCCTTTGCCAGACAGCAGACAGTTTTATACTTGGCTAGCCAAAGCTGGAACACCAGATTTAGGGGATTGGTTTTTTGGCAATTGTATTTAACCCCTTAATAAAATATAGAAATTGCTATCCTGAGTTTATAGGGGTGACAATTATCACAGCCAAGACTCTGATGTAGGATATAGCAAAAAAATAACTAGTATTGATGCATTGATGGACTTGGTGGCAGCTTGTTCTGGTGCACCATAAGTCACAAAATGGCTGCCGATCACCCCAGAAAATAAGTGACAGAAAAACGCTCTGTGCAGCCTAAAAACCAGTGAGCAAGTAACTAGCAGAAGTTCAATCATTCACAGCTGTAGATCGATCACTTTATTAGGTGCTTTTCCTGACTTTTCCCTGCCTAATCTCGCCCTCACAGCAGCTTCGTCCTCTCCCTACACTAATCAGAGCAGTGTGACGTGTGGTGCTACATGACTCCAGCTTAAATTGAGGCTGGGTCACATGCTGCACTTGGCCAATCACAGCCATGCCATTAGTAGGCATGGCTGTGATGGGCTTTTAGGGCAAGAAGTAAAACGCTAGCTGATTGGATGCTGCGCAGCCCTTCAGAAAGCGGGAAGAAATCGCCGAACAACGAACCCGAACCCAAACTTTTTTGAAAATGTTCGGGTTCGGGTCCGTGTCCCGAACACCCCAAAATTCGGTACGAACCCAAACTATTCTCGAACTGTTTTCTCAACACTAGTAATGATGGGAAACAACAATTTTGCCAAGATCCCGCCCCCCCATCATTGAACCCCTCATGACTGATTGCGGCATCTGAGATGACCATTGAGGGCTGCAGAGCGTGATGACATTATCACGCTGGCCAGCTTAATGACATCCTACATCACCGCACACAAGATTTTTCCTAGGATCTAGATTGCCGCGGTGGACTCTTCACGCACAAATGAATTAGGTGAGTATGTTTTTTTTTTTTTTTTTTACTGCCATGTTGGAAAAAATAATTCATTACCACGAAGCACAAGGGAAATTGGCTTCACTGTGATTTGAATTTTCCCTGAAATCCGGATTGAAGCCCACTTCATGTACTTCAATTCACTCAACACTACCCATGGTCTCTGCTCCACCAGCACTGGTAATATAAAAGTATGCTTTCAGTTTATTATACCACAACATGCAAATAAACCTCCCTATGCCGTTATGCATGATGCATTTATATTCAGGAGCGCAGACCCTGCACATATAGTGTGTTGCTCCTAGTTACCTCTGTGTGCAAGAGCAACCAATGAGAGGAAGAGCACACACAGCTATAGGTACCACCTTATCGAGTGGCACCTTCATGTGTGAAAGCGCTCCTATTTTGGGAGTAGCATTCATGTGCACTTTTGCCCCACCTATCTAATAGGCAACCTTGATTAGGTGGTAAATATAGCTGTGTGTGCTCTTCCTCTCATTGGCTGCTGTCGCACACAGAGGTAACTAGGAGCAACACACTATATGTGCAGGGTCTGCGCTCCTGAATGGGAATTCATAACTAGAGTTGAGAGAACACCTGGAAGTTCGGGTTCGCCGGGTTTGGCCGAACTTCGCCACAAAGTTCGAGTCCATATGGAGTAGGAGGTTGAGGAGGCGGTGGACGTGGCGGAGTAGGTGGAAGCGGTGGTGAAGGAGGTAGTCGCCAACAACACTGGTGTTTTTTTTTTTTTTTTACTTGGGTAGACCGCAAAACATTGGGAAATATAGAAAAGAAAACAAAGAGAATTTGCGCTGGAATAAAACAAAGGCTGGGTGAGTCCGGCATACATGTATTTTCTGAACAAGGTATGGACAAGTCCTGTGGGATCCATGCCTGGTTCATTCTAATGAACGTGAGCTTGCCACATTGGCTGTGGATAGGCAGTTGCGCTTGTCTGTGATTATGCCCCCGCCGTGCTAAACACACATTCAGACAATACCCTGGCTGCAGGGCAGGCCAGCACCTCCAAGCCATAAAGGGCAAGCTCAGGCCATGTGCCCAATTTGGAGACCCAGAAGATGAATGGGGCAGACTCATCAGTCAGTACATGTAGGCATGTGCACACATACAGTTCCACCATGTTACTGAAATGCTGACTCCTGCTAAGACGTTCCATATCAGCTGGTGCTGGTTCTTGTGGTGTGCTGGCAAAGCTTTTCCACATTTCGGCCATGCTTTCCCTGCCTTCTGAGGTGCTGCCCGTGCCCCAGCTGCTTGGGCAACTTCTCCCTCCTCCTCTGCCTTCGCCTTGTGCTTCCACTGAGGCCCCGGTGACAGGTGGGAATGCCATCAGCAGCACATCTACCAGCGTGCGCTTGTATTTGCGCATCCTCTGACCACCCTCCAGTGAGGCAATTGAGGACAGCACATTATCCTTGTCACGGGGATCCAGCAGGGTGGCCACCCAGTAATCAGCACTGGTTAGAATGTGGGCAACTCTGCGGTCATTTCGCAGCCACTGCAGCATGTAGTCGCTCATGTGTGCCAGGCTGCCTAGAGGCAACGACAAGCTGTCCTCTGTGGAAGGTGTATCGTCTGTGTCCTCCGTATCCCCCCAGCCACGCTGCCACGTTGCCACGCTGCAGTGATGGTCCTGTGCTGCTTTGGGTGCCTCCCTGCTATGCACACGGTTCCTCCTCACCCCCCCTCTTCCTTCTCATCCTGTGCACTGGCTAGACAATTGTGTACCTGGCCTATTTTGGTGCAGGAACCCACCCTGTGAGCCACTTGTGAATGACTGACCTGATAACCATGAAAATGATCCCTCTTCCCACTACTCTTCCTCCTGTGCCACATCCAAAGACGATGTGCCGACCTTACTTCCTGCACTGGAGCGTGATAGGAAGATGCGCAAGTACAAGCGCACACTGGTAGACGCGCTCCTGAGAGCATTCCCAAATGTCACAGGGGAACATGTGGAAGCCCAAAGCAAAGGCAGAGGAGGAGCAAGAGGTCGCCAAAGCAGCAGTGTCACGGCCAGCTCCTCTGAGGGCAGGGTTAGCATGGCAGAAATGTGGAAAAGTTTTGTCTCCACGCCACAGCTAACTGCACCACCACCTGATACGGAACGTGTTAGCAGGAGGCAGCATTTCACTAACATGGTTGAACAGTACGTCTGCACACCCTCCACGTACTGACTGATGGTTCGGCCCCATTCAACTTCTGGGTCTCCAAATTGTCCACGTGGCCAGAGTTAGCATTTTATGCCTTGGAGGTGCTGGCCTGCCCGGCGGCCAGCGTTTTGTCTGAACGTGTATTCAGCATGGCAGGGGGCGTCATTACTGACAAACGCAGTCGCCTGTCCACAGCCAACGTGGACAAGCTGACGTTCATAAAAATGAACCAGGCATGGATCCCACAGGACCTGTGCCTCCCTTGTGCAGAATAGACATTTATAACTGCCTCCCCCTCAACCATGTATTCTTGTACTCCGGGGCACTTCTTTATTGAATCCTCATTTTTTTTAACTTTACCATGATCTTGCGGTGCAACCCAAAGTTGAATGAACCTCTCCTCTGTCTGGGTGCTGGGCCAAAATAACTGAAAGTGACCTTCTCTAGTGGTGGGTGAAATGACACATGATTCCTTGCTGTGGGACCTTTCTCCTCGGGCTGGGTGCTGGGCCGAAATAACTTAAAGTGGCCATCTCCAGTGGTGGGTGATATGATGCCTTATTCCTTGCTGTGGGACCTCTCTCCTCTGTCTGGGTGCTGGAGCCGAAATAACTGAGTGGCCTTCTCCAGTGGTGGGTGATATGACGCATGATTCCTTGCTGTGGGACCTCTCTCCTCTGTCTGGGTGCTGGGACCGAAATAACTGAAAGTGGCCTTCTCCAGTGGTGGGTGATATGACGCATGATTCCTTGCTGTGGGACCTCTCTCCTCTGTCTGGGTGCTGAGGCCGAAATAACTGAGTGGCCTTCTCCAGTGGTGGGTGATATGACGCATGATTCCTTGCTGTGGGACCTCTCTCCTCTGTCTGGGTGCTGGGGCCAAAATAACTGAAAGTGGCCTTCTCCAGTGGTGGGTGATATGACGCATGATTCCTTGCTGTGGGACCTCTCTCCTCAGTCTGGGTGCTGGGCCGAAATAACTGAAAGTGGCCTTCTCCAGTGTTGGGTGATATAACGCCTTATTCCTTGCTGTGAGACCTCTCTCCTCTGTCTGGGTGCTGGGCCGAAATAACTGAAAATGGCCTTCTCCAGTGGTGAGTGATATGATACATGATTCCTTGCTGTGGGACCTCTCTCCAATTGATATTGGTTAATTTTTTTTTATTTTATTTTAATTCATTTCCCTATCCACATTTGTTTGTAGGGCATTTACCTACATTTTGCTGCCTTTTGCAGCACTCTTGACCTTTCCTGGACTATTTTACAGCCTTTTTAGTGCCCAAAAGTTCGGGTCCCCATTGACTTCAATGGGGTTCGGGTTCGGGATAAAGTTCGGGTCGAGTTCGGATCCCGAACCCGAACATTTTCGGGAAGTTCGGCCGAACTTCTGAAACCCGAACATCCAGGTGTTCGCTCATCTCTACTCTGAGCTTTTTAGCAGGGGACCGGGTGGGTTACAATTTGAAGGAACTGGAGGCACTGCCAGCCACCCAATCTACTATCGCCTGTATTTGTTATGGTCTCACCATTCGTAGAGTGGCATTCGGGCCTACAAAATAACGCTGAACTTTCTGTCTCCTACTTGCAGCTGAGGAAGTTGTTTCATTTGGGCATTTAGCTGGCACAGATCGACCACTTCCGCTCCCTGCAACAGTAGCTCCACCAACACCAGCAGCACCACGACCAGGGCCATGTCCATTATTTGGTGTTCTCCTCATTCTTTGCGTTCACCCACCAAACTAACAGACGGATTTACAAAAAAAAATTTTCCCAGTCATGTATGCAGTGCAGGGGTAGTTTGAAAGAAAAAAGGGGTACAGATCACCCAACAATCTAAACCCTGCCTAATTTACAGAATATATTTCCATGTCAGGTATGCAGTGCAGCAGGAACACCCCCTCCAAGCCACTTGTGAATGACTGATAACCATGGAGTGCAGGCCGCAAATTTACTTTATTGAAAAAAAGTGATTTCCTTTTTCACCCACAATGTCACAGTTGTATTTACTTATTATATTACATTCTAAAAAAATGGAGTGCAGGCCGTAAATTTACTTTATGGCAAAAAAATAAAAGTGATTTTCTTTTTCACCCACAATTTCACAGTTGTATTTACTGATTATATTTCACTCACAGAAATGCAGCGCAAGCCGCAAAGGTACTTTTTAGCAAAAAATAAATTAATTTGTCCCCCCAGATTCTAACAGATGGATTTACTGAATTGATTACACTGTCACATGTGCAGCACAGGGTTACTTTACTGAAAAAAAATGTGAATATGTCACCCCCTGGGTCCTTGAACTCACAGACAGATTACCTATATCTTTTCCCCTTCCCCTGGCACATATACAGTGCAGGTGCACTTAAAAATGGGTATATGTCGCCCATTGAACAACAACAGCAGGATTAAATTATTGTCCCTGGCACATATGCAGGTGCAAGTGCACTGCACTTGCACAAAATGGCCACCAACACCCACCTAACTAACAGACGGATTAAAGCGTATTTTTCTGTGTCACTGGGCTCAGGGCAGGGTACAAAAATGTTGCATTGCACCCACAAAAAAAACCCAAAAAAACGCTGTAGATCGCAGAGTTAACACCAAGTTCTGATATCAGATTCTTTCCCAATCTCTCCCTCACAGCAGCAGCAGCATCCTATCCCTACACTAGTAAGATCTGACATGACGTGCAGCACTACGTGACTCCAGCTTATATAAAGGCTGGGTCACATGCTGCACTGGCCAATCACAGCCATGACATTATTAGGCATGGCTGTGATGGTTTCTAAGGGCACACATCTTAAACGCTTGTTGATTGGCTGCCCTGCAGTTTTTCAAGAAGCTTTATTAAACGGTCGGACATTGAACTGGGTTTGGGTCCGGGTACAAAAAACCCTAAAGTTTGGTACTAACCCGAACGCTACAGTTCGGGTTCACTCAACACTATTCATAATGGCATAGGGAGGTTTAGCATATGACCTGCCTGAACTGAGACCACCTTGGCGCTGGGTTGGTGGGCTCAGATGTGTTTTGATCAAAATGTGTTAGCGAAGAGTCTCAGATTTTATCATTAGAGTGAGGGCTTAGTCCATATGTTATGTTTGCATCTATTATTATAGTGCATTATTTTCTGTGACATTATCAATGTAGCCATGTACATCCGCAACAATTATTATCACCTCTTGCAGGATGTTTTATATCTATTTTCAATGTAATCAGTGAACCAAAAATTCTATGACCAGGATAAAAACCAATTGACTCAAACATAGAATGATGCCTCAATCATAGGGAACGTCAGATTGGGAGTATCCTATTATGGGGAAGAGCAAAGCTTAAAGGGGCTGGCCACTTTATAAGTGTTTTCTATATGATGTATACAATAAGCAAATCAGGGAAAATAGCCATGTACATCCGCAACAATCACTATCATATCGTGCAGGATGCTTTATATCTTTTTTCCGTGATTTGTTTAACTTGTCTTGAAGGAGTGGCACCTTCATGTGTGACTAGCACATGGGAGTAGCATTCATGTGCACTTTTGCCCCACCTATCTAATAGACGACCTTGATTAGGTGGTACATATAGCTGTGTGTGCTCCTCATCTCATTGGCTGCTGTTGCACACAGAGGTAACTAGGAACAACACACTATATGTGCAGGGTCTGCTCTCCTGAATATAAATTCCTAGTGGCATAGGGAGGTTTAGCATAGGACCTGTCTGAACTGAGACCAACTTGGTGCTGTGTAGGTGGGCACAGATGTGTTTTTATCAAATGTTTTGGCTAAGAGTCTCAGATGTTATCATTAGAGTGAGGGCTTATTCCATATGTTATGTTTGCATCTATTATTATAGTGCATTATTTTCTGTGACATTATAAATGTAGCCATGTACATCCGCAACAATTATTATCACATTTTGCAGGATGTTTTATATCTATTTTCAATGTAATCAGTGAACCAAAAATTCTATGACCAGTATGAGAACCAATTGACTCAAACATAGAATGATGCTTTAATCATAGGGAACGTCAGATTGGGAGTATCCCATTATGGGGAAGAGCAAAGCTTAAAGGGGATGGCCACTTTATAAGTGCTTCCTATATGATGTATACAATAAACAAATCAGGGAAAATTGTCATGTACATCCGCAACAATTATTATCACATTTTGCAGGATGTTTTATATCTATTTTCAATGTAATCAGTAAACCAAAAATCCTATGACCAGTATGAAAACCAATTGACTCAAACATAGAATGATGCTTTAATCATAGGGAACGTCAGATTGGGAGTATCCCATTATGGGGGAGAGCAAAGCTTAAAGGGGCTAGCTATATTCTAAGTGTTTCCTATATGATGTATACAATAAACAAATTAGGGAAAATAGCCATGTACATCCACAACAATTACTATAATATCCTGCAGGATGTTTTATATCTTTTTTCCGTGATTTGTTTAACTTGTCTTGAAGGAGTGGCACCTGCATGTGTGAACATGGGAGTAGCATTCATGTGCACTTTTGCCCCACCTATGTAATAGACAACCTTGATTAGGTGGTACATATAGCTGTGTGTGCTCCTCCTCTCATTGGCTGCTGTTGCACAAAGAGGTAACCAGGAACAACACACTATATGTGCAGGGTCTGCAATCCTGAATATAAATGCATAGCGGCATTGGGAGGTTTTGCATAGGACCTGCCTGAACTGAGACCACCTTGGTGCTGTGTAGGTGGGCACAGATGTGTTTTGATCAAATGTGTTGGTTAAGAGTCTCAGATGTTATCATTAGAGTGAGGGCTTATTCCATATATTATGTTTGCATGTATTATTATAGTGCATTATTTTCAGTGACTTCACTGAGTACCTTGATTTGATAATGTTGCCTAATGGAATGCAGTAAACTGAATATCTTAGTTTCTATTGATATGTATCAGTCTTATTTTTTATAGTCTCGAAATTGTGTCCAATTTGCCAACCTAGATGTAACAATACTTAGATTGGTTAACACATCATTGCCTTGTATAGAAATGGTCAAAGTCTTGTGTTTTTTTCAAACATATAATATAAAGAGGCAACAAGTCAAGTTGTTATATTTCAGATCTATCAACTGCCGTTGTCATTGAATAAAGCGCAATAGACTTGCATAAACACAATTTTCCTGAGTTTATAGCGGGTATATGGAGGTAGGTCTGCTTACCCCAGTTGTTTGTTGGAGCTGTGCATGTTGTAATTTTACACTCACAGCTAGTGCCTACTACTTACAATTTGCTGCACCTGACCTTCAGTCACTTATATTCACTCTCCCGCATTCGGTGCCGGCACCTAAGTATCGCGTGCACAGGTTTGGGATCCGAAGAGATTCACTCCCGTCTGTGGCTTGTAAGTGGCTGTTTTTGCCGTAGACAATGTCGTGCTTCAATTGTTTTCAGTTTGATACATCTGCAAAAGGCTAATTCGGAACACCGATAAACTGTATACCAGGCACGTTTTGAAACACTCAATTGTTTCTTCCTCAGTAGTTTCTTTTGGTGGTACTTAGGTGCTGCCACCGAATATGGGAGAGTGAATACAAGCGGCTGAAGGCAAGGTGCAGTGAATTGTAAGTAATATGCACTAGCTATGAGTGGAAAATTACAACATCCAAGGCTCTAACAAACAACTTGGGTAAGCAGACCTACCTCCATATACCCACTATCATGACAGGAAAATTGTGTTCATGCAAGTCTATTGCGCTTTATTCAATGACAACGCCGGTTGATAGATCTGAGATATAGCATCTTGACTTGTTGCCTGTTTATATTATATGTTTGGAAAAACTGCAAGACTTTGACCATTTCTATACGAGGCAATCATGTGTTAACCAATCTACGTATTGTTACATCTAGGTTGGCAAATGGACACAAGTTATTTTTTAATATATGAAGGAACACCAAGACACATATTTTTAATAATGGTGCTTGAGCTCTGCAACATTTAGAGGGACTGGATCCTGTTATTTTTTATCTGCATATTTTTTATCCACATATTTGTGCATGTTCATATTATGTGTTTTATTAAACCATTTTATTTGTCTGTAATATGGTATGGTAGTATATTCATGTAGCTGGCCATTGGTATGTTCTTTACGGGTTAATTTGCTAGGTGGTATAGCAGGCCAAGTGAGATTCTGGGTGAGCGCTTTTATTAATTGTGTTCTCTAAATTGTGAATAATATTACATGAAAACACAATCTGCCCTTGAGTAACAGCTAATGGATATTAGATCCGCTGTATTGTTCATGTTCAAAATTCTTGTTTTTCCACAAAGAACTTTTAAAATGCTTTTTTAACAAAGCCATTTCTGCCAATGTTTTAAGCAGGCCCATAATCTTGCTTGGAGTTTAGTAGTAATTATATTTCTAGACTCCACTGGCTATTTCACTTGTGTAGATAGCCTGAGGTGTTATTTGTAATTTTTATAAAAATTCAACAGTACACATATTTAAAAGTAAGTGCTGTATTTGCTGCAGGCAGTTCTCAATCATAAGTTGTTTCCTGATCTTCTTTTGATTATTCCGGTGGTTGGACGGGACCTATTTATTTACCTTTATAGGACTGCTTTGTGAGACATGAGGTACTTTATTCTCTGTTTAATTTTATCATGATAGAAACTAATAAAACACCCTAATATAAATGTGATAATTTGGGATAGAATAATGTGCTCTTTGGCTGTCTAAGGAGGAGTTAGATTAATAAAAATACATTGTCATCATGGTTGAATTAACTTTTGAACTTGAGTTGGCGATTTTAACAATTTTTTGGCATCAACCAGAATTTTCTTTGTTCGAAGCAAATCAATATGCTAAATGCATTTAAATTATTTTAGTAACTTATATTATGTTTCCCCCTGCAAGCCTCACTTAGCACGATTCTACACAACTGTAGTTTGGAGCCACATGTACTCTATTTGCTCCGAAGAGTCTCCAGCATATGACTTTTTAGTCTAATAAAAGTCTTCTTGCACAAATCTTTGGCTGGCTTTGTTGTCATTTATATTTGTCATAAGCATCAGACAGTTATTTTTGGATTTGTATGCATTAAGCTATACGTGCCCTTTAATTTTTTATGAATTATTGAAAGCCTGCATTTCAAGGATTAATTCAAAGAATGACATATAATACCTTCATTTAAGCATTCACACTTTGCCTGAATAGTCTTAATAGGCAAAAAAACATGACAGCTAATGCTATTTCAGTGATCTTATGCATATGGTAATGACATAATTATTTAACTATTTTCTACCCACCATGCCAATCAAATATGGTTAGATTTTGAGGGCTGCATGCACGTATAGATGAATGAAGTTTTAAAAAGCTCAAATTGTCAACTTTGCCAAATTTCAACAAGAAATTCGATTTGTTCTATAAATCAGGTATACCCAGGCCACTCTTCCTTAGGGTAGGGCCACACGGATCAGACATACTGCAGGTGGGTTGCGGCCATATTGCGGTTAAGAACCGCGTGGCCAATTAGCCCGCAGCTGCATTTCTTGTAATAATAAAGACCACCCTGTATAGTCCTTCCTAATTGTGAATGGACGCGTGACACCTGGTTTGCTGTTCCGGCCTGCAGTATCCTGCAGTATCAGCTCTGGCATACCCACTTCACCAACCCCCAGTGCTCTCCTGTCCTACAGGTGAGAGCCCTTCTTTTGCCATCTGCTTTTCCTACTTTTTGATATCATCTAATATCGATGAGAAAATGTCATTCAGAATATTCAGCTCCTCCTCTCTCTGTATCTTACCGACTTTTCTAGGGCATGGAGACTTTGAAGGATAATTTTGAAGATGTAAGCCAGAAAATTATGAGGATGGTCATCATTAGGACCTGGCCCCCCTAATGGGTGCAGACTGGATGGTATTAGTTTGGCATGCTGGCAGTCAAAAAGAAATGCTTCTAGCTTATTGGTATTGAATTACATCTTAGTTTCTGGCTTATGTAGGAATAAGCAGTGGCGTATCTATCAGGAGGCAAACAAGGCATTTGCCTAGGGCGGCACTTCCAATGGGGCGGCAAGATGCCTTGTTTGCCTCAGTGATAGATTTTTTTTTTTGTCCGGGCAGCGCTGCTGCCTGCTGGGGGTGCGCCGGCGCCGCTCCTCCCCACCCAGCGAATTTGTAGGCAATTTATTCGCTCCACTTGCCTGAGAGAAGCGCCGGAAGACTCACACAGGCGCACTGGCAGAGGCATTGAAGTGCGCATGCGCCTGCCAGTGCGCCTGTGAGTCTTCCGCGCTCTCTTCTCAGGCAAGTGGAGTGAATAAATTACCTACAACGGCGCTGGGCAGGTAGGAAATCTTTGGAATCGGATGACACTGGGGAGGGAGAATCTGTGGATGACACTGAGGGGGAATCTGTGGATGACACCAAGGGGGAATATGTGGATGACACTAAAGAGGGGGAATCTGGATGACACTGAGGGGGAGAATCTGTGGATGACACTGAGGGGGAATCTGTGGATGACACTAAGGGGGGAATATGTGGATGACACTAAAGAGGGGGAATCTGTGGATGACACTGAGGGGGGAATCTGTGGATGACACTAAGGGGGAATATGTGGATGACACTAAAGAGGGGGGATCTGTGGATGACACTGAGGGGGAGAATTTGTGGATGACACTGAGGGGGAATCTGTGGATGACACTAAGGGGGGAATATGTGGATGACACTAAAGAGGGGGAATCTGTGGATGACACTGAGGGGGAATCTGTGGATGACACTAAGGGGGAATATGTGGATGACACTAAAGAGGGGGAATCTGTGGATGACACTGAGGGGGGAATCTGTGGATGACACTAAGGGGGAATATGTGGATGACACTAAGAGGGGGGAATCTGTGGATGACACTGAGGGGGGAATATGTAGATGACACTAAAGAGGGGGAATCTGTGGATGACACTGAGGGGGGAATCTGTGGATGACACTGAGGGGGAATATGTGGATGACACTAAAGAGGGGGAATCTGTGGATGACACTGAGGGGGGAATCTGTGGATGACACTGAGGGGGAATCTGTGGATGACACTGAGGGGGGAATCTGTGGATGACACTAAGGGGGGAATATGTGGATGACACTAAAGAGGGGGAATCTGTGGATGACACTGAGGGGGGAATCTGTGGATGACACTGAGGGGGAATCTGTGGATGACACTGAGGGGGGAATATGTGGATGACACTGAGGGGGGGGGATCTGTGGATGACACTGAGGGGGGGGGAATCTGTGGATGACACTGAGGGGGGGGGAATCTGTGGATGACACTAAAGAGGGGGGAATCTGTGGATGACACTAAGGGGGGGGGGAATATGTGGATGACACTAAAGAGGGGGGGGAATCTGTGGATGGCACTTAAGGGGGGGATCTGTGGATGACACTTAAGGGGGGGATCTGTGGATGACACTTAGTGGGATCAAGGGAGGGGTGTGAGGTGTGGCTGTCGTTATTCACTTTTAAATACAGGAATACAGGAATACAGGAAAGGATGGAGCCTAAAAGGAAGGGCGGGGTTTTACAGAGAAAGGGGTTTGGCCTTGACAGGAAGGGGCGGGTCAAATTTATATTAGGGGATGCCCGAGTTTAGTCTCGCCTAGGGCAGCACAAAACCAAGATACACCACTGGGAATAAGTAAATGTAGGAATAAAACTGATGCATAATAAATCTCCCTCCACTTTTCCTTCATTCTCCCTGCATTATCCCTCTACAATGCCCTTCTAATATTCACTTTCAGAAACTCTGACCCTACCGCATGAGCGCTTACTACATATCTTCCTATGCTCAGCTAACAATACAATGGTAGAGATTCTGCCAAAGATAAATCATCAAACACCAAAAATATAAAATATCAAAAAATAAAGATCTGAATTCAGACATGCAGACACAAAAACTGCACACACTGCATCTTACTATGCAATAAAAGGAGACCATTAGTAATTTTACATCTTGTTTGCAAGAATAATGGTAGAAAACAATGTCAACTATTATATATATACATATATATATATACACTAGCTGAAGGATCCGGCTTCGCCCGGGTATATTTAATCTATTTCATTTAATGTTTGTGTGTGTCGTTAAAAGATATCGACAGTATCCACTTTAACAGTGACATCTACAGCACCCCGCCCCTTAACAGTGCCTTCCACAGCTTCCCGCCCCATAACACTGACCCCTCACAGTGCCCGTTCCTTAAAATGGGACCTCCAAAGCAGCCCACCTCCTTAACTTTGACCTTTAGAGTAGCCTTCACCTTTAACAGTGAGTTTCAAAGCACACCACCCCCTTGACAGTTACCTCCACAGGGTATCGCCCCCTTAACATTGGCCCTAACAGTAATCTGCCCCTTAACACTGACCTCCATAGCGAAAAATTCTCTTAACTGTGACCTCCACAGCAGCCTGAACCTAGGATGGCCAGAGGTCCAGTTTTAGGCCGGACAGTCTGGCTTTCAGACTCCATGTCCTCCGTCTCGCACAGGGCCTGGATGGACACAGAGATGTCCTTTTGAACAGCTCACTCTCAGACAGCAGCACTGTGCTGCCAGAGCATGAGCTGCAAGGAGAAAGTCACCCTCACTCCCACCTCTGCAGCTGACAGAAGTTAATTTTTAACTTCCATCCGCTGCGTAGGTGGAGGGCATGGTCTAACCAGGTCAGGGTTGTGGCTTATTGGGACCTAGAAGTTGATTTTTAACTTTATTTTTCCAATCCCTGTTGGCTAAAGTGGGGGTCGGCATGGCCTAACTGGGTAGGCGGCATGGCCTTATTAACAGCTCACCCTAAGACAGCAGCACTGTCCTGTCATTGAGTGAGCTGCAGAGAGAAAGTCACCTCCCCTCCCACCTCTGCAGCTGACAGAAGTTGATTTTTAACTTCATTTTGGCAATCCCCATTGGCTGTGGAGGGGAGGGGCATGGCCTAACTGGGTCAGGGCTTAGTGGGACCTAGAAGTTGATTTTTAACTTATTTTTTCAATCCTTGTTGGCTGAATGGGAGGGGGCATGGCCTAACTGAATTGGGGGCATGTATTTTTGAACAGCTCACTCTAAGACAGCAGTACTGTGCTGTCTGAATGTGATCTGCAGGGAGAAAGTCACCATCCCTCCCACCCCTGCAGCTGACAGAAGTTGATTTTTAACTTCTTTTTTTTGTATCCCTTTTCTGCTGAGGAGTGGGAGGGGGCGTCACCTAACCAAATCAGAGGTGTGGCTTAGTGGGACCTGGGGAAAAGTTTTTAGGGTGACTTGAATGGCCACCCTACCTGCTCCTGAACTGTGACCTCCACAGCACTCTGCTCCCTTAACATTGACATCCACAGAGTTGTTATGGAAACCTCAGGAAATACGGTACTAAGTGCTATTAGGCCATGGCTTTACGTCAATAGTGATTATCCTTGCGACAGATTTCCTTTAAAGCTAATCTACAGCAGTGAAGAAACATGGCTGTGTTGTTATGGTTACCTGGAGTAAAACTGTGTGTGTGGAGACGAACTGCCAGCGAACTTCTATTGGCTGATAAGGGTCATGCAACCAGTGTTCTATTGGCTAATGCATTTTTTGGAAGTATCTCAGGAACGGTACATCAAAGAGAGCTGAGACCTGGTCTAAAACCTTCCCTTAATAGTGACCTCCACAGCCCCCCACCCCTTAAGACTGACACCCAACAGTGCCCCGTCCCTTAAAATGGGACCATCAAAGCAGCCCACCCCCTTAACTTTGACCTTTACAGCAGCCTTCCCGGACAACTGATGTACCTGTGTGCCGAATTTCATGATTGTAAATGCGACGGTGCGGATTCCTTTAGTGGACATACATACACTCATGTTTATATATATATATATATATATATAGCAATATCATTTTTCAAATTTTCTTAAATATGTAGGCATTATAACCAAAAAATAAAAGAAGCATTCTGAAGACATTAGTATAAGTACAAAGTACTGTGGAATGGAGAATGTGTTTTGTTCTCCAGTAGAAACCTTTTGTTATGTGCTTTATTTTGTCTTTGTACTTCATTATTTAAATGTAGTTATTTGTTAGTAGTAAAATAACTGCCATTCTACTTTATTATGTGAATTAAAAATTAAAACTTACCCAATTTATCTGCTATAAGAAATATCACAAAGCTATATAGAAAATAATTTATTAGAATAGTTAAGGAAGATAGCCACACAAATATGATTGTAGAAGTACATTCAATGTGTATATATATATATATATATATATATATATATATATATATATATGTCTTCCTACTGTATATATATATATATATATATATATATATATATATTTGTTAAACCAGTACCCACTTTCCTGGAAGATGTTTTTTTTTTTTTCTGCCCATTTTTTGTCTGCTTTTCATGCTTGATGCATTAAGAGCACAGATTTCAAAGCCTGTCTTCAAAACATAATAGTTTTTCCTACAACTTCCTACTCTTCAACCATATAGCCTTTGCTGGTTTTCTGCTCCTCTCCACTGCACAAAGTTCATTCAAAATGTTAAGGTTTAAAATGTGCTTTAAGCTACTTGATTTTGATATTCACATGTCTGTGTTCCACAAATGTGTGCTGTACGTGTTCTCCACGGACAGCACACATCCCCATTAATTTCAATGTGTGTATTCACACATCATTGTTTTACTACGGACATGCTCTATATTGTCTATGTTTACAGATCCATCAAGCCTATTATAGTCTATGGGTCCGTTAAAACTACGGATGCAACTTGGATGCCATCCGTGTTGCATCCGTATTTCATGGATCATTAGGAAGAGATGCTTTGAAAATAATTTTTTAGCTGTGCAGTGTAAAACACGGAGGACACACGGATAGAGATGAGCGAACCCCTGGAAGTTCGGGTTCGTGAAGTTCGGCCGAACTTCAAGTTCAGGATCCGAACTCGACCCGAACTTTATCCCGAACCCAAACCCCATTGAAGTCAATGGGGACCCAAACTTTTAGGCACTAAAAAGGCTGTAAAATAGTCCAGGAACGGGCTAAAGGGCTGCCAAAGGCAGCAAAATGTAGGTAAATCCCCTGCAAACAAATGTGGATAGGGAAATTAATTAAAATAAAATAAATAAAATTTAACCAATATCAATTGGAGAGAGGTCCCACTGCAAGGAATCATGCGTCATATTACTCAACACTGGAGAAGGCCACTTTCAGTTATTTTGGCCCAGCACCCAGACAGAGGAGAGAGGTCCCACAGCAAGGAATCATGCATCATATCACCCACCACTGGAGAAGTACACTTTCAGTTATTTTGGCCCAGCACCCAGACAGAGGAGAGAGGTCCCACAGCAAGGAATCATGCGTCATATCACCCACCACTGGAGAAGGCCACTTTTAGTTATTTCGGCCCCAGCACCCAGACAGAGGAGAGAGGTCCCACAGCAAGGAATCATGCGTCATATCAACCACCACCGGAGAAGGCCACTCTCAGTTATTTCAGCCCAGCACCCAGACAGAGGAGAGAGGTCCCACAGCAAGGAATCATGCGTCATATCAACCACCATCGGAGAAGGCCACTCTCAGTTATTTCGGCCCAGCACCCAGACAGAGGAGAGAGGTCCCACAGCAAGGAATCATGCTTCATATCAACCACCACCGGAGAAGGCCACTCTCAGTTATTTCGGCCCAGCACCCAGACAGAGGAGAGAGGTCCCAAAGCAAGGGATCATGCGTCATATCACCCACCACCGGATAAGGCCAATCTCAGTTATTTCGGCCCAGCACCCAGACAGAGGAGAGAGGTCCCACAGCAAGGAATAAGGCGTAATATCACCCAAAACTGGAGAAGGCCACTTTCAGTTATTTCGGCCCCAGCACCTAGACAGAGGAGAGAGGTCCCACAGCAAGGAATCATGCGTCATATTACCCATCACTGGAGAAGGCCACTTACAGTGATTTCGGCCCAGCACCCAGACAGAGGAGAGGTTCATTCAACTTTGGGTTGCACCGCAAGATCATGTTAAAGTAAAAACAATGAGGATTCAATAAAGAAGTGCCCCGAAGTGCAAGAATACATGATTGAGGGGGAGGCAGTTATAAATGTCTATTCTGCACAAGGGAGGCACAGGTCCTGTGGGATCCATGCCTGGTTCATTTTTATGAACGTCAGCTTGTCCACGTTGGCTGTGGACAGGCGGCTGCATTTGTCAGTAATGACGCCCCCTGCCGTGCTGAATACACGTTCGGACAAAACGCTGGCCGCCGGGCAGGCCAGCACCTCCAAGGCATAAAATACTAACTCTGGCCACGTGGACAATTTGGAGACCCAGAAGTTGAATGGGGCCGAACCATCAGTCAATACGTGGAGGGGTGTGCAGACGTATTGTTAAACTATGTTAGTGAAATGCTGCCTCCTGCTAACACGTTCCGTATCAGATGGTGGTGCAGTTAGCTGTGGCGTGGAGACAAAACTTTTCCACATTTCTGCCATGCTAACCCTCCCCTCAGAGGAGCTGGCCGTGACACAGCTGCGTTGGCGACGTCCTGCTCCTCCTCTGCATTCGCCTTGGGCTTCCACCTGTTCCCCTGTGACATTTGGGTATGCTCTCAGGAGCGCCTCTACCAGCGTGCGCTTGTACTCGCGCATCTTCCTATCACGCTCCAGTGCAGGAAGTAAGGTGGGCACATTGTCTTTGTACCGGGGATCCAGCAGGGTGGCAACCCAGTAGTCCGCACACGTTAAAATGTGGGCAACTCTGCTGTCGTTGCGCAGGCACTGCAGCATGTAGTCGCTCATGTGTGCCAGGCTCCCCAGAGGTAAGGACAAGCTGTCCTCTGTGGGAGGCGTATCGTCATCGTCCTCCGTATCCCCCCAGCCACGCACCAGTGATGGGCCTGAGCTGTGTCGGGTGCCACCACGCTGTGAACCTGCTTCATCCTTATCCTCCTCCACCTCCTCCTCATCCTCCTCGTCCTTCAGTAGTGGGCCCTGGCTGGCCACCTTTGTACCTGGCCTCTGCTGTTGCAAAAAACCTCCCTCTGAGCCACTTATAACAGACTGGCCTGAAAGTGCTAAAAATGACCCCTCATCCTCCTCCTCCTCCTGGGCCACCACCTCCTCTTCCATCATCGCCCTAAGCGTTTTCTCAAGTAGACATAGAAGTGGTATTGTAACGCTGATAACGGTGTCATCGCCACTGGCCATGTTGGTGGAGTACTCGAAACAGCACAACAGGGCACACAGGTCTCGCATGGAGGCCCAATTATTGGTGGTGAAGTGGTGCTGTTCCGCAGTGCGACTGACGCGTGCGTGCTGCAGCTGAAACTCCACTATGGCCTGCTGCTGCTCGCACAGTCTCTCCAGCATGTGCAAGGTGGAGTTCCACCTGGTGGGCACGTCGCATATGAGGCGGTGAGCGGGAAGGCCGAAGTTCCGCTGTAGCGCAGACAGGCGAGCAGCGGCAGGATGTGAACGCTGGAAGCGCGCACAGACGGCCCTCACTTTATGCATCAGCTCTGACATGTCGGGGTAGTTGTGAATGAACTTCTGCACCACCAAATTCAGCACATGCGCCAGGCAAGTGATGTGCGTCAACCCGGCTAGTCCCAGAGCTGCGTCGAGATTTCGCCCATTATCGCACACCACCAGGCCGGGCTTGAGGCCCACCGGCAGAAACCACTTGTCGGTCTGTTGTTCAATACCCCGCCACAACTCCTGCGCGGTGTGGGGCCTGTCCCCCAAACATATGAGTTTCAGAATGGCCTGCTGACGTTTACCCCGGGCTGTGCTGAAGTTGGTGGTGAAGGTGTGTGGCTGACTGGATGAGCAGTTGGAAGAAGAGGAGGAGGAAGCCGAGTAGGAGGAGGAGGCTACAGGAGGCAAAGAATGATTCCCTGCGATCCTTGGCGGCGGAAGGACGTGCGCCAAGGAACTCTCCGCCTGCGGCCCAACCGCCACTACATTAACCCAGTGTGCAGTTAGGGAGATATAGCGTCCCTGGCAGTGCTTACTGGTCCACGTTTCTGTGGTTAGGTGGACCTTGCCACAGATGGCGTTGCGCAGTGCACACTTGATTTTATCGGATACTTGGTTGTGCAGGGAAGGCACGGCTGTCTTGGAGAAGTAGTGGTGGCTGGGAACAACATACTGTGGGACAGCCATGGACATCAGCTGTTTGAAGCTGTCTGTGTCCACCAGCCTGAAAGACATGATTTCAAAGGCCAGTAGTTTAGAAATGTTGGCATTCAGGCCCAGGGCTCGAGGGTGGCTAGGTGGGAATTTACGCTTTCTCTCCAATGCTTGGTGACTCAGGTGGTGTTGTCGGTGGCACATCCTCTGTTTGGTGGGCGGCAGGTGCCAACATTCCTCCCGAGGCGGAGGAAGAGGCCAAGGCAGCAGCAGAAGAGGGAGCAGGGGGAGCCAGAGTGAGTTCCTTGCTTTTAAGGTGTTTACTCCACTGCAGTTCATGCTTTGCATGTAGATGTCTGGTCATGCAGGTTGTGCTAAGGTTCAGAACGTTAATGCCTCGCTTCATGCTCTGATGGCACAGCGTGCAAACCACTTGGGTCTTGTCGTCAGGACATTGTTTAAAGAAGTGCCATGCCAGGGAACTCCTTGAAGCTGCCTTTGGGGTGCTCGGTCCCTGGTGGTGGTGGCCAGTAGCAGGCGAACTCTCTTGGAGGCGGCTGTTCTGCTTTTGCCCCCTGCTCTCTCTTTTGCTACGATGTTGGCTCGGTCTCACCATTGCCTCTTCCTCTGAACTATGAAAGTCAGTGGCACGACCTTCATTCCATGTGGGGTCTAGGACCTCATCGTCCCCTGCATCGTCTTCCACACAGTCTTCCTCCCTGACCTCTTGTTCGGTCTGCAGACTGCAGAAAGAAGCAGCAGTTGGCATCTGTGTTTCGTCATCATCAGAGACGTGCGGACTCCGATGAGGTGGTATTCCTATGTCCTCATCATCAGTAAACATCAGTGGTTGTGCATCAGTGCATTCTATGTCTTCCACCACTGGGGAAGGGCTAGGTGGATTCACTTGGGAAACCCTGCCAGCAGAGTCTTCAAGCGGCATAAGAGACTGCTGCATAACTTGAGGTTCAGACAGTTTCCCTGTTATGCATGGGGGTGATGTGACAGACTGATGGTCTTGGTTTTCAGGTGCCACCTGTGCGTTTTCTGCAGAAGAATGGGTGGGAGATAATGTTGTGAACATGCTGGATCCACTGTCGGCCACCCAATTGACTAGCGCCTGTACCTGCTCAGGCCTTACCATCCTTAGAACGGCATTGGGCCCCACCAAATATCGCTGTAAATTCTGGCGGGTACTGGAACCTGGGGTAGTTGGTTCACTAGGACATGTGGCTGTGGCAGAATGGCCACATCCTCTCCCAGCACAAGAGGGTACACTAACAGCACCACGACCGCGTCCGCGTCCCTTACTAGATGTTTTCCTCATTGTTACCGTTCACCAAGCACCACAATAAGAAAAAAAATATTCTGCCCAATGTATTGATTTCAAATTCAGGACTTTTTTTACAGGCACCTAACACTATCTGCCTATTTATTTATGTAGCGTATTACACTAATCCAGGCACAGCAGTAACCACTGATTTAGGGGAATATCTCTTTTAGGGCTAGTATTTAGGGCCTGGATGAAAGGTATCCTTTTATGGACAGATTTACAATTGGCCTGCAACAGCTCGAACACCAGATTCAGGGTATTGTTATTTTGGCAATTGAATTTAACCCCAGAACAAATTATATGTTTTGGCGGACACTATGAAACTTGGCCTGCAACAGCTGGGACACCAGATTCAGGGTATTGCTATTTTGGCAATTGAATTTCACCCCAGAACAAAATATATGTTTTGGCGGACACTATTATACTTTGCCAGCCACAGCTGAAACCACTGATTTATGGTATTGCTATTTTGGCAATTGAATTTCACCCCAGAACAAAATATATGTTTTGGCGAACACTATGAATCTTGGCTTGCAGCAGCTGGGACACCAGATTCAGGGTATTGCTATTTTGGCAATTGAATTTCACCCCAGAACAAAATATATATTTGGCGGACACTATTATACTTTGCAAGCCACAGCTGAAACCACTGATTTATGGTATTGCTATTTTGGCAATTGAATTTCACCTCAGAACAAAATTTATGTTTTGGCGGACAATATGAATCTTGGCCTGCAACAGCTGGGACCCCAGATTCAGGGTATGGCTATTTTGGCAAATTAATTTCACCCCAGAACAAAATATATGTGTTGGCGGACACTATGAATCTTGGCCTGCAACAGCTGGGACACCAGATTCAGGGTATTGCTATTTTTGCAATTGAATTTCACCCCAGTACAAAATATATGTTTTGGCGGACACTATTATACTTTGCCAGCCACAGCTGAAACCACTGATTTATGGTATTGCTATTTTGGCAATTGAATTTCACCCCAGAACAAAATATATGTTTTGGCGAACACTATGAATCTTGGCTTGCAGCAGCTGGGACACCAGATTCAGGGTATTGCTATTTTGGCAATTGAATTTCACCCCAGAACAAAATATATATTTGGCGGACACTATTATACTTTGCAAGCCACAGCTGAAACCACTGATTTATGGTATTGCTATTTTGGCAATTGAATTTCACCTCAGAACAAAATTTATGTTTTGGCGGACAATATGAATCTTGGCCTGCAACAGCTGGGACCCCAGATTCAGGGTATGGCTATTTTGGCAAATTAATTTCACCCCAGAACAAAATATATGTGTTGGCGGACACTATGAATCTTGGCCTGCAACAGCTGGGACACCAGATTCAGGGTATTGCTATTTTTGCAATTGAATTTCACCCCAGTACAAAATATATGTTTTGGCGGACACTATTATACTTTGCCAGCCACAGCTGAAACCACTGATTTATGGTATTGCTATTTTGGCAATTGAATTTCACCCCAGAAAAAAATATATGTTTTGGCGGACACTATGAATCTTTTCCTGCAACAGCTGGGACACCAGATTCAGGGTATTGCTATTTTGGCAATTGAATTTCACCCCAGAACAAAATATATGTTTTGGCGGACACTATTATACTTTGCCAGCCACAGCTGAAACCACTGATTTATGGTATTGCTATTTTGGCAATTGAATTTCACCCCAGAACAAAAGATATGTTTTGGCGAACACTATGAATCTTGGCCTGCAACAGCTGGGACACCAGATTCAGGCTATTGCTATTTTGGCAATTGAATTTCACCCCAGAACAAAATATATGTTTTGGCGGACACTATTATACTTTGCCAGCCATAGCTGAAACCACTGATTTATGTTATTGATATTTTGGCAATTGAATTTCACCCCAGAACAAAATATATGTTTTGGCGGACACTATTATACTTTGCCAGCCACAGCTGAAACCACTGATTTATGGTATTGCTTTTTTGGCAATTGAATTTCACCCCAGAACAAAATCTATGTTTTGGCGGACACTATTATACTTT
The DNA here is from genome assembly GCA_033119425.1 of Bufotes viridis. Lineage (NCBI taxonomy): Eukaryota > Metazoa > Chordata > Amphibia > Anura > Bufonidae > Bufotes > Bufotes viridis. The sequence goes on along the minus strand of CM065594.1, from coordinate 61,992,749 downwards.
GCCAGCCACAGCTGAAACCACTGATTTATGGTATTGCTATTTTGGCAATTGAATTTCACCCCAGAAAAAAATATATGTTTTTGCGAACACTATGAATCTTGGCCTGCAACAGCTGAGACACCAGATTCAGGGTATTGCTATTTTGGCAATTGAATTTCACCCCAGAACAAAATATATGTTTTGGCGGACACTATGAATCTTGGCCTGCAACAGCTGGGACACCAGATTCAGGGTATTGCTATTTTGGCAATTGAATTTCACCCCAGAACAAAATATATGTTTTGGCGGACACTATTATACTTTGCCAGCCATAGCTGAAACCACTGATTTATGTTATTGATATTTTGGCAATTGAATTTCACCCCAGAACAAAATATATGTTTTGGCGGACACTATTATACTTTGCCAGCCACAGCTGAAACCACTGATTTATGGTATTGCTTTTTTGGCAATTGAATTTCACCCCAGAACAAAATCTATGTTTTGGCGGACACTATTATACTTTGCCAGCCACAGCTGAAACCACTGATTTATGGTATTGCTATTTTGGCAATTGAATTTCACCCCAGAAAAAAATATATGTTTTTGCGAACACTATGAATCTTGGCCTGCAACAGCTGAGACACCAGATTCAGGGTATTGCTCTTTTGGCAATTGAATTTCACCCCAGAACAAAATATATGTTTTGGCGGACACTATTATACTTTGCCAGCCACAGCTGAAACCACTGATTTATTGTATTGCTATTTTGGCAATTGAATTTCACCCCAGAACAAAATATATAATTTGCAGGACACTATGAAACTTGGTCAGCTACAGTTGAAACCACTGATTTATGTCATTGCTATTTTGGCAATTGAATTTCACCCCACAACAAAATATATGTTTTTGCGGACACTATGAATCTTGGCCTGCAACAGCTGGGACACCAGATTCAGGGTATTGCTATTTTAGCAATTGAATTTCACCCCAGAACAAAATATATGTTTTGGCGGACACTATTATACTTTGCCAGCCACAGCTGAAACCACTGATTTATGGTATTACTATTTTGGCAATTGAATTTCACCACAGAAAATAATCTATCCTTTGCCAGACAGCAGACAGTATTATACTTGGCTAGCCAAAGCTGGAACACCAGATTTAGGGGATTGGCATTTGGGCAATTGCATTTAACCCCTAATAAAATATAGAAATTGCTATCCTGAGTTTCTAGGGGTGACAATTAGCACAGCCAAGCCCCTGATGTAGGATATAGCAAAAAAATAACTAGTATTGATGGATTGATGGAGTTGTGTGGCAGCTTGTTCTGGTGCACCATAAGTCACAAAATGGCTGCCGATCACCCCAGAAAATAAGTGACAGAAAAACGCTCTGTGCAGCCTAAAAACCAGTGAGCAAGTAACTAGCAGAAGTTCAATCATTCACAGCTGTAGATCGATCACTTCATTAGGTGCTGTTGCTGACTTTTCCCTGCCTAATCTCGCCCTCACAGAAGCTGCGTCCTCTACCTACACTTATCAGAGCAGTGTGACGTGCGGCGCTACGTGACTCCAGCTTAAATAGAGGCTGGGTCATATGCTGCACTTGTCCAATCACAGCCATGCCATTAGTAGGCATGGCTGTGATGGGCTCTTAGGGCAAGAAGTAAAACACTAGCTTATTGGCTGCTGTGCAGCCCTTCAGAAAGCAGGAAGTAATCGCCGAACAACGAACCCGAACTTTTTTGAAAATGTCCGGGTTCGGGTCCGTGTCCCTGACACCCCAAAATTCGAACTATGCTCGAAATGTTCGCTCAACACTACACACGGACAGCAAAAAACAGTCACAGCTTCACGGATGCATCACTGACCATCTTCTCACGGATTTGAGCATAGACATGGACGTGTGAATAAGGCTTTATTTGTCATCTATTCTAAAATGGAGCATTTCTACTACTGTTAGGCTTCTTTCAACTGAATGAACTTGAACGGAGTGCATCAGAATGCATGCAGTTCCATTTCATTGTGTTCCTGCAAGCAGCATTGTGTTCTTGCAAGCAACATGGGATACTGAGCAAGACGGATACGTCATGAAACACAATGTAAGTCAATGGAGACGGTTCTATTTTTTCAGACACAATAAAAACTGGATCCATCTCCCATCAACTTACAACGGTTTAGTGATGGATCCGTCTTGTTTATTTTGGAAATAAGAAAAACCGGATTTGTTCTGAACTGATGCAGACGGTTGTGTTTAGTGTTGAGCGCGAATATTCGAAAAGCGAATTTTTTTAGCGAATATCGGCACTTCGCTAATTCGCGAATATTTCGAATATAGCGCTATAAATTCGCTATTTCGAATATTCGTTTTTTTTTTTTTTTAGTTATATTTTTTTCTTTCCTACTTCCCAAAAGTAGTTCTTACCTGTCCTGAGGATTCCTGGCTTCCTGGCTGCTCTAGTCAGTGCCCGTTGCCGCTTCTGCCGACTTCCGTGCTCATGTGGAGCGTCCCCATCCATGGGAGAATATCCATATACTAAAATGTACTGTCGGATTTGAGGAATTACGTTGAAATCGCAATGCGATTAATTCAAGTTATATTAATCGCATTGCGATTACAACTTAGCACTGCTATCTTACATAGGCTAGAATTAACGAATGTGGATTGGAATATAGCTATGCACTAGCAGTGCTAAGTTGAAATCGCAATGCGAATACTTTAAGTTAAATTAATCGCATTGCGATTTCAACTTAGCACTGCTGCTATATTCCATATTCGTTAACTTCGTTAATTCTAGCAAGCTGACCCATTATAAACCCAGCTCTAAGTTGAAATCGCAATGCGATTAATATAACTTGATTTAATCGCATTGCGATTTCAACGTAATTCCTCAAATCCGACAGTACATTTTAGTATATGGAGACGTTCCCATGGTGATGGGGACGCTCCATGAGCACAGAAGTTATGGTTGGCTTGGTAGAATTAGCGAATAGCGAATATGACGAATGTATTCGTCATATTCCTCAAAACGAAGATAACGAAGTATTCTACATCTTCGTTTTAGCTACCTATTCGTCTCGTCATCGTCAACTTCGCTATTCGCTAATTCTAGCAATCAAATTGGAAGGTTGACTTACCAGACACTCAGACAGCTGTGTTAAATTCGCTATGCGATTTTTTTTTTTTTTTTAATACAATAATTATATTACTTGATAAAATTATTATAAGTATTCTATTTATAAAAAAAAAAAAAAAAAAAAAATCGCATAGCGAATTTAACACAGCTGTCTCTATAGTCAACCTGCCTATTTGATTGCTAGAATTAGCGAGGTTGACGAATAGGTAGCTAAAACGAAGATGTAGAATACTTCGTTATCTTCGTTTTGAGGAATAGATGAATACATTCGTCATATTCGTCATCCTCGCTAATTCTAGATATGAAACCAATAGGAAAGTAGCCTTAAGTACAAATCGCAATATGCGATTATTTAAATCGCATGTTAATCGCGATAACTAGAAAAAATGACGAATATTCGATTTCGACAAATATGAAACGAATATTCATTCGAATATTCGCGAATTTCGTCGAAATCGAATATGGCACCTGCCGCTCATCACTAGTTGTGTTATTAAATTGATGCGTTTTTGCTGATCCCCTGACGGATCTAGTAGAAACACAGATGTGAAAGCAGCCATAATTTTGTGCTACCAAGATAACGCTGTTAGGTCATACTTGAATAGTTTAAAATTTTCTTTCATCTTATGTAATGAAAATACATGCAACATATATACACATAGGAAGAATTATAATGATTAAGTTAGGATTTATAGATATAGCAGTTCCTACTGTATTTTCTGAACTGCAGAGTAGAATTGGATTGACTATCATTGCTATATGCACATGGTAAGGAATTTATCAGATGATTTCATTTTACTTCTGTAAAAACATCACAAATTCTGGCATGTGTCATTTTTGTACAAAAAGTGCATTTTTTATGATTTTACTTTTGAAAATGGTATGGAAAAGTAGGCATAATTTCCCCCATGATGCTAAATATCTTCCTGAGCTATGTAATACCAAACACCAAAGGTAGCGTATCATGGAATGTGATTTATATAATTATATAACAATAATTGAAAGCATGTCTCACGTAATTATTGTTACATGATGCATGCAGTCTATGTGTCATGGAAGTTAGCCTGAAGGTTACCAACAATTACAAAAAAAATGTGCAGCTTTGTGTTGAATACGAATATAGTAAAACAAAATATATATGCCTTTGTTATGTTTCTAGCTTGGGCTACTAAACTAAAATAATTTTATTTTTCAGCTAACACCTGTTGGTACAACAATCTTTACTGGCTTTTCAACTAATGGCGCTACAGACATAGACGATGGTCCTAATGGTCAAATTGAATACTTCATCATTTTCAATCCCAATGATACAGTAAGTGTGCATTCAAACAGAATGAAAATTAAACAAAATTTTGGATATAGGGGATAACATATTGATTTAATTTTAAGCTGGCTATATGTGAGAGCACATATTGTGAAGCATAACTTAAAGGCTATGTACCTCTTTGGGGGCACTTTTTTATGATTGCATTTTACTCATTCTGGGCTAAATATATATTTTTTTATTTGGTATTTATTAAAAATATTGGGCCATTATGTCAGAAAGGGTTAACCTTGTGTCTAGCTGTGTAAATGGTACTTTCACTTTCTGCTGGTCATCTAATAAACCATATTTCTAAATCACTAAAAGGTCATGAACACTCTTATCAGTAAGGTAAGAACTGAGTTATAATCAGTGTTTATAAGGTCAGAGATCAGAGATAAGAAACCCTCACCTGAGCTGCCTCATGGGACAGAGTGAAAATGCAGAGCCTTCTACTAGAGAAACTCAAGGCTGCACAGAGACAAAGGTTCACCATTTTCGTTAAAGACCAATTAAAAAAAATATGTTTAGATCAAAACTACTGTACAATGCAATATTAAAAAAAAAAAAATCCTCAAAGGTGTACATAGTCTTTAACCCCTTAAGGACACAGGGTTTTTTCATTTTTGAGTTTTCTTTTTGCGCTCCCTGCCTTCCAAGAGCCATAACTTTTTTATTTTTCCGTTCACATGGCCATATGAGGGCTTGTTTTTTGCGGGACAAGTTGTACTTTCCAACGCCATCATTTAATAATGCATACGGTGTAGTGGGAAGCAATTTCACCACAGTTTTACGGGTTTTTAAATTACAATGTTCGATTTGCGATAAAACTGACTGGTTAATTTTATTCTTCAGGTCAGTACGAATCCAGCAATACCTAATATGTATAGTTTTTCTTGCGTTTTGATAGTGAAAAAAAAATTTAAAGTGGGAATTTTTTTAATTTTATTTTTTTGTCGCCATGTTTTGACCCCTATAACTTTTTTGTAATTATGCGTACGGAGCAGTGTAGGGGCTCATTTTTTGCGGGGCAATCTGAACTTTTAATTGATACCATTATGGGGTGCGTATGATGTTTTGATCACTTTTTATTCATTTTTTTAGGAAATTAGCGTCCAAAAATGGCGAATTAGCCATTTGGACGCTTTCTTCCGCTTTTATGTTTACCGTATGGTGAATATTTTTTAATATTATTATAGTATGGGCGTTTCGCACATTGCGACACCCATTATGTGTAATTTTTTTATTTTTTATTTATTTTATTTTCATTTTGGGGAAAGGGGGTGATTTGAATTTTTATATTTTTTTATTTTATTTTTATTTTTTAACTTTTTTTTTTTTTTTTTACTATTTCTTATAGTTCCCACAGGGAACTATAAGATGCAATCATCAGATTGTTATTTCATATATTCCAATGCAATAGCATTGGAATATATGAGAAAATCGCATATTTCCTATGGAGCCTATTACAGTCATAGGCTCCATAGGAATACTGTGTAGTAATCTAGGTTTCATTCACAGAAACCTAGGCTACTACATGCATGCTCCGGCTCCCTCTTGTGGCCATCAGGGGAGCCGGAGCAAAAACCGAAAGTGAAACTTTCGGTTTTTTCGCGATCAGATGCCGTGGTCAGGATTGACCACGGCATCTGAGGGGTTAAATGTCCGCGATCGGCATCGCTGCCGGTCGCGGACATGAGCTGCGGTAGTCAGCTTGATGAATCAAGCATTTACCCGCAGCGAGCGCCATCTTTAAAGTGCGGACACAGGGCGTACATGTACGCCCTGTGTCCTTAAGAGGTTAAAGCTCCTGGGCAGCAATATAAGATTTGCAACAGGGCCAGTTGACTATCCTATGGCATCTGTAGGATCAGTTTACTTATGGTGGTTTGTACAATTTCAGTTAAGGGATCAATTGCAAATACTCTATGAGTGAATTTTACTGTAGCAACATAGTAAGATAGTAACATAGTTTAAAAGGCCAAAAAAAGACATCTGTCCATCCAGTTCAGCCTATTATCCTGCAAGTTGATCCAGAGGAAGGCAAAGAAAAACCTGTGAGGTAGAAGACAATTTTCCCCACTTAAGAGGAAAGAAATTCCTTCCTGACTCCAATCAGGCAATAAGAATAACTCCCTGGATCAACGACCCCTCTCTAGTAGCTATTGCCATAATACTATTACACTCCATAAATGCATCCAGGCCACTCTTAAACTGTTTTAGTGAACTCACCATCAGAACTTCCTCAGGCAGAGAGTTCCATAGTCTCACTGCTCTTACCATAAACAATCCTCTTCTATGTTTATGTACAAACCTTCTTTCCTCCAGACACAGAGGATGTCCCCTCGTCACAGTCCTGGGGTTAGATACATGATAGATGAAATCTCTGTACTGACCCCTGATATATTTAAACATAGTTATTAGATCTCCTTTCAGTTGTCTTTTTTTAAAAGTGAATAACCCAAATTTTCTTAATCTTTCAGGGTACTGTAGTCAATCAATTCCAGTTATTACTTTAGTTGCCTTCCTCTGAACCCTCTCCAGCTCTGCTATGTCTGCCTTGTTTACAGGAGACCAGAACTGTACACAGTACTCCATGTGCGGTCTGACTAATGATTTGTAAAGTGGTAGGACTATGTTCTTATCACGGGCATCTATGCCCCTTTTGATGCAACCCATTATCTTAGTGGCCTTGGCAGCAGCTGCCTGACACTGGTTTATACACCTTAGTTTGCTGTTCACTAAAACTCCTAGGTACTTTTCCATGTCAGTGTTACCCGGTGTTTTACCATTTAGTATGTACGGGTGACTTGCATTATTCCTTCCCATGTGCATAACCTTACATTTGTCAGTGTTAAACCTCATCTGCCACTTCTCTGCCGAAGCCTACAATCTATCCAGATCCATCTGTAGCAGTATACTGTCCTCACCTGCAAAAATTTATATTTTAAAAGGCAAGACTTCTACAAGATTATTAATAAATATATTGAAGAGAGTAGGGCTCAATACTGACCCCTGAGGTACACTGCTAGTGACAGTGACTAGTGTTGAGCGAACAGTTCGAGCATAGTTCGGGTCCGTACCGAATTTTGGGGTGTTCGTGACACGGACCCGAACCCGAACTTTTTTGTAAAAGTTCGGGTTCGGGTTCGTCGTTCGGCATGTATTTTGGCGCATTTTGAAAGGCTGCAAAGCAGCCAATCAACATGCATCATACTACTTGCCCTAAGATGACATCGCAGCCATGCCTACTATTGGCAAGGCTGTGATTGGCCAAGTGCAGCATGTGACTCAGCCTCTTTATAAGCTTGTGCGCACGTCGGGACGTGCTCACTCCCGATGTGAATAGAACAGGGATAGACGCAGCTGATGCTAGGGCGAGAATAGGCAGGGATAATTGAATAACTGGAAGCAAATTTCTCTCCTCCACCTGTGATTCATCTGAACAACTGCAGCTGAGCTGCTTTTTTGATAGGGATTGGCTATTTTTAGAGTGGCCAGAGTGATTTTTCCATCCACATGTACCTGGGCTGACCGCCGGCCGCCATTTTGCGACTTGTAGTGCTGCCACAGTGTGCATTCCAAAGCTCCAAACAAGTCAGACATCTACACCTGGGATTCAGACCAATAGCGATTTAGCAGCACAGTCCAAGGCTATTTTTTTTAAAGGTTGTGCAGACCATTTTGTGGCACATGTTACTGGGCTGATAGGCGGCGGCCATCTTGGGACTAGTGCTGCAGCACAATCTCTCCCAACGTCCATTAATCACTTGTAATAGTGGTCTGTGCCATAGAAATCCTAAATCAGGGACTTGGGTGTGCTTGTGTCACCCCTACTAATACCAGTCCACCTGTAAACCATACAGTGAAAAGCCATAAAGTATTCCAGTGAGGGAATTTTTTTTTATTTAAAAAAGGCCAAGTTAGTTTATCTGGCGTTCAATATACTAGATACAGTTAGGCCTGCATTTCATACATCTGGAATTAGCAAACTAATGTGCTGGGGTTGGGAAAACATATATGTACCCATACTAGAATCTGTCAAAGAAAGCGGTACTCACATATAACAGTCATTCCATCTGTAATCCATACAGTCAAAAGACTGAAAGTATTCCAGTGAGGGAATTTGTTTTATTTAAAAAGGCCAAGTTAGTTTATCTGATGCTCAATATACTAGATACAGTTAGGCCTGCGTTTCATACATCTGGAATTAGCAAACTAATGTGCTGGGGTTGGGAAAACATATATGTACCCATACTAGAATCTGTCAAAGAAAGCGGTACTCACATATAACAGTCATTCCATCTGTAATCCATACAGTCAAAAGACTGAAAGTATTCCAGTGAGGGAATTTTTTTATTTAAAAAGGCCAAGTTAGTTTATCTGGCGTTCAATATACTAGATACAGTTAGGCCTGCGTTTCATACATCTGGAATTAGCAAACTAATGTGCTGGGGTTGGGAAAACATATATGTACCCATACTAGAATCTGTCAAAGAAAGCGGTACTCACATATAACAGTCATTCCATCTGTAATCCATACAGTCAAAAGACTGAAAGTATTCCAGTGAGGGAATTTTTTTATTTAAAAAGGCCAAGTTAGTTTATCTGGCGCTCAATATACTAGATACAGTTAGGCTCATGCTTTCATACATCTGGAATTAGCAAACTAATGTGCTGGGGTTGGGAAAACATATATGTACCCATACTAGAATCTGTCAAAGAAAGCGGTACTCACATATAACAGTCATTCCATCTGTAATCCATACAGTCAAAAGACTGAAAGTATTCCAGTGAGGGAATTTTTTTATTTAAAAAGGCCAAGTTAGTTTATCTGACGCTCAATATACTAGATACAGTTAGGCCTCATGCTTTCATACATCTGGAATTAGCAAACTAATGTGCTGGGGTTGGGAAAACATATATGTACAAATACTAGAATCTGTCAAAGAAAGCGGTACTCACATATAACAGTCATTCCATCTGTAATCCATACAGTCAAAAGACTGAAAGTATTCCAGTGAGGGAATTTTTTTATTTAAAAAGGCCAAGTTAGTTTATCTGGCGCTCAATATACTAGATACAGTTAGGCCTGCGTTTCATACATCTGGAATTAGCAAACTAATGTGCTGGGGTTGGGAAAACATATATGTACCCATACTAGAATCTGTCAAAGAAAGCGGTACTCACATATAACAGTCATTCCATCTGTAATCCATACAGTCAAAAGACTGAAAGTATTCCAGTGAGGGAATTTGTTTTATTTAAAAAGGCCAAGTTAGTTTATCTGGCGCTCAATATACTAGATACAGTTAGGCCTGCGTTTCATACATCTGGAATTAGCAAACTAATGTGCTGGGGTTGGGAAAACATATATGTACCCATACTAGAATCTGTCAAAGAAAGCGGTACTCACATATAACAGTCATTCCATCTGTAATCCATACAGTCAAAAGACTGAAAGTATTCCAGTGAGGGAATTTTTTTTTATTTAAAAAGGCCAAGTTAGTTTATCTGGCGTTCAATATACTAGATACAGTTAGGCCTCATGCTTTCATACATCTGGAATTAGTAAACTAATGTGCTGGGGTTGGGAAAACATATATGTACCCATACTAGAATCTGTCAAAGAAAGCGGTACTCACATATAACAGTCATTCCATCTGTAATCCATACAGTCAAAAGACTGAAAGTATTCCAGTGAGGGAATTTTTTTATTTAAAAAGGCCAAGTTAGTTTATCTGGCGCTCAATATACTAGATACAGTTAGGCCTGCATTTCATACATCTGGAATTAGCAAACTAATGTGCTGGGGTTGGGAAAACATATATGTACCCATACTAGAATCTGTCAAAGAAAGCGGTACTCACATATAACAGTCATTCCATCTGTAATCCATACAGTCAAAAGACTGAAAGTATTCCAGTGAGGGAATTTGTTTTATTTAAAAAAGGCCAAGTTAGTTTATCTGGCGTTCAATATACTAGATACAGTTAGGCCTCATGTTTCATACATCTGGAATTAGCAAACTAATGTGCTGGGGTTGGGAAAACATATATGTACCCATACTAGAATCTGTCAAAGAAAGCGGTACTCACATATAACAGTCATTCCATCTGTAATCCATACAGTCAAAAGACTGAAAGTATTCCAGTGAGGGAATTTTTTTATTTAAAAAGGCCAAGTTAGTTTATCTGGCGCTCAATATACTAGATACAGTTAGGCCTCGTGCTTCATACATCTGGAATTAGCAAACTAATGTGCTGGGGTTGGGAAAACATATATGTACCCATACTAGAATCTGTCAAAGAAAGCGGTACTCACATATAACAGTCATTCCATCTGTAATCCATACAGTCAAAAGACTGAAAGTATTCCAGTGAGGGAATTTTTTTATTTAAAAAAGGCCAAGTTAGTTTATCTGGCGCTCAATATACTAGATACAGTTAGGCCTGCGTTTCATACATCTGGAATTAGCAAACTAATGTGCTGGGGTTGGGAAAACATATATGTACCCATACTAGAATCTGTCAAAGAAAGCGGTACTCACATATAACAGTCATTCCATCTGTAATCCATACAGTCAAAAGACTGAAAGTATTCCAGTGAGGGAATTTTTTTTATTTAAAAAAGGCCAAGTTAGTTTATCTGGCGTTCAATATACTAGATACAGTTAGGCCTGCGTTTCATACATCTGGAATTAGCAAACTAATGTGCTGGGGTTGGGAAAACATATATGTACCAATACTAGAATCTGTCAAAGAAAGCGGTACTCACATATAACAGTCATTCCATCTGTAATCCATACAGTCAAAAGACTGAAAGTATTCCAGTGAGGGAATTTTTTTTTTATTTAAAAAAGGCCAAGTTAGTTTATCTGGCGCTCAATATACTAGATACAGTTAGGCCTGCGTTTCATACATCTGGAATTAGCAAACTAATGTGCTGGGGTTGGGAAAACATATATGTACCCATACTAGAATCTGTCAAAGAAAGCGGTACTCACATATAACAGTCATTCCATCTGTAATCCATACAGTCAAAAGACTGAAAGTATTCCAGTGAGGGAATTTGTTTTATTTAAAAAGGCCAAGTTAGTTTATCTGGCGCTCAATATACTAGATACAGTTAGGCCATGCGTTTCATACATCTGGAATTAGCAAACTAATGTGCTGGGGTTGGGAAAACATATATGTACCCATACTAGAATCTGTCAAAGAAAGCGGTACTCACATATAACAGTCATTCCATCTGTAATCCATACAGTCAAAAGACTGAAAGTATTCCAGTGAGGGAATTTTTTTATTTAAAAAGGCCAAGTTAGTTTATCTGGCGCTCAATATACTAGATACAGTTAGGCCTGCGTTTCATACATCTGGAATTAGCAAACTAATGTGCTGGGGTTGGGAAAACATATATGTACCCATACTAGAATCTGTCAAAGAAAGCGGTACTCACATATAACAGTCATTCCATCTGTAATCCATACAGTCAAAAGACTGAAAGTATTCCAGTGAGGGAATTTTTTTATTTAAAAAGGCCAAGTTAGTTTATCTGGCGCTCAATATACTAGATACAGTTAGGCTCATGCTTTCATACATCTGGAATTAGCAAACTAATGTGCTGGGGTTGGGAAAACATATATGTACCCATACTAGAATCTGTCAAAGAAAGCGGTACTCACATATAACAGTCATTCCATCTGTAATCCATACAGTCAAAAGACTGAAAATATTCCAGTGAGGGAATTTTTTTATTTAAAAAGGCCAAGTTAGTTTATCTGGCGTTCAATATACTAGATACAGTTAGGCCATGCTTTCATACATCTGGAATTAGCAAACTAATGTGCTGGGGTTGGGAAAACATATATGTACCCATACTAGAATCTGTCAAAGAAAGCGGTACTCACATATAACAGTCATTCCATCTGTAATCCATACAGTCAAAAGACTGAAAGTATTCCAGTGAGGGAATTTTTTTATTTAAAAAAGGCCAAGTTAGTTTATCTGGCGTTCAATATACTAGATACAGTTAGGCCTGTGTTTCATACATCTGGAATTAGCAAACTAATGTGCTGGGGTTGGGAAAACATATATGTACCCATACTAGAATCTGTCAAAGAAAGCGGTACTCACATATAACAGTCATTCCATCTGTAATCCATACAGTCAAAAGACTGAAAGTATTCCAGTGAGGGAATTTTTTTATTTAAAAAGGCCAAGTTAGTTTATCTGGCGCTCAATATACTAGATACAGTTAGGCCTATGCTTCATACATCTGGAATTAGCAAACTAATGTGCTGGGGTTGGGAAAACATATATGTACCCATACTAGAATCTGTCAAAGAAAGCGGTACTCACATATAACAGTCATTCCATCTGTAATCCATACAGTCAAAAGACTGAAAGTATTCCAGTGAGGGAATTTTTTTTATTTAAAAAAGGCCAAGTTACTTTATCTGGCGTTCAATATACTAGATACAGTTAGGCCTGCGTTTCATACATCTGGAATTAGCAAACTAATGTGCTGGGGTTGGGAAAACATATATGTACCCATACTAGAATCTGTCAAAGTAAGCGGTACTCATATATAACAGTCATTCCATCTGTAATCCATACAGTCAAAAGACTGAAAGTATTCCAGTGAGGGAATTTTTTTTATTTAAAAAAGGCCAAGTTAGTTTATCTGGCGTTCAATATACTAGATACAGTTAGGCCTGCGTTTCATACATCTGGAATTAGCAAACTAATGTGCTGGGGTTGGGAAAACATATATGTACCCATACTAGAATCTGTCAAAGAAAGCGGTACTCACATATAACAGTCATTCCATCTGTAATCCATACAGTCAAAAGACTGAAAGTATTCCAGTGAGGGAATTTTTTTATTTAAAAAAGGCCAAGTTAGTTTATCTGGCGTTCAATATACTAGATACAGTTAGGCTCATGCTTTCATACATCTGGAATTAGCAAACTAATGTGCTGGGGTTGGGAAAACATATATGTACCCATACTAGAATCTGTCAAAGAAAGCGGTACTCACATATAACAGTCATTCCATCTGTAATCCATACAGTCAAAAGACTGAAAGTATTCCAGTGAGGGAATTTTTTTATTTAAAAAAGGCCAAGTTAGTTTATCTGACGTTCAATATACTAGATACAGTTAGGCCTGTGTTTCATACATCTGGAATTAGCAAACTAATGTGCTGGGGTTGGGAAAACATATATGTACCCATACTAGAATCTGTCAAAGAAAGCGGTACTCACATATAACAGTCATTCCATCTGTAATCCATACAGTCAAAAGACTGAAAGTATTCCAGTGAGGGAATTTTTTTATTTAAAAAAGGCCAAGTTAGTTTATCTGGCGTTCAATATACTAGATACAGTTAGGCCTGCGTTTCATACATCTGGAATTAGCAAACTAATGTGCCGGGGTTGGGAAAACATATATGTACCCATACTAGAATCTGTCAAAGAAAGCGGTACTCACATATAACAGTCATTCCATCTGTAATCCATACAGTCAAAAGACTGAAAGTATTCCAGTGAGGGAATTTTTTTATTTAAAAAGGCCAAGTTAGTTTATCTGGCGTTCAATATACTAGATACAGTTAGGCCTGCGTTTCATACATCTGGAATTAGCAAACTAATGTGCTGGGGTTGGGAAAACATATATGTACCCATACTAGAATCTGTCAAAGAAAGCGGTACTCACATATAACAGTCATTCCATCTGTAATCCATACAGTCAAAAGACTGAAAGTATTCCAGTGAGGGAATTTTTTTATTTAAAAAGGCCAAGTTAGTTTATCTGGCGTTCAATATACTAGATACAGTTAGGCCTGCATTTCATACATCTGGAATTAGCAAACTAATGTGCTGGGGTTGGGAAAACATATATGTACCCATACTAGAATCTGTCAAAGAAAGCGGTACTCACATATAACAGTCATTCCATCTGTAATCCATACAGTCAAAAGACTGAAAGTATTCCAGTGAGGGGATTTTGCTTATAAAAATATTATATTTCATTGTGGTGCGAGTTGAATCGCAACAATGAAGAAAAATACTATTAAGGGACGAGGACGCGGTCGTGGTGGTGTCCGTGGAGCCTCTGTTGCTGGTAGAGGACGTGGCCGTTCGGCCTCAGGCGCACACAGTAGGGAACGAACTCCCTCAACTAGCCGGCAGAATGTACCGCAATATCTCGTGGGGCCCAATGCCGCTCTTAGGATGGTAAGGCCTGAGCAGGTACAGGCATTAATCGATTGGGTGGCCGACAGTGCTTCCAGCACGTTCACCACATGGTCTTCCACCCAGTCTTCTGCGGAAAGCGCACAGGTGGCACCTGAAAACCAAGCCCATCAGTCTGTCACATCACCCCCAAGCATATCAGGGAAACGGTCTGAGCCACAAGTTATGCAGCAATCTCTTCTTCTGTTTGAAGACTCTGCTTCCAGGGTTTCCCAGGAGCGTCCACCTAGCCCTTCCCCAGTGGAGGAAGACATACCATGCACCAAGTATTCCAGTGAGGGAATTTTTTTTATTTAAAAAAGGCCAAGTTAGTTTATCTGGCGTTCAATATACTAGATACAGTTAGGCCTGCGTTTCATACATCTGGAATTAGCAAACTAATGTGCTGGGGTTGGGAAAACATATATGTACCCATACTAGAATCTGTCAAAGAAAGCGGTACTCACATATAACAGTCATTCCATCTGTAATCCATACAGTCAAAAGACTGAAAGTATTCCAGTGAGGGAATTTTTTTATTTAAAAAGGCCAAGTTAGTTTATCTGGCGCTCAATATACTAGATACAGTTAGGCCTGTGTTTCATACATCTGGAATTAGCAAACTAATGTGCTGGGGTTGGGAAAACATATATGTACCCATACTAGAATCTGTCAAAGAAAGCGGTACTCACATATAACAAGTCATTCCATCTGTAATCCATACAGTCAAAAGACTGAAAGTATTCCAGTGAGGGAATTTTTTTATTTAAAAAGGCCAAGTTAGTTTATCTGGCGCTCAATATACTAGATACAGTTAGGCCTGCGTTTCATACATCTGAAATTAGCAAACTAATGTGCTGGGGTTGGGAAAACATATATGTACCCATACTAGAATCTGTCAAAGAAAGCGGTACTCACATATAACAGTCATTCCATCTGTAATCCATACAGTCAAAAGACTGAAAGTATTCCAGTGAGGGAATTTTTTTATTTAAAAAGGCCAAGTTAGTTTATCTGGCGCTCAATATACTAGATACAGTTAGGCTCATGCTTTCATACATCTGGAATTAGCAAACTAATGTGCTGGGGTTGGGAAAACATATATGTACCCATACTAGAATCTGTCAAAGAAAGCGGTACTCACATATAACAGTCATTCCATCTGTAATCCATACAGTCAAAAGACTGAAAGTATTCCAGTGAGGGAATTTTTTTATTTAAAAAGGCCAAGTTAGTTTATCTGGCGCTCAATATACTAGATACAGTTAGGCCATGCGTTTCATACATCTGGAATTAGCAAACTAATGTGCTGGGGTTGGGAAAACATATATGTACCCATACTAGAATCTGTCAAAGAAAGCGGTACTCACATATAACAGTCATTCCATCTGTAATCCATACAGTCAAAAGACTGAAAGTATTCCAGTGAGGGAATTTTTTTATTTAAAAAGGCCAAGTTAGTTTATCTGATGCTCAATATACTAGATACAGTTAGGCCTATGCTTTCATACATCTGGAATTAGCAAACTAATGTGCTGGGGTTGGGAAAACATATATGTACCCATACTAGAATCTGTCAAAGAAAGCGGTACTCACATATAACAGTCATTCCATCTGTAATCCATACAGTCAAAAGACTGAAAGTATTCCAGTGAGGGAATTTTTTTATTTAAAAAGGCCAAGTTAGTTTATCTGGCGCTCAATATACTAGATACAGTTAGGCCTGCATTTCATACATCTGGAATTAGCAAACTAATGTGCTGGGGTTGGGAAAACATATATGTACCCATACTAGAATCTGTCAAAGAAAGCGGTACTCACATATAACAGTCATTCCATCTGTAATCCATACAGTCAAAAGACTGAAAGTATTCCAGTGAGGGGATTTTGCTTATAAAAATATTATATTTCATTGTGGTGCGAGTTGAATCGCAACAATGAAGAAAAATACTATTAAGGGACGAGGACGCGGTCGTGGTGGTGTCCGTGGAGCCTCTGTTGCTGGTAGAGGACGTGGCCGTCTCGGCCCCAGGCGCACACAGTAGGGAACGAACTCCCTCAACTAGCCGGCAGAATGTACCGCAATATCTCGTGGGGCCCAATGCCGCTCTTAGGATGGTAAGGCCTGAGCAGGTACAGGCATTAATCGATTGGGTGGCCGACAGTGCTTCCAGCACGTTCACCACATGGTCTTCCACCCAGTCTTCTGCGGAAAGCGCACAGGTGGCATCTGAAAACCAAGCCCATCAGTCTGTCACATCACCCCCAAGCATATCAGGGAAACGGTCTGAGCCACAAGTTATGCAGCAATCTCTTCTTCTGTTTGAAGACTCTGCTTCCAGGGTTTCCCAGGGGCGTCCACCTAGCCCTTCCCCAGTGGAGGAAGACATACCATGCACCAAGTATTCCAGTGAGGGAATTTTTTTTATTTAAAAAAGGCCAAGTTAGTTTATCTGGCGTTCAATATACTAGATACAGTTAGGCCTGCGTTTCATACATCTGGAATTAGCAAACTAATGTGCTGGGGTTGGGAAAACATATATGTACCCATACTAGAATCTGTCAAAGAAAGCGGTACTCACATATAACAGTCATTCCATCTGTAATCCATACAGTCAAAAGACTGAAAGTATTCCAGTGAGGGAATTTTTTTATTTAAAAAGGCCAAGTTAGTTTATCTGGCGTTCAATATACTAGATACAGTTAGGCCTGCGTTTCATACATCTGGAATTAGCAAACTAATGTGCTGGGGTTGGGAAAACATATATGTACCCATACTAGAATCTGTCAAAGAAAGCGGTACTCACATATAACAGTCATTCCATCTGTAATCCATACAGTCAAAAGACTGAAAGTATTCCAGTGAGGGAATTTTTTTATTTAAAAAGGCCAAGTTAGTTTATCTGGCGTTCAATATACTAGATACAGTTAGGCCTGCGTTTCATACATCTGAAATTAGCAAACTAATGTGCTGGGGTTGGGAAAACATATATGTACCCATACTAGAATCTGTCAAAGAAAGCGGTACTCACATATAACAGTCATTCCATCTGTAATCCATACAGTCAAAAGACTGAAAGTATTCCAGTGAGGGAATTTTTTTATTTAAAAAGGCCAAGTTAGTTTATCTGGCGTTCAATATACTAGATACAGTTAGGCCTGCGTTTCATACATCTGGAATTAGCAAACTAATGTGCTGGGGTTGGGAAAACATATATTTACCCATACTAGAATCTGTCAAAGAAAGCGGTACTCACATATAACAGTCATTCCATCTGTAATCCATACAGTCAAAAGACTGAAAGTATTCCAGTGAGGGAATTTTTTTATTTAAAAAGGCCAAGTTAGTTTATCTGGCGTTCAATATACTAGATACAGTTAGGCCTGCGTTTCATACATCTGGAATTAGCAAACTAATGTGCTGGGGTTGGGAAAACATATATGTACCCATACTAGAATCTGTCAAAGAAAGCGGTACTCACATATAACAGTCATTCCATCTGTAATCCATACAGTCAAAAGACTGAAAGTATTCCAGTGAGGGGATTTTGCTTATAAAAATAATATATTTCATTGTGGTGCGAGTTGAATCGCAACAATGAAGAAAAATACTATTAAGGGACGAGGACGCGGTCGTGGTGGTGTCCGTGGAGCCTCTGTTGCTGGTAGAGGACGTGGCCGTTCGGCCCCAGGCGCACACAGTAGGGAACGAACTCCCTCAACTAGCCGGCAGAATGTACCGCAATATCTCGTGGGGCCCAATGCCGCTCTTAGGATGGTAAGGCCTGAGCAGGTACAGGCATTAATCGATTGGGTGGCCGACAGTGCTTCCAGCACGTTCACAACATGGTCTTCCACCCAGTCTTCTGCGGAAAGCGCACAGGTGGCACCTGAAAACCAAGCCCATCAGTCTGTCACATCACCCCCAAGCATATCAGGGAAACGGTCTGAGCCACAAGTTATGCAGCAGTCTCTTCTTCTGTTTGAAGACTCTGCTTCCAGGGTTTCCCAGGGGCGTCCACCTAGCCCTTCCCCAGTGGAGGAAGACATACCATGCACTGACGCACAACCACTTATGTCTCCAGATGAAGAGGACATGGGAATACCACCACAGCAGAGTCACCGACTCTCTGATGATGACGAAACACAGGTGCCCACTGCCGCGTCTTTTGCAGTGTGCAGACTGAACAGGAGGAGGTCAGGGAGGGAGACTGGGTGGAAGACGATGCAGAGGACGATGAGGTCTTAGACCCCACATGGACTGAAGGTCGTGGCGATGACTTTCACAGTTCAGAGGAAGAGGTAGTGGTGAGACCGAGACAACAGCGAAGCCAAAGAGGGAGCAGGGGGCCAGCAGACGAGCCGCCGCCCCAGAGTTCGCTCTGCTACTGGACATCGCCAACAGGGACCCAGCCCCACAAAGGCAGCTTCAAAGAGTTCCCTGGCATGGCACTTCTTTAAACAATGTCCTACCGACAAGACCCGAGTGACTTGCACGCTCTGCCATCAGAGCCTGAGGCGAGGCATTAACGTTCTGAACCTCAGCACAACCTGCATGACCAGGCATCTACATGCAAAGCATGAACTGCAGTGGGGTACACACCTTAAAAACCAGGCACTCGCTGAGGCTCCCCTGCTCCCTCTACCGCTGCTGCCTCGGCTTCCGCCTCGAGAGGAATGTTGCCACCTGCCGAGCAGCAAACAGAGGATGTGCCACCGACACCACCACCACCGCCACCGTCAACTAGCGTCTCCACTATATCACACAGCAGCGTTCAGCTCTCAATATCTCAAACCTTAGAGAGGAAGCGCAAATTCCCCGAGTCACCCTCGAGCCCTTGGCCTGAACGCCAGCATTTCTAAACTGCTGGCCTTTGAAATGCTGTCATTCCGGCTGGTGGACACAGACAGCTTCAAACAGCTGATGGCCATGGCTGTCCCGCAGTATGTGGTTCCCAGCCGCCACTACTTCTCCAAGACAGCCGTGCCTTCCCTGCACATGCAAGTGTCCGATAAAATCAAGTGTGCACTGCGCAACGCCATTTGTGGCAAGGTCCACCTAACCACAGATACGTGGACCAGTAAGCACGGCCAGGGACGCTATATCTCACTAACTGCACACTGGATGAATGTAGTGGCGGCTGGGCCCCGGCGGACAGTTCCTTGGCGCACGTCCTTCCGCCCCTAGGATCGCAGGGCATCATTCTCTGCCTCCTGTAGCCTCCTCCTCCTACTCGGCTTCCTCCTCCACTGCTTCCACCAGCTCATCCGGTCAGCCACACACCTTCACCACCAACTTCAGCACAGCCCGGGTAAACGTCAGCAGGCCATTCTGAAACTCATATGTTTGGGGGACAGGCCCCACAGCGCAAAGGAGTTGTGGCGGGGTATTGAACAACAGACCGACGAGTGGTTTCTGCCGGTGGGCCTCAAGCCAGGCCTGGTGGTATGCGATAATGGGCGAAATCTCGTGGCAGCTCTGGGACTAGCCGGTTTGACGCACATCCCTTGCCTGGCGCATGTGCTGAACTTGGTGGTGCAGAGGTTCATTCACCACTACCCCAACATGTCAGAGCTGCTGCATAAAGTGCGGGCCGTCTGTGCGCGCTCCGCCGCTCACATCCTGCCGCTGCTCGCCTGTCTGCGCTACAGCGGAACTTCGGCCTTCCCGCTCACCGCCTCATATGCGACGTGCCCACCCGGTGGAACTCCACCTTGCACATGCTGGAGAGACTGTGCGAGCAGCAGCAGGCCATAGTGGAGTTTCAGCTGCAGCACGCTCGCGTCAGTCGTACTGCCGAACAGCACCACTTCACCACCAATGATTGGGCCTCCATGCGAGACCTGTGTGCCCTGCTGCGCTGTTTCGAGTACTCCACCAACATGGCCAGTGGCGATGACACTGTTATCAGCGTTACAATACCACTTCTATGTCTCCTTGAGAAAACACTTAGGGCAATGATGTTAGAGGAGGTGGCCCAGGTGGAGGAGGAGGAGGAGGATGAGGGCTCGTTTCTAACACTTTCGGGCCAGTCTGTTCGAAGTGGCTCAGAGGGAGGTTTGTTTAAGCAGCAGAGGACAGGTTCACAAGTCGCCAGCCAAGGCACTGTACTGGAGGACGAGGAGGATGAGGAGGAGGAGGTGGAGGGGGATGAGGATGACGCAAGTTCACAGCGGGGTGGCAGCCCAGGCCCATCACTGGTGCGTGGCTGGGGGATACGGTGGACGATGACGATACGCCTCCCACAGAGGACAGCTTGTCCTTACCCATGGGTAGCCTGGCCCACATGAGCGAATATATGCTCCAATGCCTGCGCAACGACAGCAGAGTTGCCCACGTTTTAACGTGTGCAGACTACTGGGTGGCCACCCTGCTGGATCCCCGGTATAAAGACAATGTGCCCACTTTAATTCCTGAACTGGAGCGCGACCGTAAGATGCGCGAGTACAAGCGCACGCTGATAGAGGCGCTCTGAGAGCATTCCCACATGTCACAGGGGAACAGGTGGAAGGTGAAGGCAGAGGAGTGGCAAGAGGTCGCCAACGCAGCTGTGTCACGGCCAGCTCATCTGAGGGCAGGGTTAGCATGGCAGAAATGTGGAAAGGTTTTGTCTCCACGCCACAGCTATCTGCACCGACACCTGATACGGAACGTGTTAGCAGGAGGCAGCATTTCACTAACATGGTTGAACAGTATGTCTGCACACCCTCCACATCCTGACGGATGGTTCGGCCCCATTCAACTACTGGGTTTCGAAATTGTCCACGTGGCCAGAGTTAGCATGTTATGCCTTGAGGTGCTTTCCTGCCCGGCGGCCAGCGTTTATCTGAACGCGTATTCAGCACGGCAGGGGGCGTCATTACTGACAAGCGCAGCCGCCTGTCCACAGCCAACGTGGACAAGCTGACCTTCATAAAGATGAACCAGGCATGGATCCCACAGGACCTGTCCCTCCCTTGTGCAGAGTAGTCCTTATTAACTGCCTAAAACATGTCTTGTTGTGCTACGGGCCACTTCTTTATTTGATACAAATTTTATGAAACCCACAGTTGAATGAAACTCTTCTCTGTCTGGGCGCCGGGCCTAACCAGATGAAAGTGGCCGGTTAAACTAACGGGTGACATGAAGCCATAACCTCTGCCATGCTACCTCTGTCTTCTGTCTGGGTGCTGAGGCCTAAGTCAAATAAAGCGGTCTTCTGCTGTGCTGGGGGATATGAAGCTAATCTCTGACCTCTCTCCTCTGTCTGGGTCCAAAGGCCTAAATCACTGAAAGAGGCCTTCTCCTGTGGTGTGTGATATGATGCCAGAATATGTGCTGTGGGGCCTCTCTCCTCTTCCTGGGTGCAGGGGTCAAATAAACTAAATTGTGGCCTACTCCTGTGGTGGTTGATATGATGCCTGATTCTCTGATGTGGAACCTCTCTCCTCTGTTTGGGTGAAGGGGTCAAAGTAACTAAATGGTGGCTTCTCCTGTGGTGGCTGATATGATGCCAGAATATGTGCTGTGGGGCCTCTCTCCTCTTCCTGGGTGCAGGGGTCAAAGTAACTCAATGGTGGTTTCTCCTGTGGTGGCTGATATGATGCCAGAATATGTGCTGTGGGGCCTCTCTCCTCTTCCTGGGTGCAGGGGTCAAAGTAACTCAATGGTGGCTTCTCCTGTGGTGGCTGATATGATGCCAGAATATGTGCTGTGGTGCCTCTCTCCTCTTCCTGGGTGCAGGGGTCAAAGTAACTAAATGGTGGCTTCTCCTGTGGTGGTTGATATGATGCCTGATTCTCTGCTGTGAAACCTCTCTCCTCCATCTGGGTGTAGGGGTCAAAGTCTTTCAAAGTCGCCTTCTCCTGTGCTGATTGATATAAAGCTGATGGTTGTGCCATCTGACATGGTTGCCAGGGTCTGATTCAATGGGGGCCTACTCCTGTGGTGGGTGATCTCAATGCCTGATTCTCTGCTGTGAAACCTCTCTCCTCCGTCTGGGTGTAGGGGTCAAAGTCTTTCAAAGTCGCCTTCTCCTGTGCTGATTGATATGAAGCTGATGGTTGTGCCATCTGACATGGTTGCCGGGGTCCCATTAAATTGGGGCCTACATCTGTGTTGGGTGATCTAAATGCCTGATTCTCTGCTTTGAAACCTCTCTCCTCCGTCCGGGTGTAGGGGTCATAGTCTGTCAAAGTCGCCTTCTCCTGTGCTGATTGATATAAAGCTTATGCTTGTGCCATCTGACATGGTTGCCGGGGTCTGATTCAATGGTGGCCTACTCCTGTGGTGGGTGATCTAAATGCCTGATTCTCTGCTGTGTAACCTCTCTCCTCCGTCTGGGTGTAGGGGTCAAAGTAACTAAATGGTGGCCTACTCCTGTGGTGGGTGATATGATGCCTGATTCTCTGCTGTGGGACCTCTCTCCTTTGTCTGGGTGCTGTGGTCAAAATAATAGTAAGTGACCTTCTCCATTGGTGGGTGACTTGAAGCCTGATTCTGTGCTATGGGACCTCACTCCAATTAATATTGTTTAATTTTTATTTATTTTATGTTAACTCATCATTTCCCTATCTACATTTGTTTGCAGGGGATTTAACTACATTTTGCTGCCTTTTGCAGCCCTCTAGCCCTTTCCGGGTGTGTTTTACAGCCTTTTTAGTGCCCAAAAGTTCGGGTCCCCATTGACTTCTATGGGGTTCGGGTTCGGGATGAAGTTCGGGTCGAGTTCGGATCCCGAACCCGAACATTTTTCGAAAGTTCGGCCGAACTCGTCGAACCCGAACATCCAGGTGTTCGCTCAACTCTAACAGTGACCCAATCTGAGTGTGTACCGTTAATAACCACCCTCTGTTTGCTATCACTGAGCCAGTTACTTACCCACATACAAACATTTTCTCCCAGTCCAAGCATTCTCATTTTATATACTAACCTTTTATGCGGTACAATGTCAAATGCTTTGGAGAAGTCCAGATACAGTATACGACATCCATCGATTCGCCGCTGTCAAGTCTGGAACTTACTTCCTCAAAGAAACTGATTAAATTAGTTTGACATGACCAATCCCTCATGAAGCCATGCTGATATGGCATTATTTGCTTATTTTCATTGATTTTAAACTTTGTGGCCTATAGTTTCCGGGCTCTGTTTTTGTACCCTTTTTGAATATTGGCACCACATTTGCTATGCACCAATCCTGTGGAACACTCCCTGTCAGTATAGAGTCCTTAAATATCAGAAATAAGGGTCTGGCTATGACATTACTTAATTCTCTTAGGATACAGGGGTGTATGCCAACTGGTCCTGGCGATTTGTCTATTTTAATCTTTTTTAAGATGACGCTGTAATTCTTCTGGGTCAGACAGGACAAGAGATATGGGTTAAAGAGAATGTGTCATCAGAAAATTACCTGCTGTTTAAATCACTTTTTTATGTTTAACATATTTTAAAGTTTTGTTGATAATGTTTAAAATATTCCATGTATTCCAGATATTAAATTTTTTTTTGCACTAGCCACTATGTTTAATAATTGGCGCTACTCATTCTAATCCTGACTATAACCTGTGTATAGAAAAGACAGGATCTCAAGTCACAATGGGTAATGGTGAAAACTTATCTATCCTTTCTATGTATGAGCATGCCTAGAAAACTCTTCCATAGAAGTCAATAAGGTCCACTCCTGACCATTGTGTCTATGGCCCATGGGGCTGCCGTAAAGCAATTTTCTTAATGTTTCTAAATTCTGTAATGAACAGCCCAGGCAAGATGGCTGCCCCCATAATTATGTCCAGGAAATAGAATAAATAAATCTCTGATCAGAAAATAAAAACAAATTATCTGATTTTAAGTGGCATAACATTTTTGGTGACACATTTCCTTTAATTAGGAGACATACTGAATCATGGTAGAAGTTTTTTAGCTGTTGGTGTTTATAAAGTGACTTAATTACTTGTAGTAACTGTCAAATACCAAGCTTAGCCAGCCTTAAAGGGATTTTCCAGTTGTTTAGGAAGTGTAATCAATATCATATCAATGGAGATCTAACATCCAGCAACACTGCTGATCATCTGCTTTAGTCCACAGTGTTCCTGTGAGTGCCATAACCTCCTTTTCGCCGACCAAGCACAGCTCCATCCATTGGATAGCAACTATGCTTGGTATTGCTGCACAGCCCCATTCATTTAAATGGGACTGAGCTCTGCCTAGGCTATACGTCCAATGAATGTGATGTCACTGGCCTAAGAAGGGTCTGCCGTGCTCATTGGAACGCCATGGTCTCTTAACATAGCTGATTGTCAGGGGTGCTGGGAGTAGTTGAGCGAACATCTGGAAGTTCGGGTTTGCCGGGTTCGGCCGAACTTTGACGCAAAGTTCGAGTCCAGGACCCGAACTTGACCCCGAACCCGTACCTCATTAAAGTCAATGGGGACCCGAATTTTAGGGTACTAAAATGGTTCGAAAAAAGTCCAGGAAATGGCTAGAGGACTGGAAATTGAAGCAAAATGGGGGTAAGAGTAGGAAAATAACGTAAAATAACATAAAATACATAAAAATTCTAAAAAAAAGTTCTAAATCTGAGCACAAGTGAGTGACAGTGGCAGCTGTCACCCCACAAACAGAGGATGTGGCAGCAACGCCACCACATCTTTCACCATCACCAAGTATCTCCACACTATACCATGGAAGCGTTCAGCTGGCCATCTCCCAAACACTGGAGAGAAAGAGAAATAGAAAGAGGAAGTCCCCCCCTACCCACCCGTGATCCCTGGCCCTGAATGCCAGGATTTCAAACTTCCTGGTCCTTTGAAATGCTGTCATTCTGTCTGGCGGAGATAGATGGAAACTTTTAAAAAACTTATGGTGGTGGCTGTCCCACAGTACGTGGTTCCCAGCCACCACTACTTTTGCAGGCGAGCCATCCCTTCTCTGCACAACCAAGCGGCAGACAAAATCAGATGTGCACTGCGCAATGCCATCTTCGGCAAGGTCCACATAAACACCAATACGTGGACCGATAACCATGGGCAGGGAAGATATATCTCCCTAACAGCACACTGGGTAAATGTAGCGGCGGCTGGGCCAGAGGCAGATAGCAGTTTGGCGCATGTCCTTCCACCCCGAGGATTGCAGGGCATTTCTCTTTGCCTCCTGTTGCCTCCTCCTCCTACTCCGCTTCCTCTTCCTCTACCGCCTCCTCATCCGCTTAGCGTAACACCTTCACCACCAACATCAGCACAGCCAGGGGGAAATGACAGCAGACTGTTCTGAAACTCATCTGTTTGGAGGACAAATCCCACACCACGCAGGAGCTGTGGACGGGCATGGAACAACAGACCGATGAGTGGTTGGTGTCACTGAGCTTCAAGTCTGGTCTGGTGGTGTGTGATAATGGGTGAAATATCGTAGCAGCTCTGGGCCTAGCCGGTTTGACACACATCCCTTTCCTGGCACATGTGCTGAATTTGGTGGTGCAGAAATTCCTGAACACCTGACAATGAAAATCAATTCAGTTAATACAGCTCTTAAATTCTGGTGGGACAATTTCACTTTTATTGGTGCTCAAGGACCCCTGCGGCCTGAGCTGCAGATGTGACAGGCAAATAATTGGAATGGAACAGACGATTTTTACAAATTTACGTCCCTGTCACCTATCTAGCACAAAAACGGTTGTTACGGTTGTATTGGACTGTCAGAAATGCAGCGTAGCATGCAAATTTGCTATCTGGCACAAAAAGTGTGCTTTTTTATGTCAGCAAGGTAACTGCAGTATTAAACGGTTTTATTGGACTGTCAGACATGCAGTGCCTGTTGCAGACAGATAACATAATCGCTTTAGGTTACAAAAATATGTGACAGACTAATGTAATAGAAAAATTTCCACTGCCAGGCATGCACTGCAGGCCGCAGGGGTATTTGACTGGCCAAAAAAGGGAATCTGTCCTCCACTGAACTACCAGAACAGAATTAAAATAATGTCCCTGGCGCACATGCAGTTCACATGCAATTGCAAGTGCACGGCAGTTGCAAAAATGGCTGCCAACGCCCCCCGAACTGGCAGATGGATTAACAGTTATTTTTCAGTGTCACTGGGCTCAGGGCTGGGTACAAAAATGTTGCATAGTACCCTCAATAATCTCTGTAGTTTGAAGATTGAACATCACCAAGTACACCAGAATTATTCCCTAATCTCTCCCTCACAGCAGCAGCATCCTATCCCTACACTGAGAAGAGCAGAGTGATGTGCGGCACTACGTGACTCCAGCCTATATAGAGACTGGGTCAAATGCTGCACTTGGCCAATCACAGCCATGCCATAAGTAGCCATGGTTGTGATGGCTTTTAAGGGCAGACTAGTGAAACGCTTGTTGATTGGCGGCCCTGCAGCCTTTCAAGAAGCGGCAAGAAATCGCCAAACACCGAACCCGAACTTTTACGGAAATGTCCGGGTTCAGGTCCGGGTACCAAAAACCTTAAAGTTCGGTACGAACCCAAACTTTACAGCTCGGGTTCGCTCAACCCTAGTGCTGGGAGTCAGACCCTAACCAATCTCATATTGATAACCTATCCTGAGGATAGATCATCAATATCAAAATCTAGGACAGCTCCTCTAAAATGTATGGACATTATATATATATATATATATATATCTCTTATATATATAAAAATGAATTTCTGTCTAGACGTCTAGATGTTCTTTATGCGCGACCAACTGACTGGACTGATCTTCGCCAAATTTGGCACACGGGTATATCAGGTGTCCAGGAAGGTTTAAGACCAGGTCTCAGCTCTCTAGGACGTGCTGTTCCTGAGACATTCTCAAAAAATGACCTGCATTAGCCAATACAAGAGAGTAAGCCTTTCACTTGTAATGCACCAAATTGGTCAGTTAGGATCTCAACCGCAGAGTCCTTTGACATCCACTTTTGTCAGACTGCTTAAATGTTGGTGGTGTCTATTGCGGCTGCTCAGTGTGAACCCCAGGCGGCTCTCTCAGTCTTAAGCGGAGAGTTTTGGGTTAACGAAATCATGTGCCGCGTACTAGTGATAAAGAATTAAACTAATAGTGAAGAATGTTCATTTAGAAGTGAAAAACAATTGCATCCGCTAGTTTGGTGTAGGCAAACACATGTATATCTCAATCACAGTTTGGCCACCGTAATATACAGACAGTCTCTCACTTGTGGGGCGTTTAGTTACAGTTCACATGATTAACAGCTAATTGCATTATCCAGGTAACCTAGCTCTGCAGTACTAATAGTCTCCACCGCGAGTCCCTTACTCTCAGTGAGTACTGTCAGTGAATCAAGTGACAGGCTGAATACTTGCTGTTTGGAGTCCTGCGGGGATCCTGCAGTAATGGAGCCGGTTAAGGTAGGTGAGGGTTCCTCCTGGAGGTTCAGAGATCCGGGTAGTTTGGGTCTTAAGTCCTCGTGGTGACTGGAGCTGGCAGGGTGCGCACTCCATTAGTGCAACACCCTGTGCAGCTCCTGGCTCCTATTTATTGGCCAAAGCGTGGGTGGGCGGAGCCACATAGATGGCCCAGCAGCCACTGCTTCTAGCCTGGAAGGCAAGCAGCGATCGCTGTCATGGTTACACAGGGCATGGATCCAGGCTGGAGCGCAACCCACCGTACCCTTACATCACTTAAATCCAAACTGCTATTTACTGCTCCCTTGCAGTTCATCTCCACACACACAGTTATACTCCAGGTAACCATTACAACCCCGCCATGTTTCTTCACTGCTCTAGATGACGTTTAAAGGAAATCTGTCACCAGGATAATCGCTATAGAAGTAAAGCCATGGCCTAATAGCACTTAGTACCTTATTTCCTGAGGTTTCCATAACAACTCGGCCATTTCTCTTCACTGCTGCAGGTTAGCTTTAAAGAGGCAGGGCGCTGTGGATGACACTGTTAAGAGAGCGGAGTGCCATAGAGTTCAGGGGGAAAGTAGGGTGGCCATTCAAGTCAAACCCCGCCCCCATGTCCAGATAAACCACACCTCTGATTAGATTAGGCCATTCCCCCTCCCCTCCTGAGGTGGTAGGGATGGTGATTTTCTCCCTGCAGCTCACATTCAGACTGCACAGTGCTGCTGTTTTAGAGAGAGCTGTTTAAAAAGACAAGCCCCAATCATGTTAGGCCATGCCCCCTTCCACTAAGTAAACAGGGTTTAAAAAAATATAGTTAAAAATCAACTTTTAGGTCTGCTAAGCCACACCCCCGATACGTTTAGGACACACACCCTCCTCCTCTGCAGCCAATGAGTATTGACAAAATGAAGTCAAAAATCAACTTCTGTCAGCTGCATAGGTGATAGGGACGGTGACATTCTCTTTGCAGCTCACACACAGAGAGGACAGTGCTGCTGTTTTAAAATGAGACGTTAAAAAAGACACTCCCCAATCCAGTTAGGCCACGCCCCCTCCCACTCAACCAACAGGGATTGAAAAAATAAAGTTAAAAATCAACTACTAGGTACACAGCTCAGCAGACAGGATGTGATTAGATACACAGCTCAGCAGACAGTATCACACAGGATAGAATATTAGATACGCGCTCAGCAGACAATATCACACAGGATATAAGATTAGATACATGCTCAGCAGACAGTATCACACAGGATAGAATTAGATGCTCAGCAGATAGTATCACACCGGATAGAATATTCGATACACGCTCAGCAGACAGCATCACGCAGGATAGGATTAGATACACAGTTTAGCAGACAGTATCATACAATATAAGAATAGATACACAGCTCAGCAGATAGTATCACACAGGCTAGGATTAGATACACAGCTCAGCAGACAGTATCACACAGGATAGGATTAGATACACATCTCAGCAGATAGTATCACACAGGATAGAATATTAGATACACTCTCAGCATATAGTATCACACAGGCTATGATTAGATACACAGCTCAGCAGACAGTATCACACAACATACAATTAGATACACAGCTCAGCAGATGGTATCACCCAGGACAGAATTAGATACACAGCTCAGCAGACAGTGGTGCGGGGCACTGTAGAGGTCACTGTTATGGGGGATACTGTTGATATCTTTTTACGACACACAGAAACGTTAAACGAAATAGATGAAATATACCCGTGCGAAGTCTGGTCCTTCTGCTAGTCTCTTATATATATAAAAATTAGTTTCTGTCTAGACATCTGTCTAGACGTTCTTTATGCGCGACCAAACGACTGGACCGATCTTCACCAAATTTGGCACACGGGTACAACAGGTGTTCGGGAAGGTTTTAGACCAGGTCTCAGCTCTCTAGCAAGTACCGTTCCTGAGATATATAATAAATAAATAAATGACCTGCATACAGTGGGGCGGTGTGCTGTAGAGGTCACTGTTATAGGGGATACTGTTGATATCTTTTTACGACACACGGGAACATGAAACGAAATAGATGAAATATACCCGTGCGAAGCCGGGTCCTTCTGCTAATATATATATATATATATATATATATATATATATATTATTATTATTATTATTATTATTATTATTATTATTATTATTTTTATTAAACAAACATTTTTTTTTCTATTGGTCTTTTTTTTTAATCAGGTATTTTTCCTCTACAGTTTTCAGTTTATCTGCTTCTGCTGACTGAGGCTCTATATATCAGAGAGCTGCTGTCATGGCTCAATCTGTAGCCCTCATCTCTAGTTTCTCAGCAGCTCATAAACACTCATTTAAGCTAAATCCTTTTCAAACTTGTAAGTCTAGTTTAAATTAGTGTTTATGAGTTGTCAGGGGACTAGAGATAAGGGCTACCGATCAAGCCAACAGAGCAGCTCTCTGGTGGAGTCCATGTCATAGAGATGCAAATATAGCAAATACAGGGAAACTAAAAGCTGTAGAAGACAATTTGTTACATTTATTTTGTCTTTTTAAAAAAGACCAGTTGGAAAAATGTTTTAACCCACAATAAGCCTTATGCAATAATAAAAAATGTCCCCAAGTGTCCATATCCTTTAATTTTTCCTGTATCTAGTAGACAAATCTCTGCCTTAGATATCAATCTTTTAACTTCTGTGCCACTCCTCCAATATTTTTCTCCTACAGTTGTAGTCTGTATATGTTTTAGGTAGTAGCACTTTTCCTTCTTAGCTAGAGAATTTCAATTTTTTCAAACCGTGCAGCACAATGAAAAAAAATCTGTAAAAGAAGTATTATTCAAAAGGATAAAAAGACGTGACAGGTTTTATATCTGTGCAACTTCAAGGCCTTTTGCTAGCTGCTGGAAGGTTTTTGTGACACAGGATATGACAGGTAGTAATCAAAGCACGGTGTTCATGGAGTGCACCCTTGCAAAATAACATTAACTACATTTTGTTTAATTTTCATGAGACATAGCTACCGAATAAGGAAAAAAGAAAATAAATGGCCTTTATTGCTATGTGCATTTGTCCCTGACTTTGGTTCTGCCAATGTGCACTTGCCAATTTGTCCTATGATACCACTTAAGTTTGGAAATATACTTCTTTTTAGGAATACTACTTATTAATATCAGTATGCACAGACTTTATTGTCATTGAATAACTACTCGATGTGCTGTAAATTGCAAATAAGCAGAAATGAATCATAGATAACCTACCTATACTAAAGACAGAAAACCACAAACAATAAAAAAAAATCTGTAGAACATTATTGGTACAGAATATTATCTGCTTAAAGCCACTTTCACATGCCTGTAATACGGATACATTTTGGCATCCATAATATGGCTCCAATACCCAAATCCAATGTGGTTCAACTGAACAGGACTTAGACCACCATAGGATGTTACGGTGAACTAAAGCTTTCTCCAACCCTCAAATATACCCCCAAATATACTCTCAATAGGGACAAGGGAGCACCCCACTGCCAGAGTCTTCGGGAAGCGCTTTACTCCCCTGAGAACAAAAAGACCAGGCATTTTAGAATTCAAAACATCAAATTCTTCTTTCCATTGAGATCTACTATTTTGAGAGGGAGGAGGCACTCAAACACAATAGATTGGGGGGGCTTTTTTTTTTGCCTTCCTATGAATCAACTTGCAGGATAACAAGCTGAACTGGATGAACAGATGTCTTTTTTTAGCCTTATAAACTATGACTTTGGCTATGATTAAGATGCTGTTATTAAGATGTGCACTGCTGCTTTACTTTGGGTAAGTTGAGCCATCACAGTTTATTAGAATAGTAATGGTTCAACTTTGATTTGTGCATAAATCAGTTTAGAAGTTCCTGTATGAAAGTAGTGTTGGGGCGATTATTCGAATTGCAAATTTTAATCGCGAATATTGCAACTTCGAGAATTCGCGAATATTTAGAATATAGTTATATATATTCGTATTTTCGAATATTCTACTTTTTTTCATCAGTAACCTCCCTTTTTGTTTGTGGGCCAATTTATTTCCTGGTGACTAAAGCAGTAAAGAAACATGGCTAGGTTGTTATGGTTACCTGAAGTAAAACTGTGTGTGTGGAGACGAACTGCCTGCGAGCTTTTATTGGCTGATAAGGGTCATGTGACCAGGCTTCTATTGGCTAATGCATTTTTGGGGAATATCTCAGGAACTGTGTGTCCCAGAGATCTGAGACCGGGTCTAAAACCTTCCCGGACACCTGATGTATTTGTGCGCCAAATTTGTTGATTGTAAATGCGACTGTGATTCCTTTAGTGGACATACATACACATATACTCTCAGCTTTATATATTAAATTATTGCAGATCATCTTGCAGTGTTATACCCCTACAGATTGCATGATGAATTAGCAAACACTCGATGATTGGGCAATCCCAATCTTTTAACATGTTAAAAAACTGTCATTTGCAGACGGCAGATCATTGTATCTAATAACGTTATGCCACTGGCAAAACACTATACAGCATAGGGACGAGCAATGGCAGAATGATTGCTCCTCCCCATGTTGCAGAGGAGATCGCTGCATGTAAAAGCAGCAGTCTCCTCCGGTAGTGAGCAGGCGATTGCCGGGAGGGAAGCAATCGTCTGCCACATTGGGCTTTGTAATACAGATTTTAGTGTTTATTTCTTTTAAGAAGGAAAACTAGTATGTAGAGATGAGCAAATTTCTCAAAAATTCAATTCAGTCGGTTCACCGAATTTTCCGAAAATATTTGATTCGATCCAAATTTATTTATGGCATTTATTTTTTTTTATTTTTTTTTAGCCATTTCCTGGCTGCAGAGAGCCTGTATAGTGGTGTAGAACACTGTGCCTTGCAGGAACACACATAGGGAGTCTGCTGTGGTAGTGAAACAATTCTGTGAGTCAGTATACGTAACACACACATGACAGGCATCACTCTTAGAATCACTGCACACTTCCTTTATTTGGGCAGTTATGGTACCAAAACTGACCAAATAACTCTAGTGTGCCTTACAGGTCGATGTTAGAGTCAAGAAGAAGCGCACTCCTTTTACACCGTCATCAGGTAATTACACATAGATGGTCTACAGAACCTATTCTATTAAATGCTTATACAAGTAGAGCCCCCTGACAGAGTGGAGAGGGTGTGAGCAGTAACTTTATGTTGACATAATGGATTATTTTTCCCTTCCTCTGATCAGTCAGAACAATAACCCCCAAACAACGGATTCTGTCTGTTGAGCATCCACCCACTCGGTCAGCATTTTGTCAGCATGTAATCCATCAGTACTGCTTAAGCCGGAAAAAAAAAACAGATGATATGTAAATAGAATATTTGCATGTCTTTGTGTTTTTTACCCACTCCTGCTTTTGGCTACCAAATCATAACCCAACTCTGATGTGACCATACTGGCCTTACAGCTGCTACATAGACAGGATCCATTTTTTGTCTGATTTTTTTTTCCTTCTGACAGATCAGAAGAAGGGTCAAATAAATGATGATGTCAACCAAGCCAAAAAACAAACAAAATAGTGGCCCAGTCATGAAGTGGTGATGTGGCAGCAGCATGAGGAGACCACATAGTGGTGATGTGGCAGCAGCATGAGGAGACCACAGAGCGGTGAAGTGGCAGCAGCATGAGGAGACCACAGAATGGTGATGTGGCAGCAGCATGAGGAGACCAAAGAGTCACCTAGAGACATAGTGTTGAGGTGGCAGAAGGATTAGAAGACAACAGACTGGCTCAGAGACATAGTGTTTAGGTGGTAGCAGCATGAGGAGACTACAGAGTAGTGAAGTGACAGCAGCATGAGGAGACCACAAAGTTGCCCCGTGGGGTAGCATGAGGAAACCACAGAGTGGCTCAGATACATAGTGGTGAGGTGGCTGTAGCATGTGGGGACCACAGAGTGGTGAAGTAGCAGCAGCATTAGGAGACCACAGAGTGGTGATATGGTAGCAGCATGAGGAGACCAAAGAGTGGTTAAGTGGCAGCAGCATGAGGAGACCACAGATTAGTGAAGTAGCAGCAGCATAAGGAGACCACAGAATGGTGTAGTAGCAGCAGCATGAAGAGACCACAGAGTAGCCCAGAGACATAGTTTTGAGGTGGTAGCAGCATGAGGAGACTACAGAGTAGTGAAGTGACAGCAGCATGAGGAGACCACAAAGTTGCCCCGTGGGGTAGCATGAGGAAACCACAGAGTGGCTCAGATACATAGTGGTGAGGTGGCTGTAGCATGTGGGGACCACAGAGTGGTGAAGTAGCAGCAGCATTAGGAGACCAAAGAGTGGTGATATGGTAGCAGCATGAGGAGACCAAAGAGTGGTTAAGTGGCAGCAGCATGAGGAGACCACAGATTAGTGAAGTAGCAGCAGCATAAGGAGACCACAGAATGGTGTAGTAGCAGCAGCATGAAGAGACCACAGAGTAGCCCAGAGACATAGTTTTGAGGTGGTAGCAGCATGAGGAGACAACAGAGTGGTGAAGTGGCAGTAGCATGAGGAGACCACAACGTGGTGTAGTGGCAGCAGCATGAGGAGACCACAGAGTGGCCCAGTAACATAGTGGTTAGGTGGAAGCAGCATGAGGAGACCACAGACTGATGAAGTGGCAGCAGCATGAGGAGACCAAAGAGTGGTGAGGCAGCAGCAGCATAAGGGGACCACAGAGTTGCCCAGTGACAGAGTGGGTAGGTGGGGGGCAATACCAGTACCATCTGAATATGGTGGCTGACAGTAGAGGTACCTGGCAGCAGGTGTGGCATCAGGCGGGTGGCAGCATCAGAATAGTAGCTGAAGCAGGTAGCCACAAGAAACAGGTCTCTTTTGTCAAAGTGTTGGTGTGGCACCATGGATGATTGAGTATGATGCATCAGGCATTGGTGTTTGAAAATCCTGGCTGATCCACTCCTGATTCATTTTCTCAAAGTTTAGTTTCTCTACATTTTGGGTGGATAGGCAAGTTCTCCTTGAAGTAACTATGGTTCCCACCGCACTAAAAACCCACTCTGATGCCACACTGCTGGCCAGGCAGGAAAGTTTATCCAGAGCAAACTCGTCTAGTTGCGGCCACAAATCAAATTTGGCTGCCCAGTAGTCCAGGAGATATTCAATATGGGGTGGCAGGGTGCACTCTAACTATGACACAACCTGCTGGTTCAGGTTCTGCTCTTTGTCTAGCTGCTGCTGCTGGTGAGTAGTTTCTTCAGTAGGCGGGGAAGAAAATTGTTCATCAGCGACTCTAGACTTGAGTTGCTGCTGATGTAGCTGCCCCCCCAGCAGCCATGACAGTGGAACGTGAGCGCAGGGGACCCCCCAGGTCAGATCTGTGTGAGGATGGGCGATGGCGCACATAGACAGCGGTCAACTGATTACATAGGATGTCTCGATAGTAGTTCAGTTTGTCCTCCCTCTCAGCGGGTGTAAAAAAGGCCCACAATTTGGACCGGTAGCAAGGGTCTAACACTGTGGAGAGCCAGTAGTCATCCCTCTGGCGAATGGTGACAATTTGGCTGTCACTATGTAAGTAAGTGAGCATGCATCGGGCCATTTGCTCAAGTGACTCGAAAGGACTCCCTGCCTCCATCTCCACTGCATACTGCCACGGTGTGCCTCGGTCTTCAGCCTTGTCTTCCTCATAGCCCTGTAACTCCTCTGGCTGCTCCAGCTCCTCCTCTTTTGTCACCTGTGTAACAAAAAAAAAAAAAACACCCATTTATCTAAGCTTTAATTCTGCTCGAATGTCCTCCTCCTCCTCTAGTTCAGCCCTACAGGGCTCATATGGCAGTGAGATGTAGTCGCCACGTCTCCTGTCCACTGGCCAGCAAGATTTAGCAGCATCTGTTCCAGGACATGAATCAGTGAAATGACGTTGTCCATCTTGTAGTCCTAGCGACTGACGAACAAAGTGGCCTGCTCGAAGGGCCCGGGAAAACGAAGTGTCATGCATGAACTGCCACTGGCTAACATCGAAGTTACACAATGGAGTACCTCTGTCCACCTGTTTCATCAAGAAATCGTTTATGGCCTTTTTCTGTTCATATAGATATTACAACATATGGAGGGTGGAAACGTCGCATATGAGCCTATGTTAGGGGATGCCGTTCTGCAGCTGCAGCTCAAGGAGGGTGTGCTTTGCGGTGTACAAGTGGCTGAAGTGCATGCAAAGTTTCCTGGCCATTTTCAGGATGTCTTGCAGATGGGCAAAAGACATCAGGAACCGCTTTACAACCAGATTGAACATATGCGCCATGCAGGGAGCATGGCTCAGCCCTACTTGACGCAGCGCCGACACCATGTTCTTCCCGTTGTTGGTCACCATCATCTAAACCTGAGCCCAAGTGAGTGACAGTGGCACCTGCCACCCAGCAAACAGAGGATGTGGCGGCAACGCCACCGCATCTGGCACCGTCACCATGCATCTCCACCGAATCCCATTAAAGTGTTCAGCTATCAGCTGTCCATCTTCCAAACACTGGAGAGAATTTTAAATTGAAAGAGGAAGTACCCCCCTATCCATCTGCAATCCCTGGCTCGGAATGCCTTGATTTCAAAATTTCTGGTCCTTTGAAATGCTGTCATTCTGTCTGTTGGTCAGTTTTAAAAACCTTATGACGGTGGCTGTCCCACAGTACGTGGATCCCAGCCGCCACTACTTTTGCAGGCGAGCCATCCCTTCCCTGCACAACCAAGTGGCAGACAAAATCAGGTGTGCACTGCGCAATGCCATCTGTGGCAAGATCCACATAACAACCTATACATGGACCAGTAAGCACGGGCAGGGAAGTTATATCTCTCTTAACAGCACACTGGTTAAATGCAGTGGCGGCTGGGCCGAAGATTGCAGGGCATTTCTCTTTGCCTCATGTTACCTCCTTCTCCTCCAACTCAACTTCCTGCTCCTCCTCTATCACCCCCTCATCCGCTCAGCATAAAACCTTCACCACCCACAGCAGCACAGCCAGGGGGAAATGACAGCAGGCTGTTTTAAAACTTGTATGTTTGTGGGAAAAACCCCACACCGCGCAGGAGCTGTGGATAGGCATGGAACAACAGACCGATGATTGGTTGGGCCTCCAGCCTGGTGTTGTGTGCTAATGGGCGAAATATAATAGCAGGTTTGGGCCTCCCCTGCCACATGTGCAATTTGAGGTGCAGAAATTCCTGAACACCAGACAGTAAAAATTAATTGAGTTAATCGAACACACACAGCTCCCCAGCCCCCATTTCACTCAAACCATTAACAAACTATTTACAAATGTATTTGAAAACATATTAAAATAACTATAATGCAGCTAAACTAACTATATAAACAAACAAAACTATATACACGCCTTATCCTTAACTAAAGGCCAGTGACATCCAAGTGGCTCGGAGGGTGGGTTCCTGCACCAACATGGGCCCTGGCCTGGAACACAATTATCCAGCCAGGGCACAGTTCTGGAGGATGAGGAGGAGGAGGAGGAGGAGGAGGAAATGCAGTATATCACTGCTAAATTTTAAAATATGTTTTTGTGCGTTGTATGCCAAACTTCTCTGTGTAACAACAATACGGGTTTATTTCCCACAAAATATACTAATGCAGTGTTTCACTGCTGACATTTAAACAAAGTTATTTGTGCTTTTTTTTTTTTTTTTTAACACTGCTCTGTGGACCAAGAATACAGCTTTTTTTCCCCAAAAACTACTGATGCACTATTTCAGTGCAAAAATTAAAAATAAGTATTTGGGCAGTGTATTTAAAACTGCTTTGTGGACTAGAAATGCAGCTTTTTCCCCCAAAAAAATACACTGATGCAATATTTCAGTGCTGAAATTTAAAATAAGCATTTAGGCGGTGTATTTAAAACTGCTTTGTGGACCAGGAATACCGCATTTTTTGCCAAAAATACACTGATGCACTATTTCACTGCAGAAATTTTAAATATGTATTTGTACGCTGGATGCACAACTGCTTTGTGGACCAGGAATACCACTTTTTTCCCCCTAAAACACAGTAATGCACTGTTTCAGTGCTGAAATTTAAAAGTTATATTTACGCTGTATGCACAATTGCTTTGTGGACCAGGAATACCGCTTTTTTTTGCCAAAAATACACTGATGCACTATTTCATTGCAGAAATGTAAAATAGGTATTTAGGTGGTGTATTTAAAACTGCTTTGTGGACCAGGAATACCGTTTTTTTCCCCAAAAATACACTGATGCACTATTTTGCTGCAGAAATTTTAAATATGTATTTGTACGCTGTATGCACAACTGCTTTGTGGACCAAGAACATGGCTTTTTTCCCCAAAATTTAAAAATGCACTATTTAACTGCTGGAAATTAAACGTAGGTATTTGTACGCTGTATGCACAACTGCTTTGTGGACCAGGAATACTGTTTTTTTTCCCTAAAACACAGTAATGCACTATTTCAGTGCTGAAATTTAAAATTGGTATATGTACGCTGTACGCACAAGTGCTCTATAGTACCACAATACAGATTTTTGCCCCAGACTGCAAAAATGGACTATGTCACCCCTAAATTATACAAAAGGTAATGTAGGGGACTTGACCTATCAGAAAAAAAAGATTTTTCCCTTCACTTCACAGGATTAGACTGTTGAAGAATCGCTGAACAACTGACCCGAACCCGAACTTTTATGAAAATTGTTCGGGTTCGTGTTCGTGTGCCAAACATGCTAAAATTTGGTACGAACCCGAACTATACAGTTAGGGTTCGCTCAACTCTGATCATGAATATCGCCATTTCAAGAATTTGCGAATATCTAGAATATAGTGCTAAATCTTCGTAATTACGAATATTCAAGATTTTGTTCATCACTATATAAACCTATAATATTTTCTCACTTATTGTATGTAGCTTTTCTTTATCCTTATTATGCTATCATCCCTATCTTTTTTTTTATAGTTAATATTTTACCTATCATTATTAAACTTGTTATTATAAGTACCTACACAACTAGGTTTTAGAGGAGGAAAATAAGAAAAAACAAATTGAACTAAAGGTGTGCTAAAATTTATGGGGAAGATCTGCTGCTGACACAATGTTAAGGGGGGGGGGGTCTGCTGCTCAGATAATATTAGGGGGGGATCTGCTGCTGACAATGTTATGGGGGATCTGATGTGACACCCTTATAGGGTAGGTGAAACTTATTGATTGGGTGTTCAGTGACACACTTATGGGGGGCACTTTAATTACACTATTGGTACCTTTTTCATAGGAAAACCTCTTGTGACAGTACAGTGTAAGCAGCACTGTAGATACTGCAGACTACAGCATTGAAATTTTCTATAGAAGTGAGTAGCAGATGTGAAGAGCCCCCCTCCACCCCATTATTTACATTGGATAGATGTATCCTGTAGATGAGGGCTGTTTTCATACTGGGACAGCTCATTTAATGTTCTGGTCCACTATATGGCTGTATTATTTAAGTGGTCTATTGTGGTAAAATGTAGGTACTGGGTGTAAATATTATATATAATAGAGGTAACATAACCCAGTAATTGGACAGCACATGCAGAAGTTTGCTGCACATTACTTCCCAGTTAGGCTGAAGTTTAAGAACAAAATCTTGTTGTTATCATTGGGTTAAATCCCTCAGTTTTGTCCCAGGCCTGATCATATAGGAAAGGTGGATTTGCACTTTACCTTTATGTAGAGCCTCTTCTGTACCTAAACATCAGCCCTCGCTCATCAGGCGGCTTCTCCCGCTGACCTTTGTTTCTCCGGAGAGCACAGCATTGACAAACTGTCACATGGGACAGCGTAGAGGCATATCAGGCAAGTATGAAGGGAAAGCCTGCTCCCGTCCATCGTCTCCCTTCTTCAGCTCACTGCCTGTACATATTCTAAGTATAGAGCGATAACAGCCCATCTCTCCCAGGCACACAGGAACCCTACATGTCAGGATCAATGTACCAGACGTTTTTTTCCCTATTTGTCCTATAAGATAAATTATCATTTTTCTCCCACTTTTTTCTTTTTTTGGGGGGATGAATCTTATAAGGCAAAAAATAAAGTATTTTCCTACCAATTACTCTTGATTTCTTTTTATATATGCTATATATTTTTTTTTTTAAATCCTTAACTATAGCATATATCACACAAAGCCAGGTATGTGCAAGCCAACAACCTATCCATGAGACATTCAAAAACAGCTCTCATCTGACTTAGAACCAGTAAGCCTCAAAGTTGCTTGGTTTACGTTGGATGGCTTGGGTGGACTTGCACACCTAGATCATTATCATTAGGGTGACAAAAATTGTACATTTTTGTTTTGGCTGCCAGCTAACATTTCTCTCACTGCTTAGGACTGAGGGCTGCATAAAAAAAAATAATTCCGTTTTCTAATTGTCCAAATATTATAATCAATAACCTTTCTATACTGTTTTGTCATGTAATCTAATTTTCTTAAACTTGAATATGGGAAAGACATGC
Source organism: Bufotes viridis (assembly GCA_033119425.1). Classification (NCBI taxonomy): domain Eukaryota; kingdom Metazoa; phylum Chordata; class Amphibia; order Anura; family Bufonidae; genus Bufotes; species Bufotes viridis. The sequence goes on along the minus strand of CM065594.1, from coordinate 61,952,266 downwards.
AAATAGTGTTCCAGCTGAAAAAACAAGGCAGATTCTGCAAATGTGCATGTCTTTCCCATATTCAAGTTTATGCAAATGAGTTTACATGACAAAACAGTATAGAAAGGTTATTGAATACAAATATTATATTCAATAACCTTTCTATCTTGTTTTGTCATGTAAGCTTATTTGCATAAACTTGAATATGGGGAAGACATGCAAATAGTGTTTCAGCTGAAAAACAAGGCAGCTTCTGCAAATTTGCATGTCTTTCCCATATTCAACTTTATGCAAATGAGTTTATATGACAAAACAGTACAGAAAGGTTATTGAATACAATATTGGGACAATTAGAAAACTGAAAATGTTTATGGAGCCCTCCTAAGCAGTAAGAGAAGAGTTAGCTGGCTTCCAAAAAACATTTACAATTTTTGTCACCCTAACAATAATGATCTAGGTGTTTAGGTCCCCCCTAGACATCCAACTTAAACTAAGTAACTTTGAGGCTTACAGACTTTCAATGAGATGAAAGATGGGCTTAGATTAGGTGTTTCCAACACATTTACATGTTTCCCTTTAAACCACTCGCAAAGTGTTGCTTTAGCAGTGTGTTTGGGGTTATTATTCTGCTGAAAGGTGAACCCTTGTCCTAGCCTCAAATCACGCACAGAGTGGTACAGGTTTTGCTCAACATTATCCCTGTATTTAGCACCATCCATGTTTCCCAGTCCTGGCTGCTGAAAAACTTCCCCACAGCATGATGCTGCCACCAATATGTTTTACTGATGGTGTTCTTTGGGTGAAGTGATGTGTTGGGGTTGCGCCAGACTTAGCGTTTTCTTTGATGGCCAAAAAGTTACATTTTAGTCTCATCAGACCAGAGCACCTTCCTCCATACATTTTGGGAGTCTCCCACATGCCTTTTCGCAAACTCACAATGTGCCTTTTTGTTTTCAGCTGAATGTAATGGCTTTCTTCTCTTCACTCTGCCATAAAGCCCAACTCTATGGAGCGTACGGCTTATTGTTGTTCTATGTACAGATACTCCAGTCTCTGCTGTGGAACTCTGCAGCTCCTCCAGGGTTACCTTAGCTCTCTGCGCTGCCTCTCTGATAATTGCCCTCCTTGCCCGGTCAGTGCATTTTGGTGGGCGGCCGTCTCTTGGCAGGTTTGCTGTTGTGCCATGTTCTTTCCATTTGGTTATGATAGATTTGATGGTGCTCTTGGGGATCATTAAATGTTTGGATATTGTTTTATTCCTAACCCTGATTTATACTTCTTAACAAATTTGTCCCATACTTGTTTGTAGAGTTCCTTGGTCTTTATGGCAGTCTTTGGTTAGTGATGCCCCTTGCTTAGGTGTTGCAGCCTCTGGGGCTTTTCAAAAAAAGGTGTGTATATGTAATGACAGATCATGTGACACTTAGATTGCAAATAGTTGGACATCATTTCACTAATTATTTGACTTCTGAAGGTAATTGGTTGCACCAAAGCTTTTTATGGGTTTCCAACAAAGGGGGTGAATTAATATGCACATGCTAATTTTCTGTTTTCTATTTCTAATACGATAGTTTTATTAATATATTTTTCTCATTTCACTTTACCAACTTAGACTATTGTGTTCTGATCCATCACATAAAATTAAGACTGAAAAACAAAACATTGAACTTAAGACCGTAATGCAACAAAACACTAAAAAAGTCAAGGGGTGAATACTTTTGCAAGGCACTGTAGATGCCCAATGGTATAGCGTAGGACCTGCCTGACTGAGATCACCTTGGTGCTTGGTAGGTGAGCATAGATGTGTTTTGATTAAAATATATTGGCTAAGGGTCTCAGATTTTATATTATCAGAATAAGGGCTCATATACAATGTTTGTATCTATTTTGCTAGTGTATTATTTATTGTCTGTAAATCTACACCAGCAAGGAAGCTGACGTAGATTTAGTCTGGCAGTGGATGTGCCAAAGTTATATAGAGACCAGTGGCTCTTCATAAATTCAATTGATCCACCACCAGCTCAGGGATTATTAAGTCTGTTGCCTAAAATGCTGGTCTTAATAAATGACTCCCTATGTTCTTAAACAACTTCCACTGTCTGTACCAGTGGTAATAATAATAGTTATACGTTAAAGGGGACCTGTCACATTGAATATGGTGTCTGAGCTACAGACATGTTATAGAGCAGGAGCAGCTGAGCAGATTGATATATGGTTTTCTGGGGAAAAAAATCAACAAACTATGCAATTTATTTACCTGTTCATTTGCAAATAATTGCAAGTTTTATTGACTATTTTCCCTTAAAACTACACATCATTCTTCTCAGCTCCACCTGCTCTGTATCATGCTGATTGCAGGTTACTTTATGTTTTCATGGTGATAGGTTCCCTTTAAGTAATTCACTATCTCATATAATTCTTCTTCCTGATAATTGCCCCATGTAAAGGTGTTGTTGATCTCCCTATGAACAAGCAAACGCTCACTCATCAGGTAACAACAAACAATTAATGTGTATTGGCACAAGAGATCACTCTAGCTATTTCTCGTCCCCATAAACCAGAGGTGATTGCTGCATGTAAAAGTAGCTTTCACCTCCGGTAACAATCAAGCAATTATCAGGAATAAACAGTTTGTTCCAGATAATTGCCTGCTGTTCTGGCCTGTGTGAAGGGACCTGCTGTAACAGCACAGCTTAATATAAGGTTATTCCATGGGCGTGCTAATTTTCGAAGAGGACACAATACATTTTAAAATATTTAATTTAGCTAGAATGTGTTCAGAAGTTACCTATTCTATGATTCTCATTAACCAAGTGTCATTTATTCTGAGCATCTTATGCCTGTAAAATCTGCTGGAGCAGGTAGCTGATCATTATTTTTCTTATATTGTATTGTCAAGTGTCACTTTTTTAAATCCCTGGTAAACATTTTTAACTCTTCCAGGTCTCAAACCAGACGTTTGACATTCCACTAACCCTGTCTGGAGCTGTGGTATTGCGTCGGAGGTTGAATTATGAAGAAAAGAAACAATACTTTGTGATAGTTCAAGCTAATGTAAGTGCATTTTTTAAATGGTACATTTTAACATACAGTAATTACTAGAATTGCTTTGTAGACAGATATTTTTTTATCCTCCTCACTTCCTATCTCACGAGGCAATTCCGAGGTTGTCATCCACCTCCCCCCATGCTTACCAAGAGCTTTAACACTCTTAGGCGTGCAATTACTTTCTAACAATCTGAATGCATGTTCTGGTAGAATGACAATTCCTACTGATGCCAACTACAGTCGGTATAATAAGGATTGTCAATTGTGAGCTGTGTATTGGTTGTCAGCTATGGTATGTGTTTTGATATGTCTAACAGACCAAGCTAGTGGGGGACAGATTTAATGGGTTATTACATTTGAGTTTCCTTTTTGGGACTAAAGGTTTTCAATTAAATAACCATAGTATTTCTATTAGGATAGTTGCTTAAAATAAGCAGGCTTACACTGCACGAAAACATACCGTGTCACAGCATGGAGGAGAATATTGTATTTTGGCTACTCAGTTATTTATTACACACCAAGATCTAGTTTTAAATTAATGTGAAAATGAACGGTTCAAGAACACCTGCTTCAAAGTGAATAATATGCATCAATCAGATTGAAGTAAGTTTTTTTTGTCCTTCAAAAAGAGGGATTTGTTTGCTCCCTTAAAGGGGTTGTGGCATTATAAAGTTTATATTTAATTTAGCAGTAAATAGTATTTTATCCCCCTAAGGATGTGTCTATTTTTAAGTTCAGGGTGCAGTGAATTAATTTATTTTTTATTTTTTCATCTCCGCATTTCAAAAGCCACAATCATTTTTAATTTTCCATTGATATGACCATGAGGGCTTTTTTTTTCACTGAATGAACTGTATTTTTAAATTGAATCATTTTGGACTACATCTAATGCATTATATAACTATTAAATGTTTGGGGGTGACGGTGTAAATAAACCCAGCATTTTAGGTAGTTATTTGGGTTATTTTGTTTTTATGGCATTCACTGTGCAGTATAAATGATCATCTCTTCCATCATCTTTATACATCACATGGCCTATGTCTGGGCATACCAAGCATAGCCGCTATACAATGTATGGTGCCGGGCTTGGTAAGCTGTAAAGAAACTGTAACACTCACAGGAGCACCGAGGCCTCTTCAAACAGTTGATCAGTAGGGGTGCTGAGAGTCGGACACCTACTGATCAAACACTGATGACCTATCCTGAGGATAGATCATCAATATTGTGCTGTCTGCAAATCTTTTAAAATGGATATTACTGTATACAACATAAATATTAAATGAAAAACAAATAAATGAGTGAACATATCAAGCATGTAATATTGTATATCGTTCTTGCAAAGAAAACCTTAGAGTGTGTCTCTCAGACACTTGACAAACCCTATAATGAAGAAAACCTTTATAATGGAAAATAGGTTTCTGCTGAAGACAGGGATATTGCATTTTTGCTTCATGCCTCAGAATGTTATTTTCCATACTGTGGGGAGCTGTACACTGCAATCATATGAAAGCCATAAAGTTTTTATTTCCTATTCTTTATATAAAAAAAAGAGTCTTCTTGAGATTTTATTGCTGTCATCCAGCAGTTATCATCTCACTTAAAACAGCAAATGTGATCCTCTCTTTTCATCCCTTCCTTTTCAATTTCTTAAGAATTATTGTGAGTGACTTTTTCAAGGCTTCTTAATGCGTAAAAGATTTCAGTCAAGAAAAAATGGTGTCAACCCACTATTGTTCTTCTAATACTCTTATCAAATGAATCAATACCCATACAACCGGGTTACTCTGCCCGCCTGTTCTCCATTTTGAGGTATATAATATAATATTTGGAAGCCTGTAATTTTGTCTCCTTTGTTTTGCAATATGCTATGATGAATTTTGTTTGTGCAAGTGTTTTTCAATGATTTTTATTGTACAGCAGACAGATCTAAAGCATGAAATTGGAATATTTCTTATATGTTGGTGCTTGATGTTTTATCTCTTAGAGATAAGTATTTTCCTTTCTGTAGGACATTGTTGTTATGACTGTAAAAGATATTTATCACAAACATGGATTTTCCTTATTTTATAACAGAGAGCCAGTGAAAAGCATTAAATTACCATAGAAACATCACAGTTCTCAGCCTAGCGCCTTGCATACAGAATGAAAAATATCAATGGGGACTCAAAACCTATTGAAGAGAAGGGTGTACATCAGGGGGTAACATAATTGACAGATGGCAAAATAAAACACTGTTAGGAAATAGTAGCTTTTATATATATATATATATATATATATATACACACACACGTGGACAGAATTGTTGGTACCCTTTTATTGAAGAAGGAAAAACCCAAAATGGTCACTGAAAAAGCTTGAAAAGTAATAATAAATAAATAAAAATACTGAAAGTTAGCTAATAAAAATCAGACATTGCTTTTGAATAATAATAAAAAAAAAGCTAATGAAACTGGCCTAGACAAAAATGATGGTTCCCCCAGAAAAGATTGAAAATAATTTGACTATAGGGACATGCTAAACTATGGTATGTCCTGTAATTAGCATCACGGGTGTATTTCAAATTATAAGTAGTAAGTCTGCCTACTTAAAGCGTGAAAAGTAGTCACTTTGCTTTTTGGTTTCATGGTGTGTACCACACTGAACATGGACCAAAGAGAGCCTTGTCTCAGCAGATTAAAAAGAAAATTATAGGCAAACATTTTAGAGTACCTATGGTGTACCACACCATACACCATAGGTAGTCTAGTGGTAGGACCCCATGTCATGCTGAGAAACCGTGAAGTGGTGCCTAAAGGGGCTCCGATATGTTCCTGATTGGAAATATTGGCGAATCTCTCAGCTTTTAACACCAGAGTGAGGGATTAGCCAGTGTTGTCAGGTGCTTATCCATGTGGTGCATCTTTTTTCTGTGAGTTATGTGTTTATATATTTTCATCCGCACATGTTTTATTTTGTGTAGGACGTTTGTGTGGTGCTTGTGGTTCGCGCCGGTATCCTCCATTGTATGCAATTTTTGCTGGGGATAGCCGTTCGCTGCGAACCACATGCGGAGGAACTGCCCCCCCAGTTAGAAACACGCCACAGTGTTTGGGGTTTGGAGCAGTCCCACCCATTTAGGCCACGTTTATTTTTGTGATTCTTGTTTTATATGTATTGAATGTGCCATTGCATATGGCTGGTAAACATTCTGTTGCACCTGGAAGCCGGTGTCACATGGTCTGTTGTAGGTGTAGCTTGCAGCCTCATTTGTTCCCCATTGCATTGTTGGTCCTGCAATGCAGGTGAGTGGGAGTGGGCTGTAGGCTGCTTAATACCTGTTCAGACCTTGTTCACACACCATAGGTAGTCTAGTGGTAGGACCCCATGTCATGCTGAGAAACCGTGAAGTGGTGCCTAAAGGGGCTCCGATATGTTCCTGATTGGAAATATTGGCGAATCTCTCAGCTTTTAACACCAGAGTGAGGATTAGCCAGTGTTGTCAGGTGCTTATCCATGTGGTGCATCTTTTTCTGTGAGTTATGTGTTTATATATTTTCATCCGCACATGTTTTATTTTGTGTAGGATGTTTGTGTGGTGCTTGTGGTTCGCGCCGGTATCCTCCATTGTATGCAATTTTGCTGGGGATAGCCGTTCGCTGCGAACCACATGCGGAGGAACTGCCCCCAGTTAGAAACACGCCACAGTGTTTGGGGTTTGGAGCAGTCCCACCCATTTAGGCCACGTTTATTTTTGTGATTCTTGTTTTATATGTATTGAATGTGCCATTGCATATGGCTGGTAAACATTCTGTTGCACCTGGAAGCCGGTGTCACATGGTCTGTTGTAGGTGTAGCTTGCAGCCTCATTTGTTCCCCATTGCATTGTTGGTCCTGCAATGCAGGTGAGTGGGAGTGGGCTGTAGGCTGCTTAATACCTGTTCAGACCTTGTTCACACACCATAGGTAGTCTAGTGGTAGGACCCCATGTCATGCTGAGAAACCGTGAAGTGGTGCCTAAAGGGGCTCCGATATGTTCCTGATTGGAAATATTGGCGAATCTCTCAGCTTTTAACACCAGAGTGAGGGATTAGCCAGTGTTGTCAGGTGCTTATCCATGTGGTGCATCTTTTTTCTGTGAGTTATATAAACATTTTAGAGGTAAAGGCTATAGGACCATCTCCAAACAGCTTGATGTTCCTGTTAATATGGTTACAAATATTATTCAGAAGTTTAAGGTCTATGGGACTCTAAACAATCTTCCTGGACAAGAGGAAAATTGATGACAAGAGGGATAATACAAATGGTAACCAAAGATCCCAGAGCAACTTTCAAAGTGATTAGAGGTGAACTCCAAGGTAAAGGTATATCAGTCTCAGATTGCACCATACGTCACTGTCTTAGCCAAAGTGGGCTTAATAGAAGACGAACGAGGAGGAAACTACTATTGAAACCAAATCATAAAAAAATGAAATTTGCCAAACGGCATGTTGACAAGCCACAAAGCTTCCTGGTGATTGTCCTTAGGACAAATGTGACAAAACTGGAGCTTTTGGCAAGTCACATCAACTCTATGTACATAGATGCAAAAATGAAGCAAACTAAGGAAAGAACAATCTAACTACATGGAGGAGGCTTGATTATGTTTTGAGGCTGCTTTGCTCCATCTAGCACAAGTTGTCTTGAATCTGTGCAGGGAACAATGAAATCTCAAGATATCAAGGCATTGTCAGAAAGCTTTGGTCTCAGTTGTAGGTCATGGCTAAAACATCCAAGAGTGGCTAAGAGCTAAGCATTGGACTATTCAAAAATGGCCTTCTTTGAAGCTGTTAAGGGGGAGTATTAATTATCAATATTTATGCAAATATCAATAATTAATATTCATAAATAGGCTTAGATGTCTACTGATGACTCCGCCTATTTATACCCTAAAATAAAGATAGATACCTCCTTTTGCCTTACACTATCCACTGAACTCAACTACGACTTACTGCGCAATTGCTACTATATTAACAGACTAGACACTATATAAAATAACAAAGAAATATTTATTAATACAATACACGTCTATAGTCTAAATATTGTTATATAAAAGGTAATATGAATATATATATATATATATATATATATATTTATAGCCGCACAGTAATACAGTCAGTCAATTACAATACTACTACACATACAATATTCCTAACTACACTACATACAATCCCAATTCCACCCTACAAACTAGCTATACAATTACACTAAAATACATTACAGCAGTAACCCACTCACCTGGCTACTCACACTGTCCCTACTGCAATAACAGGGTAGAAAGGGTTACTACAAATCACAATGCAGTCCAGGGGTAATGGCACTGCAAGGGTTAACACAACATGGGCTGCAGGGGTCAATCTGCACACAGAAGCCTTGAAGGGGTTCAGGGTTACAAGGCTGCTGGGCACTGCAAGGGTTCCCGGTTGGAGTACTGCTGGGCTGGATAAGGGCTGCAGCAGTTAAGAGGTTAATAAAGGGTTAAGGGTTACACAGCAGCAGGAGTTGATGCTGCTGGGCAGGGAAGGGGTACATGTAAGGATATGGGAAATCAGAGCAGGGGTATTAGGGGTACTCAGCCATCTCCAGGTCCCATCTGTGTGTCCTTCCTCTCTCTCGTGCTGAGCTCAGAAGACCCCTACTTTGTATAAGTCATTCGCACGCAACCCCCGCCCCTCCCACCCAAGATGACATCATCTTGTGTGTGTGACGAAATGCATGCATCCTGAATGAGAGCACCATGGCAAAACACACACACACCCATGTAAGGTGGGGGGAGTATATCCCAGGTGCAGTGATTACTACACCAGGCATATGCAACAAACAGAGGGAGGGACGTTCGCTTCCCTCTCTCTGTCATGTTAACTATCCCCAGCAGTGCTGGAGACAGTTAATCAAAAGGAACAGGATCTTATCAAGCCTATGTCTTTTGAAGTTCCCAGATGGCCGGACATAATTTTCCGGTCATCTGGTGACAACTCCACCTACTGCAGGAATAGGTTGGGGGGGCACCTGGACAAAGGCTATTTAGCATATATGGATATATATACCTGGGGCACATCTATACTTATATATCTATATATGCCTATGGAAAGAGAGGGCCTATATGGGATATATATATGAAAGGTGACATATATTACAAGGGGAAATATATAAGGACCACACAGGGGCCGCAAAGAGCCCATTGGGGACAATAAAGGCAGATATGTACACAAATGCTGGGCATATACATATGGAGCACACATAGAGATGTATGCCATCCAGGAACGTACATACATCCCTATGTATGAGCCTACCCCCGGGTTCCATCTTAGGGCCCATTTGTATATGCACATATATTACATATGCATGCAATTGTTCGTATATATATATATATATATATATATATATATATATACATATTTTCAACCCTTCCTCAATAGAAGCCCTGATCTAAATTCTATTTAACGTATATGGAAGGAGATGAAACATGCAGTCTGGAGAACACACTCTTTGAACCTGAGACAGCTGTAGCAATTTGTTCACAAGGAGCAGGCCAAAAAATCTGTGGACAGGTGCAGAAGTCCCATTGAGAGTTAGGGCTCTTGCAGACGAGCGGACCTCCTGCGTTTTATCCGCAGCGAGAATGAGAGCCAAGCTGTGCAGTGGACATCAGAGGCACGAAGCAGTAACATGATTGATACTGCTCTGTGCCTCTCTGTGACCCTTTCACTACAAAATCACTGTGAGATAAAGTTGTCACAGTGATTTTGTAGTGAAAGGGTCACAGAGAGGCACGGAGCAGTATCTATCAAGTTACTGCTTCGTGCCTCTGATGTCCACTGCGCAGCTTGGCTCTCATTCTCGCTGCGGATAACACGCAGGAGATCCGCCCATCTGCAAGAGCCTTTAGAGATATCACTTGATTGCAGTGATTGCCCCAAAAATATTAAATTAAGGGTACCATCATTTTTTTGTCCAGGCTAATTTCATTAGTTTGTTTAATTATTCTGTGAAATCACAATTCAAAAGCAATGTTTGATTTTAATTTGCTTATTTTTATTTATTTATTATTCCTTTGTCAGTTTTATATATATACTTTTGTTTACTTTTATATATATACTGTACAGTATGTGGGTTATAGGTTCTGGAGAACTATTGTACACGATACTTCAATAGTAATGTGTTACTCAATAACTGGAGTCTTTTAGGAAGAAGTGTCACATACAATTAGCAAAGAACAGCAAAAAGCGGGCGCATCCATGCAAAAACCCATAAAATCAGAACACGAATACACAAAAATGTATATGTAGGTATATAAAGAAATTGCTCGTAGGAGCCCTACCTGAGATCCCCATGTGTATAGCTGTCCTCAAAACAACTTCCTCAGGAGTTTCTTACTTAATGAAATGTTGCTTTTGTATAATATATGCAAAATATTTAATTAAACAATTACAACCTACCACAATAATATTGAGGTTGGTAATGATTAGAGATGAGCAAATTTTTCAAAAATTCGATTTGGCCGGTTCACCGAATTTTACTGAGAAATTTGGTTAGATCCAAATTTATTCGGGGCGAATTGCGTTTAAAAACAGCTATTTCCTGGGTGCAAAGAGCCTTTATAGTGGTGTAGAACACTGTGCCTTGCAGTAACAAACATAGGGAGTCTGCTTTGGTAGTGAAATAATACTGTGAGTCAATATGACATGCAGATGAAAGGCTCTTATTTGGGCAGTCACGGGGCCAAAACTGACTAAATAACTGAAGTATGAACGCAGCCTTACAAGTCAATGTTAGTGTCAAGAAGAAGCGCACCCTCATCAGCTGATTCAACATAGATGACAACAGAACCTGTTCTTTTAAATGCTTATACAAGTAGAGCCCCACGACAGAGTGGAGAGGGTGTCAGCAGTAAGTTTGTGTTGACGTCATTGATTATTTTGCCCTTCCTCTGATTCGTCAGAACAATAACCCCCCGAAAAACTGATCCTGTCTGTTGAGCATCCGCATTCACTCGGTCTGCATTTGGTCAGTAATCTATCAGTATTGCTAATGGCAATAAAAACAAGAGTGAATCCAAAAAAGAGATGCCATGTGAATGTGTTTTGTACCCACTCCTGCTTTTGGCTACCAAATAACAAGCCAATTCTTATGACACCATACAGGCCCCAAAGCTGCTACACAGACAGGATCTGTTGTATGCCTCATTTTTACTTTCTTCTGACATATCAGAAGAAGGGTCAAATAAATGATGAAGTCAGTCAAGGAGAAAGGCAAAATAGTGGTCATTCATGAAGTGGGTAGCATGGGACCAGCATGAGAAGTCCACAGAGTGCCCTATTACATAGTGGTGAGGAGAAAGCACCATAAGGAGACCACAGAGTGGCCCAATGAAAGAGTCTGGAGGTGGTAGCAGCATCAGGAGGCCACAGAGTGGCACAATGACAGTGTGGAAGTGGTGGCAGCAGCATCTGGAGGAGGCCACAAAGTGGCACATTGACAGTGTGGATGAGGTGACAGCAGCATTAGGAGACCACAGAGTGGCAAGGTGACATAGAGGAGTTGGCAGCAGCAACAGGAGACCACAGAATGACCCAGTTACAGAGTGGGAAGGTGGCAGCAGCATCAGCAGACCACACAGTGGCAAGGTGACATGGTGTGGAGGTGACAGCAGATTCAGGAGACCACAGAGAGGCCTGGTGACATAGGGTGGAGGTGACAGCAGTATCAGGAGACCACACAGTGGCAAGGGGACATAGTGTGGAGGTGGCAGCATCATCAGGAGACCACAGAATGACTCGGTGACAGAGTGGAGAGGTGGCAGCAGCATCAGGAGACCACATAGTGGCAAGGTGACATAGTGAGGAGGTGGCAGCAGCATCAGGAGACCACAGAGTGACCCGGTGACAGAGTGGGGAGGTGGGAGGCAATATAAGTACCAGCTGAAGATGGTGGGTAAAAGAAGGAGCACTTGGCCTCAGATGTGTGGCATCAGGCAGGCAGCAGCATCAGATTAGTAGCTGAGGCAGGTAGCCAAAAAAAAAAACTCTCTTTTGTCAAAGTGTTGGTGTGGCACCATGGATGATCTAGTCTGATGCATCAGTCATTGGTGGGTGGAAATCCTTGCTGATTGACGCCTGATTCATCTTGACAATGGTCAGTCTCTCCACATTTTGGGTCGACAGGCGATTTCTTCTTAGGGTAAGTATGACCCCAGCCGCACTATACACCCACTCCGATGCCAAACTACTGGCCGGACAGGACAGCTTTTCCAGGGAAAGCTCTGCTAGTTGCGGCCACAAATCCAGTTTGGTTGCCCAGTAGTCCAGTGGATCTTCAAAGTGAGGTGGCAAGGTACTGTCCAAGTATGCCACCACCTGCTGGTTCAGGTCCTGATCCAGGTCTAGCTGCTCCTGCTGGTAAGTTGTTTCTTCACTGGATGGGTGAAGAAGGCTGCTCATTAGCGACTCTAGACTCAAGTTGGTGCTGATGGAGCTGGAACTGCTCTTCCCCCCTCATCTTGTCACAGCAGCCATGGCAGAGGAACGTGTGAGCGCAGAGGGTCCCCCCGGTCAGACCTGAGAGAGGCGCAGATAGGTAGTGGCCAACTTAATACATAGGAAGTCTCTATAGTAGTTCAGTTTGTCCTCCCTCTCAGCGGGTGTAAAAAAGGCCCCCATTTTGTACCAGTAGCGAGGGTCCAACATGGTGAAAAGCCAGAAGTCATCCCTCTATGGAATAGTGACATTTAGGCTGTCACTACGCAAGCAAGTGAGTGTGCATCGGGCCATTTGTGCAAGTGACTTGGATGGACTCCCTGCCTCCACTTCCATTCTCATTTCACCACACAACGGCTAATAAGCATTTTTTTTCAACTAATACACACCAAAAAGGGCTGTAATTTTATCATTTATCCAAACCAACGGCAAAAAAATAAATAAAAATTAAACCACTAAAACAAACAAAAAAGGGCTTTAGAACATATAACTGCACCACTGAACAGCAAACATATTTTTCTTTTGCCACTAATATACGACAAAAAGGGATTTAGAACATATAACTGCACCGTTGGACGGCAAACATAATTTTCGTTTTTTGCTTATTCACTTCACAAAAGGCTTTAGAACATATAACTGCATCGCTGAACGGCAAATATTTTTTTCTTTTGCACTAATACACGACAAAAAGGGCATTAGAACATATAACTGCACAGCTGAATGGCAAATAGGCCCTTATTTTTTTCCACTTATACATGACACAAAGGGCTTTAGAACATTTAACTAGTAATGAGCGAGCATGCTCTGCCGAATATCTGCTCGGCTTGAGAGTCGCTATGATCGGCTCATGGCGGTACTCGATCGAATACCGCATGTGCTCGAGCGCAATGCTCGAGTGTCTGCCCCGCACGTTTCGCGGGTTTTAAGCAGCCAATAAAGGTAGAGGTAAGTACTTCCCTCACTGTAATGCCAGTAGCCATGTTGGCTGCTGGCATTACAGTGATTGGCTGGCCGGAACACATTATCGGGTGCTATATAACACCCGATGACACATGTTCGGCTCAGACATAGACAGGGAGAGCAGAGCGTAGGAAGGGAAAGACAGTGTAGGGAGTGATTTTCAGTTTTTATTCAGAGAAAGCTTTTCCAAAACTAAAAAGTCCTTTTAAGGACTACTGTGTGTGTGTGTGTGTGTGTGTGTGTTTGAGAGCAGCTATCTATTTACCTGCTGCAGTCTCAGGGACAGTGCTTCGGAAGGGACAGATAGTGCAGGAAGAGACATTTGCTGTTTATAATACCAAAAGCTTTCCAAAGACCCCAAAGTCCTTTTAAGGAATACCGTGTGTTTTTGACAGCAGCAAGATATTTTTATTTTATACCTATTACTGACATATACTGTACATGATCCGCAGACTGTGTCTTAAATAATCTGGGCAACATCTAGTGTCCATAATCTGTGGTGTTCTGTAACCAATAGTGTAGAACATCTGCAAACAGTGTCTATATTGAAAATTCCAATAATCTGGGCCACATCTAGTGTCCATAATCTGTGGTGTTCTGTAACCAATACTGTAGAACATCTGCAAACAGTGTCTGTATTAATAATTCCAATAATGTGGGCCTAATATAGTGTCCATAATCTGTGGTGTTCTGTAACCAATACTGTAGAACATCTGCAAACAGTGTCTGTATTAATAATTCCAATAATATGGGCCTAATATAGTGTCCATAATCTGTGGTGTTCTGTAACCAATAGTGTAGAACATCTGCAAACAGTGTCTGTATTGCAAATTCCAATAATCTGGGCCTAATATAGTGTCCATAATCTGTAGTGTCCTGTAACCAATAGTGTAGAACATCTGCAAACAGTGTCTATATTACAAATTCCAATAATCTGGGCCACATATTCTGTGGGTTTCTGTGACATATACTGTCCTGCATCCAAAAACTGTGTCTTTAGCAGACAGTAAAACAATCTGCGCCAGTGACAAAACCATTAATATGTAGAAGGCGAGCACTGAGGGACGGGGAAGTGGGCGTCATGCTGATGGTGCGCGCCGAGGTCATGGCCCTGGGCGCAATGAAACTGTGCCTGCTGCCAGTGCACCAAAAAAAAAAACATCCACTATACCCAGCTTCATGTCCAACTTAGCTGGGCGGCGCAGGACAACACTGCCCAAGTCGCACCAGTGAAAACAGTTGGTCGGTTGGATTGCTGAAGATAATGCTTCCAGTCAATTAAGCACCATCCTCTCATCCAGTCTCTGTAGCCAAGAGTAAGGAAAACCGAATCCTCACTCTGATCATCCTTCCTCCCACCATGTAGAGGCTTGCCAAACGAGTGATCTCACAATCAGATATTAAGAGGAGCTCTTTCTAGTGCCACTATTAGATTTGGCCCTCGCTTCCAGCAAGGCTTGAAGAGGGACCTGAGATATTGTGCCCTGATTCCCAACCACTTGAGCCTTCACAGTCTCAAGAAGATGACCGTGGTTAACTGCAATCAGTCATTCACAATGTGGATGATGATGAGGCACAGTTGTCAATCACTAAGGTTGTGGTTTGGTCAAGTCAGGAGGATGAGCAGAGTGTGGAAGTGGAAGAGGAGGTGGTGGACGATGAGGTCACTAATAGAGTTGAGCGGACACCTGGACGTTCGGGTTGGATGGGTTCGGCCGAACTTCAGAAAAAAGTTTGAGTTCGGGACACGAATTTGACCCGAACTTGACCCCGAACCCCATTGAAGTCAATGGGGACCCGAACTTTCGAACACTAAAATGGCTGTAAACATGTCATTGAAAGGGATAGAGGGCTGCAAATGCCAGCAAAATGTTAAGAGCATGGCAAGTGCTCTGCAAACAAATGTGGATAGGGAAATGACTTTAAATAACATAAAATAGGTAAAAATAAAAAAATAATAATCTTGATCTAGGAGGACGAGGTCCATATGGAGTAGGAGGTTGAGGAGGCGATGGATGTGGCCGTGTAGGTGGAAGCAGCGGTGGAAGAAGAGGAGGTAGCCTACACTGCTTTTTGGTTTTAAATTTTATTTTTAAAATTAGGGTACACCCCAAAACATTGGGAAACCTGTGATAACCACCTCCAGTCATGCTAAACACACGTTAAGACAATACCCTGGCTACAGGGCAGGCCAGCACCTCAAAGGGGTAAAGGGAAAGCTCAGGCCATGTGCCCAATTTGGAGACCCAGAAGTTGCATGTTCCCAAGCAGTTAATGTATTTTTAATAGAGTGATTAATAAAGATTAACTTTTACCTGTTACTAGTCAGAGAGGTTGCAAAGGTTATGCTGGGTCCAAGTGACCTCCTAACCCCTCTTTCAGAAGTTGCAGTGGCTGAACTCTGTCAGTCAGTTCATGTACGCGAGCTGGTAGAGGATGAGGAAGCAGAGTAAGAGGAGGAAGCAACAGGAGGAAAACTGAAGCGCCCTGCAATCCTTGGTGGTGGAAGGACATGCGCCAAACTGCTATCCGCCTCAGGCCCAGCCGCCACTGCATTTACCCAGTGTGCTGTTATGGAGATATAACGGCCCTGACCGTGCTTACTGGTCCACGTATCTGTAGTGGAGTGCACCTTGCCACAGATGGCGTTGCGCAGTAAACACCTGATTTTGTCCCCTACTTGGTTGTGAAGGGAAGGGATGGCTCGCCTTGAAAAGTAGTGCCGGCTGGGCACGACGTACTGTGGGACAGCAACCGCCATAAGGCCTTTAAAACAATCCGTCTCCACCAGACTGAATGACAGCATTTCAAAGGCAAGTAATTTAGAAATGCTGGCATTCAGGGCTAGGGATGCTGGTGGGTAGGGGTGTATTTCCTATTCCTCTACAGCATTTGGGATATGGAGAGCCGAACGCTTCCGTGGGACATTGTGTTGACCCAGGTGTTGGTGTTGCTGGCAGATCCTCTGTTTGTGGCGTGCCAGGTGGCACTGTCACTCCAGAGCTGAATAAAGAGGCCGCGACTGCAGCCGAAGAAAAAGCAGGAGGATCCAGAGACCTTTATTGGTTTTTGAGGTGTCTACTCCACTGCAGCTTGTACTTTGCACTTAAATGCCTGGTCATGCAGGTTGTGCCCAGATTGAGAACATTTATGCCTCGCTTCAGGCTCTGATTGCACAGCTTGCAAACCACTCGTGTCTTGTCGTCAGCACATTTTCTGAAGAACTGCCATGCCAGTGAACTTCTTGGAGCTGGCTTTGGTGTGCTCGGTCCCTTGCTACGGTGGGCAGTAGGAGGCGTACTGTCTAGAGGACGGCCGGTCCGCTTTTGCATCCTGCTGCCTCTTCTGCTGTGCTGGTGGCTCTGTGCGACCACCGGCTCTTCCTCCTAACTACATCGGTCACTCGCATGACCTTTATTCCATGTGGGGTCGAGGACCTCATCGTCCTCCACATCATCTTCCACCCAGTCTTCACCACTGACTTCCTTGTTGATCTGCACACTTTTCAAAGCCCCAGCAGTTGGCACCTGTGTTTCGTCATCATCCGGGACGTGCTGCAATGGTCCTCCCATGTACTCATCTTAAAAAATAAGTGGTTGGTCATCAGTGCACTCAATCTCCTCCACTTCTGGGACAGGGCTAGGGGGATAGCCCTGGGAAACCCTGCTAACAGAGTCATCAAAAAGCAGAAGAGACTGCTGCATGACTTGGGGCTCAGACTGCTTGGCTGATTTGCAAGGGGGTGAAAGACTGATGGACATCGGCTGCAGGTGCCAACTGTGGTCTTTCAGCAGGAGACTGGGAGGGAGACAATGTGAAGGAACTGGATCCACTGTCAGCAAACCAATCTACTATCGCCTGTACTTGTTCAGGCCTCAACATTCGTCGAGCTGCATTAGGCCCGACCAAATACCACTGCAGGTTTTGTTGCCTACTCGCACCTGAGGAAGGGGTTTCACTTGTGCGTGTAGCTGGCACAGATCAACCACGTCCTCTCCCTGCAACAGGAGCTCTACCAGCAGCACCATGACCTGGGCCACGTCCCTTATTTGACGCTCTCCTCATATTTTTTTGAATTCAGGATCTTGCCCTAAATGGGTGTTTAATTAATAGTAGAAAAGAGCTACAGTATGTAAAGGGTGTATCTCACATGGCCTTAACCAGACTAGGCCTCAATTAAAGATTTCTTTGCACAAAATGGCTGTATTTCAAAGGCTGTTTTTCAAATGCCTAATTCAAACCCCTGTACGTATAGGGGGGATCACACACGCCCTGAATCAGTGTAGGCCTGAAGTAAATATATCTTTGCACAAAATGGCTGTATTTCAAATGCCTAATTCAAACCCCTGTATGTATAGGGGGGATCACACACGCCCTGAATCAGTGTAGGCCTGAAGTAAATATATCTTTGCACAAAATGGCTGTATTTCAAATGGCTGTATTTCAAATGCTTGATTCAAACCCCTGTTTTTAGAGGGAGTATCTCACACGGTTTGAACCACTGTATGCCTGAAGTAAATATGTTCTTGCACAAAAAGGCTGTATTTCAAATGGCTGTATTTCAAATGCCTAATTCAAACCCCTGTATGTAAAGGGGGGATCACACACGCCCTTAATCAGTGTAGGCCTGAAGTAAATATATCTTTGCACAAAATGGCTGTATTTCAAATGGCTGTATTTCAAATGCTTGATTCAAACCCCTGTTTTTAGAGGGAGTATCTCACACGGTCTGAACCACTGTATGCCTGAAGTAAATATATCTTTGCACAAAAAGGCTGTATTTCAAATGGCTGTATTTCAAATGCCTAATTCAAACCCCTGTATGTATAGGGGGGATCACACACGCCCTGAATCAGTGTAGGCCTTAAGTAAATATATCTTTGCACAAAATGGCTGTATTTCAAATGGCTGTATTTCAAATGCCTAATTCAAACCCCTGTATGTATAGGGGGGATCACACACGCTCTAAATTAGTATAGGCCTGAAGTAAACATATCTTTGCACTAAATGTCTGTATGTCAAATGGCTGTATTTCAAATGGCTGAATTAAACCCCTGTATGTATAGGGGGGATCACACACGCCCTGAATCAGTGTAAGCCTGAAGTAAATATATCTTTGCACTAAATGGCTGTATTTCAAATGGCTGTATTTCAAATGGCTGAATCAAACCCTTGTATGTATAGGGGGGAATCACACACGCCCTGAATCATTGTAGGCCTGAAGTAAATATATCTTTGCACAAAAAGGCGGTATTTCAAATGGCTGTATTTCAAATGCCTAATTCAAACCCCTGTATGTATAGGGGGGATCACACACGCCCTGAATCAGTGTAGGCCTGAAGTAAATATATCTTTGCACTAAATGGCTGTATTTAAAATGGCTGTATTTTAAATGGCTGAATCAAACCCCTGTATGTATAGGGGGGATCACACACGTCCTGAATCAGTGTAGGCCTAAAGTAAATATATCTTTGCACAAAAAGGCTGTATTTCAAATGGCTTTATTTCAAATGCCTAATTCAAACCCCTGTCTGTATAGGGGGGATCTCAAAGGGCCTGAACCTCTGTAGGCCTGAATTCAATATTGGTGCACCAAATGGCGGTATTTAAAATCTCTGAATGTAACACAAATGTATTAAGGGTGTATCTCACAATGACATCTGCATCAAAGGCTGCCAACTAAATTTTTTGTGCCCAAACGACTGTTTAACACCTGAATTTGACAGCAGTATATAAGCTGGTAATTTCACACGTGCTGATGCTTCAAGGCCTGAAAATTGTATTTTTGTCAAAAAAAAGTGTGTTTTTCAAAATGATGGGTGTATTTCTAGCTTAAATTGCACACTGACTGATACAGATGTTTGTCCCAAAAAATGGTGATTTGCAATGTCCCAAAAGCTCAGATGCAGTGCTGGTGCACTGAGCATGCATAAAATGGCCGCCGCCACCACCCACCTAACTAACAGAATTCTAAAAGTTAGTATTTTTTGGCCAATGAGCTCAGGGCAGGCTAAAAGAATAGTGCCCTGCACTCACACAACTATTTCTAGGTAGATCGCTGAGTTAGATTCTCTCCTATTCTCTCCCTGAAATCACAAGTCCAGCAGCATCCTCTCCCTACACTTGTAACAGCGGAGTGACGTACAGCGCTATGTGACTCAAGCTTCTATAGAGCCTGGGTCACATGCTTCTCTGGCCAATCACAGCCATGCCATTAGTAGGCTTGGCTGTGATGGACTCTTGCGGCAAGTAGTATTACGCATGTTGATTGGCTGCTGTGCAGCCTTTCAAAAAGCGCCAAGAAAGCACCGAACATCGAACCCGAACCCAAACTTTCATGGAAATGTTCGGGTTCGGGTCTGTGTCCCGAACACCCCAAAATTCGGTACAAATCCAAACTATACACTTCGGGTTCGCTCAAACCTAGTCACTAACCCAACATGGGAAGATGAAAATCCGAGCGATGACAGCAGTACAGAGGGGGAGGGATCCACAACACAACAACAGTCTGGAAGAGGCAGTGGGGTTGCAAAAGGGAGAAGTCAGCCCACTCCAAACAGGCCCACAACCATTGCACCGAGCACCCCCATGTGTAAATCTACCTTGCCAAGGGGTAGGTGTTCCGCAATATGGCACTTTTTTGAGGAAAGGGCAGACGACAAAAGAGTGGTAGTTTGCAACCTGTGCTTTACCAAAATGAGCACTAGCAACCTCACCACCACCAGCATGATCCGCCACATGGCATCCAAGCACCCTAATAAGTGGGTCCACAAACTGGGTCCTCAGGTCACAGTACTGCCTCCTCTTTCCCTGTGTTACTCACTTCTGGCCAATCCCCTGTTGATGGCGCAGGCCTGGGTTCCCCTCGCCTTCACCTGGTCTTTCGCATGAACCGTAAGCAACAACATCCACTTCCCTGTCCCAGTGCAGAGTCCAAATGTCGATAACACAGGCATTTGAATGCAAGCGCAAAAATCACCCACAGGCCATAGCACTAAATGCGCAACTTTAAAAATTACTGGCTCTTGAAATGTTGCCATTTAGGCTTATGGACACTGAGGCCTTCCACAGCCTGATGTCAGCAGCTGTCCCTCGGTGCGCAGTCCCCAGCCGCCACTATTTTTCTCGGCGTGCCATGCCCGCCTTACACCAGCAAGTGTCCCAGAACATCAGCAGTGTCCTGACCAACGTTCCTGAACATACACTGGGTGAATGTTTTGGAGGCCGAGAGTAAGTCATACCCTGGGATGTCACAGGTTCTCCCCACGCCCAAGATTGAGGGCCCTACGTCCATTAAGGTTTCCGCCAACAGCTATATTACTGGCTTCAACCCCCACTTCTTCTCCTCTGCTGCCTCCTCCTCCACTTGCACCTCCTGCAGCAGTCAGCCATCAGTCGCTAGCCGTAGCACTGCTGTGTGTAAGCATCAACAGGCAGTTCTGAAGCTGATCTGCTTAGGGGACAGCACACCGCCGAAGAACTATGGCAGGGTATAAGGGACCAGACTGAGCTGTGGCTATCAACACTCAGCCTACAACCAGGCATGGTTGTGTCCTGACACACATACCATGCCTAGCCCACAACTTAAACTTAGTGGTTCAGCGGTTTATCAAAACCTAATTTACAAGAGCTACTAGTAAAGGCGTGCTGCATGTGTGCCCATTTCCGCAAGTCGTCCACAGCTTTAGCCGGTCTGTCAACGCTGTAGAAGCGATTGCGGCTTCCAGCTCACCGACTGTTGTGCGACGTGAGCAAGCACTGGAGCTCTACATTATAAAGGTTTGCCAGGCTTTGTGAGTAGCAGAGGGCAGTTGTGGATTACCAGCTGCAACATGGTCATCGCCTTTCGAGTCAAATGCCACCATTCACAAGCGAGGAGTGGGCATTGACGTCAGACCTCTGTGAGTTTTAAAAAAAACTCAGATGGTTAGTGGCGATAACGCTATTATCAGCATAACTATCCCACTGCTGTGTCTACTCAAATGATCGCTGCTCACAATTAAGGAGGAAGCTCTGAATGTAGCAAATGAGGACATGGTGGAGGACATTAAACAGACCACCCACAGTTCGCCTTTTCAGTGCCAATTTGGACAATGAAAAGGAGGAGGAGGAGTTGGAGACAGTTGTCTCTGCTACAGAATGTAGTATCCATGGAACTTTAATTCCATCTGTTCAGTGTGGGTCGGCAGAAAAGGAGGAGGAGGATGAGGAGATGGAGAGTCATCCTGATGTCGACATTGACGTCTTGCCTGTTGGTACTCTGGCACACATGGCTGACTTCATGTTAGGCTGCCTTTCCCGCGACCCTCACGATATACGCATTTTAGATAACACGGATTACTAGGTGCTCACCCTTCTCGACCCCCCGCTACAAATAGAACTTCTCATCTCTCATTCCTGTGGTGGAGAGGACGAGTAAAACGGTCCATACTTCCTTAGGCGACCGAGGAAGGGAGACAAAGGGGACACACAGAAGTTCCAACAAAGGCAGGGAAACACTCTCCAAGGCATGGGACACATTCATGACATCCCGCCAGCAACCTCACCCTGAAGCGCGGTCTAGTGGTACAAGGAGGGAAAAGTTTTGGAATATGGTGAAAGAATACATAGCAGTCCGTGTCTGCATCCTAAATGATCCCTCAATGCCTTTCAACTATTGGGTGTCCAAGCTGGACACATGGCATGAACTTGCGCTCTACGCCTTGGAGGTGCTGGCCTGCCCTGCTGCCAGTGTTTTGTCTCAGCGTGTATTTGGTGCTGCTGGTGACATTAGAACAGATAAGCGTATCCGCTTGTCCACTGGCAATGCTGACAGGTTAACTCAGATAAAAATGAACAAGTCTTGGATTGCCCTTGACTTCTCAACTCTAGAGTTGAGCGAACACCTGGATGTTCGGGTTCGACGAGTTCGGCCGAACTTTCGAAAAATGTTCGGGTTCGGGATCCGAACTCGACCCGAACTTCATCCCGAACCCGAACCCCATAGAAGTCAATGGGGACCCGAACTTTTGGGCACTAAAAAGGCTGTAAAACACACCCGGAAAGGGCTAGAGGGCTGCAAAAGGCAGCAAAATGTAGTTAAATCAACTGCAAACAAATGTAGATAGGGAAATGATGAGTTAACATAAAATAAATAAAAATTAAACAATATTAATTGGAGTGAGGTCCCATAGCACAGAATCAGGCTTCAAGTCACCCACCAATGGAGAAGGTCACTTACTATTATTTTGACCACAGCACCCAGACAAAGGAGAGAGGTCCCACAGCAGAGAACCAGGCATCATATCACCCACCACAGGGTAGGCCACCATTTAGTTACTTTGACCCCTACACCCAGACGGAGGAGAGAGGTTACACAGCAGAGAATCAGGCATTTAGATCACCCACCACAGGAGTAGGCCCCCATTGAATCAGACCCTGGCAACCATGTCAGATGGCACAACCATCAGCTTTATATCAATCAGCACAGGAGAAGGCGACTTTGAAAGACTTTGACCCCTACACCCAGATGGAGGAGAGAGGTTTCACAGCAGAGAATCAGGCATCATATCAACCACCACAGGAGAAGCCACCATTGAGTTACTTTGACCCCTGCACCCAGGAAGAGGAGAGAGGCCCCACAGCACATATTCTGGCATCATATCAGCCACCACAGGAGAAGCCACCATTGAGTTACTTTGACCCCGCACCCAGGAAGAGGAGAGAGGCACCACAGCACATATTCTGGCATCATATCAGCCACCACAGGAGAAGCCACCATTGAGTTACTTTGACCCCTGCACCCAGGAAGAGGAGAGAGGCCCCACAGCACATATTCTGGCATCATACTAACCACCACAGGAGAAGCCACCATTGAGTTACTTTGACCCCTGCACCCAGGAAGAGGAGAGAGGCCCCACAGCACATATTCTGGCATCATATCAGCCACCACAGGAGAAGCCACCATTGAGTTACTTTGACCCCGCACCCAGGAAGAGGAGAGAGGCACCACAGCACATATTCTGGCATCATATCAGCCACCACAGGAGAAGCCACCATTGAGTTACTTTGACCCCTGCACCCAGGAAGAGGAGAGAGGCCCCACAGCACATATTCTGGCATCATACTAACCACCACAGGAGAAGCCACCATTGAGTTACTTTGACCCCTGCACCCAGGAAGAGGAGAGAGGCCCCACAGCACATATTCTGGCATCATATCAGCCACCACAGGAGAAGCCACCATTTAGTTACTTTGACCCCTTCACCCAAACAGAGAGAGAGGTTCCACATCAGAGAATCAGGCATCATATCAACCACCACAGGAGTAGGCCACAATTTAATGGGACCCCGGCAACCATGTCAGATGGCACAACCATCAGCTTCATATCAATCAGCACAGGAGAAGGCGACTTTGAAAGACTTTGACCCCTACACCCAGACGGAGGAGAGAGGTTTCACAGCAGAGAATCAGGCATTTAGATCACCCACCACAGGAGTAGGCCCCCATTGAATCAGACCCTGGCAACCATGTCAGATGGCACAACCATCAGCTTTATATCAATCAGCACAGGAGAAGGCGAATTTGAAAGACTTTGACCCCTACACCCAGATGGAGGAGAGAGGTTTCACAGCAGAGAATCAGGCATCATATCAACCACCACAGGAGAAGCCACCATTTAGTTACTTTGACCCCTGCACCCAGGAAGAGGAGAGAGGCACCACAGCACATATTCTGGCATCATATCAGCCACCACAGGAGAAGCCACCATTGAGTTACTTTGACCCCTGCACCCAGGAAGAGGAGAGAGGCCCCACAGCACATATTCTGGCATCATATCAGCCACCACAGGAGAAGCCACCATTGAGTTACTTTGACCCCTGCACCCAGGAAGAGGAGAGAGGCCCCACAGCACATATTCTGGCATCATATCAGCCACCACAGGAGAAGCCACCATTGAGTTACTTTGACCCCTGCACCCAGGAAGAGGAGAGAGGCACCACAGCACATATTCTGGCATCATATCAGCCACCACAGGAGAAGCCACCATTGAGTTACTTTGACCCCTGCACCCAGGAAGAGGAGAGAGGCCCCACAGCACATATTCTGGCATCATATCAGCCACCACAGGAGAAGCCACCATTGAGTTACTTTGACCCCTGCACCCAGGAAGAGGAGAGAGGCACCACAGCACATATTCTGGCATCATATCAGCCACCACAGGAGAAGCCACCATTGAGTTACTTTGACCCCTGCACCCAGGAAGAGGAGAGAGGCACCACAGCACATATTCTGGCATCATATCAGCCACCACAGGAGAAGCCACCATTGAGTTACTTTGACCCCTTCACCCAAACAGAGGAGAGAGGTTCCACATCAGAGAATCAGGCATCATATCAACCACCACAGGAGTAGGCCACAATTTAGTTTATTTGACCCCTGCACCCAGGAAGAGGAGAGAGGCCCCACAGCACATATTCTGGCATCATATCACACACCACAGGAGAAGGCCTCTTTCAGTGATTTAGGCCTTTGGACCCAGACAGAGGAGAGAGGTCAGAGATTAGCTTCATATCCCCAGCACAGCAGAAGACCGCTTTATTTGACTTAGGCCTCAGCACCCAGACAGAAGACAGAGGTAGCATGGCAGAGGTTATGGCTTCATGTCACCCGTTAGTTTAACCGGCCACTTTCATCTGGTTAGGCCCGGCGCCCAGACAGAGAAGAGTTTCATTCAACTGTGGGTTTCATAAAATTTGTATCAAATAAAGAAGTGGCCCGTAGCACAACAAGACATGTTTTAGGCAGTTAATAAGGACTACTCTGCACAAGGGAGGGACAGGTCCTGTGGGATCCATGCCTGGTTCATCTTTATGAAGGTCAGCTTGTCCACGTTGGCTGTGGACAGGCGGCTGCGCTTGTCAGTAATGGCGCCCCCTGCCGTGCTGAATACGCGTTCAGATAAAGCGCTGGCCGCCGGGCAGGAAAGCACCTCAAGGCATAACATGCTAACTCTGGCCACGTGGACAATTTCGAAACCCAGTAGTTGAATGGGGCCGAACCATCCGTCAGGATGTGGAGGAGTGTGCAGACATACTGTTCAACCATGTTAGTGAAATGCTGCCTCCTGCTAACACGTTCCGTATCAGGTGTCGGTGCAGATAGCTGTGGCGTGGAGACAAAACTTTTCCACATTTCTGCCATGCTAACCCTGCCCTCAGATGAGCTGGCCGTGACACAGCTGCGTTGGCGACCTCTTGCCACTCCTCTGCCTTCACCTTCCACCTGTTCCCCTGTGACATGTGGGAATGCTCTCAGAGCGCCTCTATCAGCGTGCGCTTGTACTCGCGCATCTTACGGTCGCGCTCCAGTTCAGGAATTAAAGTGGGCACATTGTCTTTATACCGGGGATCCAGCAGGGTGGCCACCCAGTAGTCTGCACACG
Organism: Bufotes viridis; assembly: GCA_033119425.1. Lineage (NCBI taxonomy): Eukaryota > Metazoa > Chordata > Amphibia > Anura > Bufonidae > Bufotes > Bufotes viridis. The sequence continues at coordinate 61,926,364 of CM065594.1, read as the reverse complement.
TTAAAACGTGGGCAACTCTGCTGTCGTTGCGCAGGCATTGGAGCATATATTCGCTCATGTGGGCCAGGCTACCCATGGGTAGGACAAGCTGTCCTCTGTGGGAGGCGTATCGTCATCGTCCACCGTATCCCCCAGCCACGCACCAGTGATGGGCCTGGGCTGCCACCCCGCTGTGAACTTGCGTCATCCTCGTCCCCCTCCACCTCCTCCTCCTCATCCTCCTCGTCCTCCAGTACAGTGCCTTGGCTGGCGACTTGTGAACCTGTCCTCTGCTGCTTAAACAAACCTCCCTCTGAGCCACTTCGAGACAGACTGGCCCGAAAGTGTTAAGACGAGCCCTCATCCTCCTCCTCCTCCTCCACCTGGGCCACCTCCTCTAACATCATTGCCCTAAGTGTTTTCTCAAGGAGACATAGAAGTGGTATTGTAACGCTGATAACAGTGTCATCGCCACTGGCCATGTTGGTGGAGTACTCGAAACAGCGCAGCAGGGCACACAGGTCTCGCATGGAGGCCCAATCATTGGTGGTGAAGTGGTGCTGTTCGGCAGTGCGACTGGCCGAGCGTGCTGCAGCTGAAACTCCACTATGGCCTGCTGCTGCTCGCACAGTCTCTCCAGCATGTGCAAGGTGGAGTTCCACCGGGTGGGCACGTCGCATATGAGGCGGTGGCGGGAAGGCCGAAGTTCCGCTGTAGCGCAGACAGGCGAGCAGCGGCAGGATGTGAGCAGCGAGCGCGCACAGACGGCCCGCACTTTATGCAGCAGCTCTGACATGTTGGGGTAGTGGTGAATGAACCTCTGCACCACCAAGTTCAGCACATGCGCCAGGCAAGGGATGTGCGTCAAACCGGCTAGTCCCAGAGCTGCCACGAGATTTCGCCCATTATCGCATACCACCAGGCCTGGCTTGAGGCCCACCGGCAGAAACCACTCGTCGGTCTGTTGTTCAATACCCGCCACAACTCCTTTGCGCTGTGGGGCCTGTCCCCAAACATATGAGTTTCAGAATGGCCTGCTGACGTTTACCCGGGCTGTGCTGAAGTTGGTGGTGAAGGTGTGTGGCTGACCGGATGAGCTGGTGGAAGCAGTGGAGGAGGAAGCCGAGTAGGAGGAGGAGGCTACAGGAGGCAGAGAATGATGCCCCTGCGATCCTAGGGGCGGAAGGGCGTGCGCCAAGGAACTGTCCGCCGGGGGCCCAGCCGCCACTACATTCATCAGTGTGCAGTTAGTGAGATATAGCGTCCTGGCCGTGCTTACTGGTCCACGTATCTGTGGTTAGGTGGACCTTGCCACAAATGGCGTTGCGCAGTGCACACTTGATTTTATCGGACACTTGCATGTGCAGGAAGGCACGGCTGTCTTGGAGAAGTAGTGGCGGCTGGGAACCACATACTGCTTGGGACAGCCATGGCCATCAGCTGTTTGAAGCTGTCTGTGTCCACCAGCCGGAATGACAGCATTTCAAAAGGCCAGCAGTTTAGAAATGCTGGCGTTCAGGCCAGAGGCTCGAGGGTGACTCGGGGAATTTGCGCTTCCTCTCTAAGGTTTGAGATATTGAGAGCTGAGCGCTGCTGTGTGATATAGTGGAGGCGCTAGTTGACCGGTGGCGGTGGTGGTGGTGTCGGTGGCACATCCTCTGTTTGCTGCTCGGCAGGTGGCAACATTCCTCTCGAGGCGGAAGCCGAGGCAGCAGCGGTAGAGGGAGCAGGGGGAGCCTCAGCGAGTGCCTGGTTTTTAAGGTGTGTACCCCACTGCAGTTCATGCTTTGCATGTAGATGCCTGGTCATGCAGGTTGTGCTGAGGTTCAGAACGTTAATGCCTCGCCTCAGGCTCTGATGGCAGAGCGTGCAAGTCACTCGGGTCTTGTCGGTAGGACATTGTTTAAAGAAGTGCCATGCCAGGGAACTCTTTGAAGCTGCCTTTGTGGGGCTGGGTCCCTGTTGGCGATGTCAGTAGCAAGAGCGAACTCTGGGGCGGCGGCTCGTCTGCCTGGCCCCCTGCTCCCTCTTTGGCTTCGCTGTTGTCTCGGTCTCACCACTACCTCTTCCTCTGAACTGTGAAAGTCATCGCCACGACCTTCAGTCCATGTGGGGTCCTAAGACCTCATCGTCCTCTGCATCGTCTTCCACCCAGTCTCCCTCCCTGACCTCCTCCTGTTCAGTCTGCACACTGCAAAGACGCGGCAGTGGGCACCTGTGTTCGTCATCATCAGAGAGTCGGTGACTCTGCTGTGGTGGTATTCCCATGTCCTCTTCATCTGGAGACATAAGTGGTTGTGCGTCAGTGCATGGTATGTCTTCCTCCACTGGGGAAGGGCTAGGTGGGCGCCCCTGGGAAACCCTGGAAGCAGAGTCTTCAAACAGAAGAAGAGACTGCTGCATAACTTGTGGCTCAGACCGTTTCCCTGATATGCTTGGGGGTGATGTGACAGACTGATGGGCTTGGTTTTCAGGTGCCACCTGTGCGCTTTCCATGAAGACTGGGTGGAAGACCATGTGGTGAACGTGCTGGAAGCACTGTCGGCCACCCAATCGATTAATGCCTGTACCTGCTCAGGCCTTACCATCCTAAGAGCGGCATTGGGCCCCACGAGATGTGCGGTACATTCTGCCGGCTAGTTGAGGGAGTTCGTTCCCTACTGTGTGCGCCTGGGGCCGAGCGGCCACGTCCTCTACCAGCAACAGAGGCTCCACGGACACCACCACGACCGCGTCCTCGTCCCTTAATAGTATTTTCTTCATTGTTGCGATTCAACTCGCACCACAATGAAATATATTATTTTTATAAGCAAAATCCCTCACTGGAATACTTTCAGTCTTTTGACTGTATGGATTACAGATGGAATGACTTGTTATATGTGAGTACCGCTTTCTTTGACAGATTCTAGTATGGGTACATATATGTTTTCCCAACCCCAGCACATTAGTTTGCTAATTCCAGATGTATGAAGCATGAGCCTAACTGTATCTAGTATATTGAGCGCCAGATAAACTAACTTGGCCTTTTTAAATAAAAAAAATTCCCTCACTGGAATACTTTCAGTCTTTTGACTGTATGGATTACAGATGGAATGACTTTGTTATATGTGAGTACCGCTTTCTTTGACAGATTCTAGTATGGGTACATATATGTTTTCCCAACCCCAGCACATTAGTTTGCTAATTCCAGATGTATGAAGCATGAGGCCTAACTGTATCTAGTATATTGAGCATCAGATAAACTAACTTGGCCTTTTTAAATAAAAAAAAATTCCCTCACTGGAATACTTTCAGTCTTTTGACTGTATGGATTACAGATGGAATGACTGTTATATGTGAGTACCGCTTTCTTTGACAGATTCTAGTATGGGTACATATATGTTTTCCCAACCCCAGCACATTAGTTTGCTAATTCCAGATGTATGAAGCATGAGGCCTAACTGTATCTAGTATATTGAGCGCCAGATAAACTAACTTGGCCTTTTTAAATAAAAAAATTCCCTCACTGGAATACTTTCAGTCTTTTGACTGTATGGATTACAGATGGAATGACTGTTATATGTGAGTACCGCTTTCTTTGACAGATTCTAGTATGGGTACATATATGTTTTCCCAACCCCAGCACATTAGTTTGCTAATTCCAGATGTATGAAAGCATGAGCCTAACTGTATCTAGTATATTGAGCGCCAGATAAACTAACTTGGCCTTTTTAAATAAAAAAAATTCCCTCACTGGAATACTTTCAGTCTTTTGACTGTATGGATTACAGATGGAATGACTTTGTTATATGTGAGTACCGCTTTCTTTGACAGATTCTAGTATGGGTACATATATGTTTTCCCAACCCCAGCACATTAGTTTGCTAATTCCAGATGTATGAAAGCATAGGCCTAACTGTATCTAGTATATTGAGCATCAGATAAACTAACTTGGCCTTTTTAAATAAAAAAATTCCCTCACTGGAATACTTTCAGTCTTTTGACTGTATGGATTACAGATGGAATGACTGTTATATGTGAGTACCGCTTTCTTTGACAGATTCTAGTATGGGTACATATATGTTTTCCCAACCCCAGCACATTAGTTTGCTAATTCCAGATGTATGAAAGCATGAGGCCTAACTGTATCTAGTATATTGAGCGCCAGATAAACTAACTTGGCCTTTTTAAATAAAAAAATTCCCTCACTGGAATACTTTCAGTCTTTTGACTGTATGGATTACAGATGGAATGACTGTTATATGTGAGTACCGCTTTCTTTGACAGATTCTAGTATGGGTACATATATGTTTTCCCAACCCCAGCACATTAGTTTGCTAATTCCAGATGTATGAAATGCAGGCCTAACTGTATCTAGTATATTGAGCGTCAGATAAACTAACTTGGCCTTTTTAAATAAAAAAATTCCCTCACTGGAATACTTTCAGTCTTTTGACTGTATGGATTACAGATGGAATGACTTGTTATATGTGAGTACCGCTTTCTTTGACAGATTCTAGTATGGGTACATATATGTTTTCCCAACCCCAGCACATTAGTTTGCTAATTCCAGATGTATGAAACGCAGGCCTAACTGTATCTAGTATATTGAGCAGCCAGATAAACTAACTTGGCCTTTTTAAATAAAAAAATTCCCTCACTGGAATACTTTCAGTCTTTTGACTGTATGGATTACAGATGGAATGACTGTTATATGTGAGTACCGCTTTCTTTGACAGATTCTAGTATGGGTACATATATGTTTTCCCAACCCCAGCACATTAGTTTGCTAATTCCAGATGTATGAAAGCATGAGCCTAACTGTATCTAGTATATTGAGCGCCAGATAAACTAACTTGGCCTTTTTAAATAAAAAAATTCCCTCACTGGAATACTTTCAGTCTTTTGACTGTATGGATTACAGATGGAATGACTGTTATATGTGAGTACCGCTTTCTTTGACAGATTCTAGTATGGGTACATATATGTTTTCCCAACCCCAGCACATTAGTTTGCTAATTCCAGATGTATGAAACGCATGAGCCTAACTGTATCTAGTATATTGAGCGCCAGATAAACTAACTTGGCCTTTTTAAATAAAAAAATTCCCTCACTGGAATACTTTCAGTCTTTTGACTGTATGGATTACAGATGGAATGACTGTTATATGTGAGTACCGCTTTCTTTGACAGATTCTAGTATGGGTACATATATGTTTTCCCAACCCCAGCACATTAGTTTGCTAATTCCAGATGTATGAAGCATGAGCCTAACTGTATCTAGTATATTGAGCGCCAGATAAACTAACTTGGCCTTTTTAAATAAAAAAATTCCCTCACTGGAATACTTTCAGTCTTTTGACTGTATGGATTACAGATGGAATGACTGTTATATAGTGAGTACCGCTTTCTTTGACAGATTCTAGTATGGGTACATATATGTTTTCCCAACCCTAGCACATTAGTTTGCTAATTCCAGATGTATGAAGCATGAGGCCTAACTGTATCTAGTATATTGAGCGTCCAGATAAACTAACTTGGCCTTTTTAAATAAAAAAATTCCCTCACTGGAATACTTTCAGTCTTTTGACTGTATGGATTACAGATGGAATGACTGTTATATGTGAGTACCGCTTTCTTTGACAGATTCTAGTATGGGTACATATATGTTTTCCCAACCCAGCACATTAGTTTGCTAATTCCAGATGTATGAAACGCATGAGCCTAACTGTATCTAGTATATTGAGCGCCAGATAAACTAACTTGGCCTTTTTTAAATAAAAAAAATTCCCTCACTGGAATACTTTCAGTCTTTTGACTGTATGGATTACAGATGGAATGACTGTTATATGTGAGTACCGCTTTCTTTGACAGATTCTAGTATGGGTACTGTGGGGAGTCGCTCTGGTAGACAGCGGTGCGGGTGCAGTTTAGAGGCAAAACAAGGAGTCCAGATTGTGCATCAAACAGTGTTTTATTCACACTTGCACACCAGAAATGAAAACAGTCTCTTGGTGACAGTTCACACACAACAGAAATCATGTAGCAAAACCAAAAACAGGCCAACACAGTGTCCAGTCACCTTGGGTGGTTGAAGTGCGGGTTCACACCTAGCAGTCGGTTCAGCCACAGGCGATTCCTCCTTTAGGTTGCAGGGAAACACCACCTTGCTGAGCTCCGTCCTCCAGCACAGAGAACTCCTCAGCCCTGTTAGCAGGCTCCAGGATAATCACCTCAGACACAGCTGATGGCTGTGTTTTATACCCAGCCCAAAACTCGGACTGGACCGTGGGGAGCAGCCACCCACCCTACTCTTTAGCTGCTCCCAGTAAGAGCCGGCCCGGATCGGCTTTGCAGCCATGCTATTTAAAAGAGTCAAACAGCACTAGCTGCTGCAGACAAAAACCCGGCTCTCACCTCACCGAGGCCAGCAACCTCGGTGACACGTACCTGCCATCGCATATGACACCTTGCACCTTACCACATACCCCCTTTGTTCAGCCCTGAGGGTGAACACACGTGAAGGCAGTGGACGCGGGACAGGGCATCTGCGTTGCCCTGCAAGCGGCCTGCCCTGTGTTCCACGGAAAACTTGAAATTTTGAAGAGATAGGAACCACCTGGTGACCCGAGCATTCCTCTCCTTGGCCTGACTCATCCATTTGAGGGGAATGGTCGGTCACCAGACAGAACCTCCTCCTAACAGGTAGTAGCGGAGAGATTCGAGTGCCCACTTGATAGCCAGGCACTCCCTCTCCACTATACTATATCTGGACTCGGCGGGACTGAGCTTACGGCTCAGGAAGACAACGGGATGTTCTTCCCCGTTGACCTCCTGCGACAGTACCGCACCGAGGCCTACCTCCGAGCGTCGGTCTGTACGACAAACTCCTTGTTGAAGTCGGGTGTCACCAAAACCGGGGACCCACACAGGGCCGACTTCAACGCGGAGAAAGCCTCCTCCGCCTTCTCACTCCAGCTAACCCTCCCAGACTTTCGCCCCTTCAACAGGTCTGTCAATGGCGCTGCTATTGTGGCAAAGTGGGGCACAAACCTCATGTAGTAACCTACAATCCCCAGGAACGACTTTACCTGCCTGGTGGTGACCGGTCGGGGCCAGTTACGAATGGCCTCTACCTTAGTTACCTGAGGTTTGATGACTCCCGCCCAATTACATATCCCAGATATTTTGTCTCCTCTAACCCTATGGAGCACTTCTTTGGGTTAGCGGTCAGTCCGGCTTTCCTCAGGGCATCCACTACCGCCTGCACCTTGGGTAAATGGCTTTCCCAGTCGGTGCTGTGGATGACTACATCATCTAAGTAGGCCGGGCGTACCGGCGATGTGGTCGCAGCACTATGTCCATTAACCTTTGGAAAGTGGCGGGCGCCATGCAGGCCAAGGGTAACACCTTGTAGTGATACAGGCCCTGCGGGTAACAAATGCGGTTTTTCCTTAGCCGACTCCGTTAAGGGTACCTGCCAGTACCCTTTAGTGAGGTCCAGCACAGAAAAATAACGGGCTTGTCCTAAACTTTCAACCAGCTCGTCTACTCGGGGCATGGGATACGCGTCAAACTTGGATACTTCATTTAACTTGCGAAAGTCGTTGCAGAACCATAGCGTCCCATCCGGCTTAGGTATTAGGACTATGGGACTGGCCCACTCACTTTTCGACTCCTCAATGACCTCGAGCTTCAACATTAACTGTACTTCCTCCGCGATGGCCCGTCGCCGAGCCTCGGGTACCCGGTATGGTTTTAACCGGATCTTGGCCTGAGGCTCAGTGGCGATGTCATGTTGGATGAGAGACGTGCGGCCAGGGAGGTCCGAGAACACATCCGTGTTCCGACTGATGAACTCCTGACTTCCTGAACTTGTTTGGAAGACAGGCTGTCTGCAATTTTACCGTGGTTACTGCTTCACAGGCCTCGAACTGTGGGGCTGGACCCTTTCACCTAGAAGCCCTGGCCGGGGCTGTGGTCGTCGGCTGTGTCCCTATCTTTCCACGGCTTAAGTAAATTCACGTGGTACACCTGCTCCGGCTTGCGCCGCCTGGCTGGTGTACTTTGTAATTACTTCCCCTACCTTCTCGATCACCTCATAGGGGCCCTGCCACCTAGCTAGGAACTTGCTGTCAAGGGTGGGTACCAGAGCCAAAACCCGATCTCCCGGATGGAAGCCCCGTACCCGAGCCTGACGATTATACACCCTACTCTGGGCTTGTTGCGCTGCCTCCATATGCTCCCGGACCAGCGGCAACACCCTTTCTATCCGTTCCTGCATCTGGGTGACATACTCAATGACACTTTTGTGGGGGACAGGCTGTTGTTCCCATGCTTCCTTGGCGATATCCAACAGGCCCCGAGGGTGTCTGCCATAAAGCAGTTCGAAGGGCGAGGAGCCCAGTAGAGGCCTGGGGTACCTCTCGCACTGCGAACATGAGATAGGGCAGAAGCAGGTCCCAGTCCTTCCCATCTCTAGACACCACCCTTTTTAACATATTTTTTAGAGTTTGGTTAAACCTCTCCAACAAGACCGTCTGTTTGCGGATGGTAAGCGGACGTCCGTAACTGCTTTATACGCAACAATTTACACAGTTCCTTCATTACTTTGGACATAAAAGGGTCCCTTGGTCTGTCAGAACCTCTTTTGGCAGGCCCACACGGGAAAACATCTCCATTAACTCTTTGGCAATGAGCCTAGCTGAGGTATGTCGCAGAGGCACCGCCTCCGGATACCCGAGTGGCATAGTCGAGAACTACCAGAATGTGTTGGTGGCCCCTGGCGGACTTTGGTACAGGCCCAATTAAATCCATAGCGATTCGCTCAAGCGGTACTTCAATAATTGGCAGAGGTACCAGAGGACTACGGAAATGAGGCTGGGGGCTAGTTATCTGACAGGTTGGACAGGACTTACAATAATTTTCTACCTCCTTGAACACACTGGGCCAATAAAACCGCTGCAGTATGCGGTCCTGGGTTTTCTGCCACCCCAGGTGTCCCCCAAGAACATGTTGGTGGGCAAGCTCCATGACAAGCTTGCGATACGCTGTGGGCACCACCAACTGTTCAACAGGTTCACCTCGGACTTGGTTCACCCGATACAACATATCCTGTAGAACAATAAATCGTGGGAACATTAATTTAGCCCCTGGTTTCTGGGGTTTACCATCAATTTCCAGCACATTCTCCCAGGCCCTGGTTAGGGTTTGGTCCCGGTGTTGTGCGGTCCCAAAATTTTCCCGGAGACATTGAGGTCTGCCAACTCAGGTCCCGGTGGCAAGTCCTCCGTGTCTCCCACCATTACACTCAGTGGGGTTGTCTCCCCCTCTACCGCTGGAGCAGTGGTCACCCCTACCGCCGGCCCTTCAGACTCGGGCTCCCAGGGTTCTGGCCTTCCAGCGGTATCAGGCCACTCTACTAGGGTCACCCCTGTCTCGGGTCCCTCAGATACCTTTATTGCCGGCCACAGCGCCGGAAAACCGAGGAAGTCCCTCCCAAGTATTAGTTCATGTGGGAGTTTAGTAGCGACAGCCACCTCGTGGGTCCACCTACCAGCCGCTGTGGACAAAGTCACTAGTGCAGTGGGGTAGTCTTTCAGGTCTCCGTGGATGCACAGGACCCCGACTTTACGGCCAGTATACTCCACAGGCCGTACAAGGGCAGCCCTTACCAGGAGACTAAACTCCCGGAGTCCAGCAGAGCCACCGCCAGCGAATCTCCCACCTCTACCTGACACAGGTGGTTATGGTCTTGCACCTCACGGGTGCCAGTTGCGCACAGCTTCCGTGCATACAAGGAGTGGCGACCCCCGTAGTTCACCTCCATCGGCTCATCCCGATGCGGACAGTCGGCCCTGATGTGGTCTGGCTCCTGACACCTCCAGCATACCACGGGAGGCGGACTCGCAGGGGGTATATTCCGTACAGGCCGCTCTGTCGCCGGACGTCGGAACTGGGGCAGAGGCCTCCGGGGTTTGACTGACCGCTTCCCAGCAAGACTCCCCTGCAGGTTTTGGGTGGCCTCGTACCGCTCCACCAGGTCGACCATCTCCAGGGCATTGGTGGGCGATACCTGGCCGATCCAGTGCTGGAGAGGGTAAGGCAAAGCCCTCCAGAAGACATCAGCTAACAGACGGTCGAGCATAGCAGTGGGAGTCAGTATGTCTGGCTGCAGCCATTTTTGCAACCGTTGTAGCAAGTCATAGTATTGTGGCCTGGCGGGTTCAGCCGGGTTAAACTCCCACTGATGCACCCGCTGGGCCCGGACCAAAACATTCACCCCCAGTCTTGCCAGGATCTCACCTTTCACAGTCGGGTAGTCAGCTGCTTGGTCACCTGGGAGGTCAAAAATACTTGCTGGGGTCCAGACGCCAGGAACGGAGCGACGACCTCTGCCCACTGTTCTCGGGGTAATTTCTCCCTCACGGCCACCTTCTCGAACACCGCCAGATAGGTCTCCACATCATCCGAGGGGGTCATCTTAGGGATCGCGGCACGGACAGCTTTCCGGGCATCGTGGGCACGGTGGGACGCTCCTGCCGCTTGCAACGCCATCACGTGCTGTAGCAGTAGCTGGTTGGTCTCCCGCTGCTGCACGTTAGCCTCTATGAGGGCTTTCACAGCCGCCTCCATTTTGTCGGGGATCACAGGCTGCAACTTTGCCGGCTTAATATAGGACATTCACTTTTGCTCAGCAAAAACAAAGTTCGGCGTTCACGCCAGCCTCACTGCGCATGCCCGCATCCGACACCAAATGTGGGGAGTCGCTCTGGTAGACAGCCGTGCGTGTGCAGTTTAGAGGCAAAACAAGGAGTCCAGATTGTGCATCAAACAGTGTTTTATTCACACTTGCACACCAGAAATGAAAACAGTCTCTTGGTGACAGTTCACACACAACAGAAATCATGTGGCAAAACCAAAAACAGGCCAACACAGGGTCCAGTCACCTTGGGTGGTTGAAGTGCGGGTTCACACCTAGCAGTCGGTTCAGCCACAGGCGATTCCTCCTTCAGGTTGCAGGGAAACACCACCTTGCTGAGCTCCGTCCTCCAGCACAGAGAACTCCTCAGCCCTGTTAGCAGGCTCCAGGATAATCACCTCAGACACAGCTGATGGCTGTGTTTTATACCCAGCCCAAAACTCGGACTGGACCGTGGGGAGCAGCCACCCACCCTACTCTTTAGCTGCTCCCAGTAAGAGCCGGCCCGGATCGGCTTTGCAGCCATGCTATTTAAAAGAGTCAAACAGCCCTAGCTGCTGCAGACAAAAACCCGGCTCTCACCTCACCGAGGCCAGCAACCTCGGTGACACGTACCTGCCATCGCATATGACACCTTGCACCTTACCACAGTACATATATGTTTTCCCAACCCCAGCACATTAGTTTGCTAATTCCAGATGTATGAAACGCAGGCCTAACTGTATCTAGTATATTGAACGCCAGATAAACTAACTTGGCCTTTTTTAAATAAAAAAAATTCCCTCACTGGAATACTTTCAGTCTTTTGACTGTATGGATTACAGATGGAATGACTGTTATATGTGAGTACCGCTTTCTTTGACAGATTCTAGTATGGGTACATATATGTTTTCCCAACCCCAGCACATTAGTTTGCTAATTCCAGATGTATGAAACGCAGGCCTAACTGTATCTAGTATATTGAACGCCAGATAAACTAACTTGGCCTTTTTTAAATAAAAAAAAAATTCCCTCACTGGAATACTTTATGGCTTTTCTCTGTATGGATTACAGGTGGACTGGTATTAGTAGGGGTGACACAAGCACACCCAAGTCCCTGATGTAGGATTTCTATTGCACAGACCACTATTACAAGTGATTAATGGACGTTGGGAGAGATTGTGCTGCAGCACTAGTCCCAAGATGGCCGCCGCCTATCAGCCCAGTAACATGTGCCACAAAATGGTCTGCACAACCTTTAAAAAAATAGCCTTGGACTGTGCTGCTAAATCGCTATTGGTCTGAATCCCAGGTGTAGATGTCTGACTTGTTTGGAGCTTTGGAATGCACACTGTGGCAGCTTCTGCTGCAGCACTACAAGTCGCAAAATGGCGGCCGGCGGTCAGCCCAGGTACATGTGGATGGAAAAATCACTCTGGCCACTCTAAAAATAGCCAATCCCTATCAAAAAAGCAGCTCAGCTGCAGTTGTTCAGATGAATCACAGGTGGAGGAGAGAAATTTGCTTCCAGTTATTCAATTATCCCTGCCTATTCTCGCCCTAGCATCAGCTGCGTCTATCCCTGTTCTATTCACATCGGGAGTGAGCACGTCCCGACGTGCGCACAAGCTTATAAAGAGGCTGAGTCACATGCTGCACTTGGCCAATCACAGCCTTGCCAATAGTAGGCATGGCTGCGATGGCATCTTAGGGCAAGTAGTATGATGCATGTTGATTGGCTGCTTTGCAGCCTTTCAAAATGCGCCAAAATACATGCCGAACGATGAACCCGAACCCGAACTTTTACGAAAAAGTTCGGGTTCGGGTCCGTGTCACGAACACCCCAAAATTCGGTACGGACCCGAACTATGCTCGAACTGTTCGCTCAACACTACTCAACTCCACCAGAGAATAGCTGTGCTGATGATGAACATAAAGGTTATTTCAATCTGTCATTTATAATGTACTCAATCTACTCTAGTGTATTCCTATGCACCTTTTCCACCACAAAAAAAAGTATATGGTTGAATCTTGTTTTCTCCTCCTTCTTCTCCTTATCCAGATTGTACAGTATATATTTCCTTCACTCTAATTTTTATATAGGGTCAGCTCAACTGCATGCCCTTAACTCAAATTTTTTTATAGGGTCAGCTGAACAGCATACACTCGCATATAATATTGTAGAGCATTAGCTATACAGCACGCACTGGCATATAATGTTTTAGAGTGTCATTTGAACATGCACTCGCATATAATGTTTTAGAGCATCATCTCACATGCAGGCACTAGTATATAATTTTTTTAGAGCGTCAGCTCACCAGCTGGCACTCACATACAATGTTTTAGAGTGTCAGCTCACCAGCAGGCCCTCGCCTTTAATGTTTTAGAAGGTCAGCTTAGCAGCAGACCCTCGCCCCTAATGTTTTAGAGGGTAACCAGCAGGCCCTTGCTCCAAATGTTTTTGACAGTCACCAGCAGGCCAACAATCATTATTTTTCAAGGGTGTCTATGATGCCCTCCTTTACGTGTAATAAAGGGTGTAATGGAATGCCGGTTCCTTGTAAGTTTTGGCAGCCATTTCACGTAGGAGTCCCACTACCTGAACAATTGTACCATAATGTGAATGAGGTCCTCCTTTATATGATATGCAGGCTGTTTCGGATTGCCTCCTGGTTGTACTTTTTGGAAGCATTTGCACTTTATATACAATTAAATGTACAGGAAAGAATGTTTCCTAACAAGTTTTCCTGTGAAATTGATTTTTTAATTTTTTTTAGGGGGAGGGGGAGGGGGGGGGTTGTATATTTGTCAGTCTGTAAAAGTGGCGTACACTCGGACAACACGGTTCCCAGCAGCGACCTGGGAGTCCAACGTGCATCCAGACTTCGTCCCCATGCTGTTCCCGATCCATTTCAGTGGTGTTTCTGTCACTTTCTGACCTTTTCCAATGGACCAGGCACCCATTGACTCCCATTGACCTCCATTATACTCGGGTGCTTGGCCGAGCACATGAATATAGCAATATGTTGGGGCCGAACATTCGAATACTTTGGTGCTCGATCATCACTACTTCTAACTGCACCGCTTAACGGCAAACATATTTTTCTTTTTTCCACTTATACACTCCACAAAAGGCTTCAGAACATATAACTGCACCGCTGAACGGCAATAATTTTTTTCTTTTTTCACTTATACACTCCAGAAAAGGACTTTAGAACATATAACTGCAGAGCTGAATGGCAAATAGTCCCTTATTTTTTTCCACTTATAAACGACACAATAGGCTTTAGAACATATAACTGCGCTGCTGAACGGCAAATATATTTATCTTTTTTCCACTTATACACTCCACAAAAGGCTTAAGCACACTTAACTGCACCGCTGAACGGCAAATAGGCCCTTTTTTTCCACTTATACACTCCACAAAAGGCTTTAGAACATATAACGGCACCGCTGAACGGCAAATATATTTTTCTTTTGCAACTACTACATGACAAAAGGGCTTTAGAACATATAACTGCATGGCTGAAGGGCAAATCACATTTTTTTTGTGCCACTAATACACGACAAAAAGAGCTATCATTTTCTCACTTCACCACAGAATGGCTAATAATACCTTTTTCCCCACTAATACAAGCAAAACATTTAACTGCACCCCACAAAGGCAAATAAGACTTAGAAATATTCCCTTGCAATAAACCCTGTTAATGGCTGTATCAAACAGCACTTGTACCCCAATAACAAGAACGGTTTGCTGGAATTACAGAGCTGTATAATGGCAATTTGGATCCCCAGTCAGTTTAGCAAGGTGTAATAGGATTGTTCTGATTACTTAGGCTGTAACCTCCCCTACTGAACCCTGCTCTACATAAATGCTATGAAATGATTCCTTACTATCCTTTCCCTACACCTTTAATAATCTTTCCCTGAACTTGTGAAATTGTTTTAGCACTGTCCCTAGCTCTTGCTGACATCTCTTTCTGCACTAAGTACAATGGAAAATGGCAGAATCCAAGAGGGCTGATGCTATTTATAGGGCTTTGATATCAAAGGGCTGACTGCTGTTTGGCTGCATGCATTGCATTAAAGGTGATCCCGGATTCCCAGAATTCCGTGCTCCATGTCCTCACATGTGCAGCAGCCATTTTAGAAAAAAATGCTATTTGTTACCAGGAAGTGTGTGGAAATTCGGATTCGGTGCAAATTGAATTTTTCCTAAAATTCTGATGGAATTCCACTTTGTCAACTTCGATTCGCTCATCTCTAGTGATGATATGCAGCGTTTTCCAGAAGCAGAACAATGCATAGGAGAGGAACAGATGACATGTTGGCCAAATCTAATTCCTAATGCATGTCTTTTCTTTTACGGTATGCATATGCCAGTAAGCTAAAAGCATTAAATTACCCTAAAACATTTTGATTCCGAGCTGTGCACTATGCAGACAGAAAAAAAGATATCTAGGTTGACTCAATATGAAGAGGAGGGGGAACATCAGGGGCTAACTAGTGTTGATCACGAATTTTCGAATTGCGAATTTTAATCGCGAATATCAGCACTTCGAGAATTCGCGAATATTTAGAATATCGCAAAATATATTCGCGATCGCGAATATTCGCTTTATGCGAATTTTTACATGCAAATTTTCGCATGCAAGAAAATAATGGCATTATTTTCATGTTTACGAAAATTCGCATAAAAAATTCGCATAAATTAGCGTAAAAATTCGCGTACATTTGCATAAAATTTGCATAAACTGGTATTTAAAAGGTATCTTAAATTCCAGTTTATGCGAATTTTTATGTTAATTTATGCGATTTTTTATGCTAATTTATGCGATTTTTTTATGCGAATTTTCGCAAACATGGAAATAATGGCTGGAGATTACGAATTTGCGAATTTTCGAATATATGGCGAATATTCGCCCAAATATTCGCAAAATATCGCGAATTCGAATATTGCCACGGCCGCTCATCACTAGGGCTAACATAATTTATACATGGTAAAAGAAAACACTACTAGAAACTATATGTTACCTTATATATGTCAGATGTGCTGGATTTGGGGGGTACTAGCTCTCCTTAGGAAGAGAGCACCTTATTCGGCATGAGGAGACTTATAGGCCATACATGCTCTTCTGGGAAGAAAGGGATACAAATGAGCTCTTAACAAGCTCTGCCTCTAATGCCACCAGATTTAAGGCAGCTATCCTATAAGTCAATGTTCTTTCCAATGTTCCTAAATCTGGTGGCATTAGAGGCAGAGCTTGTTAAGAGTTCACTTGTATCCCTTTCTTCCCAGAAGTGCTGGTAAAATACTGTATAGCTGGCATGTGGTGGGTAGTCAACAGCTTTTCTCACTGAATTTGCATATAATGTTTATGCTGCAATGTTGTACTATGTATTGAATTTGTATTGCGGGACATTGGACTCCTAAAGAAAATATGTAGGTGAACCTATATGGAATACCAGCCTGTGATGGTTATGGCTTAAAAGAAAAGTTAACTATGATGCTTAATGCAGAATGGTTTGTTAATGAAGAAGAAAGATGAGTTTTTAATTGACCTGCAAATTGGCTTTTGTGGGTATAAGGATTTTCATAATGGATTAGACAAATATATGACTCCTGTTTTAATCAATATTTCCTAGGCAGTCGTTTAGTCCATTTGGGATGGAAGTATATAATAAAAAAAAAAAACATGTGATTCAGATGTATTTGCTTATAGGGAAATGTATTGACTTTGAATTATAGACTTATGGTTTGGAAGATAGAAACAGTGACTTAAAGATGCTATGAACCATGACATTTGGCGTTTTGGATTTAAAGTAAAAAAAAGTTTTCAGAAGTTTTAGATGAATTAGTGGATTACAAAAAAATTTAAGTTTCTGTTGCAAAATATTTCTTATGGTAGGTGGAAACTGTTAAAAGTGTCAATGATGTTCTTCTTGTCTGTCTTCTTCTGTCTTTGTTAAATATAACATTCAGATATGGTTTGCCTAGTGTGAAAATGGCAGGATTTTAAGATTATTACTATTACTTTTTTTAAGCATAGATAATGATTAGGGATGAGCAAACCCGAACTGGATAAAGTTCAGGGTTTGTACCGAATTTTGGGGTGTTCAGGACATGGACCCGGACCCGAATATTTTCAAAAAAGTTCGGATTTGGGTCCGTTGTTCGGCGATTTCTTCCGGCTTTCTGAGGGGCTGCACAACAGCCAATCAGCCAGCGTTTTACTTCTTGCCCTAAGAAGCCATCACAGCCATTCCTACTAATGGCACGCTGTGATTGGCCAAGTGCAGCCTCTATTTAAGCTGGAGTCACGTAGCACCGCACGTCACTTTTCTCTGATTAGTGTAGGGATAGGAGGCAGCTGCTGTGAGGGCGAGATTAGGCAGGGAAAACTCAGCATAAACAGCTAATGAAGTGATCGATCTACAGAACAGAGCGTTTTTCTGTCACTTTTTTCTGGGGTGATCGGCGGCCATTTTGTGTCTTGTGGTGCACCAGCACAAGCTGCCACCAAGTCCATCAATCCATCAATAGTAGTTATTTATTTATTTTTTTGCTATATCCTACATCAGGCGTTTGGCTGTGCTTATTGTCACCCTTAGAAACTCAGGATAGAAATTTCTATATTTTATTGATGGGTTAAATTCAATTGCCAAAATAACAATCCCCAAAATCTGGTGTTCCAGCTGTGGCTAGCCAAGTGTAATACTGTCTGATGTCTGGCAAAGGATAGATTTTTTTCTGTGGTGAAATTCAATTGCCAAAATAGCAATCTCCTAAATCTGGTGTCCCAGCAGTGGCTGGCAAAGTTTAATAGTGTCCGGCGAAGGATATATTTTGTTCTGGGATGAAATTCAATTGCCAAAATAGCAATACCGTAATTCTGGTGTTCCAGCTGTCACTGGACAAGTTTCATAGTGTCCATCATAGGATATATTATTTTCTGTGGTGAAATTAATTTTCAAAAATATAAATACCGTAAATCTGGTGTTCCAGCTGTGCCTGGACAAGTTTAATAGTGTCCGTCAAACGATATATTATGTTCTGGGGTGAAATACAATTGTCAAGATAGCAATACCATAAATCAGTGGTTTCAGCTGTGGCTGGCCAAGTTTAATAGTGTCCGGCAAATGATTTATTATTTTCCTGGGTGAAATTCAGTTGCCAAAATAGCAATACATAAATCTGGTGTCCCAGCAGTGGCTGGCCAAGTTTAATAGTGTATGGCACAGGATTTTTTATTTTCTGGGGTGAAATTCAGTTTTAAAAATAGAATACATAAATCTGGTGTTCCAGCTGCGACTGAACAAGTTTAATAGAATCCGTCAAAGCATAGATTTTGTTCTGGGGTAATTTTCAATTGCCAAAATAGCAATACCCTGAATCTGGTGTTCCAGCTGTTACTGGACAAATTCCCTAGTGTCCGTCAAAGGATATATTATTTTCTGGGGTGAAATTCAGTTGCCAAAATAGAAATACAGTAAATCTGGTGTTCCAGTTGTGGCTGGCCAAGTTTAATAGTGTCCGGCAAAGGATAAATTATTTTCTGGGGTGAAATTCAGTTGCCAAAATAGAAATACAGTAAATCTGGTGTTCCAGTTGTGGCTGGCCAAGTTTAATAGTGTCCGGCAAAGGATAAATTATTTTCTGGGGTGAAATTCAGTTGCAAAAATAGCAATACCATAAATCAGTGGTTTCAGCTGTGGCTGGCAAAGTTTAATAGTGTCTGGCAAAGAATAATTTTTTTTCTGGGGTGAAATTCAGTTGCAAACATAGAAATAACGTAAATATGGTGTTCCAGCTGTGGCTTGACAAGTTTAATAGTGTCAGTCAAAGAATATATTATTTTCTGGGGTGAAATTCAATTGCCAAAATAGCAATACCCAAGATCTGCTGTTGCAGGCCAAGTGTAAATCTGTCTGTTAAAGCGTATATTACATTCAGCCTGCATCTCCAAGTGTATTTCTTTCCGTTAAAGGGTATATTACACAAAGTGTTAAAATACAAGTGCTGAAAGCATAATTCTATATATTTTTTCTACACGCTACTGTGCATCTCACAATGTAAATCTGTCCGTAAAAGGATACCTTTCATCCAGGGCCTAAATACTAGGCCTACAATTGATATTCCCCTAAATCTGTGGTTACTGCTGTGCCTGAATTAGTGTAATACTGTACATAAATAGATAGCCAGATAGTGTTAAGTGCCTGTAAAAAAAGGCCTGAAATTTGAATTCAATACATTGGGCCAAATAATTTTTTTCTTATTGCGGTGAATGGTATCACTGAGGAAAACATCTAGTAAGGGACGCGGACGCGGATATGATCGTGGTGTTTTTAGTAGACCCTCTGGTGTTGGGAGAGGACGTGGCCGTTCTGCCACAGCCACACATCCTAGTAAACCAACTACCTCAGGTTCCAGTACCCGCCAGAATTTACAGCGATATTTGGTGGGGCCCAATGCCGTTCTAAGGATGGTAAGGCCTGAGCAGGTATAGGCGCTAGTCAATTGGGAGTCCGACAGTGGATCCAGCACGTTCACAACATTATCTCCCACCCAGTCTTCTGCAGAAAGCACACAGGTGGTGTTTGAAAACCAAGCCCATCAGTCTGTCACATCACCCCCATGCATATCAGGGAAACTGTCTGAGCCTCAAGTTATGCAGCAGTCTCTTATGCTGTTTGAAGACTCTGCTGGCAGTGTTTCCCAAGGGAATCCACGTAGCCCTTCCCCAGTGGTGGAAGACAGAGAATGCACTGATGCACAACCACTTAAGTTTCCTGATGAGGACATGGGACTACCACCTCATCAGAGCCCGAACGTCTCTGATGATGACGAAACACAGGTGCCAACTGTTGCGTCTTTTTGCAGTGTGCAGACCGAACAGAAGGTCAGGGAGGAAGACTATGTGGAAGACGATGCAGGGGACGATGAGGTCCTAGACCCCACATGGAATGAAGGTCGTGCCACTGACTTTCATAGTTCAGAGCAAGAGGCAGTGGTGAGACCGAGCCAACAGCGTAGCAAAAGAGGGAGCAGGGGGAAAAAGCAGAACAGTCGCCGCCAAGAGAGTTCGCCTGCTTCTGGCCACCGCCACCAGGGACCGAGCACCCCAAAGACAGCTTCAAGGAGTTCCCTGGCATGGCACTTCTTTAAACAATGTGCTGACGACAAGACCTGAGTGGTTTGCACGCTGTACCATCAGAGCCTGAAGCGAGGCATTAACGTTCTGAACCTTAGCACAACCTGCATGACTAGGCATCTACATGCAAAGCATGAACTGCAGTGGAGTAAACACCTTAAAAAAAAGGAACTAAATCAGGCTTCCCCTGCTTCCTCTTCTGCTTCTGCCTCGGTCTCTTCCTCTGACCTTGGGAGAAATGTTGGCACCTGCCGCCCACCAAACAGAGGATGTGCCACCAACACCACCACCTGCGTCACCAACAGTCTCCACCATGTCACACGGCAGCGTTCAGCTCTCCATCTCACAAACCTTGGAGAGAAAGCGTAAATTCCCACCTAGCCACCCTCGAGCCCTGGGCCTGAATGCCAGCATTTCTAAACTACTGGCCTTTGAAATGCTGTCATTCAGGCTGGTGGACACAGACAGCTTCAAACAGCTGATGTCCATGGCTGTCCCACAGTATGTTGTTCCCAGCCGCCACTACTTCTCCAAGACAGCCGTACCTTCCCTGCACAACCAAGTATCCGATAATATCAAGTGTGCACTGCGCAACTCCATCTGTGGCAAGGTCCACCTCACCACAGTTATGTGGACCAGTAAGCACGGCCAGGTACGCTATATCTCCCTAACTGCACACTGGGTAAATGTAGTGGCGGATGAGCCCCATGCTGAGAGTTCTTTGGCGCACGTCCTTCCGCCTCCAAGGATTGCAGGGCATCATTCTTTGCCTCCTGTAGCCTCCTCCTCCTCCTACTCGGCTTCCTCCTCCTCTTCTTCCAACTGCTCATCCAGTCAGCCACACACCTTCACCACCAACTTTAGCACAGCCCGGGGTAAACGTCAGCAGGCCGTTCTGAAACTCATTTGTTTGGGGGACAGGCCCCACACCGCGCAAGAGTTGTGGCGGGGTATTGAACAACAGACCGACGAGTGGTTTCTGCCGGTGGGCCTCAAGCCCGGCCTGGTGGTGTGCGATAATGGGCGAAATCTCGTCGCATCTCTGGGACTAGCCGATTTGACGCACATCTCTTACCTGGCGCATGTGCTGAATTTGGTGGTGCAGAAGTTCCTTCACAACTACCCCGACATGTCAGAGCTGCTGCATAAAGTGCGGGCCGTCTGTGCGCGCTTCCAGGTTTCACATCCTGCCGCTGCTCGCCTGTCTGCGCTACAGCGTAACTTCGGCCTTCCCGCTCACTGCCTCATATGCCACGTGCCCACCAGGTGGAACTCCACATTGCACATGCTGGAGAGACTGTGCGAGCAGCAGCAGGCCATAGTGGAGTTTCAGCTGCAGCACAAATGGATCAGTCGCACTGTGGAACAGCACCACTTCACCACCAATGACTGGGCCTCCATGCGAGACCTGTGTGCCCTGTTGCGCTGTTTCGAGTACTCCACCAACATGGCCAGTGGCGATGACACCGATATCAGCGTTACAATACCACTTCTTTGTCTCCTTGAGAAAACAGTTAGGGCGATGATGGAAGAGGAGGTGGCCCAGGAGGAAGAGGGAGGAGGAGGAGCAATAGGGGTCATTTTTAGCCCTTTCAGGCCAGTCTCTTAGAAGAGTCTCAGAGGGAGTTTTTTTGCAAAAGCAGAGGCCAGGTACAAATGTGGCCAGCCAGGGCCCACTACTGGAGGACGAGGAGGACGAGGAGGAGGAGGTGGAGGAGGATGACGATGAAGCATTTTCATAGCGGGGTGGCACCCAACGCAGCTCGGGCCCATCACTGGTGCGTGGCTGGTGGGAAACGGAGGACGATGACGATACGCCTCCCACAGAGGACAGCTTGTCCTTACCTCTGGGCAGCCTGGCACACATGAGCGACTACATGCTGCAGTGCCTGCGCAACGACAGTAAAGTTTCCCACATTTTAATGTGTGCGGACTACTGGGTTGCCACCCTGCTGGATCCCCGGTACAAAGACAATGTGCCCACCTTACTTCTTTCACGTGATAGAAAGATGGGCCAGCACATCTGTGCACACCCCTCCACGTACTGACTGATAGTTCGGCCCCATTCAACTTCTGGGTCTCCAAATTGTCCACGTGGCCAGAGCTAGCCTTTTATGCCTTGGAGATACTAGCCTGCCCAGCGGCCAGCGTTTTATCTGAACGTGTAATCAGCACGGCAGGTGGCGTCATTACTGACAAACGCAACTACCTGTCCACTGCCAACGTGGACAAGCTGACGTTCATAAAAATGAACCAGGCATGGATCCCACAGGACCTGTCCATCCCTTGTGCAGAATAGACATTTATAACTACCTCCCCTTAACCATATATTCTTGTACTCCAGGGCACTTCTTTATTGAATCCTCTTTTTTTCATTTTACCATTTTTTTGCGGGGCAACCCAAAGTTGAATAAACCTCTCCTCCGTCTAGGTGCCATGGCCCTGAGTCTGTGAATGAGGCCTGTGGCACTGCAGGCAGACATGAATCCTTTTTGGCTGTGATGAGAACATCAACTTCCATAGCATTCCCACCTGATACCACCCCAACCTCCTATTCCACCTCCTCCTCCTCCAAGTTGCCAATTGATATTGGCAAATTTTTATTTATTTTATTTTATTTAAAGTCACTTCCCTATCCACATTTGTTTGCAGGGGATTTACCTACATTTTGCTGTCTTTTGCAACCCTCTAGCCCTTTCCTGGGCTATTTTACATCCTTTTTAGTGCCCAAAAGTTCGGGTCCCTATTGACTTCAATGTGGTTCGGATTCGGGGTTAAGTTCGGGTCGATTTCGTATCCCGAACCTGAACATTTTTGGGAAGTTCGGCCGAACTTCTCAAACCCGAACATCCAGGTGTTCGCTCAACTCTAATAATGATATCGAGAATTGCAAAAAATCACCGCAAATTATAAAAAAAATATGTATAACATAAAGACTTATTTAAACAAAAAGTCATCTTCTGATGTCATGTTCACTATATATGGATAAAGATTAAGTTTAAGCATGCTATTCATATGGAAGTCCTGATTAACTCTTCAGCCCCGTTTTTTTCCTTTCTGCATTTACATTTTTCACTCCCTGTCTTTCTGGTGCCACAATTTTTTTTATATTTACATTCACATACCGATGTAGAGCAGCACTAGCGATCACAGTGGAATTGTGTGAACGCAGATCAATATCCTGTTTCTCTAGCAAACGAAGAGCCTACAAAGAGTAGTGAGAAAAATCAGGGTGCAATTTGGGTTTGTAAACAGCAGATGGCACATGGAACTGCAGTTTCATATGGTAGTATTTGTCCATGCTTGTACTGTACACTCCACTATGGCCGATCCTCCCCCTCAACCTTTCTCCACACATTCCTCTACATCTTCCCCACTCCTACTCTGCTTGCCCTTTTTGTAAAATATAACAATATATAGTATATATGTAGGTGTAATATATATATATATATATATATATATATATATATATATATATATATCAAAGAGAGGCAGCACTGCTATAAATAATGCAATAAATGGGTGCAAGCTCAAAAAGGGTGAAGCATACCCTAATAAATGCATAAGAAAAAAGAGCAGCGCTCCAAAATTAAAAGTAAAAGCTGTGGATTTATTCGCCTGTAGTGCAGCAACGTTTCGGCTCAATCCCTGAGACTTTCTCAAGCAATGTGAACAGGACTCTAACAAACATTATATAGCCAAAGTGCAATTGCATCATGATGTCACATGATCACAACAATTGATACCACATGTATGTAATAAACAAAGTGAAAAGCAACAAATCACATCATTATTATGTGCATTATATAGACTGAATAAAGTGCAAATTCATTCAAACATACTGTGTATCTTATTATTGAAATACATTGTAATATAAAGTGCTGATGTGAAAATAAAGTGCTTATGTTCAGATGAAGCATGTTATTGAGCCGAAATGTTGCTGCACCACGGGTGAATAAATCCACGACTTTTATTTTTAATTTCGGAGTGCTGCTCTTTTTTCTTGTATATATATTTATATACACTGAACGAAAATATAAACACAACACTTTTGCACATAGGCGTGTGCACGGGGTGTGCTGTGTGTGCCTGGGCACACCCTAATCAAGCCATGCTCCCGGGTCCGTCTCCCCACCACCCACTGATTTCCCTTTAAGGCTGTGAATACTAATCAGCGCTTCCATTTTGGAAGCGCTGATTAGTATCGGAGGACCAGAAAGTGGTGAAGGATCTGTACTCACCTCTTCCTGGTTTTCAGCTGTTTGCTGTGCAGGGCTGCACACAGCGTGAGTTTCTCTGTGACGTCACTCTGTGCGCGCCAGCGGACAGCAGGAGGAAGAAGATCGCAAGAGGTGCTGGTGAGGAGCAGCGTCCAGGAGCTGGAGAGGTAAGTGTTTTATTTATTTTATCAGAGGCTGCTGGGGGCAATCAGGGCATAATGGCCAGGCTTCTGGGGGCTGAGAGGCATAATATGGGCTGAGAGGCATAATATGGGGGGGCTGAGGCATAAATTGGGCTGAGAGGCATAATGGAGGACTAAGGCATAAATTGGGCTGAGAGGCATAATATGGGGGGGCTGAGGCATAAATTGGGCTGAGAAGCATAATGGGGGGCTGAGGCATAAATTGGGCTGACTCGGCGAGGCAATGGCATAATGGGGGCTGAGAATCTTGAGAGTCATAATGGGGGCTGAGAGGCATAAGGGCTGATAATGGGGGCTGAGAGGCATGAGGGCTGATAATGAGGGCTGAGGGGCATAAGGGCTGATTTTGGGGGCTAATGAGAGGCATGGTGGCTGATATGGGTGTGATGAGAGGCATGGGACTCTTATCTGAGGTATGATTGGGGGTCATTTACATTGGGGTCTGATTTGAGGTCTGATTGGGGGTCTGGTCTGAGGTCTTATTGGGGTCTTATTAAGATTGGGGGTCTGATTGGGGCTGTCAGCTGAGGTCTGATTAACATTGGGGGTCTGATCGGTGGTCTGACCTGAGGTCTGATTAACATTAGGGGTCTGATTAGTGGTTGGTAATGAAAAATATATTTTGTCTTATTGTCCCCCTCTAAAACCTAGTCTTATGGGCCGGTGTGTCTTATAGGTTTCCTTCCTGAACGAATATATCGCGCAATATATTCGCGGTTGCGAAATCAGCACTAATGATGCAAATATTTTGGCACAATGCATGCAACTTCACATTTTAACAGGTCTGACTACATATTAGTGATTGTTGCAGTAAAGTATTGTTGTGAACTTGTGACATCACAGCACTATGCATGTATGTATGTAGCATACATACATACATACATACATCACTATGTATGTAGCATGTATGTATAGACAGCAGAACCTCACATCAGCTACACTATATCACTATCTAACCTACACTGACTATCTCCCACTAATTATCTATATTAATATTATATATTTAAGTTAACTAACTAACTACCTATCTAATGTCATGACACAAGAATAGAGTTGAGCGAACTTGTATTTTAAGTTCGGCGTCCAAAGTTCGGGTTCGGGTTATCTTAGAATCCCGTTATGGATTCGCTACCACGGACCATAACGGAATTTAGAATCCAAACTCGCACAACCGTCCTTCACTGCTCTACTTCCTTCTTCTCCTCCACACAGAGCACAGGACCCTCATGTCACATGATCATTATACCAGGCCCTTTACTACCTCTTATCCAATCCAGTACTGAGCCAAGCCCCCTGCACTGATCACATGTCGGTGACGTCACCCCAGGTCCTTAGTGTTGTCCAAGGTTCGGGTTCATCGAAGAATCCCCTTATGGATTCAAAATTCCATTATGGTCTGTGGTAGCGGAATCCATAACGGGATTCTAAGATAACCCCAACCCAAACTTTGGACGCCAAACTTAAAATACAAGTTCGCTCAACTCTACACAGGAAAGCACAGAACACAGCAATAACACTGCTCTCACTCTCAGATCTGCAAAATACTGCATACAGTGGCTGCTGGGAAGGTTCTTTTATACTATTGGTTGCTAGGGATGTTGCTAAGCTCAGACAAAGACATTCATGTCTCAAGCATTCTTTGGTCCACAAGCAAGAAGGGAGGTTAATAATAAAAAAAAAAAAAATCTAGAATATTCGAAATTACAAATATATATCATTATATTCTAAATCAGGGGTCTCAAACTCGCGGCCCGCGGGCCATTTGCGGCCCTCAGTACAATATTTTGTGGCCCACGGCCGGCCTTCAAATATTGCAGTATTCGCGATTATTCGCTTACCGAATAATCGCATTAAAAATTGCATTAGTAAAAAAAATCGCATTAAACATTCACATACCCCGAGCGGTTCCGTTCGGGGTATGCAAATGTTTAATGCGATTTTTTTTTTTCTTACTAATGCGATTTTTATTGCAATTATTCGGTAAGCGAATAATCGCGAATACTTTGCGCCTAGCGCAGACGTAATTTCAGCAGCTCCTGCCCGCCGTCTCTTGCATTATCGGAGGCCTAAGGGAGAGAAGGGAGAGAAGGGAGAGAAGAAAGAGAAATTTATTACAGAATTAGATACCTTCATCATGACTTCATCAAAGCCTGCAGTGAAGAGAAAGATTGATGACGAGCACAGACAATTTCAGGAAAAGTGGGAGACGCAGTATTTCTTTGTTGAGCAAAGGGGCATCCCCACATGTCTTATTTGCTCAGAGAAAGTTGCAGTGCACAAGGAATACAACTTGAAACACCATTATTCAACTAAACATGCTGAAGAATGTGCAAAATATCAAGGAAATGAGAGAGCCAAGCGGGTTGCCAGTCTTAAAGCATGTCTAATGAGGCAACAAGATTTCTTCAAGAAAACTGTTAATAATGACGTTTGAGGACTTTTTTTTTGTGAAATCCCTTATGCGGCTCTGCCTCACCCAGACTTTGCCTCCTGCGGCCCCCAGGTAAATTGAGTTTGAGACCCCTGTTCTAAATATTTGCAAATTCTCAAACTGCCAATATTCGTGATTAATATTCACGATTCAAATATTCGCGCCCAACACTAATAGCCAGCCCACTCTCAGTTCGTCTTCTCAGCGTGAATTGGATGATGATGATGAGGGGGAGGAGCAGGATACGGTTGCCTCCGCTACAGAGGGTAGTACCCATAGCAGTTTTTTTCCATCTGTTCTACATGGCTGGGAAGAAGAGGAGGAAGAGGGTGAGGAGATTGAGAGTCATCCTCCTGATGAGGACAGCAAATTCTTGTCTGTTGGGACTCTGGCACACATGGCTGACTTTGTTTTGCTGCCTTCCCCCTGACCCTCGCATTATACGCATTTTGGCCAACACCGATTACTTTCTCGACCCCCGCTACAAAGAGGACTTCTCATCTCTCATTCCTGTGGTGTGGAGGACTAGCAAAATGGTGCAATTCCAGTAGGTTCTTGTGGAAAAATTTCTCCAAAAATTTCCAGCTGACATCTCTGGCGGCAGAGTACCTAGTTCCTTGGGCAACCAAGGAGGGGAGACGAGGGTAACATAGACAGTTTCATGACACCCCGCCAGCACCCTTACCCTGATGAGCGGCCTAGTGGTACAAGGAGGGAAAAGATTTGGAAGCTGGTGAAGGAGTATGTAGCAGACCGTGTCAGCGTCCTCAGTGATCCCTCTGTGCCTTACAACTATTGGGTGTCGACTGCACAAACTGGCGCTCTACACCTTGCCTGGTGTACCTGCCCTGCCGCCAGCGTTTTGTCAGAGCGGGTATTTAGTGCTGCTGGGGGCATAAGAACTCATAAGCTCATCCGCCTGTCAACTGAAAATCCTGACAGGTTAACTCTTATTAAAATGAACAAGGCCTGGATTGCCCCTGACTTCTCTGCTCCACCAGAGTAAAGCAGCTGAACATAAAGGCACTTTAAATATGTTTTTTATGGTGTATTGAATACACTGTACTCCCATGCTCCCCTTCCACCGCAAAAAAAAGGGTATATGGTTCAATCCTCCTGTTCTCATCCTCCTCCTCCATCATATCAACATGCTTCTTGGGCTGCCCTTGCTCCTAATGTTTACATGGTCAGCTCAGCAGCAGACCCTCACTCCTAATGTTTTAGAGGGTCAATAGCAGGCCCTCGCCCCTAATGTTTTAAAGGGTCAGGTCAGCAGCAGACCCTCACCCCTAATGGTTTATATCGTCGGATCAGCAGCAGGCTCTCGCCCCTAATGTTTTAGTGGGTCGCCAGGAGGCCCTTGCTCCTGATGTTTTTGAGGGTCACCAGCAGGCCATCAATCATAATTTTTCAAGGGTGTGTATGATGCCCTCCTTTATGTGTAATAAAGGGTTTATTGGAATGTCGGTTCCTTGTAATTTTTGGCAGCCCTTTCACTTAGTACATATTCTTCATGAGTGTAAGAGTCCCACTACCTGAACAATTGTACCACAATGTGAATGAGGCCCTCATTTATGTGATATACAGGTTGTATCGGAGTGCCTCTTCCGTGTAATTTTTGGCAGCACTTGCACTTTATATACAAGTTAATATACAGGAAAGAATGTTTCCTAACAATTTTTCCTCTAAAATCGATTTTATCTTTGGTTTTGTGCGTATTATTGTCAGTCTGTAAAAGTGCCATATTACTCGGACAACATCGTTCCCAGCGTCGATCTGGGAGTCCAAGATGCAACCGGACATCCTCCCCATGTGGTTCCTGAACCACTTCCATGGTGTTTCCATCAATTTCTGACCTTTTCCTGTGAACCAGACACCCTCCCTTCTTCAGAGCAGGGGGTGCCTGGTTAAATGCTCTGGTTCTCCCATTGACTTCCATCCTGCTTTGGTGCTCTGTAGAACACCCGAGCATCCCAAAGTGTTCTACTCACCTTGGTGCTCGATCAACAC
The DNA here is from genome assembly GCA_033119425.1 of Bufotes viridis. Taxonomy (NCBI): domain Eukaryota; kingdom Metazoa; phylum Chordata; class Amphibia; order Anura; family Bufonidae; genus Bufotes; species Bufotes viridis. The sequence continues at coordinate 61,897,710 of CM065594.1, read as the reverse complement.
TAATAGGGAACTACAGTATAACAAGCAATCATTAAATTTCTTCTTTCATAGCAATGCAATAGCATTGGAATCCATGAGAATTATACTGTATTCATATGGAGCTCTCCGACAGGCAGGGGAACCTGAGGACCTAATTTGCAGCAGTCTCCTAACACACATCTTTAGAGTGCCGGCCAGTGCATTACATGGTAGGAAAGAGGTTAATGCTTAGTAAAAACTGGATCACCACCTACAATATATTTTTCTATAACAGAGATAAGCAGCCTTTGGTTCTCTAGCTGCTGTGAAATGACATCTCCCAGCATGCACACTGTTCTTTGTAACTCCCACAGAATTGAAAGAAAGAATCTGGCAATTGTTTTAAAACAGCTGGAGCGCCAGAAGTTGAAGATCCCTGTTCTATAGCATCAAATCGATACTTCTTATAAAATATTCTCTCTCACAAAATCAAAATGCAGCATTTTTCCAAGAAATTCAGATTCTGACAAATCAAAATTTTTCAAAACTTTTGGTTGAATTTTGATTCTAAAGAATTAACTTGCTTATCTCTACTTAAAATCCTGTCAAAAAAGAGCTCTAGAACTCATGCATATTACTAAGTTAAAGCTCTGTACAATAAGTCAGTTGTGTCTTACTAGACCTTCATACTTCCCTAGTTATATTCAGAATTATAGTTTTTTTCCTATCAAAATCTGTATGCATCTAGCTTTTAAAAAATTGCTTATTGCTCCATCGAACCATATATTAGTGAGGTATTCTCCCCTAGATGAAAGAAAATGTTGCCAATACTGCACTGTTGAATGCACCAAATGTCACCAGGCATAGTTCCCCGTGATATAATAGTGCAGAACAGCAGACAGGTTTAATAAAATACCGTGGCACTATTTTCTTTGCATCCAGTGGGCTTGCCTGATGTTTTTGAATAATTTACAAAATTAACCTTTTAATTGACAAAGTAAATATTGGTTTACTAAATATATAATCTGTTTTGATTCAATCTCAGGATCGTCCCCTCAATCCCAATGAAAGAAGAACAAGTACAGCTACCCTGATAGTTGATGTCCTTGATGGTGATGACCTTGGTCCTAGGTTCCTTCCTTGTAATATGGTAACAAACACCCGAGACTGTTGGCCATTAACCTACAGAGCAAGCATACCAGAACTGAGTCCTCCAGTAAGTACTCATAACACATTGTATAATGAGCATTTTGAAATATACACTTAGTATAGAAAAACTATGTAGCCTACAGAATACAAAGCCTTGCAAAAGTATTCACCCCCTTTTAATTTTTTCATGTTTTGGTGACTCCCAACCTGGAATTAACATGGATTGTTTGATGATTTGCATAATTAAATTTACAGAACATGCCCACAACTTTGAAGATTTTTTATTTTATTTTATTTTATTGTGAAGCAAAGAACAAATTGGACAAAATAACAGAAAAAGTAAATGTGCATAACTATTCACCTATTCAATACTTTGTAGATCCACCTTTTGCGGTAATCACAGCTCCAAGTCACTTTGGATAAGTCTCTATGAGCTTGCCACATCTTACCACTGGGATTTTTGCCCATTCCTCCTTGCAAAACTGCTCCAGCTCCTTTAAGTTGGATGGTTTGCGCTTGTGAACAGCAATCTTTAAGTCTGACCACAGATTTTCTATTGGATTGAGATTTGGGCTTTGACTAGGCCATTCCAACACATTTACATGTTTTCCCTTAAACCACAGAAGTGTTGCTTTAGCAGTGTGTTTGGGGTCATTGTCCTGCTGGAAGGTGAACCTCCATCCTAGCCTCAAATCACGCACAGTGGTACAGGTTTTGCTCAAGAACATTCCTGTATTTAGCACCATCCATCTTTCCCTCAACTCTGACCAGTTTCCCAGTCCCAGCTGCTGAAAAACATCCCCACAGCATGATGCTGCCATCACCATGTCTCACTGTAGGGATGGTGTTCTTTGGGTGATGTGATGTGTTGGGTTTGAGCCAGTAATAGCGTTTTCTTTGATTGCCGAAAAGTTCATTTTTAGTCTCATCAGACCAGAGCACCTTCCTCCATACATTTTGGGAGTTTCCCACATGCCTTTTCACAAACTTGCAACGTGCCTTTTTGTTTTTTGCTGAAAGTAATTGCCACTCTGCCATAAAGCCCAACTCCATGGAGTGTAAGGCTTATTGTCGTCCTATGTACAGATACTACAGTCTCTGCTGTGGAACTTTGCAGCTCCTCCAGGTTGACCTTAGTTCTCTGTGCTGCCTCTCGGATTAATGCCCTCCTTGTCCGGTCTGTGAGTTTTGGTGGGCGGCCGTCTCTTGGCAGGTTTCCTTTTGTGCCATGTTCCTTCCATTTGGTTATCGTAGATTTGATGGTGCTCCTGGGGATCATCAAAGATATGGATATTTTTTTTATAACCTAACCCTTACTTATACTTCTCAACAACATTGTACCTTACTTGTTTGGAAAGTTCCTTGGTCTTCTTGGCAGTGTTTGGTTAGTGATTTCTCTTGCTTTCAAAAAAGGTGTGTATATGTAATGATAGATCATGTGCCTTTTTTGATTGCACACAGGTGGACATCATTTCACTAATTATGTGACTTCTCAAGGTAATTGGTTGCAACAAAGCTTTTTATGGGCTTCCCAGCAAAGGTTTTATTTATATATTTTTCTCATTTCACTTCACCAACTTAGACTATTGTGTTTTGATCCATCAAATACAACTCAGATTAACAAAACATTGAACTTAAAGCTGTAATGTAACAAAACACGAAAAAAGTCAAGGGGGGTGAATACTTTTGTAAGGCAATGTGCCTCATTTCTAGTGGATTCCATTAAATGAGCAATAAAGTTGTATATATATATATATATATATATATATATATATATATATATATAGTTCAGTACATTCACATATAAAAGATTAATATACTAATATACTAATATTATTCACTACTGAATAAAAAGAAGAAAAGTTGAGCTTCCGATAAAACAATATCCTTTATTTGATGCAGAACAATCCGTACAATACAAGACAGGTGCAGAATCAACACATTTCGGATCTTACCTTAACTATCCTTACTCATGATATCGATGTTATGGAGTGTTCATGTAAGATGAAACGTGTCAATTCTGCACCTTTCTTGTCTTGTATGGATTTTACTGCATCAAATAAAGGATATTGTTTTATCGGAAGCTCGACCTTTCTACTATTTATGCAGTTTAGGCTTTGTCCTGGCTGTATCCGTGCCTCTTACTCGATACACAGGTGAGTGCTGCCATTTGACTTCCTATATTTATACTTTAATACTTTGATATCTTTCTTGTTTCCCATGCTTCCCTATCTGATAGCTCAATATGATATACTCAGCTTGGAGACATGTACTGATTGACATATATGTGGATTTGTGGCTTTGGGTGGTGGATCAGGACTCACAGGCTTTCTTAGGCTCCTCTCTGTATTTACACAACTTATAACATGGAAATACAGAACCAAATAATAGAAGGCTAGTTCTCGTTGGGCTCAACATCTCCTCCTCTATTCTACAGAACCCTTATAAGAAAAATATAGAAGACCTGCCATATCTGCGTTAGGCTTCATTTGTTTAACCCCATAAGGACCCGTGGATGTGACTTAAGGTCCAGCACCATACATGTACAGCAGGCTGAAGGGGCGGGTGCAGGAGTCGCGCCCGTCCGATCATTGGCAGAGTTCCAGCAGTCACTGATAGCCTCACCCCTGCTATATTTGCTGGTATCGATAAAAACACAGATTCTGACACATTAACCCTCGCACTGCCGTGATCAGCGCTGACCGCGGCACGTGTGGTATCCTGCCGGGTGCGGGGTGGCCATTGGGTCCCCGCGCTGCTGTGACGGGGACCAAATGACAGGGAAGGCATGGCATCGTGGCTGCCTTCCGTGACAACCTGTGAGATCCAGCCCCCTGCATTACAATACAGAAGTATTGTGATACATTGTAAAAGGGATCAGAACCCTAAAAGTTTAAGTCCCAGAGTGGGACAAAAAATAAAGTGAAAAAAGAAGTTACAAAAATTAAGTTTTACAAAAAAAATTAAAATTTTCAAGTAAAAAAAAGAAGCGTCCTTTTCACAAAATAAAGTAGAAAAAATCGTGAAAAATAGGGAAAAAAGAAAAGTAGACTTATTAGGTATCACCGCCTCCATATCGACCGGCTCTATAAAAATATCACATGAACTAACCCCTCAGATGAACACCTTTAAAAAAAACTGTGCTAAAAAACACCTTTTTGTCACCTTACATCACTAAAAGTGCAACACAAATTGATCAAAAAAGTGTATGCCTCCAAAAATAGTACCAATATAACCGTTACCGCATCCCGCAAAAGATGAGCCCCTACCTAACACAATCTCCCAAAAAATAAAAAAAACTATGGCTCTCAGACTATGGAGACACGATTGACGATTTTTTTTTGTTTGTTTCAAAAATGCTATTATTGTGTTAAATGTAAAAATAAAATAAAAAAGTAGACATATTAGGTATTACCGCGTCCGTAACAACCTGCTCTATAAAAATACCACACGACCTAACACCTCAGGTTAACACCGTAAAAAAGATAAAATAAAAATGGTGTCAAAAATCCAATTTTTTTGTCACCTTACATCACAAAAAGTGTAACAGCAAGCGATCAAAAAGTCATATGCACCCCAAAATAGGGCCAATCAAACCTTTATCTCATCCGCAAAAAAGATAACCTACCTAAGATTATCGTCCAAAAACTAAAAAAAAAACTATGGCTTAAAAATTATATTTTTGTGTAAAACTTATATAAATAAAAAAGTATACATATTATGTGTTTCCACGTCCGTAACGGCCTGCTCTATAAAAATATCACATGACCTAACCCTTCAGGTGAACACCGTAAAAATAAAAAATTTAAACAGTGTCAGAAAAGCTATTTTTTTGTCATCTCACATCACAAAAAGTGTAATACCAAGCAATCAAAAAGTCATACGCACCCCAAAATCATACCAATTAAACCATCATCTCATCCGGCAAAATATGGGACTCTACCTAAGACAATCACCCAAAAAATATAAAAATTATTGCTCTCAGAATATGGAGACACTAAAACATGATTTTTTTTCTTCAAAAAATGCTGTTATTGTTTAAAACTTAAATAAATAAAAAAGTATACATATTAGGTATCGCCTCATCCATAAGAACCTGCAGTATAAAAATATCACATGACCGAACCCCTCAGATGAACACCATAAAAAAGTGTTTTAAAAAAGCCATTTTTGTCACCTTACATCACAAAAAGTGGAATACCAAGCGATCAAAAAGTCTATGCCCCCTAAAATACCAGAAATGCTGCTGATACCAGAAATAAAGAAGAAAGACTTAATATACATATGCCAAATGGGAAGAAACAGAACTGGATCTCACATCCGCATGCTATGCTTTGATCTAATTAAACTCACTTCTCAGCGCAATATTTAGTGTACAGCCCCCTATACTGCAACCTTGACGTGGTAAGTGGACTTATGCCTTTTGATCAAAATGTACACTAATGCCTCTTGTATAGCATGCAGTATTTAATTTAAAGCATAACATTCTCACCTTTTGGCAAATATTGAGTTTTGTTTTGCTGTTAACCCTTGCATTGTTACTGGAAAAAATGGATTAAAATGGAAAATTTGCCAAAAAAGTTAAATTCTGAAATATCATCTACATTTTCTTTCAATTCTTGTGGAACATGTAAAGGGTTAAGAAATTTTGTATAATTAGTTTTTAAATACCTTGAAGTGTATAGTTTATAAAATGGGGCCATTTATGGGTGATTTCTATTATGTAAGCCTCACAAAGTGACTTCAGACCTGAACTGGTCCTAAAAAGTCAGGTTTGGAAATTTTCTGAAAAATTTCAAGATTTGCTTCTAAACTTCTAATGCTTCTAATGTCCCAAAAAAAGAAAATGTTATTTACAAAATGATCCAAACATGAAGTAGACATATAAGAAATGTAAAGTAATAACTATTTTAGAAGGTATCAGTATCTGTTTTAAAAGCAGAGAAATTTTTTTTTTTTAAAATTGCACATTTTTCCAAATATTTTGTAAGTTTGGGTATTTTTTTTATAAATAAAAATGAAATATTTTGACTTAAATTTACCACTGTCATGAAGTACAATACGTGATGAGAAAACAATCTCAGAATGGCTTGGATAAGTAAAAGCGTATTAAAGGTATCACCACATAAAGTGACATATGTCAGATTTGCAAAAAATGGCCTGGTCCTTAAGGTGAAAAATGGCAGGGTCCTGAAGGGGTTAAAGTTAGCAAACATTGAACAGTATGATTCTTAAATACTTCTGTTGCAGTAAATCACACGGTTTCACTTATCCTCGTCTTTGATAACAATTCTCTAGAATTATTTTTATTAGGCCATGTGATAGCTAGGTTAATGGTTCGAGCTCTGATATCTCTACTGTAAATATCCAGTCACATTACCTCTGTGATCAATAGCGTGTCCCAGATTCCTGTTGACTAATACAATTGAGGAATTAAGGCTATGTTCACATTGCATTTTAGTTCCATGTTTAACGTATATACATGACATATAATTTAAATTAATGCCTCAGACGATGCCGTACAGTGGCATTAATCACCCCAGGGTTCAATTAATATAACATAAATTTTTTTGCTGGACTCTGCAACTGGACTGTAAAAGTGCAGTGAACTATGCTTTTGCATTCTTTTTTTATCCATTTTGTATATTAAACACAGGACATAAACATGATGCGAAGAGCCCCTAAAATAGAAAGAATATTTAAATATGAAATTTAAATAACTTATCATCATAAAAATGGTAGCATGTTCATATTTGTATCCCTTTAAATCAATAATTTGTCAAAATGATTGAAATTCATCATGTTGTCCATCTTTGATAAAACATATGGTCAGCTTTATTAGCTGTACCACTATTGTACAAAAATGGCAACAGATATTTGACAGCAAATAGAAATCAGTTGAAGATCACCCCATTCCCTCCAACCTTTCATGACCAGACACGTTTTTATAGTATTGTGCATGTGGCTTTAAAAGCCATAATAGTTTTATTTTTTTTATTTTTTCCGGTGATACATGGGGGTAAAGCTAGAAGCTGACATGTGGGCTAGTGGGGATATTCTTTTTTATTTTATTTCTTAATTTTGTTTTGTATTTTCTGTATTTAGTTATTTATTTTTCTAGCTATTTTATTTAACACCTTGTTGCCCCAACAAGGTCATGCAAGACCTTTGGGATGATTTTAACATTACATATTTTCTTCATTGTTGATGTTAACTCCAATTACAGGACTTTAGAGCCTCATTGCAGAGCTCATCTGAATCTCATAAGTTGTCCAGCACCCAACTATCACATTATTGTCAGGGCCTGAGCAGAAAGTGGCCAGGAGGAAGGCAGGAACAGTAATAAAACATCTCTACCTTCTCTATAGGATGCCCAACTTTCTCTGGCAACTTATTCCTAGCCCAATATGCAGTATGATGTTTAGAAGCATACTTACAGAATAATATATGGATCATATGGATATTTGAAGTCTATGAGTGGTCCACAACTAGTTAATAAACACTGTATTAAAAAATATCAAAAAATCCTTAAATGGGTATTTCCATCTCAGACAATGGGTGCATATCGTTAGGATATGCCCCTATTGTCTGATACAGTTGTGTTCAAAAATATTCAACCCCCAATGCTGTAAAGGGTTTTAGGGAATTTAGTGTACATTTATAATTGTGTTCAGAATGAAATCTTACAAGGACTTTTTAAAGAACCAAATGCAACTAAAATGACATCAATTGTTTTTGTAATACAGTATTAAATGTTTTTTTTTGTGTGATTTCTTCATTGACACAATTATTCAACCCCTTAAAGACTACCACTCTTAAGAACAGAGGTTCATTCAAGTGTTTTCGATCAGGTATTCAAAACACCTGTGGATGTCAAGGAGCAGCAATAAAGCATAATAAGCACTGATTAGGCAGATTTAAAATGACTGTGATACTCAGCTCCTTCTAGACATTTACTGGTGTGTTTACAAACATGGTAAAGTCAAGAGAATGGCCCAGGAAGACAAGAGAAGAGGTGATTTCTCTTCACAGGAAAGGCAATGGCTATAAGAAGATTGCAAAGATGTTAAACATACCAAGAGACACCATAGGAAGCAATCATTCACAGATTCAAGGCAAAGGGCACTGTTGAAACGCTACCTGGTCGTGGCAGAAAGAAGATGCTGACTTCGACTGCTGTGCGCTACCTGAAGCGCAAAGTGGAGAAAAGTCCCCGTGTGACTGCTGAGTGTAACAATGGCAGTTGGCAGGCGCCAGCGCGCAGTGCGTCCGACTACGTACCTCAGGCAAGCTGCACGCGGGGCTCCTCCTCTTCGCTGCAGGCTCCGGACCCGCTTTCCTGCGCTGTCGCAGGCTACGACAGCTTCTGTTGTATCTTGCAGGAGCCGCAGGCGTCCTGGTACCTTAAGGATTAATGCACGCCCCTGATTCTGCCCTCTCTCCAATCCTGGCCAGGCACCACCTTTATAAGGGTGCTTCCCCCTTCCTGCAATGCCTGAGCAATATTGTACTTCCTACAGCTAAGACTCCTGTTGTTCCTGAATTCAATATCCTGCTTATGACATCTGCCTGTATCCTGACCTCGTCTCTGCTTGATCCTCTTGTACCTCACTGCTCTCAAGTTAAAGACCCAAACTGTCGACCACGCTTCTGCCTGATGTGCAGATCGTTACACCAGCTCCACCTGGACTAACTCAGCTCTGCTGTTCTCACAGCACTAGCTCTGCTATACCGCTTGCTCAGCTCAGCATTATCATGCGGCTGTCTGCTATATTGCCTGTTTCCCCGTGCTAGCATCGGGGCTTTCTGGCCTGCCCGGCTAGCTGCCACTTAACCAGGACCACTCTTGCGGTAGCGACCTGGTGTCTCCCCTGCAGCTGAGTCCAGCTTCCACATCCTGGAGCGGGATAAAGGGTGAAAACCAGGGGGACACTTAAACTCCGCTCCCAAGTTTGGCCCAAAGCCAAACCGGTAAGTGGCACACCCGTTGATCCGTTACACTGAGGAACTGAAAAAAGATTTGTCAGATGCAGGTACTGAAGTTTCAGCTCAGACAATAAGGCGCACACTGCGTAATGAAGGCCTCCATGCCAGAACTCCCAGGCGCACCCCCTTGCTGTCTCCAAAGAATAAGAAGAGTTGACTGCAGTATGCCAAAAGTCATGTGGACAAACCACAAAAGTTTTGTGATAGTGTTCTGTGGACTGATGAAACAAAATTAGAACTGTTTGGGCCCATGGATCAACGCTATGTTTGGAGGAGGCCAATGAAGAAAAGAACACCTTGCCTACTGTGAAGCATGGCGGGGGGTCAATCATGCTTTGGGGCTGTTTTGCTTCTACAGGTACAGGGAAGCTTCAGCGTGTACAAGGTACCATGAATTCTCTTCAGTACCAGGAGATATTGGATGAAAATGTGATGCATTCCGTCACAAACTTGAGGCTTGGGAGACGTTGGACCTTTCAACAGGACAATGATCCCAAGCATACCTCCAAGTCCACTAGAGCATGGTTGCAGATTAAAGGCTGGAACATTTTGAAGTGGCTATCGCAGTCACCAGACTTAAATCCGATTGAGAACATCTGGTGGGACTTAAAGAAAGCAGTTGCAGCGCGCAAGCCTAAGAATGTGACTGAACTGAAGGCTTTTGCCCATGAAGAATGGGTGAAAATACCCGTAGATCGCTGCAAGACACTTGTGTCAAGCTATGCTTCACATTTAAAAGCTGTTATAACTGGAAAATGATGTTGTAATAAGTACTAAGATTGAATGTCACTTGGGGGTTGAATAAAACTGATAATAATGTGAGCACAGAAAAGACATTTGTGGTTATTTCATTATAAATGTTATGTTATATTTGTCTGACTTACAAGTGACTCTTTGATTTAATTGTAAACAAGATGACTTAAATGATCAAAATCAATGTCAAACTTGCCAAAACACTCAATTTCAGTGGGGGTTGAATAATTTTGAACAGGACTGTAGGTGTGTGTCCCACCTCTGGGACCTGCACCTACATTGAGAACAGATTCCTGAAAGTTGTGGAGGGCACTCTGCACATGCACAGCCATCCTTCATTCATTTCTATAGAGGTGCCAAAAATAGGCAAGCGCTATCTCGGCTATTTCCTGTGGCCCCATAGAAATAAATGGTTGCAGTGGCCAAGCAAGTGCGGTGTGCTCCAATTCACTTCTGTGGGCAGATCTCTCCAGCCACCACCCTAACCGCTTTGTTCCCGCTGTAGGTGCAGGTCCCAGAGGTGGGACCCACACTTATCAGACAATGGGGGCATATCCTAGCGATATGACCCTATTGTCTCAGATGGGAATACCATTTTAAATTATTTGTAGACATTTTATTTTTTTAAGTCCACATTTAGTAGGAAAACATTTTTAATTCATGACTACAGATGAGCGAACACCTGGATGTTCGGGTTTCGAGAAGTTAGGCCCAACTTCCCAAAAATGTTCGGGTTCGGGATCCGAACTCGACCCGAACTGTATCCCGAACCCGTACCCTATTGAAGTCAATGGGGATCCGAACTTTTGGGCACTAAAAAGGCTGTAAAATAGTCCAGTAACGGGCAAGAGGACTGCAAAAGGCAGCAAAATGTAGGCAAATGCCCTGGAAACAAATGTGGATTGGGAGATGAATTGAAATAAAATAAAATAAATAAAAATTAACCAATATCAATTGGAGAGAGGCCCCATAGCAGAGAATCATGCGTAATATCACCCAGCACTGTAGAAGGCCACTTTCAGTTATTTAGGCCCCAGCACCCAAACAGAGTAGAGAGGTCCAACAGCAAGGAATAAGGCGTCATATCACCCACCACTGGAGAAGGCCACTTTAAGTTATTTAGGCCCCAGCACCCAGACAGAGGAGAGAGGTACCACAGCAAGGAATAAGGCGTCATATCACCCACCACTGGAGAAGGCCACTTTCAGTTATTTAGGCCCCAGCACCCAAACAGAGTAGAGAGGTCCCACAGCAAGGAATAAGGCGTCATATCACCCACCACTGGAGATGGCCACTTTCAGTTATTTAGACCCCAGCACCCAGACAGGCGAGAGAGGTCCCACGGCAAGGAATAAGGCGTCATATCACCCACCACTGGAGATGGCCACTTTCAGTAATTTAGACCCCAGCACCCAGACAGGCGAGAGAGATCCCACGGCAAGGAATACGGCGTCATATCACCCACCACTGGAGAAGGCCACTTTCAGTTATTTAGGCCCCAGCACCCAGACAGAGGAGAGAGGTTGCATGGCAGAGGTTCAGGCTTCATGTCATCCACCATTGTAACAGACCAATTTTAGTTATTTAGGCACCGGCGCCTAGATTGAGGAGAGGTTCATTCAAATTTGGGTTGCACCACAAGATCATGGTAAAGTAAAAAAAATGAGGATTCAATAAAGAAGTGCCCCGGAGTACAAGAATACATGGTTGAGGGGGAGGCAGTTATAAATGTCTATTCTGCACAAGGGAGGGACAGATCCTGTGGGATCCATGCCTGGTTCATTTTTATGAACGTCAGCTTGTCCACGTTGGCTGTCGACAGGCGTCTGCATTTGTCAGTAATGACGCCCCCTGCCGTGCTGAATACACGTTTAGACAAAACGCTGACCGCTGGGCAGGCAAGCACCTCCAAGGCATAAAATGCTAACTCTGGCCATGTGGACAATTTGGAGACCCAGAAGTTGAATGAGGCCGAACCATCAGTCAGTACGTGGAGGGGTGTGCAGACGTACTGTTCAACCATGTTGGTGAAATGCTGCCTCCTGCTAACAAGTTCCGTATCACGTGGGGGTGCAGTTAGCTGTGGCGTGGAAACAAAACTTTTCCACATTTCTGCCATGCTAACCCTGCCCTCAGAGAAGCTGGCCGTGACACAGCTGCGTTGACGACCTCTTGCTCCTCCTCTGCCTTCGCCTTGGGCTTCCACATGTTCCTCTGTGACATTTGGGAATGCTCTCAGGAGCGCGTCTACCAGCGTGCGCTTGAACTCGCGCATCTTCCTATCACGCTCCAGTGCAGGAAGTAAGGTGGGCACATTGTCTTTGTATCGGGGATCCAGCAGGGTGGCAACCCAGTAATCCGCACACGTTAAAATGTGGCCAACTCTGCTGTCATTGCGCAGGCACTGCAGCATGTAGTCGCTCATGTGTGAGGCGTGTTGTCATGGTCCTCCGTATCCCCCCAGCCACGCACCAGTGATGGGCCTGAGCTGTGTTGGGTGCCACCCCGCTGTGAACCTGCTTCATCCTCATCCTCCTCCAACTCCTCCTCATCCTCCTCGTCCTCCAGTAGTGGGCCCTGGCTGGCCACATTTGTACCTGGCCTCTGCTGTTGCAAAAAACCTTCCTTTGAGCCACTTCTAACAGACTGTCCTGAAAGTGCTAAAAATGACCCCTCATCCTCCTCCTCCTCCTCCTGGGCCACCTCCTCTTCCATCATCGCCCTAAGCGTTTTCTCAAGTAGACATAGAAGTGGTATTGTAACGCTAATAACGGTGTCATCGCCACTGGACATGTTGGGGGAGTACTCGAAACAGCGCAGCAGGGCAAACAGGTCTCGAATGGAGGCCCAATCATTGGTGGTGAAGTGGTGCTGTTCCGCAGTGCGACTGACGCGTGCGTGCTGCAGCTGAAACTCCACTATGGCCTGCTGCTGCTCGCACAGTCTCTCCAGCATGTGCAAGGTGGAGTTCCACCTGGTGGGCACGTCGCATATGAGGCGGTGAGCGGGAAGGCCGAAGTTACGCTGTAGCGCAGACAGGCGAGAAGCGGCAGGATGTGAACGCCGGAAGCGCGCACAGACGGCCTGCACTTTATGCAGCAGCTCTGACATGTCGGGGTAGTTGTGAATGAACTTCTGCACCACCAAATTCAGCACATGCGCCAGGCAAGAGATGTGCGTCAAACCGACTAGTCCCAGAGCTGCGACGAGATTTCGCCCATTATCGCACACCACCAGGCCGGGCTTGAGGCCCACCGGCAGAAACCACTCATCGGTCTGTTGTTCAATACCCCGCCACAACTCCTGCGTGGTGTGGGGCCTGCCCCCCAAACATATGAGTTTCAGAATGGCCTGCTGACGTTTACCCCGGGCTGTGCTGAAGTTGGTGGTGAAGGTGTGTTGCTGACTGGATGAGCTGGTGGAAGCAGAGGAGGAGGAAGCCGAGTAGGAGGAGGAGGCTAAAGGAGGCAAAGAATTATGCCCTGCGATCCTTGGTGGCGGAAGGACATGCGCTAAGGAACTCTCCGCCTGGGGCTCAGCCGGCACTACAATTACCCAGTGTGCAGTTAGGGAGATATAGCGTGCCTGGCTGTGCTTACTGGTTCATGTATCTGTGGTTAGGTGGAGCTTGCTACAGATGGCGTTGCGCAATGCACACTTGATTTTATCGGATACTTGGTTGTGCAGGGAAGGCACGGCTCTCTTGGAGAATTAGTGGCGGCTGGGATCAACATACAGTGGGACAGACATGTACATCAGCTGTTTGAAGCTGTCTGTGTCCACCAGCCTGAATGACAGCATTTCAAAGGCCAGTAGTTTAGAAATGCTGGCATTCAGGCCCATGGCTCAAGGGTGGCTAGGTGGCAATTTACACTTTCTCTCCAAGGTTTGTGAGATTGGGAGCTGAACGCTGCCGTGTGACATGGTGGAGATGCTTGGTGACGCAAGTGGTGTTGTCGGTGGCACATCCTGTGTTTGGTGGGCGGCAGGTGCCAACATTCCTCCCGAGGCAGAGGAAGAGGCCGAGGCAGCAGCAGAAGAGGGAGCAGGGGGAGCCAAAGTGAGTTCCTTGCTTTTAAAGTGTTTACTCCACTGCAGTTCATGCTTTGCATGTAGATGCCTGGTAATGCAGGTTGTGCTAAGGTTCAGAACGTTAATGCCTCGCTTCAGGCTCTGATTGCACAGCGTGCAAACTACTCGGGTCTTGTCGTCAACACATTGTTTAAAGAAGTGCCATTCCAGGGAACTCTTTGAAGCTTCCTTTGGCATGCTAGGTCCCTGGTGGCGGTGGCCAGTAGCAGGCGAACTCTCTTGGCGGCAGCTGTTCTGCTTTTGCCCCCTGCTCCCTCTTTTGCTACGCTGTTGGCTCGGTCTCACCACTGCCTCTGAACTATGAAAGTCAGTGGCACGACCTTCATTCCATGTGGGGTCAAGGACCTCATCGTCCCCTGCATCGTCTTCCACACAGTCTTCCTCCCTGACCTCCTGTTCGGTCTGCACACTGCAGAAAGACGCAGCAGTGGGCACCTGTGTTTCGTCATCATCAGAGACATGCGGACTCCGATGAGGTGGTATTCCCATGTCCTCATCATCAGGAAACATCAGTGGTTGGGCATCAGTGCATTCTATGTCTTCCACCACTGGGGAAGGGCTAGGTGGATTCCCTTGGGAAACCCTGCCAGCAGAGTCTTCAAACAGTATAAGAGACTGCTGCATAACTTGAGGCTCAGACAGTTTCCCTGATATGCATGGGGGTGATGTGACAGACTGATGGGCTTAGTTTTCAGGCGCCACCTGTGCGCTTTCTGCAGATGATTGGGTGGGAGATAATGTTGTGAATGTGCTGGATCCACTGTCTACCACCCAATTGACTAGCGCCTGTACCTGCTCAGGCCTTACCATCCTTAGAACGGCATTGGGCCCCACCAAATATCGCTGTAAATTCTGGCGGGTACTGGAACCTGAGGTAGTTGGTTCTCTAGGACGTGTGGCTGTGTCAGAATGGTCACGTCCTCTCCCTGCACTAGAGGGTACACTAACACCACCACGATCGCGTCCGCGTCCCTTACTAGATGTTTTCCTCATTGTTACCGTTCACCAAGCACAACAATAAGAAAAAAAATATTTGCCCAATGTATTGATTTCAAATTCAGGCCTTTTTTTACAGGCACCTAACACTATCTGCCTATTTATTTATGTAGCGTATTACACTAATCCAGGCACAGCAGTAACCACTGATTTAGGGGAATATCTCTTTTAGGGCTAGTATTTACGCCCTGGATGAAAGGTATCCTTTTATGGACAGATTTACACTTGGAGATGCAAAGCAGCGTGTGAAAAAATATGTAGGATTATGCCTTCAGCAATTGTATTTTAACACTATGTGTAATATACCCTTTACCGGACAGAAATACAATGGGAGATGCACGGTAGCATGTGAAGTTATTGAGGATGACCCTCTCAGAACTTGTATATACACCTTGAGTGTAATATACCCTTTTACGGACAGATTAACACTTGGCCTGCAACAGCTGGAACACCAGATTCAGGGTATTGCTATATTGGCAAGTGAATTTCACCCCAGAACAAAATATATGTTTTGGCGGTCACTATTATACTTTGCCAGCCACTGCTGGGACACCAGATTCAGGGTATTGCTATTTTGGCAATTGATTTTCACCCCAGAACAAAATATATGTTTTGGCGGACACTATTATACTTTGCCAGCCACTGCTGGGACACCAGATTCAGGGTATTGATATTTTGGCAATTTAATTTCACCCCAGAACAAAATATATGTTTTGGCGGACACTATTATTCTTTGCCAGCCAGTGCTGGGACAACAGATTCAGGGTATTGCTATTTTGGCAATTGAATTTCACCGCAGAACAAAATATACCCTGTTATGGACAGATTTAAACTAGGCCTGCAACAGCTGGAACACCAGATTCAGGGTATTGATATTTTGGCAATTGAATTTCACCCCAGAACAAAATATATGTTTTGGTGGACACAATTATACTTTGCCAGCCAATGCTGGGACACCAGATTCAGGGTATTGCTATTTTGGCAATTGAATTTCACCCCAGAACAAAATATATGTTTTGGCGGGCACTATTATACTTTTCCAGCCAGTGCTAGGACACCAGATTCAGGGTATTGCTATTTTGGCAATTGAATTTCACCCCAGAACAAAATATATGTTTTGCTGGACACTATTATACTTTGTCAGTCACAGCTGAAACCATTGATTTACGGTATTGCTATTTTGGCTATTGAATTTCACCCCAGAACAAAATATATGTTTGCCGGACACTATTATACTTTGCCAGCCACTGCTGGGACCCCAGATTTAGGGGATTGCTATTTTGGCAATTGAATTTCACCACAGAAAATAATCTATCCTTTGCCAGACAGCAGACAGCATTACACTTGGCTAGCCAAAGCTGGAACACCAGATTTAGGGGATTGGTATTTTGGCAATTGTATTTAACCCCTTAATAAAATATAGAAATTGCTATCCTGAGTTTCTAGGGGTGACAATAAGCACAGCCAAGCCCCTGATGTAGGATATAGCTAAGAAAAACTAAGTATTGATGGATTGATGGACTTGGTGGCAGCTTGTTCTGGTGCACCACAAGTCACAAAATGGCCGCCGATCACCCCAGAAAAAAGTAACAGAAAAACGCTCTGTGCAGCCTAAAAAACAGTGAGTAATTAACTAGCAGAAGTTGAATCATTCACAGCTGTAGATCGATCAGATCATTAGTTGCTGTTGCTGACTTTTCCCTGCCTAATCTCGCCCTCACAGAAGCTGCGTCCTCTCCCTACACTAATCAGAGCAGTGTGACGTGTGACGCTACGTGACTCCAGCTTAAATAGAGGCTGGGTCATATGCTGCACTTGGCCAATCACAGCCATGCCATTAGTAGGCATGGCTGTGATGGCTTCTTAGGGCAAGAAGTAAAACGATAGCTGATTAGCTGCTGTGCAGCCCTTCAGAAAGCGGGAAGAAATCGACGAACAACGGACCCGAACCCAAACTTTTTTGAAAATATCCGGGTCCGTGTCCCCAACACTCCAAAATTCGGTACGAACCCGATAATGATCGAACTGTTCGCTCAACACTATTCATGACATCAATTTTACTTACAGTCAAATCATTGTTTTGTCTTTTGATCTTTTAAATTTAGATATTTCTTCTTGTTCTTTTTGAAAAAATATGCTTTGAATCAACTGCACGCTTTCCTTGACCCGGCTAAGGGTACATTCACACTAGCATTGTTCGGATCCGGCAGGCAGTTCCGTTGCCAGGATTTGGTATTTATTTCTTCAAAGCTAGAAAGAACTCCTCATGCGCAGATCGGTAAACCGGATTCGGCATTTATATATTTCGATGGAAATTAATGCCGGATCCAGCAAGAGCGGTAGTGTTTCGGAATTATGTCTGAAAAAAATACTGCAGTAAGCTGTAGTACTTTGTCCTGTCAAATTCTGTATAAGTGACGGAACGCATTGGGACAAAATGGAAGCATTTTTATCTGGTATTTTTCTGGAAGCATTTTTTTATGGTACCCTTTACCAGATTTTAATACCGGAAAAGAATAACGCTAGTGTGAAAGTGCCCTAACCTCTAACTCCTTTAGCTGACCTTATGTTCTTAAATTCTGCTGTCTTTAAAAAAGTTTCAGTGTTCTGTATTATTGATCAAATTTCTACTTTTAAAAATCTCCATCAAATCCCTGGATCCTATTTGTATCCTGATTTGGCCCCGCCTTGAAAAAAGCACACATGAAAGTGCATTTCATGCCCGTTAAGAGTAGAATGTTTTAGGCTTCTTTCACACGAGCATGACAGATTAGGTCCAGATGCGTTCAGGGAAACCCGCCCCATTTTGCAAGCAAGTTCAGTCAGTTTTGTCTGCGATTTTGTTCAGTTTTTTCCGCACGGGTGCAATGCGCTTTGATGCATTTTTCATGCGCGTGATAAAAAACTGACTGTTTACAAACAACATCTCTTAGCAACCATCAGTGAAAAACGCATTGCATCCGCACTTGCTTGAGGATGCAATGCGTTTTTCACGCAGCCCCATTCACTTCTATGGGGCCAACATGCTGTGATTTTCACGCAATGCAGAAGTGATAAGTGAAAAACAACGCTAATGTACGCAGACCCATTGAAATTAATAATTCAGGATTCAGTGCGGGTGCTATGCCTTCACGTCATGCATTGCACCTGCACGGAAAACTCGCTCGTGTGAAAGGGGCCTGATTGTAAACTTGTACAATCAACAGAATGCTTGATTCTGCCTGAATGTGAGTGTAGCAACTGTGACTAATTGGGATGCTTGACAACACGAGATGTTTTAATATTGAATTTTGAACATTTGAAGGCAAACTAATGTTCTCATATAAATACAAAATGTACGTATAACCTACTATATGCTAGGGTTAGTGTATGTGTATATATACACATGCCATCATTGATTAGTTTGACAAGAATTTAGCTTTGGTAGTGCTGTAATTCATTATACATGGAGTCCTACTTATTTTGTATGGAAACATACAGATTTTTTTTTTCTCTCAGATTGTACCGAAATAAAAAAAAATAGTAGTGTGTAGAGTCAGACGTTAAACGTGCAAAGGAAAAATATAGGTTTGTACACCTGAAACAGAAATCCTGATCATGAAATTATTTCACTGAATTGCCCAAAGGAATATAGCTTTAAAGCTTAACATAAGCTTATGAGTGACACAATTGGAAAATTTGGCAGGTTACACAGAACGATGCAATGTAAATAGAAAAGGTCAATGTGAAGAAAAACTGCTTAATCAGTAAAGTTCCTAAAGAGTAAACATAACAAAAAAAAAACAGAAGATGATGGCAGGAAGGAATTCCTTTTTCAGCACCATCAGTATATAACACTACTGCTCATGCACACGGCCATCGCTCGTATGTTCCATGCATTGGGGCTGCAATTTGCATTCCCCAATACACAGGCAACATCCATACGGATTCTGAAGACAGATCCAGATGATCCGTCCACACTGCAAAAATATAGAACATGCTCTATTTTTTTTGCGGTGTGGAGGCACGGAAATTTTTTTTCCCACGGAAGCATCCCTCTTCCTCCTCCTCTTCCTTCTATGAATCATCCTCTTCCATCATCGCCCAAAGCGTTTTTTTCAAGGAGACATAGAAGAGGGATAGTAACGCTGAGGATAGCGTAATCAGCACTGGCCATGTTGTTGAAGTACTCGAAACAGCGCAACAGGGCACACATGTCCCGCATGGAGGCCCACTCGTTGTTGGTGAAGTGGTGCTGTTCTGCAGAGCAACTTACCCGTGTGTGCTGCAGCTGGTACTCCACGATCACCTGCTGCTGCTTGCACAGTCTCTACAGGATCTGAAAGGTGGAGTTCCACCTTGTGGGTACGTCGCATATGAGGCGGTGAGCGGGAAGGCCGAAGTTACGCTGCAGCGCAGACAGGCAAGCAGCAGCAGAGTGAGAACGCTGAAAGCACGCACAGACAGCCCACACTTTCTGCAGCAGCTCTGACATATCAGGGTATTTTTTCAGGAACCTCTGCATCACTAAATTCAGCACATGTGCCAGGCTGCTACGAGATTTCTCCCATTATCGAATACCACCAGGCTAGGCTTGAGGCTTGAGGCACCAACCACTCAGCGGTCTGTTTTTCCATCAGGATTTTTGGGGCCTGTTGTTCAAAACAGCCTGAAGTTGTTGGTGAAGGTGTTACGCTGACCGGATGAGGATACGGTATAGTAGGAAGTGGAGTAGGAGGAGGCAAAAAGATGCAACGAGAAATGATTTGCAATCCTCGGTGGCGGAAGCACAAGCGCCAAACTGCTATCTGCCTCAGGTCCAGCCGCCATTGCATTTTCCCGGAGTACAGTTAGCGAGATATAACTTCCCTGCGCATGCTTACTGGTCCATGTATCGGTAGTTATGTGGACCTTGCCACCGATGGCGTTGCGCAGTGCACACCTGATTTCGTCCTACACTTGGTTGTGCAGGGCAGGGATAGCTCGCCTATATGTAGCGGTTGCTTGGAAACACGTACTGTGGGACAGCCCCCGCCATAAGGGTTTTAAAAGTTTCTGTCTTCAGCAGATGGAATAACAACATTTCAAAAGCCAGAAATTTTGAATTGCTGCCATACGGGGTCAGGAAAGGGGGGTACTTCCTCTTTCTCTCCAGTGTTTTGGGGATGGATAGCTGAACGCTTCCATGGGACATTGTGGACATGCTGGGTGACGGTGGATGTGATGGTTGTTTTGCTGCCACATTCTTTGTTTGCGGGGAAGAGGAATAGTCAGAGACCGCAGCAGAAGAGGGAGCTAGAGGAGTCTGAGATCTTTTGTGGTTTTTGAGGTGTGTACTCCACTGCAGCTTGTGCTTTGCATTTAGCTGCCTGGTCATGCAGGTAGTGCTCAGTTTTAGAACATTTATGCCATGCTTCAGGCTCTTTTTGCACAGCATGCAAACCACTAGCATCTTGTCGTCAGCACATTGTCTGAAGAACTACCATGCAAGGGAACTCCTTGGAGCTGGCTTTGGTGGGCTCAGTCCCTGGGTGCGGTGAGCAGTAGAAGGCATACTGGCTAGGGGACTTCAACTCTCATTTTCCACCCTCCTCCATCTTTTGCTGTGCGGCTGGAACTGTATCACCACCTCTTCCTCCAAACTGCATACGTCACTTGCATGACCTTGATTCCATGTGTGGTCTAGGACCTCAACATCTTCCACATCATCTTCCACCCACACTTCACCCCTGCCCTCCTTGCCGGTCTGCACACTGCAGAAGCCGCAGCAGTTGGCACCTGTGTTTCGTCATCATCAGAGACGTGCTGCGGTGGTCCTCCCACGTCAACATCCTGAAACATAAGTGGTTGGGCATCAGTGCATCTCTTCCACTTCTGGGGCAGGGCTAGGTGGATGGCCCACGGACACCCTGCCAACAGAATCATTAGAAAGCATAAGAGACTGCTGCATGACTTAGGGTTCAGAATGCTTGAATAATTTTTAAGGGGTGATGTAAAAGACAGATGCCCATGGGCTGCCGGTGCCAACTATGTGTTTTCAGCAGCGGACTGGGTGATAGACAATGTGAAGGAACAGAAGGCACTGTCAGACATCCAATCTACTACGGCCTCTACTTTTTCTGGCCTCACCATTCTTACACCATTATTCGGGCCTACAAAATAACGCTGAACGTTCTGTCACCTACGTGCACCTGAGGAAGGTGTTTCATTTGGGCGTGTAGATGGCACAGATCAAACACGTCCTCCCCCTGCAACAGGAGCTCCAGCAACACCAGCAGCACCACAAACAGGGCCACGTCCCTTATTTGACGCTCTCCTCATTCTTTGAGGTCACCCACTTAACAGACGTATTAACAAAATTAATTTCATTGTCATGTATGCAGTGCAGGTGTACCTCACACCAAAAATGGGTATATGTCACCCACCGAACTAACAGACAGATTAACTATATTGATTTCTCTGTCATGTATGCAGTGCAGGTGTCTCTCACACCAAAAATGGGTATCTGTCACACACCAATCTAACAGAAGGATCAACTATATTAATTTCCCTGTCATGGATGCAGTGGAGGTGTACCTCACACCAAAAATGGGTATATATCACCCATTGAATGAACTGACTAATTAATTATATTCATTTCCCTGCCAAGTATGCAGGACAGGTGTACCTCAGACCAAAAATAGGAATATGTCACCGACCGAACTAACAGACGGATTAACTACTGTATATCAATTACCCTGTCATATATGCAGTGCACATGTACCTCACACCAAAAATTGGTATATATCACCCACCGATCTAACAGATGGATTAACTTTATTAACCACCTCCCGACCGCCTAATGCAGGGATGCGTCCTGCAGGCGGCCGGGATGTTCCTCGTAGACGCATCGGTGCGTCATCTCGCGAGAGGTGAGATTTCCTGTGAGCGCGCGTGCGCTCAAAGGATCGCAATGGGAAGAAGTTTAACTACCGTGATTAACCTCTTGATCACCCCATGTCACCCCCCTGATCACCCCCTGTCACTAATCAACCCCCTGTAAGTCTCATTCAGAATTCCGTATGTGTTTTGCGGATCCACGGATCCGCGGATCCGCAAAACACGGACACCGGCAATGTGCTTTCCACATTTTGCTGATCCACACATTGCCAGAGCTATATAGAAAATGCCTTTTCTCGTCCGCAATTGCGGACAAGAATAGGACATGCTCTATCTTTTGCGGAGAGGCGGCCGGATGTTTCGGGGCCGAAACCAGGAAGTTCGCAGTCGCAGCTCCGCAAATGCTGATGCGGAGAGCACATAGTGTGCTCTCCGCATCACCGCCGGCCCCATTCACACTGAATGGGTCCGCATCTATTCCGCAGAATTGCGGAATAGATGCAGACTTTTTTGCGGACGTGTAAATGGGGCCATACTTCGCAAGCACTCCTATGTCCTTTCCCCTCTTTTTTTTTGCACATTTTTTGGCTGAGATTTTTTCATCCACATTGATCGATGTGAATGAAGAAATCTGTGCCGTTCAGAGGCTGAACGGAAAAAAATAATAATCTCATTACCCGTATGCTCAATATACGGAGAATAGCAGAAACTCCTAATGCTGGCCATACATGTAATGATTGCGGAGACCCTCAAATGCCAGGGCAGTACAAACACCTCACATGTGACCCCATTTTGGAAAGAAGACACCCTAAGGTATTCGCTGAGGGGCATATTGAGTCCATGAAAGATTGAACTTTTTGTCACAAGTTAGCAGAAAGGGAGAGTTTGTGAGAAAAAAAAAAATAAAGTAGATTACCGCTAACTTCTTTCTAAAATCGGGTCACTTGTGGGGAATTTATACTGCCCTGGCATTTTAGGGGCCCCTAATGCGTGAGAAGTCGTTTGGCATCCAAATGCGTAAAAATGCCCTGTGAAATCCTAAAGGTACTCATTGGAATTTGGGCCCCTTTGCGCATCTTGGCTGCAAAAAAGTGTTACACATGTGGTATCGCCGTACTCAGAAGAAGTAGGGCAATGTGTTTTGGGGTGTATTTTTACATATACCCATGCTGGGTGAGAGAAATATCTCTGTAAATTGACAACTTTGTATAACATTTTTTTAAAAGTTGTCATTTACAGAGATATTTCTCACACACAGCATGGGTATATGTAAAAATACACCCCAAACCACATTGCCCTACTTCTCCTTAGTACAGCGATACCACATGTGTGACACTATTTTGCAGCCTAGGTGCGTAATGGGGCGTAAAGTCCAATGAGTACCTTTAGGCTTTACAGGGTTGCTCACAATTTAGCCCAGCCCAAAATTCCAGAACAATAAACACACCCCACAAATGACCCCATTTCGGAAAGTAGACACCCCAAGGTATTCACTGAGGGGCATAGTGAGTCCGTGGGAGATTTAATTTTTTTTGCCAGAAGTCAGAGCTGCTTCAAAATGCAGAAATTCACTATTTTGCACCATAGTTTGTAAACGCTATAACTTTTACCCAAACCAATAAATATACACTTATTGCATTTTTTTTAATCAAAGACATGTAGAACAATAAATGTAGAGAAAAATGTATATAGAAATGTAGTTTTTTTGAAAAATTTTACAACAGAAAGCGAAAAATGTCATTTTTTTGCAAAAATTTCGGTAATTTTTCATTAATATCAAAAAAAGTAAAAATGTCAGCATCAATGAAATACCACCAAATGAAAATTAGTGAGAAGAAAAGGAGGTAAAATTCATTTGGGTGGTAAGTTGTATGACCGAGCAATAAACCGTTTAAGTAGTGTAGTGCAGAATTGTAAAAAGTGGTCTGGTCATTAAGGGTGTTTAAGCTAGGGGGGCTGAGGTGGTTAATTTCCCTATCATGTATGCAGTGCAGGTGTACCTAACACCAAAAATAGGTATCTGTCACACATTATACTAACAGACGGATTAACTATATTAATTTCCCTGTCATTTATGCAGTGCATGTTTACCTCACACCGAAAGATGGGTATCTGTCACACATTAAACTAACAGACGGATTAACTATATTAATTTCCCTGTCATGTATTCAGTGCAGGTGCATTGGTATCTGTCACCCACCAAACTAACATACAGATTAAGTATTATATTTTTGTGTCAGGGTTACAAAGATGGTGCATTGCACCCACAAAAAAATCGGTATAGGTCACCTACAGAATTAACAGTCAGATTAATTATTATATTTCTGTGTCAGGGATGCAAAGCTGGTGTATTGCACCCACAAAAAAATCACTATAGGTCACCCACAGAATAAATAGCCAGATGAGATTTCTAACACTCACCCTCACTTCAGCTGCCTGGTTTCTGTCTCTGCACTACTCAGCGCTGATGGGCTATGCTACATGTGATCCTGCTTGTATAGAGGCTGGGTCACATGATGCACCAGCCAATCATAGCCATGCCATTACTAGGCATGGCTGTGATGGCTTCTAAGTGCCCACAGCTTAAAAGCTTGTTGATTGGCTGCCCTGCAGCCTTTCAACAAGCTTTATTAAATGCCCGAACACCGAACTCGAACTTTTGCTGCAAAGTTTGGGTTCAGGTTTGGGTAGTAGTGAAGCCAAATTTTATTGGTCTTTGTGGTAAAGCATCTAGTATTTTCCTGAAATGGAGGCAAAAATAAAATAAACTACATACTCACCTTATCCACTTGATTGTGAAGAGGCCATCGCGGCGATCTTGATTGCAGACACCGCACAAATTGTTGCACGGGGTAATGTTTGAGTCACAGCGCCGAGTCAGCCTGATGATGATCACATCACTGTGTGAGATTTTGCACTGTTTCTTCAATCAAGATGGCGGCAATGGCCTCTCTGCAATCAAATGGATAAGGTTAGTATGTATTTTTTGTTAACTGGATTAGCCCCTAAAAGGCCTTAAGTTTAGTCTTAGATGCCGATGAACGCATTGTCTGAGGGGTTTAATGACCGGGGCCACCCAATCGCTGTTTCCTGTCAATGCACCCACTAGATACAAAGCAATGCACTTCATGCTGAATTAATTTGTCACAAATCAAATCTCTTTGTGAAATTTGGCAAAGCAGCTGAAGCCAATTTTTGAAAACTTTTCTTATCTCTACTGCTGGGAATGGGACCCCAACTGTTAAGCAAGATGGCTGGGGCGAGCCCTTTTTGCTCAAATGGATGAGGTAAGTATGATTTAAAAAATATTTTTTACCTCCATTTCAGGGAAAATCGATTAGTTACCACAAAGCTTGAGAAAATTCGGCTCCGCAGTAAATCAAATTTTGCCAGAAATTTGGATCGAAGTCCACTTCGTGAACTTCGATTGGCTCAGCACTTACCTGTTCCCTTCAATGGGTTCTGGATCCGTCCCTGACCGGTTCCCTCTGTAGGCCCTTGGTTTCTCCACATCAACATCCGGTTTGACGCCAGATTCCAGTGACTGCTGAAGACACTGACTGGCCACAGTAATCATGTGTCACCCATGCATCATGTGATTCAGTTATATGACGCATGGTTAACATCTCAGCACAGTTATTGGCTACAGCAGCCACGTGACCTGGCATCAAGCCGGATGTTGACACAGAAAGACCTGGGAGCTGCAGAGCCAACAGGGCAGTGATGGAGCCAAAACCCAGCAGAGAGGATCAGGTAAGTATGATTTCCACCACCATTCCGGCCACTTTGGAAGTTCTGTAGAAAAAGTGAGCATCTCTTTTAAGTTCTGGGTCAAATCTTTCCTAATTCAAGCTACCTACAAATCTGTGTATAAGTTATCTAATGTACTTACCTACAAATGGTCAATGAGAAAAGTCTGACATAAAAATGAAAAGACTTCACTGTTAACCAACTTAGTTAAAGTCCTACTTACCTACCCATATAGGTTCACTTGTGTAAAATATTATAAGTAGAGATGTGCGAAGTTTATAAAACTTTGATTTGGCTTCTTGGCCGAATTTCACAAGAATTTGGATTGAAGTCAACTTCGGACACTTCAATTTTTTCAACACTAATTATAGGCTTATCGTAAGCTCAATACCAGTCTGATGCATTGAAGAAAATTTTTTTGCAAACCATGTAAAGGATTTTATTTATACTGGATATTTATCTTTTGATGAAAAATTTCGTTCTCCATTCTTCTTTACCGTCTGTGTCCATTTTATTTTACAATCTTCCTCCCACTGAATTATACAGCTGCTTACTACTCAGCACATGCAATATGTTGTCTGTATGAGATACAAAAAGCACTTGGTACACACAATGAAGACTCTTTTCAGATCCATTTATGTTGCGGCATATCAGAAATTCTAATTACCAAACCACCAGGACTTAAAAACTAGTATAGATTGTGCTTGTAATAATTACAAATCAAGAGGTTTAAAATGCATACTCAAAACAATATTAAGCATTTTTTTCAGTATTTGCTGGTATTTATTCCTATTTTATTTATTGACTATTTACCCTCAAGGGCTTTTAATCAATGAAGAAATCTTTTTTAGATTGTATAATTATTCCAAATTATATTTCCAAATGATCTGAACATAAATATTTGATATAACTTTGGTAATCTTTGTAAGAATGGAAGACTTGTATGGTTAGTTCATAGATAGTCATGACCGATACCTACAACTGGACACAAACTAAAAATGATTAAGAGTTGTCATAACTTTATCCCTAATAACTTAAGTGTGAATTCAGCCTTACAAGTCAGTATTAGCGGCAGGTATAAAGAACCGTGCAGTGACACAAAATTCTACTATGAGTGAAAGAGCGCACTCCTTTTACACTGTCTGCTGATTCCACCTAGATTTCTACAGAACATGTTCTGTTACACGCTAATATAAGTAGAGGGCACACAACAGGAGTCAGCAATAAATTTGTTTTGACGTCACTGTTTATTTTTCCCTTCTTCTGATCCGTCACATGAACAACCTCTAAAAAACAGTCAGTACTCAATCAGTAAAACATGAGTGGATCCGAGACAGAGATGACATGTGATTGGAATATTTGTATGTCTTCTGTGTTGTGTACTAACTGCTGCTTTTGGCTTCAAAATCATGAGCAAATCCTGATACAAAATAGTGGCCATGTAATAGAGGCCTTATGGATGCTCCAAAGATAGGATCCGTTGTTTTTTTTGCTAACAAATTAGAAGAAGGATAAAATAAAAGGTGATTTCAACAAGGCCAAGCAGGGACATTAGTGGCCCTGTCACAGAGTGGTGAGCATAGCAACAGCAAGAGGAGTCAACATAGTGGCCCTGTTAAAGAATGGCGAGGGCGGCAATCACATGAGGAGTCAACACAGTGGCCCCATCACGGAGTTGGGAAGGGGGGCAAACAAATGAGGAGTTGACATAGTGTCCCCATCACAGAGTGGATAGGGTGGCAACCGCATAAGAAGTCAACATAGTGGTCCCATCACAGAGTGGGAGGGTGGCAACCGCATGAGGAGTTAACATAGTATATTAGTCACAGAGTGATGAGGGTGGCAATAGCATGAGGGTGTAAGACAGTGGCCCCATCACAGAGTTGGGAAGGGGGGCAAACAAATGAGGAGCTGACATAGTGTCCCCATCACAGAGTGGAGAGGGTGGCAACCCCATGAGTAGTCAACACAACGGCCCTGTCACGGTGGAGAGACTGGCAACTGCATGAGGATTCAACACAGTGGCCCAGTCACGGTGGGGAGGTGGGTGAGAACAGCAGTGGCAGTAACAGCACTAGACAGTGGCAGTAGGATAAGATGGCAGCAGAGCCAGCAGCTGTGTGGCATCAGGCAGGTGGCAGCATCAGAATAGTGGCTGAAGCAAGTGGCAAGAAGAAATGGACATATTTTCACAATATTTTGGTGTGGCACCCAGAATGATGTAGTCTAATGTATCAGACACGTGTGTGAAAAACCTGGCTTATGCACGCCTGACTCATCTTTACAAAGATTTGTCTCTTAACATTTTGGGTGGAAAGGTGAGTTCTCCTTGGGGTAACTATGTTCCACACTGCACTAAACACCCGCTCTGATGCCACACTACTGGCCAGGCAGAAAAGCTTGTCCAGGGCAAACTCAGCCAGTTGCGGCAACAAATCGAGTTTGGCTGCCCAGTAGTCCAGGGTATCTTGGATGTGGGGTGACAGGGTGCAGTCCAAGTATGCTACCACCTGCTGGTTTATGTTATGCTCCATGCCCTGCTGTTCTGATCTTCAGTTGGCAAGGAGATAGCTAGGATTTGATTTCCTCTTGAAGGACGCAAAGCAGTTCCTCCCCAGTGCCCAGGCAAACCAGGTGCAGAACAGCGTCACACGCCGTGCTCTGCATAGGGGATATGCGGGAGGAGCACTCTGAATTGTGCCTATAGTAGAGGCTGATGACAAGGTTGAGGTTAAGGAGGCAGAGGAGGATATTGATGCTGAACTTACAGCTTGAGAACGCGGAGGCAGCATTGCTGTCACCTGGACAAGTTGCTGGTGTGGCTGGGCAGGAAACACATTTACCCAGTGGGCCATAAAGGACATATGTTGTCCTTGACCATACTTATAGCCACACTCTTCCCCTGCCCTGATGATGAGGATGATGAACTCCCCTCTTCACCCCGCTCCCCGTGCAATCAGCTATATCATCATCCACTATTGTCTGCACGTCACCAGTCTCAGGGCCGCGTGCCTAACCACTCACAACAAATGCTCCCACGTGACACTCAACGTCCCTACTTGCCTGCCTACTGGAGGAATCAGCGGATCTCTCCTCCACATCTTGTTGGGCAGTAGCCACTGACTGTACTCTATAAGCTTGTCCTTGCTGAAAAGCAGAGCGGACGGCATACAATACTTATCAAGCAGAAGGAACAGAAAATGAAAGAGGCAGGTCCAGTACAGGTGGGGATGCAGAGCTTGTTCCTCGTGGCTGGGGGTGTCTGGTGACACTTGAGATAATGTTGAAGACCGGGTCAACCATTAAATGACAGCTGGGTTGTCGGTTAAAGCAAGACTGCTGGATGACACTGGCAGCTTTGGCCTGTCACTGCAACTGCTGCTGACGTCACCAGGAACACGCAATACAGTGCAGAGCAAAGGACAGCATTGGAGCATGAAATGCGCTGATGCTCATATAAGAAGATGGATGAAAATGGGGATTACAGAGCTGTACTTGGACAACCCCTTTAAAGAGTGCTATGCTGTCCATGGAGAACATGGACATCACACACCAGTGACTCATTGACATGTGAAAAAGGCCTTACTGTTATACTAGAAGAGAAACAGACACATTTTATATGTATTTCTAATGAATGAACTTATAAATAAATTACTGATAGGATCACATAAAACACTCAAACTCATTTAAAACCCAAAATATTTCCACTATGATTTCAACTATAAATTCAACTATCAAATATTAATTCTTAGTACCTTTTCTTAGACTTTTATGTTCAGCCATTCCTCTGTTATTCCTCTTCGACAAATGTGAAAAAAAAGATTTCTAGGTGATGCCTGTGTGTCTGATGTCACTGACATTGAATATGATGTGACCATAGGTTGGCTATACTGTACTTGTGCATGTTTTTATTTTTAAATATGTTTCAATATTAATAACTTGGTGTGGGCGTTCTGTCACCTGTGGCTTATGTACTTTTAATATACATAATACATACATAATATACATGTGGACAAAACTTACAAAACTGTATAATATTTGGAGAGATATCGTCCTTTAAATATGGAATTGACACATGTCCTCAATATTCTTAACTGTTTTCAAGATTGGCTTCTTTTTGCTATGTATTATGTCCTCATGTTTTTACCAGTCTTTAAAACATTTTCAGCAAAGCTTCTATTTTCTGTTCTGTTTGATTTAATGCAGTACAAACGGATTTGAGTGTTTTCCAGCAAATCTTGTTCATTTTGAGATGTCAAGTGCAATGCCATGTGTAATTTTCTCTCCTTTTGATATTGGTAAAAGCTTGGTTAAATCATAGCTGAATGCATTGCAGATACACAAAGGACACATTTAATTTTTTCTACTCTCTAAGAGAGAATGCCCTTTTTTCTCTCTCATTCATACATGTCGGTCTTTCATACATTCATAATGTTCTTACACTGTATACCATATCTACCAGACGGAATCAGGGAGACATACCTTGACAGTGGGGCATTGGGACAGAAACTGGTTTGGTTCTGAATAAAGTAGGTGTGAAGTCTAAGGGTTGAGGGTTTAGGCCAGAAATCATCACTGGAGAGGTAGATAGAAGGGACCAATCCAAAGAGCTAGGCAAATTGAAAATCCAGAAAGAGGGAAGGATATATACAGACAAACAATCTAGAATAAGTAACTTAACTGTTAAAATATGTCCCCAGTATTGGTTTGGCAACTGGTCACTCCAGCTGGTGAACATTAAGTACTGATTGCCAGAGCATTACAGGTCACACATTGGAGAGATGTGTAAAATAGACACTATTTTAATATATAAAGCTGAGTGTATGTGTGTATGTATGTGTGTATGTCCGCTAAAGAAATCCGCACCATCGCATTAACGATCACAAAATGTGGTAAACAGGTACCTCAGGTGTCCGGGAAAGTTTTAGACCAGGTCTTAACTCTCCGGGACGTACCGTTCCAGAGATATTCCCAAAAAAAGGAATTAGCCAATAGAAGCCTGGTCACATGATCCTTATCAGCCAATAGAAGCTCGCTGGCAGTTTGTCTCCACACACAGAGTTTTACTCCAGGTAACCATAACAATCCAGCCGTGTTTCTTCACTGCTGTAGATGAGCTTTAAAGAAAATCTGTCACCAGGATAATCGCTATTCAAGTAAAGCTATGGCATTATAGCACTTAGTACCTTATTTCCTGAGGTTTCCATAACAACCCTATGGATGACACTGTAGAGGGAGCAGAGTGCTGTGGAGGTCACAGTTCAGGGGGCAGATAGGGTGTCCGTTCAAGTCACCCTTAAAACCCCACCCCCAGGTCCCACTAAGTCCCGCCTCTGATCCGGTCAGGCCGCGCACCATCCCACTTCTCAGCCGACAGGGATTTAAAAAATGAAGTTAAAAATCAACTTCTATCAGCTGCAGGGGTGGGAGGGATGGTGACTTTCTCCCTGCAGCTCACATTCAGACAGCACAATACTGCTGTCTTAGAGTGAGTTGTTCAAAATGACACGCCCCAATCCAGTTAGGCCAAGCCCCCTCCCACTCAGCCAACAGGGATTGAAAAAATTAAGTTAAAAATGAACTTTTAGGTATCACTAAGCCACACCCTTATCCGGTTAGGCCACGACCCCTTCCACTCCCCAGCCGACAGGGATTAAAAAAATGAAGTTAACAATCAACTTCGGTCAGCTGCAGGGGTGGGAAGGACGGTTACTTTCTCCCTGCAGCTCACACTCAGACAGAACAGTGGTGCTGTCTTAGAGTGAGCTATCAAAAAGGACACACCCCTGATCCCATTAGGCCATGCCTCTTTCGACTAATCAGCCAACAGGGATTAAAAAAATGATGTTAAAAACCAACTTCTAGGTCCCGCTAAGCCACAACCCTGACCCAGATAGGCCACGCCCTCTTCCCGTCCGCAGCCGATGGGGATTGCCAAAATGAAGTTAAAAATCAACTTCTGTCAGCTGTAGAGGTGGGAGGGACAGTGACTTTTTCTCTCCAGCTCACTCTCAGACAGGACTGTGCTGCTGTCTTAGGGTGAGCTGTTAATAAAGCCACACCCATATCCAGTTAGGCCATGCCCACTCCCAAAAAATGAAAGTCCCGCTAAGCCACAACCCTGTCCTGATTAGGCCATGCTCCCTCCCCCTACACAGCCAGCAGAAGTTAAAAATCTACTTCTGGCAGCTGCAGGGGTAGGAGTGAGGGTGAATTTCTCCTTGCAGCAAACTCTCAGACAGCACTGTGCTGCTGTCTGAGAGTGAGCTGTTCAAAAGGACATACCTGTGTCTATCCAGGCCCTGCGCCAGACGGAGGACATGGAGTCTGAAAGACGGACTGTCCAGCCTAAAACAGGACCTCTGGCTACCCTAGGGGCAGGCTGCTATGGAGGTCACAGTTAAGGGAATGGTCCACTATGGAAGTCAGTGTTAAGGTGCAGATTGCTGTAAAGGCCACTGTTATGGAGGAGGGCCCCTGTGGAAGTCACTCTCAAGGGAGTGGTGTGCTGTGAAACTCACTGTTAAAGGGGAAGGCTGCTGTAAAGGTCAAAATTAAGGGGGTGGGCTGCTGTGGAGATCCCATTTTAAAGGATGGAGCACTGTGGCGGTCACTGTTAAGGGGCGGGGTGCTGTAGATATCACTGTTATAGTGGATACTGTAAATATCTTTTCACGACACACACAAACATTAAATGAAATAGATGAAATATACCTGGGGCGAAGCCGGGTCCTTCAGCTAGATTGTGATAAATCTAAAGCTCCATACTATTGTTCGGATCCCAATTTTGACATAATATTGAATCATTTAAACAGACTCCAGGATTCTCCAGTAATTCTCATTCTCATTATACAACACATGTCCCAAATAGTGCTCTCATATGGCCAGAAAAAGATTTGCTATTATTCCAACTTACCTGCCACATGTTTTATTACAAGATGTATACATTTCAGATGTATCAGAGGAGTTGTACACCCAATTCATGCATGCCTATGAGGAGTGGTGACATTTTTCCCACAGCCCTTTATTTTCAATATCATTTCTTCGTGGTCTGCTGTCAGATTTATAGCGGTAATTTGCTTATTTTCCTTACATATTTACAGAGCTTGAAAAAAGACACAGGTTTGTCAAGTTCAACCTTTCTTAGATCAATTTTATAACATTAATTGTTAGGTTAATTATAACCCACATTGCTGTTTGCCAGGAGCGGACTGGCCATAAACTCTACAGGGAAATTTGCCAGAGGGTCACCTAAGCCCCTCTCATGGCTGCTGGCTGGTTATCTAAAGATCTGTGGACGGAATAGGATAAATCAATGGGGGCACTCATTATTTGGCAATACATGGGCTGCTATACATAAAAACCATTTATTTGCAAATATGAAAAATAAAACATAATAAAATAGATACCATGAAGAATGGATTGCAACAGAAAATGACAGGAGACAATTCTGTGTGCAACCCTTTATGTTCGAGTATTAGGATACACCAGTGGATATGAATGCAGTTCATCTGAAAATACCCATAGTCTCAATAATAATAAAAATAGTAAAAGTTCCTTCTGAGACGAGATGCAACAAAGTTTGTATCAATCCCACTAAGGTATGCTCTGATCCTCACGGTATAAATGTATAAAGAGTACCTGGCATATACCACCCGTGTACCAGGGAGTACAATACAATTTTAGTTGGTCCCTTAATCTCAAGTGTGCCGAGGTTGAAGCTTGATATTATACTTTAATACATGGGGTAATGTACTTTACCACTCCGTGGATTCTTCGTCTGGCTCAGTGAACGGAGGCTGGCTGAGGAATACTGAGCAAGGACCTGCGCGGTGTGCCACGTGGTCTGCAGCTCTCCCCGTGATGTTTCACGTGACTCTTAAGATGGGAAGGAGTTTGGTCTCATATTCAAAGAGTGTAAGTTCAACCGCAGTCTCCGTTCATTATCAGGGGACCGGTATTACCAAGCTGTCCCAAATCAATAGCATTGATGATGCATCAGTTCTTATTTAATCCCTCACTGTTCAATATCAGACGTGTTTCAGGATGAATACCCCTTCCTCAGTGGATGAGATCTAAAGATCTGATGATCCTATCATTAATTAATGCTAGGAGCAACAAGCACTTATATACCTGACCAGCGGTTGCAGGTGCCCTCCTTAAGTCAACTATCACCATCCTCCAGATGGCGATACAGTTGGATACTGTGGTGAGGGAGACAACATTTTGTGCTGCACTTGATATTTGGTTCTGCTGGGGTGGTATTTTTTGCTGCATAGTGTTATTGCTGGCCACTTCTGTTGACCCTCTCTACTTGTGTTGCTTATGCTGCCCTGCCTTTTTTCAATTTGGGCCCACTTACATTATGGGACCCAGTCCACACCTGCTGTTTGCTATGAGATAAGAAAGTACGTTGGAGTACCTCTCAGAGATCTGCATTGTGCTGTAGTTTTCCAAGGCTAAGCAGAATAAGGAGCTGGACAAAGGGACTATACTGCCTTACTGACAAAGAGAGCTTTAGTAGGATCTGTTTGCGGATCTAGCAATTCTGTGATATTCATGCTAGCACAAGTTATGACTCTGACCTGGCAACAGGTCTTTTTTTACTACTTTTTGTTGCAAATGACAGCAGCTGTAACCCAACGTTATAGTACATAGTGCAGATTGTGTCAGGTCAACAGCTGAATGGAACTGTAAAGTATCTACTCGTTTTGTTCTGAGCCAGAAATCTGCTCAGTGCTGTTATACAAAGTACATTACACAAAAGACAGCAACAATGAATAAAGGAGGACACTCATTACTGGCAAGGCAGAAAATAAAATCAGGGCTAAATCTTAACCCTTAGGATACCAGAGGTTTTTACATTTTTTGTGTTCTCATTTTTTTCCCTTGTCTTCCTGGAGCCATAACTTTTTATTTTTCCGTTCACCTATCCATATGAGGGTTTGTTTTTTTGCAGGGCAAGTTGTACTTTCTAATGCCACCCTTTAATATGGCATACAATGTAGTGGGAAAAAAAAAATCCTGCACAATTTTACGGCATTTGTCCCTACGGTGTTCCCTTTGCGGAAAAACTGACCTGTGCCACTTTTCATTCTCGGGGTCAGTATAGGTACATATTACATATGTATAGGTTTTATATGTTTAAATACTGGGGGGGGGATTAAAAATTTTAAATAATTATTTTTTTACATCACCATATTCTGATCCCTAAAACTTTTTTTTATAGTAATGTCGACTGAGCTTAATGGGGACTCATTTTTTTGTGGGACAATTTGATAGTACAGGCATTTGGGATGCGGTGATGCCCATGATGTTTATATTTTTATTATGTTTTTTTTTTTTATTCTAATGAAAGGGGTGAATAAAATGTTTATATTTTATTTTTTGTATATTTCTTCATATTTTTACTTTTTTTCGTAGCCCCTGTCCACTACTTTGTTTTTTATAGATTATTACTATACTCTCTATGGGAGTATAGTAATACATGGATTGCTGATCTTCTATGTTGGCCTGATACTTGTTGGCCAACATAGGAACTGGGGTTCTAATATGCTGGGTCTATTCACGGGGATGCCGGTTTTAACCTGGAAGCATGTACTTCTGGGCTTTTCACCCTTTAGATGCCACACTTGATCATGACGTCTAAAGGCAGTAATGCCAATCGCGGACATTAGCCTTTGGCATCTGCTGATTGAAACAGCAGAGAGCGACCGGCTATTGCGCCCACTGCATGAGTGAGTGGGTGCCATGTTTAAAGTATGCACCAGTACCAATCATATATGGTTTTTGTAGCGAAAGGGTTAATGGAAATGTTTCACCAAATTTTACTCAGTTAAAAACATATATTAACACAAATCAATATTTTCTAATCTGTTTTTATTTTCTGATTGCAGTTTTTTTTTATACCGTTTCATGAACATGATTATTTGGGCGGCCATCTTGGGATCCATTTTGTTGACAGAGATCCATCTAAAAAAACTGATCCCAGATTAAAATGGCTCAAATGGATGCCAAATGTGCATGACTGATACACAGGATCTGTTTTTTTTTTGTTTTTTTTTTAAAGGATCCTGTTTTGTTTTCTGTTCTTTTGACGGATCAGAAGAATGGAAAATGAAACTGTTATGTGAACCCATCCTAATCTATATTGAAGTTTGTTTGTCTGTTAACACTTGAAGTTTTACTGGAAACTTTTATTAAAATGGAAATTTGGATATTTCACCTCCATTTTCCTTTAATACTTGTTAAAAAATTGTAAAATCTATTTTGAATAATTGCAAGGGGTTATTTTCCAAAATGGGCAAATTTATTAGTGATCTCTATTATGTAAGCCCAACAAAGTGACTCCATTACTAAATTGGTCCTTTAAAAATTATTTGTCCTAAAAAAAATATATATATATATTTACAAAGTGATTCAAACATAACATATTGTTAATGTTGAGTAAGGTCATCAACAGGTCATCAATAGAGATAAGTGAAGTTATAAAAAATTTGATTCGGCCACATTTCTGCAAGAAAATCGATTTGTGATGAATTATTTTGTCACAAAGAGCATTCCTTTATATGTAAAGGACACAGTTACAGGGAATGGTCATTGAACCTCTCCGATACCATGTTCATTGCTGATCACGGCATCTGAGATGGAAATGGAGGCCTTCGTGGAGAGGCCGTCATGACGATCTTCCTTGAAGACATCAGGTAAAATCTTGGACACGGCGACGCACACTTCTGCAATTAAGATGGCTGTGTCCGCCTCTTTTTAAGCAAATGGAGGTGAGTATGGCCAATCAAATTTTTCCTGAAATTTGGATCGAAGTCCATACTTGGACTTGGATTTGCTCAACACTAGTCATTAATATTGGAAACTGGCCCACCCCTTTAACACAGAAGACGTTCTGAAGATCGCTGGAGGCAGGGCCGGCGCGTCCTATAAGCGGACTAGGCCGCAGCGTAGTGCGCCCCTTGGCAAGGGGCGCTGCTAGGAGCGCCGGCCCTGCCTCATGCTGCAGCCGCCCGAGCGCTCTGAATTGAGCCTCAGGCGGCTGCAGCACTGCCCGGGCTGGCGCGTCCATGAGGACGCACCGCCCGGGCTCAGCATGAAGAGAGGAGCTGACAGGAGGGAAGCACTCAGCGCTCCCTCCTGTCAGTCCATTGTAGCGGCCGAGCTCTTTATGGCAGCGGTACAGGAGCATGTGTCTCCTGTACCCGGCCGGACTGACATGAAGTGCGCACACAGTGACAAGGGGGGGGGGAATGACAAAGGAGGAGGGGTGAAGAATGACAGGGGGGGGAGAATGACAAAGAAGGAGGGGTGAAGAATGACGGGGGGGGGGAGAATGACAAAGGAGGGGGGGTGAAGAATGATAAGGGGGGGGGGGCGGCAAACTTTTCTTTTGCCTAGGGCGGCAAAAATCCTTGCACCGGCCCTGGCTGGAGGTCTCAGAATTTGAACCCTCGATAGGTTTCTCACCTATGTTGTGGATAGGTCATACATTTTATTGATGAGAAGACCCCTTTAGGATCTATTTATTTATGTGTATATACATCTACTGTATATAGTAGGCAAAATGTAGAATTCTTCATTTTTTTCCACATTTGTGGGGATATGTAGTAAAAAATATATGCTCATTCGTTATGTTTTATTTCTTGGCCTTGTAAAGCACTATTATTCCTACTAGAGTTTGACATTTCCACAGCGGTAAAACTTGCGTAACTGGTTGAAATCACAATTCTAGAATGTATTGGAAATGTCATCAGAGAATGTTTCAAAAGTTTCCCGTTCTTTAGCTAGGAAAAATATGGTTATTAAGTAATGCATTTCCTTCTATGAAAGCAAAGAGAGTGTCTTAATGTCACCTTCAATGAGTATGTATTTATGGTATAGCCATTAACTTGTCTTGCAGTATATGCTATTTTATTTCACAAATGTAATCTTCTAAAGGTCAAGGTCATACATTGATGGGGTGACAGCACCAGTTTGTTTAAAAGTAAATTCATTTCTTCACAGTTCCAGATGTAGCATATTTGTGCTATTATATCTGAGGTCCCTACTTACTTGATAAGTAGCTTGATACCATTAAAAATCATGATGTTTTGAATATTTTTATAACAGAGGTGCCCTTTAAGATGCAAATATTAAAACAAGTATTCTTCATTGGTCACTTATAGAAGAAAAAGGTTTTCTTTTCTTTTACATATATGGATAACTCACCACCAATCTTCTATCAGTGTAATTTGTTATACCCTGACTCAGTAGCATCCAAACATTTTGAACCTTTTCATTATGGGAACCTGGTCATGTGACCTCAAGTATGACATGCAGCCCAGAGCTTCCTCTAATGTGTAAACAGGAACTCGGTCACTCACGTGTGGCTAACTTCCTATGAACTCCTGGATGACAGTATCACCAATCAAATCCCTACTAACAGCTCTCAGGCCCCTCCCCTCTCCAGTGTAGTTCTATGAGATATACTTATAGTATTACACTTGTCTCCCTGCCTCCTACATGTAAGAGCTGGCAGGGCAGAATAAGATGACTTGAATGAGAGGGAAAATAGGCTAAAGCTGCATCATATAGGAAAAAATGGTGACGGTGCACTGTGAGGGGACATCATGTTAGTGTCACTGGTCTGTTACTCATTGCCCTTACACAGAACTCAGAGCAGTGCAGTGTGGTAAAACTCCACCCCCTTTTTCTCTGCAAAGGCATGATGGGAAATTTAGGATTCATTAGGAAAGCCATATCTGAGGGGAAGAAGGAATCAAGATGGCTGACAACCCACAAATTCCACATCAAACATGTATACACAAAGCATACACAAGAGTCTCTATACTATTCTTTAATAATGACCTATCATGCACCATATAGACAAAAATGACAAATCCTGGAGTGCTTCTTTAAGAGACTCAGCAATTCTGTTAGGGCTCTTTCACACAAGTGTGTGCAGTGCGGAAACCACGCTCCAAATGTGAGTGTGATCCTCTGTTCTGGACTCTGCTCATTGAGTCATTTTGCAGGAGCGCCCAGCGTTATACAGATTTTTAATGCTGTATGCCTCTGCATGATGTCATTGCTACAGAATCATAGTGACAGTTTTACGTCAGTATGATCCTGTAACAATAAGGTCATGCAGAAGCATACAGCTTTATAAATCAGTATAATGCCTTGCGCTCCTGCAAGATGAGCAGAGTCCAGAACAGAGGATCAAGCTCAAACATGGAACCCAGATAGGCTGCAGCTATGTGACAGGAGTAGCTGTCCAACCTGAACTTTTGTCGCAGGGCCACTGAGCTTTTAATTACACCCCTATTTGTCAATACTTTGAAGCATTTCTTAAACAGCAACATATCTATCCAGTTCTAAAGCATTATTTGCTGATTTATTACTTTGATATGCATTTTGTATTTGATTATCAGCCATATACCACTTTTTAGTATAAACAAAGGGGAGATTTATCAAAACTGGTCTAAAGGCAGACTGGCTTAGTTGCCCATAGCAACCAATCAGATTTTACTTTTTGTTTTTTAGTAATTTGTCAGTAGTAAGTGCTACAATGAGATAAAAAAAAATGTAACAGAGTTTTATGGAATATTAACAAATGTCAGAAACTTTGACCTGACAACTAGTGATGATCGAACACCAAAGTATTTGGGTGTTCGGGCTGAACACATTGCTATGTTTGTGTGCTTGGCCAAGCACCCGAGTATAATGGAAGTCAATGGGAGACAACAAGGCAACCCCTGCTCTGAAGAGGGGAGGGTCCCTGGTTTTTAGGAAAAGGTAAGAAAGTGACAGAAACACCACCGAAATTGGGAACAGCATAGGGACCATGTCTGAATGCATCTTGGACTCCCAGGTCGCTGCTAGGAACCATGTTGTCCTAGTTGTACGGCACTTTTACAGACTGACAAAAATACGCCCAAAACCCCCTGAAAAAAATCAATTTTACAGGAAAAATTGTTAGGAAACATTATTTCCTGTATATTCAATTGTATATAAAGTGCAAGCGCTGCCAAAAATGTAGTTTTTTTTTCAGTACTGGGGCCATGGTTAAGATGGATGGCCGGAGGTATCCGTTTTGCGCTGCTGTAGGTGAAATTGTTTGACTGGCGCCAGAAGAACCACACTGAAAGCATTTGCCAAGAATGTTTTAATTAATCTAAGATGAAATTTGTAGCCTGGTTTGAAAACGATCTGACACACGAAACCGGCGGAGTTTTCCCATTACCCGCCGAGCAACTTCCTGGAAACCAAAGTGTTTGGGTTCCGAGGGGAGTATGGGTGCAAAGTTGAAACTTAAACTAATTTATGGATGAGCACTGCCAGGAGTGGAGCCTGTGGCTTAATTTGATTCCTCATGGGAAACCTCTCCCGGCTCGGACACTGAAAGGATTGACAGATTGATAACGCTTTCTCGATTCTGTGGGTAGGGGTGCATGGCTGTTGTGAGTGGGTGGAGCAATTTGTCTAGTTCATTCCAATAACTAACGAGATTCCTCCATGCTAATTAATTACAACACCCTCGGGTGCCAGTGCAAGGAAATCGCAGAGATATTATCAAAAACACTGGCCACAATAAAATGTTATAGAATTTTAAAAATATTTTTTGCTTGCAGTAATGTTACATTGCAGAGTTGGTGCAGGGAATGGCAGTCAGCACCGACTCTGAAATTTTTTTTATTTAAATGTAAGAATATTTTTTGATTGCCCTGTAAAAGATTGTAGGTGAGGGCCAGCAGGTGAGTTGACCCTCCCTGAAGAGGGACATGAGGAGATCTTGTGCACTGATCCCCAAACTCTTTAGCATCCACAGTCAGAAGAAGATGACGGTGGGGAATGGCAATTATTGTTTCACGAGGTGAATGATGTGATTGAGACACAGTTGTCAATAAGTGAAGGTCTTGTTAGGACAACACAACTCAGGAGGATTACCAGAGCGAGGAAGTGGAAGATGAGATGGAGGACGATGACATCACTGACCCAAACTGAAAAGGTGGCAAGCCAAACGAGGACAGCAGGACCGAGGGGGAGGGATCCACAGCACCGCAACAGGCTGGAAGAGGCTGTGGGGTGGTGAAAGGGAGAAGGTGGGCCATACCAAACAGTCCCGCAACTGTTCCCCCTTGCGGAAATATCCCTTGCCAAGGAGTAAGTGTTCCGCAGACTGGCGCTCTTTTTAGGAAAGTGCAGACAATATAAGAATTGTAATTTGCAAACTGTGCCATACCAAAATAAGAACTCATAAATAACCAAATAACCATAACATATTTTACATCTTATTTAAAAACTCTAATTCAAACCATAAGAATAAAAACTCAAACCCGGGAACATATTGGGGGAAGACAGTACACTGGAGGCAAAATGAGAAGGGGTGTGAACACTAGCAACTAGTGATTAATGAGCATGCTCGGCCGAGTATTGGTTTGGCTTGAGCATCTCTATGCTCGGCGCTCGGCTGTACTCGGCCGAGCACCACGTCTATTCGTTGCATTGCTCGAGTCTCCTCCCCGCAAGTTTGGTGCCTTTTAAGCAGCCAATCAAGGTCCAGGTAAGTAATTCCCCTCAGTGTAAGTCTATAGCAATGTTATCTGTAAGTCTTACACTGATTGGCTGGCCAGAACACGTGATACCATTTCATATAGGAGCTGAGGTATGGCGCTCAGCTCAATCAGCGTCAGGGAGAGCAGACAGTAGGCAGGGACAGATAGCGTTTTGCTCTAAACTTACTGATTTCACTCCAAAAACGTTATTGAAAGACCTAACAGTCCTTTTAAGGACTAGAGTGTGTGTTTAACAGCAGTGCAGCACCTTTTTTTTTTAAGAATGGGGTTAATTAAGCACTATCAGGGACAGGAGTCACCAGGAAGGGACAGCTAAGTGCAGGGCTTGAAAATCGCTTTGATAACTTTGATAAGACAGAAAGATTTCCGATAAATGACATCTACAAAATGCCATTAAGCAGTGTGTTAAGCAGATATTATCAAAAGGGTCTTATTCACTACAGTGTTCCTTGGTACTGAGATATACACTGCACCATCATAAAGCAGTGTGTTGGGCAGGCATTATTAAAAGGGGATTATTCACTAGAGTGTTCCTTTGTACTGAGATATACACTGCACCACTATACAGCAGTGTGTTGGGCAATAACACTTTGTAGAGAGAGCAATGAAAAGAGGCGGCACTCACCATGGGAGTCTTCAATCTTGCTTTATTTCGCTGTAATTACAGCATAGGATCACATAAGAGGGCTTGCGGGCGGACGCCAATGCAGGTGGTTAGAGCGGGCTGGGCGTTTTGCGCGTAAACTTGCGCATCATCACCCCGTGGTGGTGAGTGCCACCTCTTTTCATTGCTCTCTCTACAAAGTTTTATTGTACTGATCCATACATTAAGCACCACCAGATTGGGAACCAAAATAACTGGACACATCCGCATGTGGCGATAATTTTGGATGCAAATTTATATATCGCACCACAGTGCATCGCAGTGCCGCTGACCCCCTTTCTTATTTGAATTAGTGTGTTGGGCAGACATTCTTAAAAGGGGCTTATTCACTACAGTGTTCTTGCTACCGAGATATACACTGTACTATCAGAGAAAATATTTGTTCCGGTGAAATTAACCTTGTGTGTTCAATCCGCAAACGTTCTATTAATTACTCCAGCAGACAGTGATTTATATTTTGGCCATAGATAACAAGTTTTGGGCACATCTGTGTGCCCCAGCCGTATATACAGTATTCCAGCAGAGAATACATTTTATTTGGGACAAATTTGTATCCAATATAGAATTACATCCGAATAAAGTGTGTATTGTCAAATTGACATTATCTCTGGCCTAGTGTAGTGGCGAAAAATTGTTATTCTCTGTCTCCTGTTCATTATATCCAAAAAATACAGTGTGTACAGTAAAAATAACATTATCTTTGGCCTAGTGTAGTGACGGGAAATTGTATTTCTTTGTCTCCTGAACATTACAGAAAGCAAATACAATGTGTACTGTAAAAAATTACATTATCTCTCGGCTACTGTGGTGCCGAAAAATTGTATTTATCTGGCTCCTGTACATTATAGAAAGCAAATACAGTGTGTACAGTAAAAATTGCATTATCTCTGGGCTTGTGTGGTGCCAAAAAATTGTATTTCTCTGTCTCCTTTACATTATAGAAAGCAAATACAGTATGTACTATCAAAATTACATTATCTCTGGGCTAGTGTGGTGCTGAAAAATTGTATTTCTGTCTCCTGTACATTACAGTAAGCAAATACAGTGTGCATTGTACAAATTACATTATCTCTGGGTTAGTGTGGTGCCGAAAAATTGTATTTTTCTGTCTCCTGTACATCACAGAAAGCAAATACAGTGTGTACTGTAAAAATTACATTATCTCTGGGCTAGTGTGGTGCAGAACGATTGTATTTCTATCTCCAGTACATTATAGAAAGCAAATACAGTGTGTACTGTAAAAATTACATTATCTTTGGGCTAGTATGGTGCGGAACGATTGTATTTCTATCTCCAGTACATTACAGAAAGCAAATACAGTGTGTACTGTAAAAATTACATTATCTCTGGGCTAGTGTGGTGCCGAAAGTTTGTATTTCCATCTCCTGTACATTATAGAAAGCAAATACAGTATGTACTGTAAACATTTAATTATCTCTGTGCTAATGTTGTAGCGAAAAATTGTATTTCTCTGTCTCCTGAACATTATGGCCCGCAAATACAGTGTGTATAGTTAAAATTACATTATCTATGGCTTAGTGTAGTGGCAAAAAATAGTATTTTTCTGTCTCCTGTTCATTACTGCCAGCAAGTACAGTGTGTACAGTAAAAATTACATTATCTCTGGCCTAGTGTGTTGCCGAAAAATTGTATTTCTCTGTATCCTGTACATTACAGAATGCAAATACAGTGTGTACTATAA
This sequence comes from Bufotes viridis, assembly GCA_033119425.1. Taxonomy (NCBI): domain Eukaryota; kingdom Metazoa; phylum Chordata; class Amphibia; order Anura; family Bufonidae; genus Bufotes; species Bufotes viridis. The sequence continues at coordinate 61,854,236 of CM065594.1, read as the reverse complement.
AAATTACATTATCTCTGGGCTAGTGTGGTGCCGAAAAATTGTATTTCTCTGTCTCCTGTACATTACAGAAAGTAAATACAGTGTGTGCTGTAAAAATTACATTATCTCTGGCCTAGTGTGTTGCCGAAAAATTGTATTTCTCTGTCTCCGGTTTATCACAGCCAGCAAATACAGTGTGTACAGTAAAAAATTCATAATCTGTGGCCTAGTGTACTCCTGAAAATCTTTATTTTTCTGTGTTCAGTACATTACAGCAAGCCAATACAGTGTGTACTGTAAAAATAACATTATCTCTGGGCTAGTGTAATGCCGAAAATCTGTATTTTTCTGTATCCAGTACTGTCCTGCATCAGAATACTGTGTCTTTAGCGGACAGTAAAACAATCTGCACCACATCTAAAGACAAAACCATTAATATGAAGAAGGCGAGCACAAAGGGAGGAGGAAGTGGGCGTAATGCTGATGGTGCAAGCAGAGGCCATGGCCCTTAGCGTGATGCTGATGGTGCAAGCAGAGGCCGTGGCCCTGGGCATGATGCTGATGGTGCAAGCAGAGGCCGTGGCCCTGGGCGCAATGAAACTGTGCCTGCTGTCAGTGCACCAGAAAAAACAAAAAAATCCACCGTACCCAGCTTCATGTCCAACTTAGCTGGGTGGCGCAGTACAACACTGTCAGACCAGTTCGGACAGGTAGTCGGTTTGATTACAGAAGATAATGCTTCCAGTCGGTTAAGCACAACCCTCTCTTCCACGAAGTCCAGTCTCTGTAGCCAAGAGTCTGGTCAACTGAATCCTCACTCTGATCTTCCTTCCTCCCACCATGTCGCGTCTGGGCAAACAAGTGATCCCACACTCAGATATTCACATGACCTCTTTTCATCGCCAGTACTTGGTTTGGCTCTCTTGCTAAGCATGCTTGAATAGGAACTTGAGATGTTGTGCCTTGATTCCCAACATCTTGAGCCTTCACAGTCTCAAGAAGATGACGGTGGTTAACTGCAATCATTCGTTCATGAGGTGGATGATGATGAGACACAGTTGGCAATCACTGAGGTGCTGGTTAGGTCAAGTCAGGAGGATGAGCAGTGTGAGGAAGTAGAAGAGGAGGTGATGGACGATGAGGTCACTGACCCAACATGGTTAGGTGAAAATCTGAGCGAGGACAGCAGTACAGAGGGGGAGGGATCCGTAGCACTGCAACAGTCTGGAAGAGGCAGTGGGGTGGCAAAAGGGAAACATCGGCCCACACCAAACAGGCCTGCAACGTTACACCGAGCACCCCCATGCATAAATCTGCCTTGCCAAGGGGTTGGTGTTCCGCAGTATGGCGCTTTTTTGAGGAAAGCACAGATGACAAAAGAGTGGTAGTCTGCACCCTGTGCTGTACCAAAATGAGCCGGGGTGTGAACACTAGCAACCTCACCACCAACAGCATGATCCGCCACATGGTATTCAAGCACCCTAATAAGTGGGCGGAACGCCTGCGTCCACACTTTGCGTCTGAGGGTCCCACCATTGCCTCCTCTTCCCCTGTGTTACGCACTGCTGGCCAATCCTCTGTCAAAGGCGCAGGCCCGGCACTCTGCTCTGATTGGTGTAGGGAGAGGATGCAGCTGCTGTGATGGCAAGATTAGGCAGGGAAGACTCAGCAAAACCACTTAATGAAGTGATCGATCTATAGCTGTGAATCATTTAACTTCATTGCTCACTGGTTTTTAGGCTGCCCATTTTTTTCAGTCACTTTTTTTCTGGGGTGATCGGCTGCCATTTTGTGATCTTTTGGTGCACCAGGACATGTTTTGAGCTGCCACCAAGTTCAACATACATTTTTGGGTACAATAGTAGGCTTTTTTTTGCAATATCCTACATCAGGGGTTGTGTTTATTGTCACACCTTGAAACACAGGATAGAAATTGCTATATTTTATTGAGGGGTGAAATTCAATTGCTGAAATACCAATCCCCTAAATCTGGTGTTCCAGCTGTGACTGGCTAAGTTTAATACAGTACCTCAAAGGATAGATTTTTTTGTGGGGTGAAAATCAGTTGCCAAAATACCAATTCCTTAAATCTGGTGTTCCAGCTCTGGCTGGCTAAATTTAATACTGTCCGTCAAAGGATACATTTTTTTCTGGCGTGAAATTCAATTGCCAAGATACCAATTCCTTAAATCTGGTATTCCAGCTGTGGCTGGCTAAGTTTAATACTGTACGTCAAAGGATATATTTTTTTCTGGGGTGAAATTCAATTGCCAAAATACCAATCCCCTAAATCTGGTGTTCCAGCTGCGGCTAGCTAAGTTTAATACTGTCCGGCAAAGGATAGATTTTTTTTCTGGGGTGAAATTCAATTGCCAAAATACCAACCCCCTAATTCTGGTGTTCCATCTGTAGCTGGCTAAGTTTAATACTGTACGTCAAAGGATAGATTTTTTTGTGGGGTAAAACTAAATTGACAAAATAACAATCCCCTAAATCTGGGGTTCCAGCTGTGGCTGGCCAAGTGTAAGACTGTCCGTCTAAGGATAGATTTTTTTCTGGGGTGAAATTCAATTGCCAAAATACCAATTCCTTAAATCTGGTGTTCTAGCTGTGGCTGGCTAAGTTTAATACTGTCCATCAAAGGATAGATGTTTTTCTGGGGTAAAATTCAATTGCCAAGATACCAATTCCTTAAATCTGGTGTTCCAGCTGTGGCTGGCTAAGTTTAATACTGTACGTCAAAAGATATTTTTTTTTCTGGGGTGAAATTCAATTGCCAAAATACCAATCCCCTAAATCTGGTGTTCCAGCTGCGGCTAGCTAAGTTTAATACTGTCCGTCAAAGAATAGATTTTTTTCTAGGGTGAAATTCAATTGCCAAAATACCAACCCCCTAATTCTAGTGTTCAAGCTGTGGCTGGCTAAGTATAATACTGTCCGTCTAAGAATAGATTTTTTTGTGGGGTGAAATTTAATTGCCAAAATACCAGTCCCCTAAATCTGGTGTTCCAGCTGTGGCTAGCTAAGTTTAATACTTTCCATCTAAGGCTAGATTCTTTTGTGGGGTGAAATTAAATTGCCAAAATACCAATCCCCTAAATCTGGGGTTCCAGCTGTGGCTGGCCAAGTGTAATACTGTCCGTCTAAGGATAGATTTTTTTCTGGGGTGAAATTCAATTGCCAAAATACCAATTCCCTAAATCTGGTGTTCTAGCTGTGGCTGGCTAAGTATAATACTGTCCATCAAAGGATAGATGTTTTTTCTGGGGTAAAATTTAATTGCCAAGATACCAATCCCCATAATCTGGTGTTCCAGCTGTGGCTGGCTAAGTTTAATAATATCTGTCAAAGTATAAATTATTTTGTGGGGTGAAATTTAATTGCCAAAATACCAATCCCCTAAATCTGGTGTTCCAGCTGTGGCTGGCTAAGTTTAATACTGTCCGTCAAAGGATAGATTTTTTTCTAGGGTTAAATTCAATCGCCAAAATACCAATTCCTTAAATCTGGTGTTCCAGCTGTGACTGGCTAAGTTTAATACTGTACGTCAAAGGATAGATTTTTTTGAGGGGTGAAATTCAATTGCCAAAATACTAATCCCCTAAATCAGTGGTTTTAGCTGTTGCTGGCCAAATGTAATGCTGTCTGTAAAAGGATAGATTTTATTTCTGGGGTGAAATTCAATTGCAAAAATACCAATCCCCTATATCTGGTATTCCAGCTTTGGCTGGCTAAGTTTAATACTGTCAGTCAAAGGATAGATTTTTTTCTGGGGTGAAATTCAATTGCCAAAATTCCAATCCCCTAAATCTGGTGATCCAGCTGTGGCTGGCTAAGTTTAATAGTGTCCGTCAAAGGATAGATTTTTTTGTGGACTGAAATTCAATTGCCAAAATACCAATCCCCTAAATCTGGTTTTCCAGATGTGTCTGGCCAAGTGTAATACTGTCCGTCAAAGGATATATTTTTTTGTGGGGTTTAATTCAATTGCCAAAATACCAATCCCCTAAATCTGGGGTTCCAGCTGTGGCTGTCCAAGTGTAATACTGTCCGTGAAATGATAGATTTTTTTCTGGGGGGAAATTCTGTTGCCAAAATACCAATCCCCCAAATCTGGGGTTCCAGCTGTGACTGTCTAAGTGTAATACTGTCCGTCAAAGGATAGATTTTTTTCTGTGGTTAAATAAAATCCCTGAAAAAGAAATCCTAAACATCGGTGCTTTCCGCTGTTCCTCTCCAAGTGTAATTCTGTCCGAAATAGGGTATATTACATTCAGTGTGTCACTGAATCCTCTATATTTGCACACGATACTGTGCATCTCCAAGTGTATTTCTGTCCGTAATAGGGTATATTACACTCAAGGTTTAAATGCAAGTGCTGAAAGCGTAATTCTCTCTATATGCACACGCTATTGGGCATCTCCAAGTGTATTTCTATCCATAAAAGGGTATATTACACTAAGTGTCTAATTACATGTCCTGAAAGCGTATTCCTCTATATTTGCAAACGCTATTGTGCATCTCCAAGTGTAATTCTGTCCGTAAAAGGATACCTTTCAGCCAGTGCCTAAATACTAGGCCTAAAATTGATATTCCCCTAAATCTGTGGTTTCTGCTGTGCCTGTATTAGTGTAATACGGTAAATAAATAGATAGCTAGATAGTGTTAGGTGCCTGTAAAAAAAAAGGCCTTCATTTGAACTCTATGCATTGGGCTAAATAGGTTTTTTCTTATTGTGGTGAACGGTAACAATGAGAAAAACATCTAATAAGGGATGCGGATGCGGTGTTATTGGACCCTCTGGTGCTGGGAAAGGACGTGGCCATTTTGCCACGGCTACAGGTCCTAGTGAATGAATTCAGGTCCCAGTAGTCGTCAGAATCTACAGCGATATTTGTTCGGGCCTCATGCCGTTATAAGAATGGTAAGGTCTGAGCAAGTACAGGCACTAGTCGATTGGGTGGCCGACAGTGGATACAGCAGGTTCACATTATCTCCCACCCAGTCTTCTGCAGAAAGCGCACAGGAGGCGCCTGAAAACCAAGACCATCAGTCTGTCATATCACCCCCATGCATATTAGGGAACCTGTCTAAGCATCAAGTTATGCAGCAGTCTCTTATGCTGTTTGAAGACTCTGCTGGCAGGGTTTCCCAAGGACATCCACCTAGCCCTTCCCCAGCGGTGGAAGACATAGAATGCACTGATGCACAACCACTTATGTTTCCTGATGATGAGGACATGGGAATACCAACTCAGTAGAGTCAGCACGTCTGCGACAACTGCTGTTTCTTTCTGCAGTGTGCAGACTGAACAGGAGGTCAGGGAGGAAGACTGTGTGGAGGACGATGAGGTCCTAAACCCAACATGGAATGAATGTCGTGCCACTGACTTTCAGAGTTCAGAGGAAGAGGCAGTGGTGAGACCGAGCCAACAGCCTAGCAAAGGATGGAGCAGGGTCCTAAAGCAGAAAAGCCGTTGCCAAGAGAGTTCGCCTGCTATTGGCCACCGCCACCAGGGACCGAGCACACCAAAGGCATCTTCAAGGAGTTCCCTGGTATAGCACTTCTTCACACAATGTGCTGACGACAAGATCCCAGTGGTTTGCACACTGTGCCATCAGAGCCTGAAGCGAGGCATTAACGTTCTGAACCTTAGCAAAACCTGCATGACCAGGCATCTACATGCAAAGCATGAACTGCAGTGGAGTAAACACCTTTAAACAAGGAACTCAATCATGCTCCTCCTGCTCCCTCTTCTGCTGCAGCCTCGGCCTCTTCCTCCGCCTTGGGAGGAACGTTGGCACCTGCCGCCCAGCAAACAGAGGATGTGCCTCCAATACCACCACCACCTCCGTCACCAAACATCTCCACCATGTCACACGGCAGCGTTCAGTTCTCCATCTCACAAACCTAGGAGAAAAAGTGCAAATTAACTCCTAGCCACCCTCAAGCCCGGGGCCTGAATGCCAGCATTACTAAACTACTGGCCTTTGAATTGCTGTCATTCAGGCTGGTGGACACAGACAGTTTCAAACAGCTGATGGCTGTGGCTGTCCCACAGTACGTTGTTAGCAGCCACCACTACTTCTCCAAGAGAGCCGTGCCTTCCCTGCACAACCAAGTATCTGATAAAATCAAGTGTGCACTGCGCAACGCCATCTGTGGCAAGGTCCCCTAACCACAGATACGTGGACAAGTAAGCACGGACAGGGACGCTATATCTCCCTAACTGCACACTGGGTAAATGTAGTGGCGGCTGGGCCCCAAGCGTAGAGCTGTTTGGAGCACGTCCTTCCGCCGCCAAGGATCGCAGGGCCTCATTCTTTGCCTCCTGTTGACTCCTCCTCCTACTCGGCTTCCTCCTCCTCTACTTCCATCCGATCATCCGGTCAGCCAAAGACCTTCACCACCAACTTTAGCACAACCCGGGGTAAATGTCAGCAGGCCGTTCTGAAACTCATGTGTTTGGGGGACGGGCACCACACCACGCAGGAGTTATGTTAGGATATAGAACAACAAATCGACGAGTGGTTCCTGCTCCCGGTGAGCCTCAAGCCCGGCCTGGTGGTGTGCGATAATGGGCGAAATCTCGTTGCAGCTCTGGGACTAGGCAGTTTGACGCACTTCCCTTGCCTGGTGCATGTGCTGAATTTGGTGGTGCAGAAATTAATTCACAACAACCCCGACATGTCAGAGCTGCTGCATAAAGTGCGGGCCGTCTGTGCGCGCTTCCAGGGTCCTCATCCTGCCACTGCTCGCCTGTCTGCGCTACAGTGTAACTTCGGCCTTCCCGCTCACCGCCTCATATGCGACGAGTCCACCAGGTGGAACTCCACCTTGCTCATGCTGGAGAGACTGTGAGAGCAGCAGCAGACCATAGTGAAGTTTCAGCTGCAGCACGCACGGGTCAGTCACACTGCGGAACAGCACCACTTCACCACCAATGACTGGGCCTCCATGCAAGACCTGTGTGCCCTGTTGCGCAGTTTCAAGTACTCCACCAACATGGCCAGTAGCGATGATGCCGTTATCAGTATTACAATACCACTTTTATGTCTCCTTGACAAAACACTTAGGGTGATGATGGAAGAGGATGTGGCCCAGGAGGAGGAGGAGAAGGAAGAGGGGTAATTTCTAACACTTTCAGGCCAGTCTTTTAGAAGTGGCTCAGAGGGAGGTTTTTTGCAACGGCAGAGGCCAGGTACAAATTTGGCCAGCCACGGCCCACTACTAGAGGACGAGGATGAGGAGGAGGTGGAGGAGAATGAGGATGAAGCATGTTTACAGCTGGATGGCACCCAACGCAGCTTGGGCACATAACTGGTGCATGGCTGGGGAGAAACGGAGGACAACGACGATACGCCTCCCACAGAGGACAGCTTGTCCTTACCTCTGGGCAGTCTGGCACACATGAGCGACTACATACTGCAGTGCATGCGCAACAACAGCAGAGTTGTCAACATTTTAACGTGTGCTGACTACTGGGTGGCCACCCTGCTGGATCCCCAGTACAAAGACAACGTGCCCACCTTAATTCCCACACTGGAGTGTGATAGGAAAATGCGCGAGTACACGCGCACACTGGTAGACGCTGTCCAGAGAGTATTCCCAACTGACACGGGGGACAAGTGGAAGCCCAAGGCGAAGGCAGAGGAGGAGCAAGAGGTCAACAACGCAGCTGTGACACGGACAGCTCCTCTGAGGGCAGGGTTAGCATGGCCGAGATGAGGAAAATTTTTGTCACCGCGCCACAGCAAACCGCACCATCAGCTAATACGGAACGTGTTAGCAGGAGATATTATTTCAACATGGTGGAACAGTACGTGTGCACATGCCTCCAACTACTGACTGATGGTTCGGCCCCATTCAACTTCTGGGTCTCCAAATTGTCCACATGGCCAGAGCTAGCCTTTTTATGCCTTGGAGGTGCTGGCCTGCCCTGCGGCCAGTGTATTGACTGAACGTGTATTTAGCACGGCCGGGGGCGTCATTACAGACAAACGCAGCCGCCTGTCCACAGCCAACGTGGACAATCTGATATTCATAAATATGAACCAGGCATGGATCCCACAGGACCTGCCCATCCCTTGTGCAGATTAGACATTCATAACTGCCTCACCCTCAACTATACATTCTTGTACTCCAGGGCACTTCTTTATTGAATCCTCTTTTTTTAATTGTACCATTATGTTGGGGGCAACACCAAGTTGAATGAACCTCTCCTCTGTCTGGGTGCCAGGGGCCTACATTTCAGCTAATTGCCTGCTGCTTTGGTGCGTGAATTAACCTCTTTTTGCTGTCAAATGACCTCTCCTCTGTCTGGGTGTCAGGGGCCTAAAATTCTGTTAATCGTCTGCTTCTTTGCGGGTGACATGAAGCCTGATTTTCTGCTATGGGACCTCTCTCCTCTGTCTGGGTGCTGGGGCCTAAATAACTGAAAGTAGCCTGTTCCATTGGTGGGTAACATGATGCCTGTTTTGCTGCTTTCGGACCTCTCTCCTCTGTCTGGGTACTGGGACTTAAGTTACTGAAAGTGGCCTGTTCTATTGGTGGGTAACATGATGCCTGTTTTGCTGCTATGGGACCTCTCACCTCTGTCTGGGTGCTGGGGCTTAAATTACTAAAAGTGGCATGTTCCAATGGTGGGTAACATGATGCCTCTTTTGCTGCTATGGGACCTTTCTCTTCTGTCTGGGTGCCAGGGGCCTACATTTCAGATAATCGCCTGTTGCTTTGGTGGGTGACATTATCCTCTTTTTTATGTCGAATGACCTCTACTCTGTCTGGGTGTCAGGGGCCTATATGTCGCTTAATCATTTGTTGTCTTGCTGGGAGACATTAAACTCTTTTTACTGTCAAATTACCTCTCCTCTGTCTGGGTGTCAGGGGCCTACATAAATCATAATGTCCTGTTCCATTGCAGGTTGCCCTAAGGCCTGTGTTGCTGTTACGGGACCGCTCTACTCTTTGCGGGTGCCATGGTCCTCCTGAATTAGTAAATGAGGCCTATGGCACTGCTGGGTGAAATCAATACTGATTTGGCATGATTTTAGTCTCCTCTTTGTGTGTCCCGTGGGCCTGAATGTTTGAATGAGGCCCGTGGCCCTGCAGGCAGACATGATTCATTCTTGGCTGTGATGACAACTTCAATTCCCATGTATGTTTGCCATTGGCCTTAGTCTGTGAGTGAGGCCTGTGACACTGCTGGCAGACATGAATCCTTCTTGGCTGTGATGTGAACTTCAACTCCCATGTATGGTTGCCATGGCCCTGAGTCTGTGAATGAGGCCTGTGGCACTGCAGGTAGACATGAATCCTTTTTGGCTGTCATGAGAACTTCAACTCCCATAGCATTCCCACCTGACGCCAATCCAACCTCGTATTCCACCTCCTCCAGGCTGCCAATTGATATTGGTTAATTTTTATTTCTTTTATTATATTTTAAGTCATTTCCCTATCCACATTTGTTTGCAGGGGATTTACCTACATTTGTATGCCTTTTGCAGCTCTCTAGTCCATTTCAGGGCTATTTTACAGCCTTTTTAGAGCCCAAAAGTTCGGGTCCCTTGACTTCAATGGAATTCGGGTTCGGGGTCAAGTTCGGGTCGAGTTCGTAACCCGAACATCCAGGTGTTAGCTCAACTCTACCTGTAGTCCATCACTGCAATGTTTTATGGGGTTCTCTAGGCTTCAGGCCCTCACCTCCAATGCTTTATACCATCTCCTCACTTGTAGGCCATTACTGCAATGTTTTATGGGGTTCTCTAGGCTTTAAGCCCTCACCTTCAATGTTTTATACCATTCTGCTCACCTGTAGGCCATCACTGCAATGATTTATGGGGTTCGCTAGGCTTCAGGCCCTCACCTCCAATGGTTTACACTGTCTGCTCATCTGTAGGCCATCACTGCAATGATTTATGGGGTTTGCTAGGCTTCAGACCCTCACATCTAATGTTTTATATGTTCTGCTCACCTGTAGGCCATCACTGCAATGTTTTATCGGGTTCGCTCACCTTTAGGCCCTCACTACAATTTTTATTGGGTCCACTCACCTTCAGGCCCTAAACTATAAAAGGCCATCATTGATCATTTTTCAAGGGTGTGTATGATGCCCTCCATTATGTGTAATAAAGGGTGTATTGGAGTGACGATTCCTTGTCATTTTTTCTGGCCCTTTCACTTAGTGCATAGGCTTTATGAGTGCAGCAGTGTACCTGAACAATTGTAGCACCATGTGAATGAGGCCCTCCTTTATGTGATATAAAGGCTGTAATGAAGTGCTTCTTCCTTGTAATTTTTGGCAGCATTTGCACTGCATATACAATTGAATATCCGTTGCTTGGCTGCCAAATGTGCGGGGAGGAGACACGTGCATTTCACTCGAGCACACGTGGTACTCAGCCAAGTACCTCCATGGGCCAAGTACCTCCATGGGCCAAGCATAGCGATGCTCAAGCCGAACCGGTACTCGGCTGAGCATGCTCACTCATCACTACTCACAACTAAAAGGCAGTGCACTTCTAGTCTCTGTGGATCTAAACAGGACTTGCAGTATAACATAAATTACAGTATGCAACAAAAAGTTTTTGTCTCAGAGTAGAGTAACACCTTTCTTTGAGACTCCAAAAAGAGTTTGAGTTGTCCACTATACCCAGGATAAAAAATAATTAGAGATTAGCAACGTCAAAGTCACTGTAGTTCTCCATCTTTGCCTGACCACCTTCCCAATAGAGAATACAAATTGTATACAGCCAGTCTTGCGTCTGTTTTCTTCTGTGTTCTTCATATGTTAGTGTTTTTGACTGAAAGGGGTTTTGACTTTCAGCAAGCTTGGTCTGAGATAGCATCCATAGTTATAAGTGTATATGGAACAAGCATCTGTGAGCAAGATGCCAAAGCAAGGTGGACTGATCTGGAGAAAAGCATTCCGAGGGTGCAGCCTGGCAGTGTTGAGAATATCCAGTGTTACAGACTTTTTTAATGCATGTGGAAAGATTATTTATGTAAATGTATGTGGGACTGAACTATATCTGTCCAGGATGGTCTAGATTGGATGGATTATTTGTACCTGTAGTTAGTTTTTTTCATTCTGTTTGATGGTGTGTTTCCTGTGAATTGCATTTATGGTGGTGAACAGTAGAGTACGTTAATGTAGATTCACCTTGACTAAGTAGTGTACATTGTGTTATTTTGTGAGTTATATTGCATTAATTATTCATTTAAAATGTTAGCCATCATTTTCAGAGAAGTTGCTGTTCTCTGACATTTTAATTACTATTGTCCAAAATAAGCTCTCTAGTGGCCAACCAATTTCAAGACATGAAATTCTAATGCGACCAGAAAGTCAGAAAATGGCATTATTTTCTTTTACTCTTGTTTATTATTCATATCCTGGACTTTGCAAGTGGTACAGTGTCCTGGTGAATAACACATCACCAATTTCAAAGGTCACATGGAGTTATGTATATATCCTCATGATTTAAATAATAATTCTATCATTTCAAAGGTTTAGAGCCGACATAAAGAAATATGTATGGAGCCTAAACGTGGAGGCTCCATGGGGCCCTGGTTCTTTTCCCTTATACAAATATGTCCTTGAGATTATTACTTGACATAACTAGAGATGAGCGAATTTCTCAAAATTTAATTTGTCTGGTTCGCAAAATTTTCCTTGAAAATTTGCTTTAATCCGAATTTATTCGTGGTAAATCACGTTAAAAACGTCTATTCCTGGGCTGCAGAGAACCTTTATAGGGTTGTAGAACACTGTGCCTAGCAGTAACATGCATAGGGAGTGTGTTTTGGTAGTGAAATAATATTGTGAGTCAGTATGACATGCAGATGACAGGCATTGCTATTAGAATCACAGCTCACTTCATTTATTTGGGCAGTCACGGGGCCAAAACTGTCCAAATAACTAAAGTATGATCTCAGCATTACAGGTTGTGTGAAGAAGAAGCACACTCCTTTTACACTGTCGTCAGTTGATTCCACATAGATGTCTACAGAACCTGTTCTATTAAACGCTCATACAAGTAGAGCCCCTCCCCCCATTAACAATGTAGACCACCTTAACAATGTTGTCTTTATTAGTTTAACTAGAGCCCTCTATGGCCCAGACAGCCATGTGGTAATTGAACATAGTACGGCTACGTCACAAGTACCACACAAGCATGTCGTTTTGTTGTGCCCTGCAGTCACAGACACAGGGAGCTCACACAGGGGCACAACTGAGGACTGAGGGGCACAAGGAAAACACAGAGCTGATAGTGGGAACTCACAGGTCAGTGACCATCAGTACTTGAGGGCAGTGCAGAGTTGCTACAATAAGAGTGTGACCCCCAGCAGCCCTGCACCCCCTTCTCCACAGACATTGCTGCATGCTTCTTTCTAGATGGACTTACCAGGTGCTTTAATAGGAAGGTCCTGGGTCAGAGCCTGTGGGTCAGATGCAACAGAAGACCCAGTCACTCAGTCTGATGTTTGGGCATTGCAGCCTAGAGAAAATGCAGGCAAAGGCCGCGGGGTTATGTTTCCTCCACCCACACAGAACGTCCTGATGCTGGCCTGTCACTGAGCTCTGGTGAGACTGGGGGGTGATACTTATATATCCAACAGCAGAGGGACCATAATGCATGGCATTATGGGTGATATCACCTTCCCAGAGTTCCTTTCTCCATGTCCTCACACGTGCAGCAGCCATTTTAGGAAAAAATGTGATTCGTTACCACAAATCGCGAGGAAGTTCGGATTCGATGCGAGTTGAATAATTCCTTAAATTCGGATCAAATTATACTTCATCAGCTTCGATTCGCTCATCTCTAGACATAACCATTATATGGCAAAGGTCCCTATTAAGTCTGTCCTCCTCAGACGGCATGTGTTGGACATCTATTCTTAAAGTATTGTGTAAATTATTGTGGTACAAATACTTCTAATTAAGTTTGAAGCCAGATAGGGACAGGATAGCAAACTAAAACTGAGAATGCTAATTATTTCTATGAGTTTGGAAAACCCACAATACATTCTATAGGATGTTGGAATATTTTTGTATGGACATTGGCATTTTGGATTGGACATCCATGAATGGTTCTTAATAAAACTCTGCATTGACTGCAGTGTGTAATTGCCATTTTTTTTTCATTTTTCCCAAGCTTTAATAGACTTTCCTATACCATTTTAGTTAAAGTATTTTCCGAGACTCCCGTGAGCACCATGGCCTTCTCCCTGCTCCCAAGCACAGCAGATGAGAACCATCATCAAAAGTTTCATGGGGAAAAATGTATATTATAAGAAAGTTTTTATCAAACTCAGACAACTTGTTAAAATTGTTTTACAGTAGGTATGAAAACACAAAAACAATCACAAAGTCTCTTGTTTAATATACAAGTTAAAACACGTAAGACAGTTAAATAATTTCTAGTAGGTTGTTTTAGTTTAATGATATCCACAGAAATTGTAATTGCAATGACGTTTCCCTCAGTTCCTGGATACCCACCAGTTTTTTAATGTATTCTTCTAAAGTGCCTTTTATGTCTACCAGGCTTAGAAAAGCAATTGCCTTGTACACATCAAGTAGGAATCATCAAAAAGTTTATTCAGAAACTAAACAAAGCCTGGAATAGAAAGCTCTATACTTGCAGGTCTCTACAGGCATTAATTTTATAAATACTAACACAATGAGAACTTTCATTTGTTCCTGTGACTTTTTTATTATCACCAGTCAGCACATCTAGGATCTCTGTTCTTAATCTTTAATTGTTTTATTTATCGTAAGTGGCGCAATCTGTGCCACAAACTATTTGACTCTGGAAGAATTGCTGTGTGTAGACAGAAAAAGAACACTGTACACTGCACAACATGATATTATAACATGAGCACAAAGTTAAAAGAAAAGTAAATTATTTGATCTCGGGAGTAACTGATACTTAAAATAAATAATATATTATCGCTGATTTTCATAGTCATGCAGAATCCACTACAAAATACTCAATAAGTCCCTTTTGAAAATAATTTTTAGCATTGTCAGAGTCTGTGGATGATCTCTGCCATACCCAAATGCATGTGTATAGTATCAAAAAGTAGAAAGCTTGTATTGACTTACCATGATAATTATTGCTGCTTTAATTCTGGACATATTTCAAGAGGTTTTTCCACCACGTCGTACATACTATAGAGGTAGACTTAGTAGCTGCTATGGACCACTAGCATAGAGGGGCTTGGATAACCCTGGATTGTCCATTTCACATTACTATTCTATCTGATGAACCTTAGCAAAACTTCCCTTAGCAACCAAAGAGGTTGCCCAAAGGTCACCAGGAGGTATCTTTGAGCAGGAGACAGACACCTGGCCGTACTGTCCTAAATGAAAAACTATAAGATTTAGTCCATTTTGATTTTTACTGTGAGGCCCCTTTTAATTTTATGTATGCAACTGTGCAGAGATATTGATAGGTTTTCAAGGGGTCTCATCCATTCTTTTCTATTTTGTCTTCTAAATGCAAACTGCTACACATCCTGATCCTGATTAGAGTTGAGCGAACACCTGGATGTTCGGGTTCGACGAGTTCGGCCGAACTTTCGAAAAATGTTCGGGTTCGGGATCCGAACTCGACCCGAACTTCATCCCGAACCCGAACCCCATAGAAGTCAATGGGGACCCGAACTTTTGGGCACTAAAAAGGCTGTAAAACACACCCGGAAAGGGCTAGAGGGCTGCAAAAGGCAGCAAAATGTAGTTAAATCCCCTGCAAACAAATGTAGATAGGGAAATGATGAGTTAACATAAAATAAATAAAAATTAAACAATATTAATTGGAGTGAGGTCCCATAGCACAGAATCAGGCTTCAAGTCACCCACCAATGGAGAAGGTCACTTACTATTATTTTGACCACAGCACCCAGACAAAGGAGAGAGGTCCCACAGCAGAGAACCAGGCATCATATCACCCACCACAGGAGTAGGCCACCATTTAGTTACTTTGACCCCTACACCCAGACGGAGGAGAGAGGTTACACAGCAGAGAATCAGGCATTTAGATCACCCACCACAGGAGTAGGCCACCATTGAATCAGACCCCGGCAACCATGTCAGATGGCACAAGCATAAGCTTTATATCAATCAGCACAGGAGAAGGCGACTTTGACAGACTTTGACCCCTACACCCGGACGGAGGAGAGAGGTTTCAAAGCAGAGAATCAGGCATTTAGATCACCCACCACAGGAGTAGGCCCCAATTTAATGGGACCCCGGCAACCATGTCAGATGGCACAACCATCAGCTTCATATCAATCAGCACAGGAGAAGGCGACTTTGAAAGACTTTGACCCCTACACCCAGACGGAGGAGAGAGGTTTCACAGCAGAGAATCAGGCATTTAGATCACCCACCACAGGAGTAGGCCCCCATTGAATCAGACCCTGGCAACCATGTCAGATGGCACAACCATCAGCTTTATATCAATCAGCACAGGAGAAGGCGACTTTGAAAGACTTTGACCCCTACACCCAGATGGAGGAGAGAGGTTTCACAGCAGAGAATCAGGCATCATATCAACCACCACAGGAGAAGCCACCATTTAGTTACTTTGACCCCTGCACCCAGGAAGAGGAGAGAGACACCACAGCACATATTCTGGCATCATATCAGCCACCACAGGAGAAGCCACCATTGAGTTACTTTGACCCCTGCACCCAGGAAGAGGAGAGAGGCACCACAGCACATATTCTGGCATCATACTAACCACCACAGGAGAAGCCACCATTGAGTTACTTTGACCCCTGCACCCAGGAAGAGGAGAGAGGCCCCACAGCACATATTCTGGCATCATACTCAACCACCACAGGAGAAGCCACCATTGAGTTACTTTGACCCCTGCACCCAGGAAGAGGAGAGAGGCCCCACAGCACATATTCTGGCATCATACTAACCACCACAGGAGAAGCCACCATTGAGTTACTTTGACCCCTGCACCCAGGAAGAGGAGAGAGGCCCCACAGCACATATTCTGGCATCATATCAGCCACCACAGGAGAAGCCACCATTGAGTTACTTTGACCCCGCACCCAGGAAGAGGAGAGAGGCACCACAGCACATATTCTGGCATCATATCAGCCACCACAGGAGAAGCCACCATTGAGTTACTTTGACCCCTGCACCCAGGAAGAGGAGAGAGGCCCCACAGCACATATTCTGGCATCATACTAACCACCACAGGAGAAGCCACCATTGAGTTACTTTGACCCCTGCACCCAGGAAGAGGAGAGAGGCCCCACAGCACATATTCTGGCATCATATCAGCCACCACAGGAGAAGCCACCATTGAGTTACTTTGACCCCTGCACCCAGGAAGAGGAGAGAGGCCCACAGCACATATTCTGGCATCATACTAACCACCACAGGAGAAGCCACCATTTAGTTACTTTGACCCCTGCACCCAGGAAGAGGAGAGAGACACCACAGCACATATTCTGGCATCATATCAGCCACCACAGGAGAAGCCACCATTGAGTTACTTTGACCCCTGCACCCAGGAAGAGGAGAGAGGCCCCACAGCACATATTCTGGCATCATACTAACCACCACAGGAGAAGCCACCATTGAGTTACTTTGACCCCTGCACCCAGGAAGAGGAGAGAGGCCCCACAGCACATATTCTGGCATCATACTAACCACCACAGGAGAAGCCACCATTGAGTTACTTTGACCCTGCACCCAGGAAGAGAGAGAGGCCCCACAGCACATATTCTGGCATCATACTAACCACCACAGGAGAAGCCACCATTGAGTTACTTTGACCCCTGCACCCAGGAAGAGGAGAGAGGCCCCACAGCACATATTCTGGCATCATATCAGCCACCACAGGAGAAGCCACCATTGAGTTACTTTGACCCCCGCACCCAGGAAGAGGAGAGAGGCACCACAGCACATATTCTGGCATCATATCAGCCACCACAGGAGAAGCCACCATTGAGTTACTTTGACCCCGCACCCAGGAAGAGGAGAGAGGCACCACAGCACATATTCTGGCATCATATCAGCCACCACAGGAGAAGCCACCATTGAGTTACTTTGACCCCGCACCCAGGAAGAGGAGAGAGGCACCACAGCACATATTCTGGCATCATATCAGCCACCACAGGAGAAGCCACCATTGAGTTACTTTGACCCCTGCACCCAGGAAGAGGAGAGAGGCCCCACAGCACATATTCTGGCATCATATCAGCCACCACAGGAGAAGCCACCATTTAGTTACTTTGACCCCTTCACCCAAACAGAGGAGAGAGGTTCCACATCAGAGAATCAGGCATCATATCAACCACCACAGGAGTAGGCCACAATTTAGTTTATTTGACCCCTGCACCCAGGAAGAGGAGAGAGGCCCCACAGCACATATTCTGGCATCATATCACACACCACAGGAGAAGGCCTCTTTCAGTGATTTAGGCCTTTGGACCCAGACAGAGGAGAGAGGTCAGAGATTAGCTTCATATCCCCCAGCACAGCAGAAGACCGCTTTATTTGACTTAGGCCTCAGCACCCAGACAGAAGACAGAGGTAGCATGGCAGAGGTTATGGCTTCATGTCACCCGTTAGTTTAACCGGCCACTTTCATCTGGTTAGGCCCGGCGCCCAGACAGAGAAGAGTTTCATTCAACTGTGGGTTTCATAAAATTTGTATCAAATAAAGAAGTGGCCCGTAGCACAACAAGACATGTTTTAGGCAGTTAATAAGGACTACTCTGCACAAGGGAGGGACAGGTCCTGTGGGATCCATGCCTGGTTCATCTTTATGAAGGTCAGCTTGTCCACGTTGGCTGTGGACAGGCGGCTGCGCTTGTCAGTAATGGCGCCCCCTGCCGTGCTGAATACGCGTTCAGATAAAACGCTGGCCGCCGGGCAGGAAAGCACCTCAAGGCATAACATGCTAACTCTGGCCACGTGGACAATTTCGAAACCCAGTAGTTGAATGGGGCCGAACCATCCGTCAGGATGTGGAGGGTGTGCAGACATACTGTTCAACCATGTTAGTGAAATGCTGCCTCCTGCTAACACGTTCCGTATCAGGTGTCGGTGCAGATAGCTGTGGCGTGGAGACAAAACTTTTCCACATTTCTGCCATGCTAACCCTGCCCTCAGATGAGCTGGCCGTGACACAGCTGCGTTGGCGACCTCTTGCCCTCCTCTGCCTTCACCTTCCACCTGTTCCCCTGTGACATGTGGGAATGCTCTCAAGAGCGCCTCTATCAGCGTGCGCTTGTACTCGCGCATCTTACGGTCGCGCTCCAGTTCAGGAATTAAAGTGGGCACATTGTCTTTATACCGGGGATCCAGCAGGGTGGCCACCCAGTAGTCTGCACACGTTAAAACGTGGGCAACTCTGCTGTCGTTGCGCAGGCATTGGAGCATATATTCGCTCATGTGGGCCAGGCTACCCATGGGTAAGGACAAGCTGTCCTCTGTGGGAGGCGTATCGTCATCGTCCACCGTATCCCCCAGCCACGCACCAGTGATGGGCCTGGGCTGCCACCCCGCTGTGAACTTGCGTCATCCTCGTCCCCCTCCACCTCCTCCTCCTCATCCTCCTCGTCCTCCAGTACAGTGCCTTGGCTGGCGACTTGTGAACCTGTCCTCTGCTGCTTAAACAAACCTCCCTCTGAGCCACTTCGAACAGACTGGCCCGAAAGTGTTAGAAGCGAGCCCTCATCCTCCTCCTCCTCCTCCACCTGGGCCACCTCCTCTAACATCATTGCCCTAAGTGTTTTCTCAAGGAGACATAGAAGTGGTATTGTAACGCTGATAACAGTGTCATCGCCACTGGCCATGTTGGTGGAGTACTCGAAACAGCGCAGCAGGGCACACAGGTCTCGCATGGAGGCCCAATCATTGGTGGTGAAGTGGTGCTGTTCGGCAGTACGACTGACGCGGCGTGCTGCAGCTGAAACTCCACTATGGCCTGCTGCTGCTCGCACAGTCTCTCCAGCATGTGCAAGGTGGAGTTCCACCGGGTGGGCACGTCGCATATGAGGCGGTGAGCGGGAAGGCCGAAGTTCCGCTGTAGCGCAGACAGGCGAGCAGCGGCAGGATGTGAGCGGCGGAAGCGCGCACAGACGGCCCGCACTTTATGCAGCAGCTCTGACATGTTGGGGTAGTGGTGAATGAACCTCTGCACCACCAAGTTCAGCACATGCGCCAGGCAAGGGATGTGCGTCAAACCGGCTAGTCCCAGAGCTGCCACGAGATTTCGCCCATTATCGCATACCACCAGGCCTGGCTTGAGGCCCACCGGCAGAAACCACTCGTCGGTCTGTTGTTCAATACCCCGCCACAACTCCTGCGCGGTGTGGGGCCTGTCCCCCAAACATATGAGTTTCAGAATGGCCTGCTGACGTTTACCCGGGCTGTGCTGAAGTTGGTGGTGAAGGTGTGTGGCTGACCGGATGAGCTGGTGGAAGCAGTGGAGGAGGAAGCCGAGTAGGAGGAGGAGGCTACAGGAGGCAGAGAATGATGCCCCTGCGATCCTAGGGGTGGAAGGACGTGCGCCAAGGAACTGTCCGCCGGGGGCCCAGCCGCCACTACATTCATCCAGTGTGCAGTTAGTGAGATATAGCGTCCCTGGCCGTGCTTACTGGTCCACGTATCTGTGGTTAGGTGGACCTTGCCACAAATGGCGTTGCGCAGTGCACACTTGATTTTATCGGACACTTGCATGTGCAGGGAAGGCACGGCTGTCTTGGAGAAGTAGTGGCGGCTGGGAACCACATACTGCGGGACAGCCATGGCCATCAGCTGTTTGAAGCTGTCTGTGTCCACCAGCCGGAATGACAGCATTTCAAAGGCCAGCAGTTTAGAAATGCTGGCGTTCAGGCCAAGGGCTCGAGGGTGACTCGGGGAATTTGCGCTTCCTCTCTAAGGTTTGAGATATTGAGAGCTGAACGCTGCTGTGTGATATAGTGGAGGCGCTAGTTGACGGTGGCGGTGGTGGTGGTGTCGGTGGCACATCCTCTGTTTGCTGCTCGGCAGGTGGCAGCATTCCTCTCGAGGCGGAAGCCGAGGCAGCAGCGGTAGAGGGAGCAGGGGGAGCCTCAGCGAGTGCCTGGTTTTTAAGGTGTGTACCCACTGCAGTTCATGCTTTGCATGTAGATGCCTGGTCATGCAGGTTGTGCTGAGGTTCAGAACGTTAATGCCTCGCCTCAGGCTCTGATGGCAGAGCGTGCAAGTCACTCGGGTCTTGTCGGTAGGACATTGTTTAAAGAAGTGCCATGCCAGGGAACTCTTTGAAGCTGCCTTTGTGGGGCTGGGTCCCTGTTGGCGATGTCCAGTAGCAGGCGAACTCTGGGGCGGCGGCTCGTCTGCTTTGGCCCCCTGCTCCCTCTTTGGCTTCGCTGTTGTCTCGGTCTCACCACTACCTCTTCCTCTGAACTGTGAAAGTCATCGCCACGACCTTCAGTCCATGTGGGGTCTAAGACCTCATCGTCCTCTGCATCGTCTTCCACCCAGTCTCCCTCCTGACCTCCTCCTGTTCAGTCTGCACACTGCAAAAGACGCGGCAGTGGGCACCTGTGTTTCGTCATCATCAGAGAGTCGGTGACTCTGCTGTGGTGGTATTCCCATGTCCTCTTCATCTGGAGACATAAGTGGTTGTGCGTCAGTGCATGGTATGTCTTCCTCCACTGGGGAAGGGCTAGGTGGGCGCCCCTGGGAAACCCTGGAAGCAGAGTCTTCAAACAGAAGAAGAGACTGCTGCATAACTTGTGGCTCAGACCGTTTCCCTGATATGCTTGGGGGTGATGTGACAGACTGATGGGCTTGGTTTTCAGGTGCCACCTGTGCGCTTTCCGCATGAAGACTGGGTGGAAGACCATGTGGTGAACGTGCTGGAAGCACTGTCGGCCACCCAATCGATTAATGCCTGTACCTGCTCAGGCCTTACCATCCTAAGAGCGGCATTGGGCCCCACGAGATATTGCGGTACATTCTGCCGGCTAGTTGAGGGAGTTCGTTCCCTACTGTGTGCGCCTGGGGCCGAGCGGCCACGTCCTCTACCAGCAACAGAGGCTCCACGGACACCACCACGACCGCGTCCTCGTCCCTTAATAGTATTTTCTTCATTGTTGCGATTCAACTCGCACCACAATGAAATATATTATTTTTATAAGCAAAATCCCCTCACTGGAATACTTTCAGTCTTTTGACTGTATGGATTACAGATGGAATGACTGTTATATGTGAGTACCGCTTTCTTTGACAGATTCTAGTATGGGTACATATATGTTTTCCCAACCCCAGCACATTAGTTTGCTAATTCCAGATGTATGAAACGCAGGCCTAACTGTATCTAGTATATTGAACGCCAGATAAACTAACTTGGCCTTTTTAAATAAAAAAATTCCCTCACTGGAATACTTTCAGTCTTTTGACTGTATGGATTACAGATGGAATGACTGTTATATGTGAGTACCGCTTTCTTTGACAGATTCTAGTATGGGTACATATATGTTTTCCCAACCCCAGCACATTAGTTTGCTAATTCCAGATGTATGAAACGCAGGCCTAACTGTATCTAGTATATTGAGCGCCAGATAAACTAACTTGGCCTTTTTAAATAAAAAAAAATTCCCTCACTGGAATACTTTCAGTCTTTTGACTGTATGGATTACAGATGGAATGACTGTTATATGTGAGTACCGCTTTCTTTGACAGATTCTAGTATGGGTACATATATGTTTTCCCAACCCCAGCACATTAATTTGCTAATTCCAGATGTATGAAACGCATGAGCCTAACTGTATCTAGTATATTGAGCGCCAGATAAACTAACTTGGCCTTTTTAAATAAAAAAAATTCCCTCACTGGAATACTTTCAGTCTTTTGACTGTATGGATTACAGATGGAATGACTGTTATATGTGAGTACCGCTTTCTTTGACAGATTCTAGTATGGGTACATATATGTTTTCCCAACCCCAGCACATTAGTTTGCTAATTCCAGATGTATGAAAGCATGAGCCTAACTGTATCTAGTATATTGAGCATCAGATAAACTAACTTGGCCTTTTTAAATAAAAAAAATTCCCTCACTGGAATACTTTCAGTCTTTTGACTGTATGGATTACAGATGGAATGACTGTTATATGTGAGTACCGCTTTCTTTGACAGATTCTAGTATGGGTACATATATGTTTTCCCAACCCCAGCACATTAGTTTGCTAATTCCAGATGTATGAAACGCAGGCCTAACTGTATCTAGTATATTGAGCGCCAGATAAACTAACTTGGCCTTTTTTAAATAAAAAAATTCCCTCACTGGAATACTTTCAGTCTTTTGACTGTATGGATTACAGATGGAATGACTGTTATATGTGAGTACCGCTTTCTTTGACAGATTCTAGTATGGGTACATATATGTTTTCCCAACCCCAGCACATTAGTTTGCTAATTCCAGATGTATGAAACGCAGGCCTAACTGTATCTAGTATATTGAGCGCCAGATAAACTAACTTGGCCTTTTTAAATAAAAAAATTCCCTCACTGGAATACTTTCAGTCTTTTGACTGTATGGATTACAGATGGAATGACTGTTATATGTGAGTACCGCTTTCTTTGACAGATTCTAGTATGGGTACATATATGTTTTCCCAACCCCAGCACATTAATTTGCTAATTCCAGATGTATGAAACGCAGGCCTAACTGTATCTAGTATATTGAACGCCAGATAAACTAACTTGGCCTTTTTAAATAAAAAAATTCCCTCACTGGAATACTTTCAGTCTTTTGACTGTATGGATTACAGATGGAATGACTGTTATATGTGAGTACCGCTTTCTTTGACAGATTCTAGTATGGGTACATATATGTTTTCCCAACCCCAGCACATTAATTTGCTAATTCCAGATGTATGAAACGCAGGCCTAACTGTATCTAGTATATTGAACGCCAGATAAACTAACTTGGCCTTTTTTAAATAAAAAAATTCCCTCACTGGAATACTTTCAGTCTTTTGACTGTATGGATTACAGATGGAATGACTGTTATATGTGAGTACCGCTTTCTTTGACAGATTCTAGTATGGGTACATATATGTTTTCCCAACCCCAGCACATTAATTTGCTAATTCCAGATGTATGAAACGCAGGCCTAACTGTATCTAGTATATTGAACGCCAGATAAACTAACTTGGCCTTTTTTAAATAAAAAAATTCCCTCACTGGAATACTTTCAGTCTTTTGACTGTATGGATTACAGATGGAATGACTGTTATATGTGAGTACCGCTTTCTTTGACAGATTCTAGTATGGGTACATATATGTTTTCCCAACCCCAGCACATTAATTTGCTAATTCCAGATGTATGAAACGCAGGCCTAACTGTATCTAGTATATTGAACGCCAGATAAACTAACTTGGCCTTTTTAAATAAAAAAAATTCCCTCACTGGAATACTTTCAGTCTTTTGACTGTATGGATTACAGGTGGACTGGTATTAGTAGGGGTGACACAAGCACACCCAAGTCCCTGATGTAGGATTTCTATGGCACAGACCACTATTACAAGTGATTAATGGACGTTGGGAGAGATTGTGCTGCAGCACTAGTCCCAAGATGGCCGCCGCCTATCAGCCCAGTAACATGTGCCACAAAATGGTCTGCACAACCTTTAAAAAAATAGCCTTGGACTGTGCTGCTAAATCGCTATTGGTCTGAATCCCAGGTGTAGATGTCTGACTTGTTTGGAGCTTTGGAATGCACACTGTGGCAGCTTCTGCTGCAGCATTACAAGTCGCAAAATGGCGGCCGGCGGTCAGCCCAGGTACATGTGGATGGAAAAATCACTCTGGCCACTCTAAAAATAGCCAATCCCTATCAAAAAAGCAGCTCAGCTGCAGTTGTTCAGATGAATCACAGGTGGAGGAGAGAAATTTGCTTCCAGTTATTCAATTATCCCTGCCTATTCTCGCCCTAGCATCAGCTGCGTCTATCCCTGTTCTATTCACATCGGGAGTGAGCACGTCCCGACGTGCGCACAAGCTTATAAAGAGGCTGAGTCACATGCTGCACTCGGCCAATCACAGCCTTGCCAATAGTAGGCATGGCTGCGATGGCATCTTAGGGCAAGTAGTATGATGCATGTTGATTGGCTGCTTTGCAGCCTTTCAAAATGCGCCTAAATACATGCCGAACGACGAACCCGAACCCGAACTTTTTTGAAAATGTCCGGGTTCGGGTCCGGGTCCCGGACACCCCAAAATTCGGTACGAACCCGAACGATGCTCGAACTGTTCGCTCAACACTAATCCTGATAAATCAATTCTAACAATTTTAACTAAGTTTTTTTTTTCCACATAGCTTTACATAATGATATAGTATCTACACATACTGCAGTTGAAAAAAAAAATTACCATCAAGTTTATCAAAGAGATAGGAGAGTGAAGGAAAAAGGTAGAATTCCTTATTGATACATAACATAATTAATTTTCACTTATGCAATCTAGTGTTGAGAACATGGGTTGGAAAATGAAAGGCAGTCTAATCTCTTTACAGGATAGAACTTCAGAAAGAACCAAGATATTGTGCTGCCCAATTTTGTAGCAATATCATGTTCAGAGAAAGAGTTGGTATAGTACAATACCAATTCGCCATTTAAAAGTTCACAGATAATGCATTTTGGGGTCTATTTGTCCTAGATTTATGGAATACATCAAGGTGGGCAGCACTTTATGTGTTCCTCCAGTCCTAAATCTGCATCCAGCTTTGAGGTTCTAGAGTGCATGCAGCACTTGAGGCAAATTGTTATGTCTATACACCACAAAACAAGGTGATCACCTTTCTATAGTGGGATATTTCTCCCCTTATCTGTAAATACTAACCCACCAATAAATTCAGAAATGACATGACCTTGTATTTGTGACAGTATCTACAGTCTAGGTTGTGCTTATTTACTTGGCCAATTTCGCCAATTTGAATGAAAGTAATCAAGAAATAAAAGCAAACTATATATTTTAATGCAATGCTTTATTTTATGCATTGTCTTTATTTTCCTGAAAAACTGAAGATTCGACACATTGAAGTCCAACAAGTCTTATCTTTATAGCCTCCAACGTCTGCCATCAGGCTGCAACCATTGGTCAGTAGTGATGAGCGGGAGGTGCCATATTAAATTTTGCAATATACTATATTCTAATATTCGTGCTCAACACTATTGGTCAGTGGGCTTACATTTATTGAAATTGTATGGCTAAATTAGGCGCAGTCAGAAACTTCAGCCTAATAAATTAGTAGGAAATGAATACTGTATAAAAAGTTAACCTACCCTATTAGGTACAAACGGTTATAATTAGAGATGAACAAATCGAGGCTGACGAAGTGGACTTCGATCCGAATTTCAGGAAAAATTTGATTAGCTCTGAAGCCGAATTTCCTCACATTTCGTGGTAACAAATCGCATTTTTCCCCAAAATGGCTGCTGCACATGTGAGGACATAGAGCAAGGAACTCTGGGAAGGCGGGATCATACATACTGACATGCATGCAGCCAATCAGCAGCCAGCCATCCCTGTGATGTCACAGCCCTATAAGTAGCGGCAGCCATCTTAGATTCTGCCATTTACCAGATTACTTAGTGCAGGGTGGGATGTCTATGCTGGCGCTAGGGACAGTGATAGGAAAGACTTGATTGTGGTGAAAAAACTATTTATAAGTGCAGGGGAAGATTGGGAGGAAACCTTCCACAGTATTTATGTAGAACAGGGTTCAGTAGGAAGTGTTACAAACTGGGTAATAGGAACAATCTTATTAGACCTTGGTGCACTGACTCGGGATCCAAATTACCATTATACAGCTCTGTCATTCCAGAAAACCGTTCTTGTAATTGGGGTGCAAGTGCTGTTTGATACAGGCATTAACAGAGTTTATTACATGGAAATATTTCTACAGTATGTCTTATTTGCCCTTGTGCAATGCACTTATATGTTGAAAAGCCCCTTTTTGCCGTATATTAGTGGCAACAGAAAAATATATTTGCCCTTGTACGGTGCAGTGATATATTCAAAAGCCCAGTTTCCCATCTATTAGTGGCGAAATAAAAATATATTCACAGTTCATCATTGCATTTATCTGTTGAAAAGCCTTTTATGTTGTGCAAAAGTGAAAAAAAAAATGGTGGCCTAATTACCGTTCTGCGATGCAGTGATATATTCTAAAGCCCAGTTTGCCGTGTATTAGTGGTGAAATAAAAATATATTCGCCGTTCATTGTTGCACTTATCTGTTGAAAAGCCTTATGTGTTGTGGAAAAGTGGAAAAAAATTAGGGCCTAATTACCGTTCTGCAGTTCAGTGATATATTCTGAAGACCAGTTTGCTGTGTTTTAGTGGCAAAATAAAAATATATTCGCAGTTTATCGTTGCACTTATATGTTGAAAAGCATTTTGTGTTTTGGAAAAGTGGAAAAAAATTAGGGCATAACTGCCGTTCTGCATTGCAGTGATATATTCTAAACCCCAGTTTGTGGAAAAAAACACCTACCCGGTGGTGTTAAGCCGCTGGAGGAGGTGAACATGGCCATTTATAGAATCTGTGGGCAGAAGTTGAAGCGTAACCAGGGTGCCAATGTTGGCACCACGGCCCTGTGTCAACATATGCAAGTCACCATAAAGTGGCCTAGGAGAACCGTCGCTCCGATGTGGTGGTCGATGTGTGGCACACAGCTGTCTGTCCTTCCCTTCTGCACCTCGTTTGCACCACAGACAGGATCTGTTTTTTGTGGGGTTATTGTTCTGACGGATCAGAGGAAGGGCAAAATAATAAGTGACGTCAACACAAACTTACTGCTGACACCTTCTTTACTCTGTCGGGGAGCTCTACTTATATACGTGTTTAATAGAACAGGTTCTGTAGACATCTATGTGGAATCAACTGACTACGGTGAAAGAGGAGTGTGCTTCTTCTTGATGCTAACATCGACCTGTAAGGTTGAGTTCATACTTGAGTTATTTGGTCAGTTTTGGCCCCGTGACTGCCCAAATAAATGAATTGTGCAGCGATTCTAAGAGCGACGCCTGTCATTTGTATGTCATACGGACTCACGGTATTATTTCACTACAAGAGAGGAATCCCTATGCGTGTTCCTGCAAGGCACGGTGTTCTACACTACTATAAAGGCTTTCTGCAGACAGAAAATAGCCATTTTTTAACAAAATTTGCTGCAAAAAATTCGGATCACCGGCAAATCGAATTTTTTAAAAATTCGCTCATCTCTATTTGCAATGAAGATTTATTAATTTAAATTTTATTTGCTTAAAATTATATTTATGCCCTAAACTTTTAGTGAGACCTTTGTGTTGCTGCCATAAAAAATAGATGAATAAAGTATTATAAATGAAGGATAAAGCCATTTTACTTTGTAGTTATGAAAGCTTTGTGGAAGTCTTGACACAATAAACATGGATTATACTTTTAGCTCTCCACAGAAACTAAATATATACACACAAATAGATCCTTATATTCTGTATAAAAACTCTTGTTCTTTATACATGACAGTTAGTGCATATACATTATATATATATAGTAGTTTATCCAGGTATTAGGAGTATTACAAACAAGGAAACTATTCAGAACTTAGCTACACATCGTGGCAAGTGAAATATTTTAGTACTGTTATACTTTGTCCATGGTGCTATTCATTTTATTTGATGGTCTGTGTACCATATGGAAGTATGATGTTTATATGTCTATATGGGTACAGTCAGGGGTCTACATAGGGAGTAAAAAGAATTAAAATTGTAGCTCCTTCAGATGACCCTCCTTCCCTGCAATCTGAATGCTTTAGGTCTGTTGCCCAATCTGCATGACATCACCTACTGCATTTCTTGGCAGATTTCTGCCACTTTAGTGGATGGCCCAGTTAGTGCTTAATGAGGTACCGTGTAGAACTTTTCTTGGCTATAGCATTTGGTGCTTGAAAAGCAATGTTGATTTTTATCTGTGTGTGTAGCAATGGCATATCCTACTTTGTGGCACAAGTGCTACATAAATAGTGTGAATGTCACTATTTATTTTGTCATGCTTATACTTCTTATTAACTTATTTTAGAAACCTGAGTAAAGCTTTTCTTAGTAGTGAGTTATTAAGTTACTGACCTTCGTAGACTTTATTGTGCATAGTCACTCAATTATAGCTTAAAAAATATATAATTAATGCTTTAAATTATGTAAAATGAAGCTTTACATATGCATAGTTCTGTTGTAGAACCTTTAATTAACAGACATTTGTCAGTGGGCAACTTGCTTTAGTTTAGGACATCTGTTGTTGTGGTGTAAAGGAGCATCCCAAAATGGCCAGTGGGGCAAAATATTATATGAATCATATGTAAATTCTGAGCCATAAAAGAGCTACAGACCTTAACCAAAGTAATTTTCAATTCCAACTGTCAAGTTTTCAGTGATCATAGCTAAAGAAAATTTCACCTAGAGAACATTGTCAGTGAAAATTAGCAATGAAATACGATATCTAAAGGGCCCTTTATATGGGCTGAGAATCATATAGATTATTGCTATTGAGCATTCATACTAACGCTCGTTAGCCATGATTGGGTGGTGTAAATGTACAGCTGACTACCCAATGAATAAATGAAATGCTCGTTTATCGGGTAAATTGGATCGTTTGTGCGAACACAAAAATCCTCGTTTCCCGACAGTTGTTATCTGGAAGAGCGATGGAATTGGCGATCGCTCCTCCCCATCTCTGGAGGACATCGCTACATGTAAATGCAGAGGTCTCCTCCACCAGTGACCAGCAGGTTGTCGGGAAGGAATGCCTACTTCTTGAAAATCTGCTGTAATATCGTCCCATGTAAAGGGACTTTTAGTCAGAGGTAGGGTTGAGCGAACTTGTACTTTAAGTTCAGCATCTAAATTTCGGGTTTGGGTTATCTTGCAATCCCGTTATGGATTCGCTACCACGAACCATAACGGAATTTGGAATCCAAGTTCTCGCAACCGTCCTTCACTGCTCTACTTCCTTCTTCCTCCACACAAAGCACAGGAGCTCCGCCCCTCATGATCATTATACCAGGACCTTTACCACCTCTTATCCAATCCAGTACTGAGCCATGCCCCCTGCACTGATCACATGAAGGTGAAGTCACCCCAGGTCCTTAGTGTTGTCCAAGGTTAGGGTTCATCAAAGAATCCCCTTATGGATTCAAAATTCTATTATGGTCCATGGTAGCGGAATCCATAACGGGATTCTTCGATAACCCCAACCCGAACTTTGGACGCCAAACTTAAAATACAAGTTCGTTCAACCCTAGTCAGAGGTCATGAATTATCTGGTTTCTAGATTTTTATACAGGTAGGTACATGGAGTCCTTAATCATTAACTGCTAAATGAAACCTGTATATTACCTATAAAATACATTGACTAATGTGCATGCACATAGGCATTTTTGAAAACTGAGTCAATATTTGACACGGTTTGCAGCGCATCTTGTTTTAGAGCAATCCTCAGTGCCTACAGTAGATTGCCGAAGGGATGTAACTTAGTGGAAATTCATGTGTAAAATTTTGTCACAAACTAAGCCATGGTAAGGCAAATGTTTCTAGCCATGCACCAGATTTATTTTCCATCCTGAGCCACTGTGATAATTCTGGAATAATTCCATGTTGTCTACTGTATTAGTTAATTTGCCCCATTGGTCCCAAAGCCATACCACAACTGGCTGATACTATAAAAAGTACAAACTTATGCCTCTTGCACATGACCGTATGGCTTTTTCAGTGTTTTGCGGTCTGTTTATAATGGATCCGTTTTTCCATTTTTTGCTTCCGTTGTGTTTCCGTTTCGGTTCCGTTGTTCCGTTCCATTTTTCCATATGGCATATACAGTATACAGTAATTACATAATAAAAATTGGGCTGGTCTTTAAATTTTCAATAGATTGTTCTGCAAAAACGGAATTGATACGGAAGACATACGGATGCCTTTCCGTATGCTTTTAGTTTTTTTTTTGCGGACCCATTGACTTGAGTGGAGCCACTGACCGTGATTTGCGGACAAGAATAGGACGAGTTCTATATTTTAACAGAACGGAAAAACAGAAATGGAAGGCATAGGAAGACAATTCAGTATTTTTTTCAGACCCATTGAAGTGAATGGTTCAGTATACTGTCAGTGTACTGAACTGAAAAAACTACTGTTGTGTGCAAGAGGCCTTACAGATACTGTCAAGAGGACAGCTGCATCAATTTACAAAACAGGGAGAATTGCACCAATTTCAATTAAATTATACATATGGCTTGATAAATTTGGCATACTGTAGCTCCCATGTTAGAAACTTTTCCCTAACATGGAAGAATTGTACACATATTCAATAAATTTGGTGCATTCTATAATCCCTCTTAGCTTATTTATACCAACACCTTTCTGCTATAGCACATTGAAAAAGCACCTTTTGTAAATGCATAACAAATTTGGCATACAGTACAACAAATTATCACAATTACAAAAGTGCTCTGGCATGTTTTGCTTAGTAAAATCATCCAATTTTCAGAACTGTACATTTCCCTTTAAATTGTGTGGGTGTTTTTAAGTACATACTGTGAACATTTTTCACACTAAAAACAATTCAATATGTTTTGCCAATTTTATTATATGCTCATTTTCATAGCAGTTCTATTTGTAAAACATCATACAATATTTATATTATATTCTGTCAAAATGTTGGAAAGTAAATATTCCATAGCTTCTCTACATAAACAACATCTGTCTTCATTGGTTCTTTAACTATTTAAAAACAAAATTCGCTTATAAGTCCCTATATGTGGAAATGAGTTGAACTTTCCTGTCATGGCATGTTATTGTATCTGAAGCTGAGTTATTCTGTAGCAACACAGACCTCCAAATTTATCCAGTTCTATAGGACTTCCATGCATTCTTTCACTCAGCATAATGTTATAAGGCAGAGTATTGACATACTGTATATAAATATTTAGCTATTTACTGGCAGAGATGGTATGAATAGATGCTTTGAATACTAATACCATATAGCACACAATATCTATCTGCCAATTTCAGAGTGCAAGTGGGGGGAGTATACACATTTTATCATCAGACTTAAAATTGTTTTAAAAGTTATGTAGTTGTTCGCAATCATCTTTTTTCCTGCTCCACAGCATCTAAAATACAAAAAATGACCACCCCGTTTGTATATAGTGACTAGGAAGATGTGTCTCCATAACCACAGACTAAAAACTGAGTGTATGTCTGATTTTGCATTGGTATATTTAATGGCACACCATTAGTGATGAGCGGCAGGGGCAATAATCAAATTCACGATATTTTGCAAATATTCGTTAGAATAGTCTTCATATATTCGTGAATATTCGTATTCGAGATTATTCTATTGATTGCTAAAAATCGGCAATGAAATATTTGCGTAATGCGAATATTCTAAAACCCGAATATATAGCACTATGGAATATAGTGCTATATATCCTTTTTTTAGAATATTCATAATTTTTTCCCATCTCAAGTCGCGATTCCCCCCTGCGTAAGCTGCTTTTGGGCCAATGACTGTTCACATTAAATTGGAAAAAATGACGAATATTCTAAAAAATGAATATATAGCACTATATTCTATAGTGCTATAGATTCGTGTTTTAGAACATTCGCATTACCCGAATATTACATTGACGATTTTACACATAAGAGAAAAAAAATATTTTCTCTTATGTGACAAATCGCCAATGTAATATTTGCGTAATGCGAATATTCTGAAACGCAAATATATAGCACTATAGAATATAGTGCTATTTATTAGTTTTTTTAGAACATTTGACTATTTATCCAATTTAATGTGAACAGTCATTGGCCCAAAAGCAACTTAAGCAGGGAGGAATCCAGACTTCAGATGGAAAAAAATAACGAATATTCTAAAAAACTAAAATATAGCACTATATTCTATAGTGCTATATATTCGGGTGTTAGAATATTCGCATTACGAGAATATTACATTGCCGATTTTTTGATTAAGAGAAAAAAAATTGTAATATTGAAGAATATTCTAATTCACTACAGACTAAAATATTGCAGCCTTCTCTCATTGGCCCACAAGCAAGAAGCAGGTAGGTATACTAGGTAATGGGTTCAGATTAAAAAATTATGAATATTCGTTTTTACGAATATGTATCACTATATTCAAAATATTCGCAAATTTTCGAAGTGCCGATATTCGCGATAAAAATTTGAATATTCGCGCTACACACCATATTAGCTCTTTTTTAAGAGACTCTCCAGCTGATCAAAGGTTATCCTGTTCTAAGAAACCCAGCTCAGCTTTAAAGGGAATGTATCACCTTTTTCTTTTCACCTAATTAAAACCAGATAGCAACACATATCCTTTTTTCCAATGTATATTTATTTTCTAATTGTAAATTTTTTATTTTTTTTTCCTGAAAATGATTATGGGGGCTATCTTTCCTGAGTTGCAATTAATAGCATTTCAAGAGCATTTAGAAAACTGCTTTACAGCAGCCACATGGGCCATAGACACAATAGGCAGGAGAGGACATCGTTGACTTGTATAGTAGAGTTTTCTAGGCATGCACTAAGACCTGCACAGAGGTCAGGAAGGAGCGGTTGAGGTTTTACAATTACCTTTTTGTGAATGGTGAATCAATGGTGAAACACCAAATATTATTTTCAACTATGTTTAACATAAAAGACAATTTTAACAATAGGTAATTTTTTGATAACACATTCCCTGGGGGAACTTTGGGGAAACTTAGTCACAATTGATAAATTCTCCTAAAGCATTTGCATAGGAAAAACTTAGTATTAGGGCTCATGCACACGACCGTATTTTCTTTCCCCTTCCATTCAGTTTTTTTGTGCAGCCCATATGCGGAACTATTCACTTCAATGGGGCTGTAGAAAATACGGAAATTAATCCGTGTGCATTCCGTTTCCGTTTGTCTGCATGGCCGTTTAGTAAAAAAGTAGTGCATGTCCTATTACTGTCCACAAATCACGGTCTGAGGCCCCATTCAAATAAATAGGTCCGCAAAAAATACAGAACGAACACGGAACTCATCCATATGTCATCCATATTTTATCTGTATTTTGCAGATGCATATTGTAGAACTGCTATGCCCAGAGCATATTGCTGATGTGTTTGATGATTAATAAGTTACTGTTTCTATTTTTCCGATCTGCAAAAAACACATCGCATGCGAAAACTATACGGATATGTTTTGTGGAATAACAGAACTGAAGAGGAATTAAATCAGAGAAAAAAACTCAAATGCGAAACAACGGATCCGTGAAAAATGCATCGCAAAACAACAACGGTCGTGTGCATGAGCCCTTAGACCTGTCCATGTAATGCATGATCCTCCTGTTTGAGAGACTCTTTTAAGCCACTCTGTGTTCTTTATGATACATAGACTCCCCTTTTTAGCTCAAAATCTCCTTAAGGGTTCATGCACATGACCCTTGTTGTTTTCAGTTCAGTTGAGGTCAGTTTTTCACGGATCCATTGTTCCTCATCTGAGGTTTTTTTTCTGTGATTCAAGTCTAGTGATGTCGCGAACATAAAATTTTCAGTTCGCGAACGGCAAACGCGAACTTCCGCAAATTTTTGCGAACGGGCGAACCGGGCGAACCGGGCGAACCGCAATAGACTTCAATAGACAGGCGAATTTTAAAAACCAAAGGGACTCTTTCTGGCCACAATAGTGATGGAAAAGTTGTTTCAAGGGGACTAACACCTGGACTGTGGCATGCCGGAGGGGGATCTATGGCAAAACTCCCATGGAAAATTACGTAGTGGACGCAGAGTCGGGTTTTAATCCATAAAGGGCATAAATCAACTAACATTCCTAAATTGTTTGGAATTACATGCTTTAAAACATCCAGTGTGTGTATACGATCAGGTATGATGTTGTATCGATCAGGTAGTGTAAGGGTTACGCCCGCTTTACAGACATTGACAGACCAAACTCCCCTTTTAATGCACCGCAAACAACCGCAAACAGTCCATTTGCACAACCGCAAACTCCCCATTTGCACAAGATTGGATACCAAGCTAGCCATGTCCCGTTGATGTCATTGAAGGTTTCTTCCTCCACCCAGCCACGTACAACAACAAGGGTCCCCGAAAGGTCAATTGAATTGATTTTTCGAACAGGGAGATGGTTAAAAAAACGCTGGCTCCCTCCCCTTTGTTTTAATCCACGGTCACTGCGTCTGCGCCGTGCAATTTACTCTCACACCCGATATGAGTGGTATTTTCTGTAGTACTATTCTCATCAGTTTAATCCCTGTTACGTCCCAAATCTGGGGTCCATCTATTGAATTGATTTTTCGAACAGGGAGATGGTTAAAAAAACGCTGGCTCCCTCCCTTTTGTTTTAATCCACGGTCACTGCGTCTGCACCGTGCAATTTACTGTCACACCCGATATGAGTGGTATTTTCTGTAGTACTATTCTCATCAGTTTAATCCCTGTTACGTCCCATATCAGGGATTGCCTTTTGTGAAAAAAAATGTAGGCCTGGTACCTTCGACTGCCTTCACAGTGACAGACCAAACTCTCATACACCAAACTGAATTGATTTTAGGAACAGGGAGATGGAAAAAGCAGCTTGGTCGGTCCTCTTTCTCCCAAATTGGGGCACTGCGCGTGCACAGAGCATTGTGCAGTGACACCCTATATGAGTGGTGTCTTAACTAGTACTATTCCTATCAGTTTATTCCCTGTTACATACCCTATCCGGACTAAAGTGTAAAAATGAAATACCTTATTTATTGGCAAGCTACTGTGCCACCCCGTATGAGTGGTGGTGGGCACTGGCAGTGGGCACAATACAGTCTGTGGAAGTCGGCCTGACACACACTGGCAGCAGGCAAGCAACTGAAATTAAACTAAAGTGTAAAAATTAAATGCCTGTGCCACTCGGTATGAGTGGTGGTGGGCACTGGCAGTGGGCACACTACAGTCTGTGGAATTCGGCCTGACACACACTGGCAGCAGGCAAGCAACTGAAATTAGACTAAAGTGTAAAAATTAAATGCCTGTGCCACCCGGTATGAGTGGTGGTGGGCACTGGCAGTGGGCACACTACAGTCTGTGGAAGTTGGCCTGACACACACTGGCAGCAGGCAAGCAACTGAAATTAAACTAAAGTGTAAAAATTAAATGCCTGTGCCACCCGGTATAAGTGGAGGTGGGCACTGGCAGTGTGCACACTACAGTCTGTGGAAGTTGGCCTGACACACACTGGCAGCAGGCAAGCAACTGAAATTAGACTAAAGTGTAAAAATTAAATGCCTGTGCCACCCGGTATGAGTGGTGGTGGGCACTGGCAGTGAGCACACTACAGTCTGTGGAAGTCGGCCTGACACACACTGGCAGCAGGCAAGCAACTGAAATTAGACTAAAGTGTAAAAATTAAATGCCTGTGCCACCCGGTATGAGTGGCGGTGGGCACTGGCAGTGGGCACACTACAGTCTGTGGAAGTCAGCCTGACACACACTGGCAGCAGGCAAGCAACTGAAATTCGACTAAAGTGTAAAAATTAAATGCCTGTGCCACCCGGTAAGAGTGGTGGTGGGCACTGGCAGTGGGCACACTACAGTCAGTGGAAGTTAGCCTGACACACACTGGCAGCAGGCAAGCAACTGCAATTAGACTAAAGTGTAAAAATTAAATGCCTGTGCC
This sequence comes from Bufotes viridis, assembly GCA_033119425.1. NCBI lineage: Eukaryota > Metazoa > Chordata > Amphibia > Anura > Bufonidae > Bufotes > Bufotes viridis. The sequence continues at coordinate 61,818,543 of CM065594.1, read as the reverse complement.
ACAAGGTATGAGTGGTGGTGGGCACTGGCAGTGGGCACACTACAGTCTGTGGAAGTTGGCCTGACACACACTGGCAGCAGGCAAGCAACTGAAATTAGACTAAAGTGTAAAAATTAAATGCCTGTGCCAGCCGGTATGAGTGGTGGGCACTGGCAGTGGGCACACTACAGTCTGTGGAAGTCAGCCTGACACACACTGGCAGGCAACTAACCTTAGATTAAAGGGTAAAAATTAAATGCCTTTGTTTGATGCAAAGTCCTGTGCCACACGGTATGAGTGGTGGGCACTGGCAGTAGGCACGCTACAGTCAGTGGAAGTCAGCCTGACACACACTGGCAGGCAAAAAAACTTAGATTAAAGGGTAAAAATTAAATGCCTTTTTTTGATGCAAAGTCCTGTGCCACATGGGATGACAGGGGTGGGCACTGGCAGTGAGCACACTACAGTCTGTGGGCCTGCAGCTCCTCACACACAAGCAGGCCAGGCAACTGCAATATGTATATGGAGAAAAAAAAATGCAGACTAATGTAGCAGCCCTAAAAAGGACTTTTTGGGGTGCTATCAGGACGCTGTCCTTACAGCAGAGATCAGATGAGTCTTTCAGGACTGGAGTGGACACTGAATACACTAGCCTAGCTATCAATTTCCCTATTAAATCAGCAGCAACTACACTCTCCCTCCTTTCACTAAGACTGCAGCTTCAGAATGAATCTAAAATGGATGCTGTTCAGGAGATGGGAGGGTCTGGGAGGGAGGGTATGCTGCTGATTGGCTGGAATGTGTCTGCTGACTGTGAGGTACAGGGTCAAAGTTTGCTCAATGATGATGTATAGGGGGCGGACCGAACATCGCATATGTTCGCCTGCCGAGGCGAACGCGAACAAGCTATGTTCGCCGGGAACTGTTCGCCGGCGAATGGTTCGGGCCATCTCTATTCAAGTCCTCTTCTGTTCTGTTATTCCAGAAAACATATCCGTATGGTTTCCGTATGCGATAATTTTTTTGCGGATCGGAAACAGAAATAGTAACTTATTAATCATCAAACAACTGAGCAATATGGGCTGGGCATAGCATTTCTACAGTATGGATCTGCAAAATACGGATGAAATACAGATGACATATGGATGTGTTCTGTGTGCGTTCCGTAATTTTTGTGGACACATTGACTTGAAGGGGTCACGGACCATGATTTGCAGACAATAATAGGACATGCACTACTTTTTTACTAAACGCGCCATGCGGGCAAACGGAATGCACACGGAGTAACTTCCGTATTTTCTACAGCCCCATTAAATTAAATGCTTCGGCATACGGGCCACAGAAAAACGGAATGGAAATAGAAAGAAAATATGATTGTGTGCATCAGCCCTAACCCTGAAACATCACATTTAAACTTTAAATAAAAACCTCCTGAAAATGTTACTTTTTTATTGTAGATTTTGAATTTATGTCTGAACTAATTGGAGCACAACTTAGGTGACTGAAGTGCATTTTAACCCCATAGTGATATAACTAATTTTAACCATAAGGAACAGTAACATTATACCTCCTTTATGTTCAAATGGTCATCAGTTTTTAAAACTTTTCTTCAGTTTAGCTAAAGATGGAAGATAAAATACAGCAATTTTAGCATTATTTTGTGGGATTCATTTTTATAGAATTAATTGTGTGATAAAAATAACACAACAACTTTATTCTGTGGGTCAGTATGATTATGATGAATATAACGTTTCTATTGTTATAATACATGCATAATAAAAAAAAATGTTTTTACAAAATAATATTTTTTTGTGTTGCTCCATTCCAGTGTGAGGGCTAATCTATTAGATTCCTCTCTAGTGATAATCGTTATTGCTACTACTATATCGTGTAACAAATATCGCTAAAGAAGCAGTCCGCATCTTCTGTGGTAAACATAGGATATAGTCAAGAGGAACTTTATTGATGTTTATGTGGGAGGGTATAAGTATTATGCCATAATTTGGCACAAAAAAGTGATTAGATGGCCAAGCACTTTTATTCTTACTTCTTTCCTGGAAAAAAGACCACCCTCATATGTGACAATCAGAGAGAAAGTATGTTTTTTGATTAATGGAAGAGAGGAGGAAAGATAGCATGCTCATAAATGTTTTATGTATTTTCTCTCCTGCCTGCAATTTTTTAGCTCCACCACTGCACCCTCTCTCCTCTAGATTGTCACTGACATGACAACTAGATAAAGGGAGAGCAATGCTTGAACCCTTAATATCCTTTGTTGCAAACCCTGGTCTAAAGTAAAACCTACTTAGCCATAGCAATCCCTTGTTACAAACCCTCATTTGAAGGCTGACAATATAAGTTCAAAACAAGACCAGTATTGAAGAATTAGCTGCTATATATAGCGAGATGTAGTGGGTCATTCATCAATTTGGTGTAAAGTAGAACTGGCTTAGTTGCCCATAGCAACCAATCAGATTCCTCCTTTTTCAAAGGAGCTGTCCAAAATGAAAGGTGGAATCTGATTGGTTGCTCCGGCTAACTAAGCCAGTTCTACTTTACACCAATTTGATAAATGACCCCCTATATCTCCCTATATATAGCAGCTAATTCTTCAATCCTGGTCTTGTTTTGAACTTATATTGCTAGCCTTCAAATAAGGGTTTGTAACAAGGGATGGCTAAGCAGGTTCTACTTTAGACCAGTGTGATAAATAACCCCCATAGTCTTTAGAAATCAGGTTGGGAGTGAAAGCAGCTGAAACCTGCTTTTAGCTCTTATCATTCCTGACCCAATTTCTAAACGCTATAGCTTATGATATAATGGAGATAATGTTGATCTTGGTATGAAGATTAGATTGACGGTAGTGTTGAGTGAAGTTTAGAAAAAAATCGGTTTGTCTGCTTTACCAAATTTTACAAAGAAATTTGTTTTGTGACCAATTGCTTTGTCATAAAACACATTTTTTGTAAGTAGCTGGTGCAATGACAGGGAACGGCGATTGCACCACCGCTCAGATGCTGATTTCATCGCTGATCGTGGCATCTGAGAATAATAGTCAGGGCTTTCAGGGGTTAAACCATAAATAAATAATACTCACCTTATCCATTCGAGCACTAAGAGGCCACCATGATCATCTTGATTGAAGACACCGCGCAAAATCTCTTGCGGTGGGTGATGACATCATTATGCTGGCTGGGGTGGTGATGCCATACGACACCGAGCACAAGATTTCGCATGGGATCTTCGATCAAGATGGCCATGGTCTCTTCGCACTCAAATGGAGGAGGTAAGTGTATTTTTTTTAACACCATTTCAGGGAAAATTGATTTGTTACCATGAAGCCTGAGGAAATTCGCCTTGGCAAATTGAATTTTTCCTGAGATTCAGATTGAAGTTTACTTCAGATACTTTGATTCATTCAACCCTAATTGATAGCTTTGAAAAAACACCAGGCCCACATCTCTAACTGCTACAGAGCCCGAGATATGATAGGTTAAAGCAGCCCTCCCCACATCACCCTGCTGCTTGTGCCCTGCCCTGGCTAAACTGTTACTGTAGATCCTTTTCTCAATGCCCAAGAAGAGCTCAGTCAAACCTATAAAGGAGTTAAACGGTATTTAAAAATGGGTTTTCCAAAGCATACAAACCCTGTAAACCCCCTAAATACAGTAAAAGAGGATTCAGAAATTAGACTACAAACAGGGTTTATTTGTAACCATAATAAAGACATAGGTATGCATAGCAGCAGTATACTATAAAAAGGTAGCATATTTTTAATCCAGAATAATTTGAATCAAGATTGATTATTTGCAAAATTAATTAATTGTAGATTATTTGAAGTAGTTGAAAATGGTTGCAAAATACTTGTTTCATTTAAAAGTGTTATTAAAATATTTCTGGAAATTTACTGGGAGCAGACTTAAAATTAAGACATACATAACACTCTGCATTCTTCAATTTAATGCACTTCTGTACTTGGTTTGTTGTGAATAAACATTATTTGTTATGGTGATGCATTTTCTTGTAACAGGAGGAGAATTGCCAATAACTAAAATATTGGATGTATGGGTGTGAAGAAAAGCATGACAGCTTAAACAAGCAGGCTTGCCATTTGGTAGATGTGACAAATTAATAAAAAGCTCAGATTGTCTATAAAAAAAGGCTCTTAACACAAGCGTTTTTCCCAGTAATGTCAAACCACTTGTTTTTGATAAGGCACTGATTATTTCATGAGCTAAACTTGCATGGCTAAGAAAGTTTCATTGGCAGTGCTTTCTCTAGTTATACTGTATACATATACATTGTCCTTCTGTTGTATAAATTATTGAGAAAACTCATATTTTCAATAAATGGCATTTTTTTGGGGGAAGGGATGACATATCAAGATGTAGTTTCAAATTTAGGAGCAAAAATAAAATTAGATGATGGAGTTTAACACTGGGTTACATAATTATCTTAATTGCTAACACTGGAGAACTTCAGGAGCCAACCCGTTAAACGTGGGATATAAAAGTGACATTTCCAGTAAAATCAATAGAGATAATGACCAGTTATTAGTAATTGAAAGAAAATTAAGGAATTTTTTTGTAGTGTCAGAAGGATTAATAGAAAATATATAATTTTTGACATGTGTTTTTTAAATATTTATACATGTGTACATGTAACGTATTCAACAACGTACTGTGAGATATTAGCCAAAACTTAGGATGTATTTCAACTCACATCATGACCACTGGGGTGGGGGTGGGGGGCATACATAGACACATAATACAGTATCACAAAATCCTATTTTTTTGTTGTTGTCCCTCATGTCCCAGGAAAAGTTGAGCCAAGAAAAACCGATGGCTAAACATATCAGATAAATATCTGTTTCTGAACTATAGTGTATAATTCTGAACTATTTACAAATGTTGGAGTTTGTGTTTTCAGAGTGAATTTAAAAAAAAATATTACAGTGGTGGATATTTACTTAGTACATTATGTACAGAAATATTTGCAAATTGAAACAAGAATTGCTAAAAAGCACCACTTTCATTTAAGACCTACACCAGTTCTTATCACAAAATACTGATATGCATGTATGGTAGTGTAACAAACATACCTTGTTATCCTTGTTCATTTTATCATGCCACATGTACAAATTTTGTTAAAACTGTAAATTGATATATTCTTCAAGAGTACTGACAACTTTCCTTCAGTATGCAATATCATACTGTACTTGGTTGCTACTTTTTTGCTTATTTGCACATCTAAAGACTTATATTTGTACTAGTAGCTTAGCACAAAGCTGATTGGCATGTCTACAAGACTACACTAAATAAAATCAATGATTTCTTATTTTAACGCTGACACTTGTCAGGATTTATATACTGCAAGACACAGCATTGCTTCTTATATGTTTATTTGTCTTAAATATACTCTATCATTGTCCTTATAAATGCAGTAGTCTGGAAAACAACAATGTCCATTCCTCCGGAGGCATTTCTAACTAATAATTGCCCAATGTACGCATGGATACACTCTTTACAAAATAGCCAAGTGGAAAAATATATTTATTGTATTCTAAATGCCATTGAAATTTATTTGTTGATCTTTAAGTGGTTGGCATTTAGCAAAGATGTTTACACAATCGGGTTTTATCAGTATTTTGCTTTAAGCATCTTTGGGATTGCAGATTTTCACCTGAAATTATTTCAGTCTCCATGCTGACATATGGAATACCTCAGAATATTGTGGACAGTTTTAGCACGTTAAAAAAACTTATTTGGCCCTTATGTCAAGCCTAAGATTATTTTAATTCTGTTGAATATCAGCAGCTACATTTCTTAGCTAAGTTGTTCATGGTTACTAAGTGTATATTCACACACAGCAGATTTGTTACAGAAACTTCTGCCACAGTTTTACTCACCTCAATAAGGTATGCAGAAACGATAAAACGTCATTCTTGGAAACCTCTACAACAACAATGTTGCGTCCGAATACACCCTGAAGCTCTTTTTACTGAAGAGTATCATAACTTCCATTCAAGCTGGAGGACAAACAATTTAAAGCTTTATTCCTGTCTGGGATATTGATCAATGATGATCATTAGACATGAGCGAAGTGAGCTTTGGATCCTAAATCATAAGTCAGCTGGTTCAAAACTTCGATTTAATGCTGTATAGATATTGGTCTCCATACAGCATTAGAATGTATGGGCTCTGGTGGGGCAAATTCGCTCACAGAAGTCTCGCAGAACTTAGCCATTGTGTGGTGAAGGGTGAAAATTACAGCCCTTTTTGTCGTGTATTAGTGGCAAAAGTGAAATATATTTGTCACTCAATTGTGCAGTTATCTGTTTTAAAGCCCTTTTGCTGTGTATTAGTGGAAAAAGAAAAGAAAAATATTTGCCACTCAGCAGTGCAAGTTATGTGTTTTAAAGCCCCTTGTTCTGTGTATTAGAGGAAAAAGAAAAAAAAGTATTTACCGCTCAGCTGTGCAGTTATTTGTTTGAAAGCCCTTTTTTGTGTGTATTAGTTGAAAAAGGAAAAATATCTTTGTCGCTGAGCAGTGCAGTTATCTGTTTTAACCCCTTAAGGACACGGACATATTTCACCTTAAGGATCAGGCCATTTTTTGCAAATCTGACCAGTGTCAATTTATGTGTGAATAACTTTAAAACGCTTTTACTTATCCAGGCCATTCTGATACTGTTTTTTCGTCACATATTGTACTTCATGCCACTGGTAAAATGTAGTAAAAAAAAAAATCTTTTTTTATTTATACAAAAATACAAAATTTACCAATTTTTTTTAGAAATTTGCAAATTTCCAAGTTTCAATTTCTTTTCTTCTATAATACATAGTAATACCTCCAAAATAGTTATTACTTTACATTCCCCATATGTCTACTTCATGTTTGGATCATTTTGGGAATGCCATTTTATTTTTTGGGGATGTTACAAGGCTTAGAAGTTTAGAAGCAAATCTTGAAATTTCTCCCAAATTTTCTAAAAACTCACTTTTTAAGGATCAGTTCAGGTCTGAAGTCACTTTGTGAGGGTTACATAATAGAAACCCTCCTAAAATAACCCAATTCTAGACCCCTCAAGGTATTCAAAACTGATTTTATAAACATCATTAAACCTTTAGTTGTTCCACAAGAGTTATTGGCAAATGGAGATAAAATTTAAGAAATTTTCCATTTCAATCAATTGTTTCAGCAACTAAGCAAGTGTTAAAGTAGAGTTGAGCAAACACCTAGATGTTCGGGTTCGAGAAGTTCGGCAGAACTTCACAAAAATGTTTGGGATCCGAACTCGACACGAACTTCACCCCGAACCCCATTGAAGTCAATGGGGACCCAAACTTTTGGGCAATAATGTAAATGTAAAATAGCCCAGGAAAAGGCTAGAGGGCTGCAAAAGGCAGCAAAATGTAGGTAAATCCCCTGCAAACAAATGTGGATAGGGAAATTAATTTTTAAATAAAATAAAATGAATAGAGATGAGCGAACACCTGGATGTTCGGGTTCGAGAGGTTCGGCCGAACTTCCGGAAAATGTCCGGGTTCGTGATCCGAACTCAACCCGAACTTCATCCCGAACCCGAACCCCATAGAAGTCAATGGGGACCCGAACTTTTGGGCACTAAAAAGGCTGTAAAAGACTTCCAGAAAGGGCTAGAGGGCTGGAAAAGGCAGCAAAATGTAGGTAAATCCCCTGCAAACAAATGTAGATAGGGAAATGAATTAAAATAAAATAAAATAAATAAAAATTAACCAATATCAATTGGAGAGAGGTCCCACAGCAAGGAATCATGCGTCATATCACCCACCACTGGAGAAGGCCACTCTCATTTATTTCGGACCAGCACCCAGACAGAGGATACAGGTCCCACAGCAAGGAATCATGCCTTCTATCAACCACCACCGGAGAAGGCCACTCTCATTTATTTAGGACCAGCACCCAGACAGAGGAGAGAGGTCCCACAGCAAGGAATCATGCGTCATATCAACCACCACCGGAGAAGGCCACTCTCATGTATTTTGGACCAGCACCCAGACAGAGGAGAGGGTCCCACATCAAGGAATCATGCGTCATATCAACCCCCACCGGAGAAGGCCACTCTCATTTATTTTGGACCAGCACCCAGACAGAGGATACAGGTCCCACAGCAAGGAATCATGCCTCATATCAACCACCACCGGAGAAGGCCACTCTCATGTATTTTGGACCAGCACCCAGACAGAGGAGAGAGGTCCCACATCAAGGAATCATGCGTCATATCAACCCCCACCGGAGAAGGCCACTCTCATTTATTTTGGACCAGCACCCAGACAGAGGATACAGGTCCCACAGCTAGGAATCATGCGTCATATCAACCACCACCGGAGAAGGCCACTCTCATTTATTTTGGACCAGCACCCAGACAGAGGATACAGGTCCCACAGCAAGGAATCATGCCTCATATCAACCACCACTGGAGAAGGCCACTCTTATGTATTTTGGACCAGCACCCAGACAGAGGAGAGAGGTCCCACATCAAGGAATCATGCGTCATATCAACCCCCACCGGAGAAGGCCACTCTCATTTATTTTGGACCAGCACCCAGACAGAGGATACAGGTCCCACAGCAAGGAATCATGCCTCATATCAACCACCACCGGAGAAGGCCACTCTCATGTATTTTGGACCAGCACCCAGACAGAGGAGAGAGGTCCCACATCAAGGAATCATACGTCATATCAACCCCCACCGGAGAAGGCCACTCTCATTTATTTTGGACCAGCACCCAGACAGAGGATACAGGTCCCACAGCAAGGAATCATGCCTCATATCAACCACCACCGGGGAAGGCCATTCTCATGTATTTTGGACAAGCACCCAGACAGAGGAGAGAGGTCCCACATCAAGGAATCATGCGTCATATCAACCACCACCGGAGAAGGCCACTCTCATTTATTTCGGACCAGCACCCAGACAGAGGAAAGAGGTTTTCACAGCAGAGAATCAGGCATTTAAATCACCCACCACAGGAGTAGGCCATCATTTAATGGGACCCCGGCAACCATGTCAGATGGCACAAACATCAGTTTCACATCACCCAGCACAGGAGAAGGCCACTTTGAGAGACTTTGACCCGTGCACCCAGACGGAGGAGAGAGGTTTCACAGTAGAGAATCAGGCATTTAGATCACCCACCACAGGAGTAGGCCATCATTTAATGGGACCCCGGCAACCATGTCAGATGGCACAAACATCAGTTTCACATCACCCAGCACAAGAGAAGGCCACTTTGAGAGACTTTGACCCCTGCACACAGACGGAGGAGAGAGGTCCCACAGCAGAGATTCAGACATTTATATCAGCCAGCACAGGAGAAGGCCGCTTTCAGTGACTTAGGCCTTAGCACCGACACAGAGGAGACAGGTCAGATAGCACAAGCATCAGTTTCACATCAACCACCACAGGAGAAGGGCACTTTTAGAGACTTTGACCCCTGCACCCAGAAAGAGGAGAGAGGTCCCACAGCAGAGATTCAGGCATTTATATCAGCCACCACAGGAGAAGGCCGCTTTCAGTGACTTTGGCCCCCTGCACCCACACAAAGGAGACATGTCAGACAGCACAAGTATAACATTCATATCACCCAGCACAGGAGAAGGACACTTTCATGTACTTTGGCCCCGGCACCCAGACAGACGGAAGGTTCATTCAACTCTGGGTTGCACCCCAAGATCCTACTTAATTTCAAAAATTGATTTTTCAATGAAGAAGTGGCCAGGAGTTCAAGACAACATGGTTTAAGGCAGTTATTAAGGACTACTCTGCACAAGGGAGGGTCAGGTCTTGTGGGATCCATGCCTGGTTCATTTTTATAAACGTCAGCTTGTCCACGTTGGCTGCGGACAGGCTGCTGCGTTTGTCAGTAATGACGCCCCCTGCCGTGCTGAATACACGGTCAGATAAAACGCTGGCCGCCGGGCAGGCCAGCACCTCCAAGGCATAACATGCTAATTCTGGCCACGTGGACAATTTGGAAACCCAGAAGTTGAATGGGTCGAACCATACGTACGGAGTTGTGTGTAGACGTACTGTTCAACCATGTTAGTGAAATGTTGCCTCCTGCTAACACGTTCCGTATCAGGTGGTGGGGCAGTTAGCTGTGGCGTGGAGACAAAACTTTTCCACATTTCTGCCATGCTAACCCTGCCCTCAGAGGAGCTGGCCGTGACACTGCTGCGTGGGCGACCTCTAGCCCCTCCTCTGCCTTGGCCTTGGCCTTCCACCTGTTCCCCTGTGACAGTTGGGAATGCTCTCAGGAGCGCGTCTACCAGTGTGCGCTTGTACTCGCGCATCTTCCTATCACGCTCCAGTGCAGGAAGTAAAGTGGGCACATTGTCTTTGTACCGTGGCTCCAGCAGGGTGGCCACACAGTAGTCAGCACATGTTAAAATGTGGGCAACTCTGCTGTCGTTGCGCAGGCACTGCAGCATGTAATCGCTCATGTGTGCCAGGCTCCCCAGAGGTAAGGACAAGCTGTCCTCTGTGGGAAGCGTATCGTCATCATCCTCTGTATCCCCCCAGCCACGCACCAGGGATGTGCCTGCGCTGTGCTGGGTTCCACCCCGCTGTGAACCTGCTTCATCCTCATCCTCCTCCACCTCCTCCTCATCCTCCTCGTCCTCCAGTAGTGGTCCCTGGCTGTCCACATTTGTACCTGCCCTCTGCTGTTGCAAAAAACCTCCCTCTGAGCCACTTCTAACAGACTGGCCTGAAAGTGCTAAAAACGACCCGTCATCCTCCTCCTCCTGGCCCTGGCCCACCTTCTCTTCCATCATCGCCCTAAGCGTTTTCTCTAGGAGACATAGAATTGGTATTGTCACGCTGATAACAGTGGCATCGCCACTGGCCATGTTGGTGGCGTACTCGAAACAGCGCAACAGGGCACACAGGTCTCGCATGGAGGCCCAATCATTGGTGGTGAAGTGGTGCTGTTCCGCAGTGCGACTGACCCGTGTGTGCTGCAGCTGAAACTCCACTATGGCCTGCTGCTGCTCGCACAGTCTCTCCAGCATGTGCAAGGTGGAGTTCCACCGGGTGGGCACGTCGCATATTAGGCGGTGAGCGGGAAGGCCGAAGTTCCGCTGTAGCGCTGACAGGCGAGCAGCGGCAGGATGTGAACGCCGGAAGCGCGCACAGACGGCCCGCACTTTATGCAGCAGCTCTGACATGTCTGGGTAGTTGTGAATGAACTTTTGCACCACCAAATTCAGCACATGCGCCAGGCAAGGGATGTCCGTCAAACCGGCTAGTCCCAGAGCTGCCACGAAATTTCGCCCATTATCGCACACCACAAAGCCGGGCTTGAGGCCCACCGGCAGCAACCACTGGTCGGTCTGTTGTTCAATACCCCGCCACAACTCCTGCGCGGTGTGGCGCCTGTCCCCCAAACATATGAGTTTCAGAATGGCCTGCTGACGTTTACCCCGGGCTGTGCTGAAGTTGGTGGTGAAGGTGTGTGGCTGACTGGATGAGCTGGTGGAAGCAGAGGAGGAGGAGGAGGAAGCCGAGTAGGAGGAGGAGGCTACAGGAGGCAAAAAATGATGCCCTGTGATCCTTGGCGGCGGAAGGACGTGCGCCAAGGAACTCTCCGCCTGGGGCCCAGCCGCCACTACATTTACCCAGTGTACAGTTCGGGAGATATAGCGTCCCTGGCCGTGCTTACTGGTCCACGTATCTGTGGTTAGGTGGACCTTGCCACAAATGGCGTTGCGCAGTGCACACTTGATTTTATCGGACACTTGCATGTGCAGGGAAGGCACGGTTGTCTTGGAGAAGTAGTGGCGGCTGGGAACCACATACTGGGGGACAGCCATGGCCATCAGCTGTTTGAAGCTGTCTGTGTCCACCAGCCGGAATGACAGCATTTCAAAGGCCAGTAGTTTAGAAATGCTGGCATTCAGGCCCCGGGCTCGAGGGTGACTAGGTGGGAATTTGCGCTTCCTCTCAAAGGTTTGAGAGATGGTTTGCTGAACGCTGCTGTGTGAAATAGTGGAGACGCTAGGTGACGGTGGCGGTGGTGGTGGTGGTGTCGGTGGCACATCCTCTGTTTGCTGCTCGGCAGGTGGCAACATTCCTCTCGAGGCGGAAGCCGAGGCAGCAGCGGTAGAGGGAGCAGGGGGAGCCTGAGCGGGTTCCTTGTTTTTAAGGTGTGTACTCCACTGCAATTCATGCTTTGCATGTAGATGCCTGATCATGCAGGTGGTGCTCAGGTTAAGAACGTTAATGCCTCGTCTCAGGGTCTGATGGCACAGCATGCAAACCACTCTGGTCTTGTCCTCAGCACATTGTTTGAAGAAGTGCCATGCCAGGGAACTCCTTGAAGATGCCTTTGGGGTGCTGGGTCCCTGTTGGCGCTGGCCAATAGCAGGCGAACTCTCTGGACGGCGGCTGTTCTGCTTTTGCCCCCTGCTCCCTCATTGGCTTCGCTGTTGTCTCGGTCTCACTACTGCCTCTTCCTCTGAACTATTTAAGTCAGCGGCACGACCTTCAGTCCATGTGGGGTCCTCATCGTCCTCTGCATCGTTTTCCACCCAGTCTTCCTCCCTGACCTCCTCCTGTTCAGTCTGCACACTGCAATAAGACGCGGCAGTGGGCTCCAGTGTTTCGTCATCATCAGAGACTCGGTCACTCTGCTGTGGTGGTATTCCCATGTCCTCATCATCTGGATACATAAGTGGTTGTGCGTCAGTGCATGAAATGTCTTCCACCGCTGGGGAAGGGCTAGGTGGACGCCCCTGGAAAACCGTGGGAGCAGAGTCTTCAAACAGAATAATAGACTGCTGCAGAACTTGAGGCTCAGCCAGTTTCCCTGATATGCATGGGGGTGATGTGACAGACTGATGGGCTTGGTTTTCAGGTGCCACCTGTGCGCTTTCCACAGAAGACTGGGCGGAAGACAATGTGGTGAACGTGCTGGAAGCACTGTCGGCCACCCAATCGACTAATGCCTGTACCTGCTCAGGCCTTACCATCCTCATAACGGCATTGGGCCCCACCAAATATCGCTGTAAATTCTGCCGGCTACTTGAGGGAGTTGGTTCACTACTTTGTGCGCCTGAGGCCGAACGGCCACGTCCTCTGCCAGCAACAGAGGCTCCACGGACACCAGCACGACTGCGTCCTCGTCCCTTAATAGAATGTTTCCTCATTGTTGCGATTCAACTCGCACCACAATAAAATATATAATTTTTTAGCCCCAAAATTCCCACACTGGAAGATATAATTCCTTTTTCCGGTATTAATTACAAGAAGACTGCTGCAAATTGGACACCAGAATTTTTAATATGCTAGTTTTGGTACATAGATTCCCACACGGGGAGATATAATTCCTTTTTACAGGAGTAAAAACGTGAGGCCTAGTGTTTCTGGTCTAACAAACACCAGATTGATTAAATTGGCCTTTTTTTCACCAAAATTACAACACTGGACAATAATGCCTTTTAGCGGTATTAATTACAAGAACACTGCTGCTAATTGGACACCAGAATTTTTATAATGCTAGTTTGTGTACATAAATTCCCACACTGGAAGATATAATTCCTTTTTCCGGTATTAATTACAAGAAAACTGCTGCAAATTGGACACCAGAATTTTTAAAATGCTAGTTTTGGTACATAGATTCCCACACGGGGAGATATGATTCCCTTTTACAGGAGTGAAAACGTGAGGCCTAGTGTTTCTGGTCTAACAAACACCAGATTGATTAAATTGGCCTTTTTTTCACCAAAATTACAACCCTGGATAATATTGCCTTTTGGCGGTATTAATTACAAGAACACTGCTGCTAATTGAACACCAGAATTTTTATAATGCTAGTTTGTGTACATAAATTCCCACACTGGAAGATATAATTCCTTTTTCCGGTATTAATTACAAGAAAACTGCTGGAAATTGGACACCAGAATTTTTAATATGCTAGTTTTGGTACATAGATTCCCACACGGGGAGATATAATTCCTTTATACAGGAGTGAAAACGTGAGGCCTAGTGTTTCTGGTCTAACAAACACCAGATTGATTAAATTGGCCTTTTTTTCACCAAAATTACAACACTGGACAATAATGCCTTTTGGCGGTATTAATTACAAGAACACTGCTGCTAATTGGACACCAGAATTTTTATAATGCTAGTTTGTGTACATAAATTCCCACACTGGAAGATATAATTCCTTTTTCCGGTATTAATTACAAGAAAACTGCTGCAAATTGGACACCAGAATTTTTAATATGCTAGTTTTGGTACATAGTTTCCCACACGGGGAGATATAATTCCCTTTTACAGGAGTGAAAACGTGAGGCCTAGTGTTTCTGGTCTAACAAACACCAGATTGATTAAATTGGCCTTTTTTTCACCAAAATTACAACACTGGACAATAATGCCTTTTGGCGGTATTAATTACAAGAACACTGCTGCTAATTGGACACCAGAATTTTTATAATGCTAGTTTGTGTACATAAATTCCCACACTGGAAGATATAATTCCTTTTTCCGGTATTAATTACAAGAAAACTGCTGCAAATTGGACACTAGAATTTTTAATATGCTCGTTTTGGTACATAGATTCCCACACGGGGAGATATAATTCCTTTTTACAGGAGTAAAAACGTGAGGCCTAGTGTTTCTGGTCTAACAAACACCAGATTGATTAAATTGACCTTTTTTTCACCAAAATTACAACACTGGACAATAATGCCTTTTGGCGGTATTATTTGCAAGAACACTGCTGCAAATTGGACTCCAGAATTTTTAAAATGCTAGTTTTGGTACATATATTCCCACACGGGGAGATATAATTCCTTTTTACAGGAGTAAAAACGTGAGGCCTAGTGTTTCTGGTCTAACAAACACCAGATTACAACACTGGACAATAATGCCTTTTGGCGGTATTAATTACAAGAGGACTGCTGGTATTTCAGAACACCGGAATTTTTAAAATGCTAGTTTTGCTAGATAAATTTCCCACACTGGGAGAAATATTGCCTAAGCCTTTTTACAGTATTAATTACAACAGGAGTGCTTCTTCTGGTCTAACACCAGAATAATTTTATTATTACGGTGAAAGCTTTTTCTAATTTATATTTCTGGCACATAAAAAAAAAATATATTTCTGGCTGACAGTATTGGACAAAGTAGTGGCACTGGCTAGCCTAGCTGGAACAGCACATTCATGGGATTTGCTATCCAAGTGGGTTACTTTCAGTTTCACCACTGATATATTAAATATCTTTGCAGTTAGTATGGGTGACACAAGCACAGCCAAACCCCTGATGTAGTATATCTATGAAAAAATCGACTATTACATGTGATTAATGGACGTTGTGGCAGCTTTTGCTGTAGCACCACAAGTCCCACAATGGCCGCCGCCTATCAGCCCAGTAACATGTGCCAGAAAACGGTCTTCCCAGCCAGAAAAAAAATAGACTTTGACTGAGCAGCTGAATCGATGTTGTTCTGATTCACAGGTGTAGATTTTTCACTTCTTTGGAGCTTTGGTTTAGACTCTGTGGCAGCAAGTGCTGGCGCACCACAAGTCCCAAAATGGCCACCGCCGGTCAGCCCAGTTACATGTCCAAGTAAAAATCGCTCTGGCCAGTCTCAACAAAATAGTGACTTTCCGTGAACAGCTCAGCTGAGTTGTTCTGATGCACAGATGTAGAAAGGTAGACCATTCAATAACTTCTTTATCCCTGCCTATCTCGCCCTCAAAGAAGCTGCATCCTCTCCCTACACTAGTCAGAGCAGTGTGACGTGCGGCGCTACGTGACTCCAGCTTAAATAGAGGCTGGGTCACATGCTGCACTTGGCCAATCACAGCCATGCCATTAGTAGGCATGGCTGTGATGGGCTCTTAGGGCAAGAAGTAAAACGCTAGCTGATTGGCTGCTATGCAGCCCTTCAGAAAGCGGGAAGAAATCGACGAACACTGGACCCGAACCCGAACTTTTTTGAAAATGTCCGTGTTCGGGTCCGTGTCACGGACACCCCAAAATTCGGTACGGACCCGAACGATTTTCGAACTGTTCGCTCAACACTAAAAATGAATAAAAATTAAGCAATATCAATTGGCAACTTGGAGGAGTAGTAGGTGGAATAGGAGGTTGGGGTGGCATCAGGTTGGAATGATATGGGAGTTGAAGTTCTCATCACAGCCAAAAAGGATTCATGTCTGCCTGCAGTGCCACAGGCCTCATTCATAGACTCAGGGCCATGGCACCCACAAAGAGGAGAGAGGTCCCGTAACAGCAACACAGGCCTCAGGTCAACCTGCAATGGAACAGGCCATTATCATTTATGTAGGCCCCTGACACCCAGACAGGGGAGAGGTCATTTGACCGTAAAAAGAGTTTAATGTCTCCCACCAAGACAGCAAGCAATTAAATGAAATATAGGCCACTGACACCCGCACAATAGTGCTATCATTAGACAGTAAAAAGAGTTTGAAATCTCCCACCAAGACAACAAATGATTAAACGACATCTAGGCCCCTGACACCCATACAATGGGGCAGTCATTTGACAGTAAAAAAGTTAAATGTCTCCCACCAAGACAGCAAGAAAGTAAACAAAATATAGGCCCCTGACACCCACACAATGGGGCGGTCATTTGACAGTAAAAAGAGTTAAATGTCTGCCACCAAGACAGCAAGCAATCAAACGAAATTTAGGCCCCTGACACCCAGACAATGAGGCGGTCATTAGACAGTAAAAAGAGTTTAATATCTCCCACCAGGGCAACAAATGATTAAACTACATATAGGCCCCTGACACCCAGACAATGGTGTGTTCATCAGACAGTAAAAAGAGTTAAATGTCTGCCACCAAGACAGCAAGCAAGTACGTGAAATTTAGGCCCCTAACACCCACACAATGGGGCGGTCATTAGACAGCAAAAAAGTTAAATGTCTGCCACCAAGACAGCAAGCAATTAAACAAAATTTTGGCCCCTGAAACCCAAACAATGGGGCGGTCAGTAGAGAGTAAAAAGAGTTAAATGTCTCCCACCAAGACAGCAAGCAAGTAAACGAAATATAGGCCCTTGACACCCACACAATGGGGAGGTCATTAGACAGCAAAAAAGTTAAATGTCTGCCACCAAGACAGCAAGCAATTAAACAAAATTTTGGCCCCTGAAACCCAAACAATGGGGCGGTCAGTAGAGAGTAAAAAGAGTTAAATGTCTGCCACCAAGACAGCAAGCAATTAAACGAAATTTAGGGCTGTGACACCCAGACAATGGGGCGGTCATTAGACAGTAAAAAGAGTTAAATGTCTGCCACCAAGACAGCAAGCAAGTATGTGAAATTTAGGCCCCTGACACCCACACAATGGGGCAGTCATTAGACAGCAAAAAGAGTTAAATGTCTGCCACCAAGTCAGCAAACAAGTACGTGAAAGTTAGGCCCCTGACACCCAGACAGAGGAGAGAGGTCCCATAGCAGCAAAAGAAGCATCATATCACCCACCAATAGAGAAGGCCACTTTCAGTTATTTAGGCCCCAGCACCCAGACAGAGGACAAAGGTCCCATAGCAGCAAAAGAGGCATCATGTCACACACCAACGGAGAAGGCAACTTTTAGTTATTTAGGCTCCAGCACCCAGACAGAGGAGAGAGGTCCCATAGCACAGAATAAGGCTTCATGTCACCCACCAATGGAGAAGGCCACTTTCAGATATTTAGGCACCTGGCACCCAGACGGAGGAGAGGTTCATTCAACTTTGGGTTGCCCCACAAAATAATGGTAAAATTAAAAAAAGAGGATTCAATAAAGAAGTGCCTTGGAGTACAAGAATATATGGTTAAAGGGAGGTAGTTATAAATGTCAATTCTGCACAAGGGATGGATAGGTCCTGTGGGATCCATGCCTGGTTCATTTTTTTAAACGTCAGCTTGTCCACGTTGGCTGTGGACAGGCGGCTGCGTTTGTAAGTAAAGACGCCACCTGCCGTGCTGAATACACGTTCAGACAAAACACTGTCTGCCGGTCAGGCCAGCACCTCCAAGGCATAAAAGGCTAGCTCTGGCCATGTGGACAATTTGGAGACCCAGAAGTTGAATGGGGCCAAAACATCAGTCAGTACGTGGAGGGGTGTGCACACGTACTGTTCCACCATGTTATTGAAATTCTGCCTCCTACTAACACATTCCGTATTAGCTGGTGGTGCAGTTTGCTGTGGCGGGGTAACAAAAATTTTCCACATCTCGGCCATGCTAACCCTGCCCTGAGAGGAGCTGGCCGTGTCACAGCTGCTTTGGCGACCTCTTGCTCTTCCTCTGCCTTCACCTTGTGCTTCCACTTGTCCCCCCGTGTCAGTTGGGAATGCTCTCAGGAGCGCGTCTACCAGCGTGCGCTTGTACTCGCGCATTTTCCTATCACACTCCAGTAAGGGAATTAAGGTGGGCACGTTGTCTTTGTACCAGAGATCCAGCAGGCTGGCCACCCAGTAGTCAGCACACGTTAAAATGTGGGCAACTCTGCTGTCGTTACGCAGGCACTGCAGCATATAGTCGCTCATGTGTGCCAGGCTGCCCAGAGGTAAGGACAAGCTGTACCGTGTGGGAGGCGTATCGTCATTGTCCTCCGTTTCCCCGCAGCCACGCACCAGTGATGGGCCCGAGCTGCGTTGGGTGCCACCCCGCTGTGAACATGCTTCATCCTCATCCTGCTCCACTTCCTCCTCATCCTCGTCCTCCAGTAGTGGGCCCTGGCTGGCCAAATTTGTACCTGGCCTCTGCTGTTGCAAAAAAACCTCCTTCTGAGCCACTACTAAAAGACTGGCCTGAAAGAGTTAGAAATTACCCCTCTTCCTCCTCCTCCTACTCCTGGGACACATCTTCCATCATCGCCCTAAGTGTTTTCTCAAGGAGACATAGAAGTGGTGTTGTAACGCTAATAACGGCATCATCGCCACTGGCCATGTTGGTGGAGTACTTGAAACAGCGCAACAGGGCACACAGGTCTCGCATGGAGGCCCCGTCATTGTTGGTGAAGTGGTGCTGTTCCGCAGTGCGACTGACCCATGTGAGCTGCAGCTGAAACTCCACTATGGCCTGCTGCTGCCGCTCGCACAGTCTCTCCAGCATGAGCAAGGTGGAGTTCCACCTGGTGGGCACGTCGCATATGAGGCGGTGAGCGGGAAGGCCGAAGATACGCTGTAGCGTAGACAGGCGAGCAGCGGCAGGATGAGAACGCCGGAAGTGCGCACAGACGGCCTGCACTTAATGAAGCAGCTCTGACATGTCGAGGTAGTTGTAAATGAATTTATGCACCACCAAATTCAGCACATGCGCCAGGCAAGGGGTGTGCGTCAAACCAGGCTAGACCCAGAGCTGCAACGAGATTTTGCCCATTATCGCACACCACCAGGCCGGCTTGAGGGTCACCGAAAGCAACCACTCGTCGATTTGTTGTTCTATACCCCGCCATAACTCCTGCACGGTGTGGTGCCTGTCCCCCAAACACATGAGTTTCAGAACGGCCTGCTGACGTTTACCCTGGGCTGTGCTGAAGTTGGTGGAGAAGGTCTTTGACTGACCGAATGAGCAGGTGGAAGAAGAGGAGGAGGAAGCCGAGTAGGAGGAGAAGGCAACTGGAGGCAAAGATGATGCCTTGCAATCCTTGGCGGCGGAAGGACGTGCGCCAAACAGCTCTCCGCTTGGGGCCCAGCCACCACTACATTTACCCAATGTGCGGTTAGGGAGATATAGTGTCCCTTGCGGTGATTACTGGTCCAAGTATCTCTTGTTAGGTGGACCTTGCCACAGATGGCGTTGCGCAGTGCACACTTTATTTTATCGGATACTTGGCTGTGCAGGGAAAGCACGGCTCTCTTGGAGAAGTTGTGTCGGCTAGGAACAACGTACTGTGGCACAGCCACCGCCATCAGCTGGTAGAAGCTGTCCGAGGGTGGCTAGGTTGTAATTTATGCTTTCTCTCCAAAGTTTGTGAGATGGAGAGCTGAACTCTGCCGTGTGACATGGTGGAGATGCTTGGTGACGGAGGTGGTGGTGTTGGTGGCACATCCTCTGTTTGCTGAGCAGCAATTGCCAACGTTCCTCCCGAGGCGGAGAAAGAGGCCGAGGCAGCAGCAGAAGAGGGAGCAGGAGAAGCATAAGTGAGTTCTTTGTTTTTAAGGTGTTTACTCCACTGCAGTTCATGCTTTGCATGTAGATGCCTGGTCATGCAGGTTGTGCTAAGGTTCAGAACGTTAATGCCTCGCTTCAGGCTCTGATGGCACAGCATGCAAACCTCTCGGGTCTTGACGTCAGCACATTGTTTGAAGAAGTGCCATGCCAGGGAACTCCTTGAAGCTGCCTTTGGCGTGCTCGGTCCCTGGTGGCGGTGGCCAGTAGCAGGCAAACTCTCTTGGCAGCGGCTGTTCTGCTTTTGTCCCCTGCTCCCTCTTTTGCTACGCTGTTGGCTCGGTCTCACCACTGCCTTTTCCTCTGAACTATGAAAGTCAGTGGCACGACCTTCATTCCATGTGGGGTCTAGGACCTCATCGTCCCCTGCATCGTCTTCCACACAGTCTTCCTCGCTGACCTCCTGTTCGGTCTGCACATTGCCAAAAGACGCAACAGTGGGCACCTGTGTTTCGTCATCATCAGAGACGTGCCGACTCTGATGAGGGGGTATTTCCATGTCCTCATCATCAGGAAACATAATTGGTTGTGCGTCAGTGCATTCTATGTCTTCAACCGCTGGGGAAGGGCTAGATGGATTCCCTTGGGAAACCCTGCCAGCAGAGTCTTCAAACAGCATAAGAGACTGCTGCATAACTTGAGGCTCAGACAGTTTCCCTGATATAACTGGGTGTGATGTGACAGACTGATGGGCTTGGTTTTCAGGTGCCACCTGTGCGCTTTCTGCTAAAGACTGGGTGGGAGATAATGTTGTGAAAGTGCTGGATCCACTTTCGGACACCCAATTGACTAGCGCCTGTACGTGCTCAGGCCTTATCTTCCTTAGAACGGCATTGGACCCCACAAAATACCGCTGTAAATTCTGGCGAGTACTGGAACCTGAGGTAGTTAGTTCACTAGTTTGTGTGGCTGTGGCACAACGGCGACGTCCTCTCCCAGCACCAGAGGGTCCACTAACAACACCACGACCATGTCCCCGTACATGTCCCTTACTAGATGTTTTCATTATTGTTACGGTTCACCACAATAAGAAAAAAAATGTTTGGCCCAATGTATTGAGTTCAAATTAAGGCCTTGTTTTTACAGTCACCTAACACTATCTGGATATCTATTTATGTACCGTATTACACTAAAACAGGCACAGCATTAACTACAGATTTAGTGGAATATCAATTGTAGGACTAGTATTTAGGCTCTGGATGCAAGGTATCCTTTTACGGACATAACTACACTTGGAGATGCACAGTAGCGTGAGAAAAATATAGAGGATTATGCTTTCAGCACTTGTATTTTAACACTTAGTGTAATACACCCTTGTACGGAAAGAAATACACTAGGAGATGGACGGTAGCGTGTGCAGTTATTTAGGATGACCCTATCAGCACTTGTATTTACACCTTTAGTGTAATACACCCTTTTTACGGACAGAAATACACTATGAGATGCACAATAGTGTGTGCAAATGTAGAGGATTATGCTTTCAGCACTTGTATTTTAACACTTAGTGTGATAAACCCTTTTTTCGGAAAGAAATACACTTGGAGATACACGGTAGCGTGAGCAAATATAGAGGATTTATTTATCAGGCCTTGTATTTAGACGCTAACACACTTAGTGTAATATACCCTTTTATGGACAGATTTACACTTGGCCAGCAACAGCTGAAACCACTGATTTACGGTATTGCTATTTTGGCAATTGAATTTCACCCCAGAACAAAAACTATCCTTAGCCGGACACTACTAAACTTGGCCAGCTACAGCTGAAACCACTGATTTACGGTATTGCTATTTTGGCAATTGAATTTCACCCCAGAACAAAATCTATCCTTGCCGGACACTATTAAACTTGGCCAGCCACAGCAGAAACCACTGATTTATGGTATTGCTATTTTGGGCAATTGAATTTCACCTCAGAACAAAATCAATCTTTTGCCGTACACTAGGAAACTTGGCCAGCCACAGCTGAAACCACTGAATTAGTGGATTGCTATTTTGGCAATTGAATTTCACCTCAGAACAAAACATATCATTTGCCAGACACTAGTAAACTTGCCCAGTAACAGCTGAAACACCAGAATTTGGGGATTGCGATTTTGGCAACTGAATTTCACCCCAGAACAAAATCTATCCTTTGCCGGACACTAGTAAACTTGGCCAGCCAAAGCTGAATCCACTGATTTAGGGGATTGTTATTTTGTCAATTGAATTTCACCCAAGAAAAAAATCTATCATTTGCCGGACACTAGAAAACTTGACCAGTCACAGCTGGATCTCCAGATTTAGGGGATTGCTATTTTGGTAATTGAATTTCACCCCAGAACAAAATCTATCCTTTGCCGGACACTAGTAAACTTGGCCAGCCACAGCTGGAACACCAGATTTAGGGGATTGCTTTTTGGCAATTGAATTTAACCCCAGAACAAAATCTATCCTTTGCTGGACACTATTTAACATGGCAAACCACCGCTGAAACCATTGATTTAGGGGATTGCTATTTTGGTAATTGAATTTGACCACAGAAGAAAATCTATCCTTTGCCAGACAATATTAAACTTGGCCAGCCACAGCTGGAACACCATATTTAGATGATTGCTATTTTGGTAATTGAATTTCACCACAGAACAAAATCGATCCTTTGCCGGACACTAGTAAACTTGACCAGCCACAACTGGAACACCAGATTTAGAGGATTGCTATTTTGGCAATTGAATTTCACCCCAGAACAAAATCTATCCTTTGCCGGACACTATTAAACTTGGCCAGCCACAGCTGAAACCACTGATTTAGGGGATTGCTATTTTGGCAATTGAATTTTACCCCAGAGCAAAATATATCCTTTGCCAGACACTAGTAAACTTGGCAAGCCACAGTTGGAACACCAGATTTAGGGGATTGGTATTTTGGCAATTGGATCTCACCCCAAAACAAAATCTATCCTTTGCCAGACACTAGTAAACTTGGCCAGACATAGCTGGAACACCAGATTTAGGGGATTGCTATTTTGGCAATTGAATTTCACCCCAGAGCAATATATATCCTTTGCCAGACACTAGTAAACTTGGCCAGCCACAGCTGGAACATCAGATTTAGGGGATTGCTATTTTGGCAATTGAATTTCACCCCAGAACAAAATCTATCCTTTGCCGGACACTATTAAACTTGACCAGCCAAAGCTGAAACCACTGATTTAGGGGATTGCTATTGAATTTAACTCCAGAACAAAATCTATCCTTTGCCGGACACTATTAAACTTTTCCAGCCACAGCTGAAACCACTGATTCAGGGGATTGCTATTTTGGCAATTGAATTTCACCCCAGAACAAAATAAATTCTTTGCCAGACACTAGTAAACTTGGCCAGCCACACATGGAACACCAGATTTAGGGGATTGCTATTTTGGCAATTTAATTTCACCCCAGAACAAAATCTATCCTTTGCCGGACACTAGTAAACTTGGCCAGACACAGCTGGAACACAAGATTTAGGGGATTGCTATTTTTGCAATTGAATTTCACCCCAGAACAAAATCTATCCTGTGCCGGACACTATTAAACTTGGCCAGCCAAAGCTGAAACCACTGATTTAGGGGATTGCTATTTTGGCAATTAAATTTCACCCTAGAACAAAATCTATCCATTGCTGGACAGTATTAAACTTGGCCAGCCACAGCTGGAACACCATAATTAGGGGATTGGTATTTTGGTAATTGAATTTCTCCCCAGAACAAAATATATCCTTTGCCGAATACTATTAAACTTGGCCAGCCACTGCTGGGGCACCAGATTTAGGGGATTGCTATTTTGGCAATTGATTTTCAATCTAGAACAAAATCTATCCTTTGCCAGACACTATTAAACTTGGCCAGCCAAAGCAGAAACCACTGATTTATCGGATTGCTATTTTGGCAATTGAATTTCACCCCAGAACAAAATATATCCTTTGCCGGACACTAGTAAACTTGGCCAGCCACAGCTGGAACCCCAAATTTAAAGGATTGGTATTTTGGCAATTGAATTTCACGTCAGAACAAAATCTATCTTTTACCGGACACTAGTAAACTTGGCCAGCCACAGCTGGAACACCAGATTTAGGGGATTGCTATTTTGGCAATTGAATTTCACCCCAGAAAAAAAATCTATCCTTTGCCGGACACTATTAAACTATGCCAGCCACAGCTCAAACCACTGATTTAGCGGATTGCTATTTTGGCAATTGAATTTCACCCCAGAACAAAATATATCCTTTGCCGGACACTAGTAAACTTGGCCAGCCACAGCTTGAACCCCAGATTTAGCGGATTGCTATTTTGGCAATTGAATTTCACGTCATAACAAAATCTATCCTTTGCCGGACACTAGTAAACTTGGCCAGCCACAGCTGGAACACCAGATTTAGGGGATTGCTATTTTTGCAATTGAATTTCACCCTAGAATAAAATCTATCCTTGGCCGGACACTATTTAACTTGGCCAGCCACATCTGGAACACCAGATTTAGGGGATTGCTATTTTGGCAATTGAATTTCACCTCAGAACAATATCTATCTTTTACCGGACACTAGTAAACTTGGCCAGCCACAGCTGGAACACCAGATTTAGGGGATTGCTATTTTGGCAATTGAATTTCACCCCAGAACAAAATCTATCCTTTGCTGGATACTATTTAACTTGGCCAGCTACAGCTGGAACACCAGATTTACGGTATTCCTATTTTGGCAATTGAATTTCACCCCAGAAAAAAATCTATCCTTTGCCGGACACTATTAAACTTGGCCAGCCACTTTTGGGACACAAGATTTATGGGATTGCTATTTTGGCAATTGAATTTCACCCCAGAAAAAAATCTATCCTTTGCCAGACAGCAGACAGTATTACACTTGGCTAGCCACAGCTGGAACACCAGATTTAGGGTCTTGCTTTTGGCAATTTATATTCACCCCTCAATAAAATATTGAAATTTCTATCCTGAGTTTCTAGGGGTGAAAATTAGCACAGCCAAGCCCCTGATGTAGGATAAAGCAAATCAAACGCCACTATTGATGGATTAATAGACTTGTTGGCAGCTTGTGCTGGTGCACCACATGACACAAAATGGCCACCGATCACGCAATAAAAAGGTGACAGAAAAACGCTCTGGGCAGCTTAAAAACCAGTGAGCAATTAACTAGCAGAAGTTAAATGATTCACAGCTGTAGATTGTTCACTTCATTAGTTGTTTTTGCTGAGTTTTCACTGCCTAATCTCGCCCTCACAGCAGCTGCATCCTTTACCTTCACTAAGAGCAGCAGAGTGACGTGCAGCGCTACGTGACTCCAGCTTAAATAAAGGCTGGGTCACATGCTGCACTTGGCCAATCACAGCCATGTCAATAGTAGGCATGGCTTTGATGGCCTCTTGGGGCAAGTAGTATGATGCTTGTTGATTGGCTGCTTTGAAGGCTTTCAAAATGCGCCATAGAGATCTCTGAACACTGAACCCGAACTTTTACGTACTATACATTTCGGGTTCGCTCAACCCTAGTTAAAAGCCAAACAAAACTCTATATTTCTTGCCCTGATTCTGTAGTTTGCAGAAACACCCCATATGTGGTCGTAAACTACTGTATGGCCACACGGCAGGGTGTGGAGGGAAAGGAGTGCTATGTGGTTTTTGTAAGGCAGATTTTGCTGAACTGGTTTATTTACACCATGTCCCGTTTGAAACCCTTCTAATGCACCCCTAGGGTATAAACTCTATAAAAGTGACCCCATTTTGGAAACTACAGGATAAGGTCTGTATTACATTTTTGTGAGGCAAGTTTACCAAAAATAGAAATTCTGAAATTTCATCTCCATTTGTCATAAACTGTTGAGGAACACCTAAAGGGTTAATAAAGTTTTTAAAATCAGTTTTGAATACCTTGAGTGGTGTAGTTTCTTATATGGGGGTCACTTTTATGGATTTTCTACTCTAGGGGTGCATGAGGGGTTCTTCAAATATGACATGGTGCCAAAAAAAAAAGGCATCAAAATCTCCCTTCCAGAAACCATATGGCATTTTTTTCCTTCTGCGCCCCGCCATTTGGTCATCAAGCAGTTTTCGAACACATATGGGGTGTTTCTGTAAACTGCAGAATCAGGGTGATAACTATTAAATTTTGTTTGGTTCTTAACCCTTGCTTTGTTACTGGAAAAAAATGTTTTCAAAATGAAAATTTGCCAAAAAATAGGTGTTTTGGCACCATTTTTATTTTAGTTTTTTGACCGTGTTCATCTGAGGGGTTAGTTCATGGGGTAATTTTATAGATCAGATTCATACGAACACGGTGATACCTAATATGTCTACTTTTTTAATTCATTTAGGTTTTACACTATATTATCCTTTTTTAAACAAAAAAAAAATATATTTTGGTATCCCTATAGTCTAAGAGTCAGTTTTTTAAAAGTTTTTAGCCGATTGTCTTATGTGGGGGCTCATTTTTTGCAGGAAGAGACAACGGTTTTATTGGCCCTATTTTGGGGGGCATATAACTTTTTGATCGCTTGCTATTACACTTTTTGTGATGTAAGGTGACAAAAAATAATAATAATATTTTTTACCTTTTTTTTTACCGTGTTAATCTGAGGGGTTAGGTCATGGGGTGTCTTTATAGAGCAGATTCTTACTGATGCGGCAGTACATAATATATCTACTTTTTTATTTATTTTAGTTTTACAAAATATAATTTTTGAAAAAATTAATTTTTTTGGATTCTCAAGTCTTAGAACCATATTTATTTTTTTTGATTGTCAGTGGCTAAATTGAATTAAAATTGGGGAAGGGAAATATAAATTTAGTACTCCATGGAAGTGTGGTATTCCCTGAAGCCACCAATAATGCAGAGACCTGGATGATCGGGGCTCGTGTCACACTGAGTAGTGGTGTCCTTCCGTATCCCCCTCCTGTGACACCTTTTTTGGGTCCGTCCCTTCTTTCCAGTATGGGGGACGACACCTGGAAAGTGTTGGCCAGGGACGATCCGGGCGCCTCAAGTTCCTGAGGTACTCCAGCCTGCTCTTTTCCATTCAAAAAAGATCAGGGCCTTGAGGACTGCCTCATAGAACTGAAGGAATTTCCCTGTGTTGCCAGCGCTCTGGGACAGCACAAAAGAGTTGTACAAGGCAACCTGCACCAACTTTTTTGTACCATGCCCCAATTTTGCACATGGCAATTTATGGCTTGAGGACTTGATTAGCGAGATCAACTCCTCCCATATACCGATTGTAGTCGACTATAAATTGGGCTTGAGGACCGTTGCTGCGGTAACTCGCACAGGGACAGGGGTGATTCCGTTACCGTGAATTGTGGACAATACAAGGTAATTTCTCTTGTCCTTATATCTGACCAGCAACAGGTTTCCACTGGTAAGGGCACAGGTCTCAACCCTGGGGATAGGTACCTGGCGGGGGAGGGTAGGGAGGCCGCGTTGATTTTTCCGCACGGTCCCACAAGTGGACGTGGATTTGGTGGCGAGGGACCTGAACAAGGGGATACTAGTATAAAAGTTATCCACGTACAGGTAGTAACCCTTATCTAACAGTGGGTGCATAAGGTCCCACACAAGTTTCCTGCTAACACCCAGAGTGGGGGGACATTCTGGGGGTTCAATACGGGAATCTCGCCCCTCGTACACACGAAACTTGTAAGTGTACCCTGAGGTACTCTCACATATTTTGTACATCTTCATGCTATATCTCGTCTGCTTAGAGGGAACATACTGGCAGAAAATGAGTCTCCCATTGAAAGCAAGTGGAATCTCATAGGCCTCCAAAAATTTGGTACATAGGCCTCCAGGTACATAGGCCTCCAAAAATGTGGCCCCGAAGTGATCGATGACGGCCTGATTTTGTACAGGCGGTCATAGGCAGGATCACTTAGGGGGGGGACATGCTTCATTATCTGCATAATGCAGGCATTTCCGGATGGCCTCGAAATGGGAGAGTGTCATGGCCGTACTGTAAAATGGAGTCTGGTAGAGGATGTCCCCACTCCAGTGCAGCCTGACACTGGGTTTTTTGACTCGGCCCATGTGCAGCACGAGGCCCCAAAATGTCCTCATCTCGGCTGCATTGACCGGAGTCCAGCCACCGGCCCTAGCCAAAATGGAGCCCGGGTGTTGAGCAATGAACTGTTGGGCATACAAGTTTGTTTGCTCCACCATCAGATTCACAAAGTGGTCACTGAAAA
The DNA here is from genome assembly GCA_033119425.1 of Bufotes viridis. NCBI lineage: Eukaryota > Metazoa > Chordata > Amphibia > Anura > Bufonidae > Bufotes > Bufotes viridis. Next base: position 61,790,173 of record CM065594.1, on the reverse strand, counting down.
AAAGACTGACATAGTCGTATTCATTGAAGCCTACTGTGGGAATCTGGATTCCTGGTTGGCCAACAAAATCAGGAATCACAGGCTCAAAATCCTCTGTGGTAAACCATGCAAGTTCACCGGTAGGGGGTTCAGGTGAACTTATCTGGTGGGCCGTAAAACTAGTACGAGCCCCAGATCTGCTCGTACTAGTGTGGGCCACAGGGTCCCTGGCATGGCGGTCCCCTTGCTCCACTTGGCGGAGTCTCCGCCACCTTGGGGGCTCATCATCATCGCTAGATGATGAGGAGGATGCGGATAAAAGAGGAAAGTGGGGTCATCCTCGTCCTCACTGGTGCTCTCGAAGTTGGAGTCAATCAGGGCGTATGCCTCCTTGGCTGAGAACGTCCGGTGGGCCATAGGGGAGTGTGTGTGTGTGTGTGTGCGTGCATGTAAAACTTTATTTAGTGTGCGTGTGGAGGCACGGGTGTTCATGACTTTGCCCTAAACCTAACAGGAAAAAAAAAATTACAGCCCCCAAAAAATTGAAAAAAAAAAATATATATTCTAAGTAGCTGATTCGAGCGGTTCAAAGCTGATCAGCGGTCCGAAGCTGATCATCAGTGTGGTGGGCGACGTGCTAACAGTGGACGGACACTAAGAGTGCCATCCACAGTCAGCGTAGGCAAAAAAAAAAAAATGCTTGCTCCCCCAAAAAATGTGTGCGGGGGGTGGGGGGCTGGGCAAGGGGCAAGCTGCAGCACCCCTGGGGGGTCTAGGGTAACACAGTTTGCTGTGGACCCCAGACACCTGATCAGGGTGATGCAACAGTGAACCTTTGTTTTTTTTTGTTTTTTACCCTAAAATGTCCCTGAATATCCCTGCCTAACTTAACCTGTCCCTAAAATACCTGTTATTGCCAGATGGCACTGTGGAGAAACAAAAGGGGGGTGCTGGGCACAGACGGGGGTGCTGAGGTGCTGGGCTCGACGCAGGCTGCTTCTGTCCTAGCTCCCAGACGCCGAATGGAGGAGAAGACGAGAGTAGGGGGGAGTCAACCCCTGCCCACCTGTGCAGCCAATCAGATTTGATCCTGTGAGGTGATGTCACCATCACCTCACAGGATCTAAGGATGTTGATTGGTGGTGTATTATCACACCACCGATCACCATCCTATTCTGGGTTATCGAGTCACCAGAGACCCGAATCCCCGGAAACGCAGCAAACCGCAGGCCTGATATGACATGCAGTTTGCTGCGATCGCCGATACGGGGAGGTCACAGGACCCCTTTCGGCATTGTCACAGAGTGCCTGCCGAATGATTTTGGCAGGCACTCTGTTCCGATCACCGCACGGCATGCGACAGTGATTGTAAATACACATGACGTACTGGTAGGTCATGTGTCCTTAAGTACCAGGGCATCATGACATACCGGTATGTCATGTGTCCCTAAGAGGGTAAAGCCCTTTTTTGTGTGTATTAGTGAAAAAAGGAAAAAAATATTTGCCGCTCAGTGGTGCAGTTATCTGTATTAAAGCCCTTTTTTATGTGTATTAGTGGGAAAAGGAAAAATATATTTGCCGCTCTGCTGTGCAGTTATCTGTTCTAAAGCCCTTTTTTCTGTGTATTAGTGGAAAAATATATCAGCGGTGTAGTGATATATTTGGAAGTCCTGTATGCCATATATTAGTGTTGAAATAAAATTATATTTGCTGTCCAGATTTGCATATATCTGTTGAAAAGCCTGTGGTATTAAAGTAGAAAAAAATTTGGGGCAACTTGAGGTTCTGCAGTGCAGTGATATATTCTGAAGCTCATTTTGCAGTGTATTAGTGGAAATAAAAATATATTCTTCATCCAGCGTTGCATATATCTGTTGAAAACCCTGTTGTGTAAAAGCAGGAAACAATTTTGGCCTAATTGCCATTTTGCGGTGCAGTAATATATTCTGAAGCCTAGTTTGCCGTGTATTAGGGGCAAAATAAAAAATATTTTACCTAACATTTGATTATTTGATCTAACAGTATGTCAGACAAAAAAGTGTCAGGCCCTGCACAAGGGAGTGGCAGAGTCGTAAATGTCTCTGGGGAAGGCAGAGGTCACAGAAGAGTAAGGGGCCATGGCAGCAGGGGTCACTTCGAGAGGCTTGAGATCCCAGTATCAGCTAGCAGTCATGTCGTAACCAGCAACCCAGCTGTTCTTAACTGGTTGATTCAATCTTCGACTTTGTCGTAATTGACATCAGACACCCCCAGCCAAGAGTCAGTGGGTTCGTCAGACACAACCCTTAGTTGGCATGGCCCGGGAGCAGGCCATGTGCCCTCACCTGTCCTTAACTTGCCTCTGTCCTTTCCTCCACTAGGCGGGCAAGTAGTGATGATGAGGAGAGTGACGTGGGAGCTGGGGTTGCGAGTGGTCAGGCTCCTGACCCAGAGACGGTTGAGGAGGACATCAGTGACGTGTAGACAGTACTCGATGATGATAATGTAGCTGATCGCACTTGGGAGCCGGGTGACGAAGGGGCTTCATTTTTTCTTTCTTTTTTCTTATATAATAATGCAATATTATAAAATCCGTAGTCTCCATGATCAATCTGCAGCGTGGGGGCCCCATGTGGCTTCCACACACTTTCAAAATAATCCTTCAGCGGGGCAAATAGATGCCGAATGACCAGGATGCTCCATGACCTTCCCAGGAGCTGCTGTTGGGAGCAGCTGTTCATTTCTGAGACGTCCGTATAATGTGAGGGAATCCGAAGACCCTCTCCATCTCCGTGTACCATAGGATGTCCTCCTACCCATCCATGATGACTGGGAACTTGTGATGTTTTTTTGTTAGTTATGGTTTGAATCTTGATGAACTTCACAACTCTTCCGGGCTCCAAGCAATTTTGAATCTTTGTCTTCTCATTATTTGTAGCTACTAGAGGCCTGTTCATGTCAGGCAGGTTTCCTCAGAAGTATATATCTGGCTCGATGAGCAGCCAATAACGCACTTGCATCAATCTTGACAGGATTTGTCTCCAGTTGGAGAGAGATATTTTTTTGGAATGCTTTCTGCATCGCAACCATGAAGTTGAATAAACAGAAGACTCTCCTGTCCCGAATCTCTCCTGTTTTAGGCATATTTAATTGATGTGCCTGTTTTTCGACCGCCTTTTGTGAGTATATCAGCACGCAATGTGAATAACACTATCAACAGTGCTTCACTATTTGTGCGTCTTTGATGTTTCCCAGGAGTTTGAGGTGGAGAGAGAGAGAGATCTATCTAATCCGGTGTTTTTGCCTGTATCTATGAAATTGATAAATGTTGAATAAATGTTAAGAAATCGTGCGGTCCTACTGAAACGCATTTTAAAACTTGGTTCTGAAGTCAGATTTGGTACCAAGGTACTAACCGGTACCAAAGCCGACTTCAGATACCTCTTTTAAAAGTTAGTTTCGTAAATTTAATAATCAAATGCCGAAGTTATTAACCGAAATTCCGCGAGACTTCAGTAATAATGAATTTGCCCTGCCAGAGCACATACATTTTAATGCTGTACGGAGATGGAACTCAGTACAGCATTAAAACAAAGTTTTGAGTGAGGCGACTTTGGATCTGGAATCTGAAGCTTGCTTGGCTTCCTTAATGATCATTTTCTAATAGGTTCCTTTTTCCAGAATAGGACTTCCAAAATGAACATATACGACTATTCTCTGTCCATTGCTATAGGAGTTCCAAAAATAGCTGAGTGCTGGTTCAGCTATTCCTGGCAGTCCCATAATGGTGACTGAAGATGTGGCCATGCTTAAATGGTGCACTTAGCATTCATCACTATGGGACTTCCAAAAACAACTGAGCTACATCAAAAAATGCAAATTATGCTGTGCATTCAGGGTATGCCCTGTTCTTTATATAGTATTGGGTCCCAGAGGTGGGACCTGCAACTATCTGATAGTCAAATCATATCACCATCAATCTCCAAGATGGGCCAATCCCTTTAATGCTTTGATGGACTAAAAAAAAATTACTTTCTGTCTAACAGCAATAATGGTATGGGTATAAGCTCCCCTTAAACAGTTAGAGAAATAAAATAATGCCCATATAAATAGCACCATGCAGTGCCAATATTAGTTTTACTATGCAGAACAGTTTAGACATCAGAATCATTAGAAGTCACACCAAATCCATATGTCAATTCTAAATTATCTATCAAAGGACAAAGACTTCAACCATTTTCTTATATAAATTTATCTGTTGCCATTGCCAAATTTTGATACAAAGATGTTCATATGATAATATGATCCCTTTCTTTGTCGCTTAGACCTAAGAATACCCACTTAAATGGACATTTCCATCAGAAGAATTTTTTTTTTAGATTTTTTTGCTCTTTTCTTTATAACAATGCTATGCTATTGAACATGAAATGAAACATATTGACATTCTGTAGTAGTTAACACAAATGAAAAAACCTTCTATATCGATACTGCTTTGAGGGGAAGATTTTATATAACGTAAAGTGTAATCATAATAATAGTAGGTGTCATAACAGTATAACACATATATTGTTCTTTTGATAGGTCTGGAAAAATATGGCCACAGAATAGAATTGTATTGATTAGTGTAATATGTGATGCTCTAATTGAGTTATTATGGGGCTATGCTAAAAGTACAAACAAAGAGGATGTTTAAGAGCCAGGAGAGTAAATACATGTAGTGACTTTAAAATTATGTCAAGAAAACTATCCGCCAGTTTATTTATAACAAATGTTGTAGAATATTCACATATGAGCTGTTACAATATGATAAAAATTAATGGAAGTGTCCCTTTAAATGCTACCCATTAATACTCTTCTGTAACTTTATTATATACTAGATACAAGAGGCCACTTTAATAGATACAATTAAAGATGACATAAGTTTTGCACTCTTGATAAGGTATTTTCAGCCAGTGTCTTCTAGAGAAATTTAGTTTTGTTATTGGGGTAAAAATCCATATTTATTTAGCCTATTGGAAAATGACTTTCATATCCTCAGATCCGTAATTGTGTACATATTCTAAGTCTGTGTTGTAAGTATACTGTCTTGTATATTCACTTAAATATACTGACAAGGCAATGTTTTCTGGTGGAAATGCCATAAGCATCAATCTTTAGGGAAATAGTGAATATGTGTTTGCAGAAAATCAGCCTTCCACTTTACTTTTCTAAAAGAAGATAACATATTCGCAATTTATCATACTAAAGGAAAGGTATCACTAATCGGTTTCTTTGTACTCCAGATGCTATCTCAACCTCTGCAGAAGGAACAGCTCCATATAAACCATGGTTTTAAATGGGTTATCTCAATTCAGCAAATAACATTTATTATGTAGAGGAAATTAATACAAGGCACTTACTAATGTATTGTGATTGTCAATATTGCTTCCTTTGCTGGCTGGATTCATTTTTCCATCACATTATGCACTGCTCTTTTCCATGGTTATAACCACCCCGCACCATTGTACAATATAGGAAAAAGCAACAACCTCTTTGGTGGTCTGGACCATTAGACCACCACTGCACAACCACCACTGATGGATTGCAAGGTAACATAGTAACATAGTACATGAGGCCGAAAAAAAACAACTGTCCATCCAGTTCAGCCTGTCATCCTGCTAGTTGATCCAGAGGAAGGCAAAAAAAGCCAATTTTCCCCACTTAAGGGGAGTAAAAAATTCCTTCCTAACTCCAATCAGGAAATCAGAAGAACTCCCTGGATCAACGACCCATCTCTAGAAGCTATAACCTGTAATATTATTACACATTTCAGAAATACATCCAGGCCCCTCTTGAATTCCTTTATTGTATTCACCATCACCACCTCCTCAGGCAGAGAGTTCCATAGTCTCACTGCTCTTACCATAAAGAATCCTCTTCTGTGTTTGTGTACAAACCTTCTTTCCTCCAGACGCAGAGGATGTCCCCTCGTCACAGTCACAGTCCTGGGGAAAAATAGATGATGGGAGAGATCTCTGTACTGACCCCTGATATATTTATACATAGTTATTAGATCTCCCCTCAGTCGTCTTTTTTCAAAAGTAAATAACCCTAATTTTGATAATCTTTCAGGGTACTGTAGTTGACCCATTCCAGTTATTACTTTAGTTGCCCTCCTCTGAACCCTCTCCAGCTCTGCTATGTTTGCTTGTTCAGGAGCCCAGAACTGTACACAGTACTCCATGTGTGGTCTGACTAGCAATTTGTAAAGTGGTAGGACTATGTTCTCATCAAGGGCGTCTATTTCCCTTTTGATGCAACCCATTATCTTATTGGCCTTGGCGGCAGCTGCCTGACACTGATTTTTGCAGCTCAATTTGCTGTTTATTAAAATTCCTAGATCCTTTTCCATGTCAGTGTTACCAGGTGGTCATAAACATGGAAATAAGCTGTGCATAATGTCATGGAAAATAATCCAGACAGAAAAGGATCACAATACTGTGCATTAGTAAGTGCTTTGTATTAATTTATTCTACATAATAAATGCTAAAGTATTTGCGGAAGTAAGAAAACCCCTTTAAGTTGCTTGCAGGAATTGAGAACTTTTTAACTTCTATAACTATCTGTGCACACCTTTAATAATCCTAGAAATCATCAGTAAACTTAGACGCTAAACGTTAAAAAAAAAAACTATGGCCAATCAGCATGTTTATGAAAACAATTTATTTTGCCCTTTTCTCTGTGCATCCTATGTAGACCCTAAATCACAAAACATAAATGTAATAGTATTAGCTTCCAGCTGGTCTCGGGATGGGGTCTGTTTTATTCTGAAAGAATAACAATATGTACTATATATTTTAATGTAATTACCATTAAATTGTTAATTCTGTTTTTTGTTGTACCGGTGTAAACATTTTATTTTTTTAGGTACTTTGCACAAAACCACATGTTCATGAGCATCTACAGCCATCCATGGAGTCCCTAGAGCTCCATTAGATAAAGTGATAGACATATATTGGGCTGCTGTATGTCATTTTCATATGGCACCATCTTACAGAGGTAGTAGTGCTTCAGAGGGGAGAGTACCTCAGTATGATGCCACTCATTAGAGCATTCCAAATATTCCAAAAAAATCTCCATGCGATATTGGAGAATGCACTTCTACAGTGAGGTCTTAAAGATGCCTATGGGTGCCATATTGCTTCTCTATACAACTCTAAGTTTGTATGACTTTTGTTTCAAGTGGTAAAACAAAAAAAAAGTAACTATGGCGTCCAGGTTAGCCTGCAAGTTGTTTTTGTGTCTAATTTTTGTAGATTATACCCTGAGCAGGCAAAATACTTGATTCTGGAATTGCAAGTGATCTGCTCTATTTGAAGATTTATGTTGAATTCATATGGTCAATTTTCAGTCAATTTAGAGAGAGTTATCAGAGCAATGTAGGAAAACCATTTTCTAAGAAACTGTTTCCCTAGTTTTTTGGCTGATAAAGACCAGTTTTACGCACTGGTAAAAAAAATACACATCTGACTCAGATAAAAAATACAGCCTTTGTGAATGCAACCAAAGAACTTCCAACACAGGTCATCTTTAATGCACTCCTAAGTGTTACCTACTTCTGAAAAACTGAGCAGAACTGAGAACAACTACTCAATGTAACATAAATTGCTAGTAAATCAGTTGGTTTAGTGTTGAGTTGTTTAAGTTGTTATTCTACTTTTTATTATTTCTTTCATTTCTTTTCTCCTTTACATATTTTTAATACTGTTTTATCTTTGGCAGTATCAGTAGTAGTATGTGCTGGTAGATCATAACTGCATTCATTTTAGCTTTCATATACTGTTCAAAGAAAGCATGATTCAATCAAAGGGAATCTTTAAATCTTCATTTCTTTATTTGTCTTTATTCATTTGAAATGACTGTTATGTTTATTAACAAGGTGGTGGTAAGCATTTAGAAAATACACACAGTAGTTATTGCATATTACACCATGTTACATAGTCATTTCATAGAAAAATTTGAATTTGTCATTTTTTTTAATTTAGGTAACGTAGAAATAAATATGTAAAAGCATCTGCCTGGACAAAGATGTGTTGAGGATGTTATAGAATTCAAGGAAAGTGACTTGAAATATATATTCTGTACATAAAGCACATTATTAATAATTATGAACACACATTGAATAATATAGACAGGCACTAATTGCTCTCTAGTGGACTACTTGGCAGCAAGATGCACACAGACAATATATTAGAGGTTTGACGAAATCTGAATGTCGAAGTATTACCCTCTTTTGCAAAGAGTTCTGTGGAAAATATTCAAATTAGCAAAAACAAAATACATAAGAAAGGTAATTATTTCTGATACTAAGATGATATTAGAGATGCTAATTTGCATATATTCTTCTCAGAAAGCAAGAGGAACCTACAATATTCAGCACTTATGCTAACTGGTCTCCATAATAGAAACAATAATTTACTTGCAAGCACTAACTACAGTTTCACCTAGTGTTTTGCTTTGCCCAAATATTGGGCCATATAAATCCACCATAAGGTATGGTATGCATTTTTTCTAGAAACAGTACCATTCTTGACCATGGACTCTATGTAATATTTACATGAATGGTGCTGAGTCATAATACCAGGCAACGTATGGAGAAAAGTTGTGCTGTTTTTTGATTTAAAAACACTTTTTAAAGCCCATATTCCATTTGTTTTAAGGAGTTGTCCCACAAACAACATTAAACATCTACCCACAGCTCTTGGTGATAAATGTGTAATCACTTCTGTTTTCGCTGGTGGACACCCCCAACGATCTCTGGAACTGGGATCCAGAGCTCCCTGTTTTTCTGCACTGTATGACAGCAGTGAGAATGCGTTTGAAAGGTGCTATGGTTATACATGCACACTGCTGCTCAATTTAATGTCTACGGGGTTGATAGAAACAGCTACGTTCAGTGCTCAAGTTTTTCTGTAAGTTCTAGAGACATTGAATGAAGTGACAGGGCTCATGCAGGACCATTTTATTTTGAGAGGCAATGTAATCTAAAAGCTTACATGATATTTTAATATTTCAGGAATTTTTTTAAGCAGCAACACCAATTGTAATAGCAACACCAGTTGTAATAGAGGCCAGAACAGATAAGGCTTGGGGGTCTTCGATGGTACCTTGCTGCTGCAATGACAACTTTTTGTCACCATGCAATATCATTTGCATGCTGCTGATCAGGGAACAAAGGAAGCTCCTCTCCCTCTGTTTAACCTCTCATATGCCTCAGTCGCCATTGACCTCAGCAATTGAGAGTTTAACTGCAGGAATCAGAGTTATCTATAATCCTGGTAGTGAGAGATGAGTGCCATATAATGAAACCGGCATCCACAATTGATTGTGTGGGTCCAGGTTCTGAGCCTTTGCTATCACTGTGCTGTACCATTATGATACTGTGTGTTAATGGTGAGTATTAACTAATGTAATATTATGGTGCTGGGCAGCAAGAGGTTAATGAATTGGAGATTCAAGAGTATGAATAATCACATGGATGAATAGCTACATCATTTTATAGGCACAGGGATCAAGAGTGGCATATGGGAATGCTAGTCTTGATAAATGTCCCTCATTGAGTTTTTGCCTTTTGTATTTTCTTCATTGTTCTACCACAGGCAATATGAGAAAATTGAATTTTTATCCAGACTCACAATGCCCCAAGTTTCATTTATCTGTCCAGTGCAATTCTGGAGATCACATACTGTCATGAGCCACTTGAGTTACTTGATAGTTGAAAAGTGTTGTCTCCTACCAACTAAATAGGAAGTGTGGGGAGTCGCTCTGGTAGACAGCGGTGCGGGTGCAGTTTAGAGGCAAAACAAGGAGTCCAGATTGTGCATCAAACAGTGTTTTATTCACACTTGCACACCAGAAATGAAAACAGTCTCTTGGTGACAGTTCACACACAACAGAAATCAGGTGGCAAAACCAAAAACAGGCCAACACAGGGTCCAGTCACCTTGGGTGGTTTAAGTGCGGGTTCACACCTAGCAGTCGGTTCAGCCGCAGGCGATTCCTCCTTCAGGTTGCAGGGAAACACCACCTTGCTGAGCTCCGTCCTCCAGCACAGAGAACTCCTCAGCCCTGTTAGCAGCTCCAGGATAATCACCTCAGACACAGCTGATGGCTGTGTTTTATACCCAGCCCAAAACTCGGACTGGACCGTGGGGAGCAGCCACCCACCCTACTCTTTAGCTGCTCCCAGTAAGAGCCGGCCCGGATCGGCTTTGCAGCCATGCTATTTAAAAGAGTCAAAACAGCACTAGCTGCTGCAGACAAAAACCCAGCTCTCACCTCACCGAGGCCAGCAACCTCGGTGACACGTACCTGCCATCGCATATGACACCTTGCACCTTACCACATACCCCCCCCCTTTGTTCAACCCTGAGGGGGTGAACACACGTAAGGCAGTGGACGCGGGACAGGGCATCTGCGTTGCCCTGCAAGCGGCCTGCCCTGTGTTCCACGGAAAACTTGAAATTTTGAAGAGATAGGAACCACCTGGTGACCCGAGCATTCCTCTCCTTGGCCTGACTCCTCCATTTGAGGGGGGAATGGTCGGTCACCAGACGGAACCTCCTCCCTAACAGGTAGTAGCGGAGAGATTCGAGTGCCCACTTGATAGCCAGGCACTCCCTCTCCACTATACTATATCTGGACTCGGCGGGACTGAGCTTACGGCTCAGGAAGACAACGGGATGTTCTTCCCCGTTGACCTCCTGAGACAGTACCGCACCGAGGCCTACCTCCGAGGCGTCGGTCTGTACGACAAACTCCTTGTTGAAGTCGGGTGTCACCAAAACCGGGACCCACACAGGGCCGACTTCAACGCGGAGAAAGCCTCCTCCGCCTTCTCACTCCAGCTAACCCTCCCAGACTTTCGCCCCTTCAACAGGTCTGTCAATGGCGCTGCTATTGTGGCAAAGTGGGGCACAAACCTCATGTAGTAACCTACAATCCCCAGGAACGACTTTACCTGCCTGGTGGTAACCGGTCGGGGCCAGTTACGAATGGCCTCTACCTTAGTTACCTGAGGTTTGATAACTCCCCGCCCAATTACATATCCCAGATATTTTGTCTCCTCTAACCCTATGGAGCACTTCTTTGGGTTAGCGGTCAGTCCGGCTTTCCTCAGGGCATCCACTACCGCCTGCACCTTGGGTAAATGGCTTTCCCAGTCGGTGCTGTGGATGACTACATCATCTAAGTAGGCCGAGGCGCACCGACGATGTGGTCGCAGCACTATGTCCATTAACCTTGGAAAGTGGCGGGGGCGCCATGCAGGCCAAAGGGTAACACCTTGTAGTGATACAGGCCCTGCGGGGTAACAAATGCGGTTTTTCCTTAGCCGACTCCGTTAAGGGTACCTGCCAGTACCCTTTAGTGAGGTCCAGCACAGAAAAATAACGGGCTTGTCCTAAACTTTCAACAAGCTCGTCTACTCGGGGCATGGGATACGCGTACAAACTTGGATACTTCATTTAACTTGCGAAAGTCGTTGCAGAACCGCAACGTCCCATCCGGCTTGGGTATTAGGACTATGGGACTGGCCCACTCACTTTTCGACTCCTCAATGACATCGAGCTTCAACATTAACTGCACTTCCTCCGCGATGGCCCGCCGCCGAGCCTCGGGTACCCGGTATGGTTTTAACCGACCTTGGCCTGAGGCTCAGTGACGATGTCATGTCGGATGAGAGACGTGCGGCCAGGGAGGTCCGAGAACACATCCGTGTTCCGACTGAGGAACTCCCTGACTTCCTGAACTTGTTTGGAAGACAGGCTGTCTGCAATTTTTACCGTGGTTACGGCTTCACAGGCCTCGAACTGTGGGGCTGGACCCTTTTCACTCTAGCAGCCCTGGCCGGGGCTGGGGTCGTCGGCCGCGTCCCTATCTTTCCACGGCTTAAGTAAATTCACGTGGTACACCTGCTCCGGCTTGCGCCGCCCTGGCTGGTGTACTTTGTAATTTACTTCCCTACTTTCTCGATCACCTCATAGGGGCCCTGCCACCTAGCTAGGAATTTGCTGTCAAGGGTGGGTACCAGAACCAAAACCCGATCTCCCGGATTGAAGTCCCGCACCGAGCCTGACGATTGTACACCCTACTCTGGGCTTGTTGCGCTGCCTCCATATGCTCCCGGACCAAGGGCAACACCCTTTCCATCCGTTCCTGCATCTGGGCGACATACTCAATGACACTTTTGTGGGGGACAGGCTGTTGTTCCCATGCTTCCTTGGCGATATCCAACAGGCCCCGAGGGTGTCTGCCATAAGGCAGTTCGAAGGGCGAGAACCCAGTAGAGGCCTGGGGCACCTCTCGCACTGCGAACATGAGATAGGGCAGAAGCAGATCCCAGTCCTTCCCATCTCTAGACACCACCCTCTTTAACATATTTTTTAGAGTTTGGTTAAACCTCTCCACAAGACCGTCTGTTTGCGGATGGTAAACGGACGTCCGTAACTGCTTTATACGCAACAATTTGCACAGTTCCCTCATTACTTTGGACATAAAAGGGGTCCCTTGGTCTGTCAGAACCTCTTTAGGCAGGCCCACACGGGAAAACATCTCCATTAACTCTTTGGCAATGAGCTTAGCTGAGGTATGTCGCAGAGGCACCGCCTCCGGATACCGAGTGGCATAGTCGAGAACTACCAGAATGTGTTGGTGGCCCCTGGCAGACTTTGGTACAGGCCCAATTAAATCCATAGCGACTCGCTCAAACGGTACTTCAATAATTGGCAGAGGTACCAGAGGACTACGGAAATGTGGCTGGGGGCTAGTTATCTGACAGGTTGGACAGGACTTACAATAATCTTCTACCTCCCTGAACACACCGGGCCAATAAAACCGCTGCAGTATGCGGTCCTGGGTTTTCTGCCACCCCAGGTGTCCCCCAAGAACATGTTGGTGGGCAAGCTCCATGACAAGCTTACGATACGCTGTGGGCACCACCAACTGTTCAACAGGTTCACCTCGGATTTGGTTCACCCGATACAACATATCCTGCAGAACAATAAATCGTGGGAACATTAATTCAGCCCCTGGTTTCTGGGGTTTACCATCAATTTCCAGCACATTCTCCCAGGCCCTGGTGAGGGTTTGGTCCCGGTGTTGGGCGGTCCCAAAATTATCTCCGGAGACGTGGAGGTCTGCCAACTCAGGACCTGCTGGCAAGTCCTCCATGTCTCCCACCATTACACTCAGTGGGGGTGTCTCCCCCTCTATCACAGATGTGGTGGTCACCCCTACCGCAGGCCCTTCGGACTCGGGCTCCCAGGGCTCTGGCCTCCCACAGGAACCAGGCCACTCTGCTAGGGTTACCCCTGTCTCAGGGCTATTAGTCACTTTCACCTCAGGCCATAGTGACGGAAAACCAGGGAAGTCTCTCCCAATTATTAGTTCATACGGTAGTTTGGCGGAGATCGCCACTTCACAAGTCCAGGTGCCGCCGCCGTGGACAGAGACATTTCAGCAGTGGGATAGTCCTTTAAGTCTCCGTGTATGCACACCACCCCAACTTTCCGGCCCGTATACTGGGTGGGCTGTACCAGGGCAGCACTTACCAGGGTTACCAGGCTCCCTGAGTCCAACAGCGCCACTGCCAGGTTATCCCCGACTTGCACCTGGCACAGATGACGACTGTCCATTGTCTCGGGATGCCGGTCGCACACAGTCTCCGGGCATACATGGAAGCCCGGTACCCATAATTAGACTCCATGGGTTCCCCCACTGTGGACAGTTGGCCCTTATGTGTCCAGGCTCCCGACACTGCCAGCAGACCACTGGGGACGGATCTGCAAGAGGTACCTCCCGGGCGGGTTTGGCCGGCCGCCGGGACTGGGGTGGAGATTTGCGGGGTTTGACTGGCCCTCCCAAAAGAACCCCCTGCAGGTTTCTGGTGGCCTCATATCGCTCCACCAGGTCGACCATCTCAAGGGCATTGGTGGGGGATACCTGGCCGATCCAGTGTTGAAGGGGGTAAGGCAAGGCCCTCCAAAACATGTCAGCCAGCAGCCGGTCCAGCATAGCAGTCGGACTCAGAACCTCAGGCTGCAGCCATTTTTGCAACCTGTGCAGCAACTCATAGTACTGCGGCCTGGCGGGTTCAGCCACGCTAAAGTCCCACTGGTGGACACGCTGAGCCCGGACCAACACGCTTACCCCCAGTCTGGCCAGGATCTCCCCTTCACCGTGGAATAGTCAGCAGCCTGGTCGTCTGCCAAATCAAAAAACTTGCTGGGGTCCAGACGCCAGGAACGGAGCGACGACCTCTGCCCACTGTTCTCGGGTAATTTCTCCTCACGGCCACCTTCTCGAACACCGCCAGATAGGTCTCAACATCATCCGAGGGGGTCATCTTAGGGATCGCGGCACGGACAGCTTTCCGGGCATCGTGGACGCGGTGGGACGCTCCTGCCGCTTGCAACGCCATCACGTGCTGTAGCAGTAGCTGGTTGGTCTCCCGCTGCTGCACGTTAGCCTCTATGAGGGCTTTCACAGCCGCCTCCATTTTGTCGGGGATCACAGGCTGCAACTTTGCCGGCTTAATATAGGACATTCACTTTTGCTCAGCAAAAACAAAGTTCGGCGCTCACGCCAGCCTCACTGCGCATGCCCGCATCCGACACCAAATGTGGGAGTCGCTCTGGTAGACAGCGGTGCGGGTGCAGTTTAGAGGCAAAACAAGGAGTCCAGATTGTGCATCAAACAGTGTTTTATTCACACTTGCACACCAGAAATGAAAACAGTCTCTTGGTGACAGTTCACACACAACAGAAATCAGGTGGCAAAACCAAAAACAGGCCAACACAGGGTCCAGTCACCTTGGGTGGTTTAAGTGCGGGTTCACACCTAGCAGTCGGTTCAGCCGCAGGCGATTCCTCCTTCAGGTTGCAGGGAAACACCACCTTGCTGAGCTCCGTCCTCCAGCACAGAGAACTCCTCAGCCCTGTTAGCAGCTCCAGGATAATCACCTCAGACACAGCTGATGGCTGTGTTTTATACCCAGCCCAAAACTCGGACTGGACCGTGGGGAGCAGCCACCCACCCTACTCTTTAGCTGCTCCCAGTAAGAGCCGGCCCGGATCGGCTTTGCAGCCATGCTATTTAAAAGAGTCAAAACAGCACTAGCTGCTGCAGACAAAAACCCAGCTCTCACCTCACCGAGGCCAGCAACCTCGGTGACACGTACCTGCCATCGCATATGACACCTTGCACCTTACCACAGAAGATAAATACTTTAGCTGCCATTACAGCTGACTATGTAGAGTGTGCCTATTATATATGAAGTTCATAATAGGGAAAGTCAGTATAATTAGAACGAGGGAAAATGCATGAAGTAGGTGGTGCAGTTACAGGCTTTAAGCAAAGTTTTTAGATGAGCTTGCCTTTTATAATTATGAAGTTCAAATAATCCCAAATGGGACTGTATTCAGCTAAGCACTGATATTTTGAAGGTAGTATTCCTATGTTTCATTATCCCTCCATAGGAGAAACCTATCAGGGAGGAAGGCTGGAGCAATACAATCATAATATGAATACATTTTCTGTATTTTCCTACAGTACATCCCCCTCTACTTACTGTATCTATCAGGATGAAGTGATGTGATTTTAAACTCAGTTATGCACTTATTAGCTGGACCTTCTAATGTGAATTTAATGTGAAATTTCCATTGAATAATTTTGGTTGGATATGAGGATTTTAGGTATTGTCGTAACAATTTGAATGTAAATTGGTGTATGTTATACTATCAGCTACTGTCTTGGCAAATTAAACGTTGCATTCAAAACCAGATTTCAAAATTTTGGGGTGGTTCCCCTGCATTTTAGCCAAAGTCACAGTATCTCTATTGCTGACCAGATATAATAAACTGGCAACATACTCAATGAAGTAAGTCAGATGAAATAATAGTAGATATTCCATTTTGCTCTAAATTCTGTTTAAGCAAACCAACTTTAAAAAAAGTGTCATGACGTCGCCTCAATTATAAATCAGACTGAAAAAAAAAAAAAAAAAGTTAAGACTAGAGATGAGCGAACACCTGGATGTTCGGGTTCGAGAGGTTCGGCCGAACTTCCGGAAAATGTCCGGGTTCGTGATCCGAACTCAACCCGAACTTCATCCCGAACCCGAACCCCATGGAAGTCAATGGGGACCCGAACTTTTGGGCACTAAAATGGCTGTAAAAGACACCCAGAGGGATAATATACCGCAATAAACACATTGCGATTACAACTTTGAGCTAACGATCACCATGGGAACGCCTCCTCCAGTAGAATGTACTGTCGGATCTGAGAATTAAGTTGAAATCGCAATGCGATTCTTATATATTTGCTTAATCGCATTGCGATTTAACTGAGTCAGTAAGTTAATGAATATGGATGGAATTATTTAGCAATGCTAAGTTGAAACGGCAATGCGATTAAGCAGATATATAAAAATCGCATTGCGATTTCAACTTAATTCTCACATCCGACAGTACATTCTACTGGAGGAGGCGTTCCCATGGTGATCGGTAGCTCAAAGTTGTAATCACAATGCGATTAAGCAAATACATAAGAATCGCATTGCGATTCCAACTTTTTAGTACTCAACTTTTAAAATCGTACACCACTTTAAGTTCCAAAGTTGCAATCGCGTTCGAATAGAACTTAAAGCTGTCTCTTAGTCAGTTTTAGTATTGGTGTGTTGTAATAGAAGTTACATTCGTACGCGAATATAACTTAGAGCAATACAGTCAACTTTACACTGTTAGTTTTATTATCGCGATAATACAACTATTCAAGAATCGTAGTACGTGCGCCTGTACGTGTGTGCGTTACCTCGACACTATTCTATTTTTGCCAGCCACAGCTGAAACCACTGATTTATGGTATTGCTATTTTGGCAATTGAATTTAACCCCAGAAAATAATCTATCCTTTGCCAGACAGCAGACAGTATTATACTTGTCTAACCAAAGCTGGAACAACAGATTTAGGGGATTGGTATTTGGGCAATTGTATTTAACCCTTAATAAAATATAGAAATTTCTTTCCTGAGTTTCTAGGGGTGACAATTAGCACAGCCAAGCCCCTGATGTAGGATATAGCAAAAAAAAAAAAACTAGTATTGATGGATTGATGGACTTGGTGGCAGCTTCTTCTGGCGCACCACAAGTCACAAAATGGCCGCCGATCAACCCAGAAAATAAGTGACAGAAAAACGCTCTGTGCAGCCTAAAAAACAGCGAGCAAGTAACTAGCAGAAGTTCAATGATTCTCAGCTGCAAATTGATCCGTTCATTAGGTGCTGTTGCTGACTTTAACCTGCCTAATCTCGCCCTGACAGAAGCTGCGTCCTCTCCCTACACTAATCAGAGCAGTGTGACGTGCGGCGCTACGTGACTCCAGCTTAAATAGAGGCTGGGTCACATGCTGCACTTGGCCAATCACAGCCATGCCATTAGTAAGCATGGCTGTGATGGGCTCTTAGGGCAAGAAGTAAAACGCTAGCTGATTGGCTGCTGTGCAGCCCTTCAGAAAGCGGGAAGTAATCGACGAACACCGAACCCGAACCCGAACTTTTTCGAAAATGTCCGGGTTCGGGTCCGGGTCCCGGACACCCCAAAATTCGGTACGAACCCGAACTATTCTCGAACTGTTCGCTCAACACTAGTTAAGACATTTCTAGGAAGAAGAAACAGTAAGAGCTGGAACTCCTAGATGCCAATATTCACCTATGAACTCTCTGTTAGAGTCAGAGCTGTTTTTCAAACACTACCTTTCTTATTGAAGTTGTGCCATCTGTAACATGAGCCAGGATGATAAACTAACTGTTCTCCATATTGCTTTAATGAAAAAGGAAAATCACCATAGTATTTTTCACTATATTTATATTTTTACTATTATTTCTTCTCAACCATTTTTAACATAAAATTACAATTAAAAGGACCATTCTGCCTATGTAGTAGATTATGGTAGACAAGGACGAGAATATTCATTCCTTTAAACTTGTTTTTGTACTACTTAAAGTGGGTTGTCTCACATATTCTACATTTTTTAAACCAACACCTTGATTGGAATACCTTTGTAATTACATGTAATTCAACATTTAGTATAGCCAGGGTGCTAGTCAATAAAATCTATCTGTATAGCGCCACTTGCTGTTTGTCATGTTCTTTATTTTTTGTCCGTCGAACATGCTCAGTTAGTTAGTTTAGATATTCACCAGCCATATGTTCTATTCTAAGCTATGACAGTCATAGGGAAAGAGCTGCAGCAGAAAGGACACATCCTACTGAGCTGCCAGGCTGAAGATAATATAGCAGACCAATTGAAGAAGTTAATGTGGAGATTTTTGAATTCATATGAGGTATAGTTCTGGTTCTAGCTTTGTTAGGAAGGTATTGTCAAGTATTAAATGATGTCTAATTTTTATATTTTACGTCAATCATGGCATCACCATTCTAAGAATTTGTCTGCCAATTTATTTCTAAGGATGCCTGTTCACCTAACAGTATTGTAAAGGGCCCAATGTCGGGTTTATAATAATTCAATTAAGAATTATTAATTATGGTCATAAAAATATTTTTTTCATAACTACCTGAAATTATGACCTGGTGAATTGTAGATAACCCAATCGATACAATTCACATCTGAGGCCGACTATTTCCTCAGATAATAAGTTCTTTTCATGTGAGATGACATTAATGCTAAAGAAGCAACTTGCATTATACAATAATACACAGGTATTATAAAAACATGCAAAATTTATTGGTTACACGATTATAAACAAATAAGTATATAAACACGATTATATATGCATAGGAATATATATATGGCAATGATATATGAAGCACTACAAGCTTATCATAAGTAAATAAAAAATGATATATGCCAATTAATATACATGGTATTGATATCAGGCACTAGAAGCTTCACAATACATGTGGGTAAGAGCAGCTTGTCACATTATAACAAAGCTATTTGGTTAGGATATTAAAACAAGAAGTTACATTATATACATTACTCCTGTTCAGAGGCCTGTCTAATCCTAGACATCTATATGGAATGATAAATACATTCCCCACCCCTCTCTAACCAAACTAAAATACACCTCACATGTAGTAATGGGCAAATCCATCCAAGGATATAACTTAGAAGAGATAACTGTATCCTTCCGCCCCATCCTGGACTATTTTCACATCTATGACTTGGTAAGACTATTAAGACAAACAACAGAAATGGGAAGAACTTGAAACAAGTCTTTCCAGTGGGAATTTATCATCTAGCTTGGCGAAGAATGCCACTATCAATATATCTCCGCATATATATATGCAATCATTTAATACTCTGATAAATTATGAAACTTGATTCTTCTGCAGGTAGAATGAAGGCTCACAATTATTCTATATCTAAGACTACATCTCATATAAAGAGATGATAAATAAATTAATATGTTCGCCAACATAGATGCTATGATTTTACCCACATTATCTAAATAGTCTTAATAAAATGAAACATCATTCTTTGTGTTTCTTACCAAGTCCTAGCAGGAATCTCACTTCTGCTCCTAGGAAAGCTGGATGGTCCATCACCATGGCTTTCATCTTGGATGTTGGCTCCTGGAATGTTGGAATGCTATGTTTCCTCCTTTGTTCCTTAGCTTCTCCTCTTTCTTGCCTCCTTCTTTCTAGGGTAATTATCTCCCTTGTAATCTAACATTACCACCCCCTGGATTAGTATTCTCCAATCAATTGAGGGGGTGTAAACATATGTAATAAGATCCTATGAGATCATGTTTACCCATAATGCAACTAATGGAGGATGGTGTAACGATATCCATCTGTCTCTGGATGGCACTGTTGCATAAACTATTAACAACATACCATGAAGAGTTAACTAGGGTATTTTTGCATCATATACATTTGACCCTCGTCGTCGTAAATTAGAGATGAGGATTAATGTAGACATTTTGTATCAACTAAAGATAGACAACTTGGAGTCTCTCTGACACTATTGATCTATGGGCCATTATGGTATGAATGGGCCTTGTTCTCTAAGACATGTCTGGAGAATCCAGTGTACTCCCTTACAGATAAGACCACATTTGTGGCAATAACTCTTAAGACACAATACTCTCTGTATTTTTACACAGACTGAGCTTGGCATGATCTCATCTTGGCCTGTTTCTACCACACAGCAAAACTTTGGCTCAAACTGTTTCTTAAAGACAATGAGCATGCATTTTGAATATAATATGATTAGGTATCAATATATATACCTATGAAAATGCCTGACACCAAACCACAAAGTTTTGTCAACCTTCCAATCTGCTTAATGGCCATCCATATAAACATGATATTAAAATAATGTTACTACATGATACCTTAAGATAAGCAATCACTTATCATTGTTTAATAGGTGGGTGGTTGCTTTAGAAACATTTTTTTAATTGGCAAAGAATACCTAATTAAAACAACCGATTTTCTGGGGTAATGGAAGTAATTTATGCGCTGCTGGACCACTATTATGCAAACACATTAATTACAAGCTGTATGAAGCTTTCTTCTTTGCAATGTCTCAGTGAATTAAACTGTATAGACTCTAGCAAAAGCAGCATTTAATAGAGGGAGTTGTTACTGTTTGAAGTCTTTATACCAAGCCGTGGAAGACACATTTTGACTTTGGAAGAGATTTCACATAAATTGTTTGTTGTGAAGTATTTAGACAGACGCTTCACTTCATTTTCACAGCGGGTTTTGCTTGTAGTGTCTACATACGTTCAGTAAAATGGGCATCATGGTGATTTTTATTTTCGGTTGCAGAGCTCTGTGGCTTGGATAGGAAGAGTGGAAAAGAAATTCCTTGCAGACATCTAATACTTTTGTAATTTAAACATGGAACAAGCCGCCATATACAAATATAGTGTGTAGTGTTGAGCGAATCAAAGTGTCAAAGTGGATTTCAATCAAATCATACTTTCCTCAGCCATTTCAGCGTGACGAGGCTACTGCTGCCATCTTGATCGAAGATCCCGCACAAAATCTTGTCATATGTTGTCATCACGCTCTGCTCAAGATTTTGTAGTTCCAGCAAGATTTTTATTTAATAAAATGCTTTAATATTAATCTGCAATGCTGCACTCAACAATGAATGCAGCATCTGAGGGATTCAATGACAGGGGGTGTAATTCACCACAAAGCAAATTTTTTTGCAAAATTCGGTAAAGCAGCCAAATTGAATTTTTGAGAACTTCACTCAACACTATTTGTGTAATATTTCTTTTTGTTTAAATATTTTGTTTCCAATAAATAATTGACATACTGTATACTAATGAATTATTTGGTCTAGGGATTTTTACTAGTCCTAAAAATGGTGTAAGCTTAGACAGACTGTCTAGACCCACACCAGATTTATCAAAGGGGCTCAGGCTGCATGAAAAATGTGGTGCAGGGATAGACATTTTTTTTTATTCTACACCAACTATTTGTTATGGGGCAATTTTGTTGCAAAATGGTGCATGAAGCCCCACCCTTTTCATCAAAGCAAATCCCTTTTTGTGTATGTAGAAACCCATGATACACCAAATTGCTGCAATTTGTGCTACTTCTTAGACAGATGTTTGGAGCTTACACATTTGGGTTGTTGTGTCTTTAAATATTGTGCTAAAGGTATATTTAGAAGGCGGGATTTATATATTGAAATAATTCGTAATAATTATTGTAATAATAATATGAGCTGGACTGAATCAAATTTGGAATCATTAACTTATCACTAGTTAGAACGGAATGAAACATATAAAGTAAGGACTTTGGCTTAAAAACTTGCATCAAAAGATGCCACAAAAAGATCAGTGGAACAACAGTGGCTTTTCTGCTCTGCATTTTGCCACCATTTTGAATCAAAATCCACAGCAAATAGATGGCATTTGCTGTGGATTTGCCACAGATTTCACCTTATTATTTGTAAACTTCAAAATTCCTGGTGGAAATCCACAGCATACAGTCAATTGAAAGGGTGTGGATTTAAAATTCTTACTTTTGATTAGAGTTGAGCAGACACGTGGCAGTTCGGGTTCGGCCAAACTTCATCGGAAAGTTCTAGTTCGGGACCCGAAATTGACCAGAACTTGACCCCGAACCCCATTAAAGTCAATAGGAACCCGAACTTTGGGGCACTAACATGGCTCTAAAAAGTAATGGAAAGGGCTAGAGGGCTGCAAAGGGAAACAACATGGGGGTAAGAGCTGGACAATTGCCCTGCAAACAAATGTGGATAGGGAAATGACTTAAAATAACATAAAATACATAAAAAATTGAAAAAAAATTATCTTGAACTAGAAGGAAGAATTCCAAATGGAGTAGGAAGTTGAGGATGTGGTGTAGGTGGAAGCGGTGGTGAATCAGGTTAAAATTTGGGTACACCCCAAAACATTGGGAAATATTAAAAAGAAAACAAAGAGAACGTGCGCTGGATTATAACAATGGCTCGATGAGGCGGATATAACATGTCTATTCTGCAAAAGGTATGGCAAGTTATATGGGATCCATGCCTGGTTCATTTTAATGAACGGGAGCTTGTCCACATTGTCTGTGGACAGGCGGCTGCACTTGTCTGTGATAACGCCCCCTGCCATGCTAAACACACGTTCAGACAATACACCTACTGCAGGGCATGCCAGAACCTTCAAGGTGTAAAGGGCAAGCTCAGGCCATGTGCCAAATTTGAAGACCCAGAAGTTAAATGGGGCAGACCCATCAGTCAGTACGCGTAGGCATGTGCACACATACTGTTCCACCATATTGCTGAAATGCTGACTCCTGCTAAGACGTTTGATATCAGCTTGTGGTGTTGGTTATTTTTGCGTGCTGACAAAGCTTTTCCACATTTCGGCCATGCTAACCCTGCCTTCTGAGGTGCTGGCGGTGCCCCAGCTGCGTTGGCGACTTCTTCCTCTTACTCTGCATTCCCACCTGAGCCCCCGCTCTTAGGTGGGTATGCCATCAGAAGCACGTCTACCAGCATGCGCTGATAGTCGCGCATCTTCCGATCACACTCCAGTGATGGAACTAAGGATGGCACGTTGTCCTTGTAACGGGGAACCAGCAGGGTGGCCACCCAGTAATCAGCACTGGTTAGAATGTGGGCAACTCGGGGGTTGTTGCGCAGGCACTGCAGCATGTAGTCGCTCATCTGTGCCAGGCTATCAAGAGGCAACAACAAGCTGTCCTCTGTGGGAGGTGTATTGTCTGTGTCCTCTGTATCCCCCCAGCCACCCTCCAGTGATGCCCATTAGCTGCTTAGGGTGCCTCCCTGCTGTGAACAAGGTTCCTCCTCATCCTCCTAATCCTCCAGAACTGTGCCCTGGCTGGACAATTGTGTACCTGGCCCATGTTGGTGCAGGAACCCATCCTCCGAGCCACTTATGAATAATTGGCATGATAACCGTGGAACTGATCCCTCTTCCTCCTCCTTTTCCTCCTGTGCCACATCCTCTTCCATCATCGACCAAAGCATTTTTTCAAGGAGACATAGAAGTGGGATAGTAATGCTGAGAACTGCGTCATCGGCACTGGCCATGTTGGTGTAGTACTCGAAACAGCGCAGCATGGCACACAGGTCTCGCATGGAGGCCCACTCATTGGTGGTGAAGTGGTGCTGTTCTGCAGTGCGACTCTCCCATAGGTCCTGCAGCTAAAACTCCTCTATCGCCTGCTGCTGCTCACAAAGTCTCTCAAGCATGTGCAAGGTGGAATTGCACCTTGTGGGCACGTAACATATGAGACGGTGAGCGGGAAGGCCAAAGTTACGCTGCAGCGCAGGCAGGCGCGCAGCAGCAGGAGGGTGAGAACGACGAAAGCACGCACAGACGGCCCGCAGTTTCTGCAGCAGCTCTGACATATCAGAGAAGTATTTTAGGAATTTCAGCACCACCAAGTTCAGCACATGCGCCAGGCAAGGGATGTGCGTCAAACCACCAGGCCGGGCTTGAGGCTCAGTGGCACCAACCACTCATCGTTGTTCCATGCATGTCCACAGCTCCTACGCGGTGTGGGTTTTTTCCACCAAAACAGATAAGTTTCAAAACAGCCTGCTGTCGTTTCCCCCTGGCTATGCTGAAGTTGGTGGTGAAGGTGTTAAGCTGACCAGATGAGGAGGTGTTAGAGGAGGAAGCAGAGTAGGAGGAGGAGGCAACAGGAGGCAAAGAGAAATACCGTCGTTGGCGGAAGGACATGCGCCAAACTGCTCTCCGTCTCGGGCCCAGCCGCCACTGCATTTACCCAGTGTGCTATTAGGGAGATATAATGTCCCTGCCCATGCTAACTAGTCCACATATCGGTGGTTATGTGGACCTTGCCACAGATGGCATTGTGCAGTGCACACCTGATTTTGTCCACCACTTGGTTATGCAGGTAACGGATGGCTCATCTGGAAAAGTAGTGGCAGTGGGGAACCACATACTTTGGGACAGCCACCGCCATAAAGTTTTTAAAAGAGTCTATCTCCACCAGATGGAATGGCAGCATTTCAAAGACCAGGAATATTGAAATGCTGGCATTCAGGGCCAAGGATCACGGGTGGGTAGGGGAGTACTTTCTCTTTCTCTCCAGTGTTTGGGAGATGGACAGCTGAACACTTCCATGGGACATTGTGGAGATGCTTGGTGACGCAGGTGGTGGCGTTGCTGCCATATCCTCTGTTTGCTGGGTGCAGGTGCCACTGTCACTCAAGAGAAGAAGGACGAGGCCAAGACTGCAGAAGAAAAGGGAGCAGGAGGAGACTGAGACCTTTCTTGGTTTTTGAGGTGTTTACTCCACTGCAGCTCGTGCTTTGCATTTAGATGCCTGGTCATGCAGGTTGTGCTCAGGTTTAAAACGTTTATGCTCGATTCAGGCTCTGATTGCACAGCGTTCAAACCACTCGTATCTTGTCATCACCACTCATCAACTGCCACACCAGGGAACTTCTTGGAGCTGGCTCGATGGCTGGGTGCGGTGGGCAGTAGCAGGGGTACTGTCTAGGGGACGGCCGCTCTTCTTTTGCACCCTGCTCCCTCTTTTGCTGTGCTGGTGGCTCTGTATGACCAGCAACTCTTCCTCCAAACTGCACACGTAACTCTGACCTTGATTCCTGCATGAATTGGGGCTCAGACTGCTTGGCTGATTTGAAAGGGGGTGAGGTGAAAGACAGATGCCTATGGGCTGCAGGTGCCAACTCTGAGCTTTCATCAGAGGACCAGGTGGGAGACAATGTGTAGGAACTGGAGGCACTGTCAGCCACCCAATCTACTTTCGCCTGTACTTGTTCTGGCCTTACCATTCGTAGAGCGGCATTCGGGCCTACAGAATAACTCTGAACATTCTGTCACCTACGCGCACCTGAGGAAGGTGTTTTATTTGGGTGTGTAGGTTACACAGATCAACCACGTCCTCTCTCTGCAACAGGAGCTCCACCAACTCCAGCAGCACCATGACCAGGGCCATGTCCCTTATTTGACACTCTCCTCATTCTTTGCTGTCACCCACCAAACTAATAGATGAATTTACTAAATTTATTTCCCTGTCAGGTATGCAGTGCGTGTGTACTTAAAAGAAAAACAAAGGGTTTATGTCACCCAACAATGTAACAGACGCATTTAAGAAAATTATTTCCCTGTCAGGTATGCAGTACAGGTGTACTTCACACAAAAATTGGTTTGTCACCCACCTAACTAACAGACTGATTACATATTATATTTGTGTGGCAGGGGTACAAAGATGTTGCATTGCACCCACAAAACAAATCGAAGTAGGAAGGTCACCCACAGAATTTAACATCCAGATAAATTATCTTTCTGTGTCAGGGGTGTAAAAATTGTGTATTGCACATGTGCCCTGGCTGGACACTTGTGTACCTGGCCTATGTTGGTGCAGTAACCCACCCTCCGAGACATCTAACCAATGGATTTGCTGAATTTATTTCCCTGTCATATATGCAGCGCAGGCCACAGCGGTACTTTGCAGCAAAAAATGTGAATATGTCACCCCACAAATCTAACAGATTGATTTACTGAATGTATTTCCCTGTCAGATATGCAGCTCAGGCTGCAAGGGTTACTTTGAAGTAAAAAAAGTAAATTTGTCACCCCACTCAATCTAACTGATGGATTTACTGAATGTATTTGCCCTGTCATATATGCAGCGCTGGCCGCAGCAGTATTTACAGCGAAAAATGTGAATATGTCACCCCACAATCTAAAAGATGGATTTACTGAATTTATTTCCCTATCATATATGCAGCGCAGGTCGCAGCAGAACTTTATAATGAAAAATGTGAATATGTCACTCCACAAATCTAACAGATGGATTTATTGAATTTATCTCCCTGTCAGATATGCAGCGCAAGCCGCAAGGGTTACTTTACAGCAAAAAAAGTGAATTTTTCACCCCACACAATCCGACTGATGGTTTTAGAGAATTTATTTCCCTGCTATATATGCAGTGTAGGCCGCAGCGGTACTTTACAACGAAAAATTTGAATTTGTCACCCCACTGACAAATGATGGATTTACTGAATTTATTTCCCTGTCAGATATGCGGCGCAGGCTGCAGCAGTACTTTACAGCTAAAAATGTGAATATATCACCCCACAAATCTAACAGATGGATTTACTGAATGTATTTCCCTGTCAGATATGCAGCGCAGGCTGCAGGGGTACTTTATAGCAAAAAAAGTGAATTTGTCACCCCACACAATCTAACTGGTGGATTTACTAAATGTATTTTCCTGTCATATATGCAGCGCAGGGGTATATTCAAAAAATTGAATATGTCACCCCACAATTTAACAGATGGATTTACTGAATTTATTTCCCTGTCCGGTATGCAGCGCAGGGGTATTTCCCAGCAAAAAATGTGAATATGTCACCCCAAAATCTAACAGATGTGTTTACTGAATTTATTTCCCTGTCAGGTATGCAGAGCAGGGGTATTTCACAGCAAATATTTTGAATATGTCACCCCCTGAACTCACAGATGGATTACAGTACCTATATTATTTTCCCTTCCCCTGGCACATATGCAGTGCAGGAGTACTTAACAAATGTGTATATGTCGCCCACTGAACTACCAGAAGGATTAAATTATTGTCCCTGGCACATATGCAGGTGCAAGTGCACTGCACACAAAAACTGGTCGCCGATGCCCACCTAACTAAAATACGTATTTAATATTATTTTTGTGTGTCAGGGGTACAAAAATGGTGCATTGCACCGACAAAAAAATTATTGTAGGTCACAGATTTAACAGCCAGTTCAGATTCCTTCCTACTCTGTCCCTCACAGCGGCAGCCTGCTTTCTATCCCTGCACTAGTAAGAGGTGAAGTGATGTGTGGTGCTATGTGACATCCAGCTTAGATAGAGGCTGGATCACAAGCTGCAATGGCCAATCACAGCCATGCCATTAGTAGACATGGCTGTGATAGCTTCTAAGGGCACACAGCTTAAACACTTGTTGATTAGTTGCACTGCAGCATTTCAACAAGCTTTATTAAACACCCGAACAACGAACTCGAACCCGAAATTTTAAGGCAAAGTTCGGGTCTCGGTCCGGGTACAAAAAACCCTAAAGTCTGGTACGAACCCGAACTTTATAGTTCGGGTTCGCTCAACACTACTTGTGATCACTTTCTGTCACATTTTTCCCTTGCAATGTTTATTGAGATTTTGTAAAATCTACATACTACATGGCTTAGCTACGCAGCATAGCTAAGTGAAAAGAAGTACAGAGCATGATGGGACGGTGGCCTACATTTGCTACTCAATTTGGGCACAAAATTCAGAACAACTTGACACTAAAAGTCACATCTCTTTCTAAGACTCTTTCAGAAAAATGCCTGGAAATCCACAGCATACATCTACATGCAGCGGATTTAAAATATTTAGTACTGGTCAATTTCTGTAGAATTTTTTTACTGCAATTTTGATGATATTTTGTAAAATGTACATAATACATGGCTTTTCTGCGCAATGTGGCTTAGTGAAAAGCTCTTAGGCCCTTTACACCAGGGGTGGGGAACTTTTTTGCTACTGAGGGCCATTTGGATATTTGTAGCATCGTTTTCGGCCCATACTAAATTCTCAGCTTAAAAATTTGACTGCTATATTTGGTGAAACATATAACTGAGTGAGAGGTAAGTTTCAGAAATTGCACTTCAATTTAAAAAAATCTAGAGCACTGTATTTTTGGCACCTGCACTATAAATATATATATATATATATATATATATATATATATGTATATATATATATAGCGTAGAAAACGGACAGCACTCCAAAGGAAATCCAAGATTCTTTTATTCACCCAAGTGGGCAGGCAACGTTTCGGCTTAACAATAAAGCCTTTCTCAAGCAATAAACACAAGTGCATGGCAAACTTATATAGTGAAAAACCGGAAGTACACACAGATCATGTGATACACAAAGAGGGCGTGGCCCAATGGTAAAAGTGATACAAATGTAAATAGTGTCAGTATAATAATCAAATTATTAAATTTCGTACAAATCATGAAAGTGTCATGGTGACCAGTGTATAAATTGCTATCCAGTCAAGATAACGTGATAATGTACAATAAAGTGCTAGAAACTGACCCGGAAGGAAACACCCTCCATTGGGGGGAAGGATAAGACATACCCAAACGTGGAAATCGAAGATACCTCACACACCGTGCTGTACCGCCGACCGGAAGTAAGTATGACTGCTTCCGGACATGCTCAATAAGAAAAAACGGCGGAGACGGCCATATTGGAGAAGGGCAGAAGAGCCAATCTCCTAAAGAAAAGCGGGCAAGCGCTCTAGAGTTATAGTGAACAACCGGAGTCATATTAGACATTGGCAAAGTGGCCATAACAGCCAGTAGAGGCCATATGGATCAAAAGACTCGAGGTGTGGTGGGGGGACATGCCTCTCCCGAGGTAAGAAACCCCCTCCCAATGGTCACCCTAATAAAGAACCACAGTAGAGAACCTCCGTGTGTCCTTCCTCGGGTGCCCATCCGAACCACCATAAGAGTCACACGATCCTTCCTTGGGGTTCTCCATTTCAGCCAACAGTGGCACCTGAGTATCACCAACAGAAGCGCTGCTCATTAAAAGTATAAAATAAAATATGCGGTGGTGTGAAGAATGATATCGACATGGGTATGCCATCTTCCTCTCATGTGGGCGTTCAAAGAGTATCTATAAAAAATAAAAACATAAATCATTAGAAACAAATATTTTCAGATATCTTCAGATATTTTAAATACCCATAATTATATTGGCACATTATGTTTCAAAAGAACAACTACACACATGGAGAGAGAACCAATCACATTAGAGGGCAGTGGGCAAGTCGGAACTTTTCATGTTAACTGCATCAGGTTATATTCCACGTTGAGGCCATGAGGTCTCAGCATATTCAAAGCATGAATCCAGAACAATTCTCTCCCCTTTAATAAGGCAACTCTGTTGCCACCTCGTCTAGGGACCATAACATGGTCCACAATCCAGCACTTGAGTTCACGTTCAGTATGACCCTGTTCCGTAAAGTGTTTAGGGACGGGTAGATCCTTTCTTTTCTCCCGTATAGAAAATCTATGATTATTCAACCTGGTCTTAAAATCAGTGGAGGTCTCCCCCACGTACAGTAGTTTACAGGGACAAGAAAGGACATACACCACAAAATTCGTGTCGCAAGTCAGGTGATACTTGATGGGATGCACGGCTCCTGTGGTAGGATGCACAAATTGTTTACTTTTGCAAATGTATTTACAATTGACACAGCGGAGGCAGGGGAAGCAACCATGACTGCGCTGTATCAAAAATCTCTGCACTGGAACCCGAGTAGGACCTATATCGGCCTTAACCAATTGGTCTCTTAAATTCCTAGATCTCCTGTAGGAGAAAAGTGGAGGCCGTTGGAACTCTGTTATACCTTTAAGCCTACCTAAAATACCCCAATGCCTCCTGACAATATTTTTAATATCATTGCTCTGTTCATTATAGGTAGATATAAATGGAATTCTGCCCATACTTTTTTTGGGCCCACGTCTTTGTAGCAGGCTCTGTCTGTCCAGATTCCGTACCTCACATACTTGAGGGTGTAATATGGAGCCCGGATAGCCACGTTCCTTAAATTTAGCTGTCATAGTCTCCAAAGTCCGATTGAGTGCACAATCATCCGACTCTATCCTTCTTGCTCTTAAAAACTGAGAAAAAGGTAGATGTTTCACCATATGTCTCGGATGATTGCTCTCAAATCGGAGGACTGTATTCCTATCCGTAGGCTTAGTGAATAAAGAAGTGGACAACCTGGCGTCACAGAGTGTGACTGTGGTGTCTAAAAACTGGTTTGATTCCTGGGACCAAACCAAGGTGAACTGGAGGTCCCTATTGACACTATTGAGGTAATCCTGAAACATCAAAATCTGTTCATGGGTGCCCGTCCAAACAAGGAAGACGTCGTCTATGTACCTCCACCACCGTAGGACATGACCATAGTGGTGGGACCCATAGACGACGTCCTCCTCAAAACACCGCATGAAGATGTTTGCATACGTGGGCGCAGCATGCGAACCCATCGCCACTCCCCGTTTTTGCCTATAAAAAACATCCCTAAAAAAGAAATAATTTTCATAAAGAATAATCCAAAGCAAAGAGATAACAAATTCCCGTGCTGGTATTGTGAGAGAGGATCTCTCTGTACTATATATATCATATAGTACAAGCGCCATTTTGACCACACATAGCAGTCCAATTTTTAAGTTCAGACAGTTATTTATTTAGTTCTTTATTTGGCATTAATGGCAGCCAAGCTAGGGGAGGGTCCAGAGAGAGGTTCACCCAGCTTTCACGTTGCCACTATACCTGCCTCTTTCTCTGCAACTGTCCCTGCCTATGTCCATTTCTCAGTGTCAGATCTGCTCCCCCACCTCCATCAGCCTCCTATCAGACCTCCCCAGCCTATATCAGCCTCAGATCAGACTCCCATCAGACCCCCCAGCCTCAGATCACACCCCATCATACCCTCCCTAGCCTCAGATCAGCCCCATCAGACGACCCCCAGCCTCAGATCAGACCCTCATCAGACCCCTCAGCCTCAGATCAGCCCCCATCAGACCTCCCATCCTCAGATCGGACCCCCAGCCCAAGATCAGACCTTCCCCACGCTCCATTAGCCTCAGATCAGTGCCTATCAGACCACCCAACATCCAATCAGAACTCAGATCAGATGATTAAAAAAAAATAAACTTACCTCTCCAGCTCAAGATGGGGCTGCCACTTAGCGGATTTACTTACCCTCCCTGGTCTTCTACCTGACGCGCTGTACTGTGACCTGACAACGCAAAGCGTCAGATCATAGTGCGCATCTACGTGCACTATGTCCTGACACTGTACTTGTCAGGACACACAGCGGGGTCTGAAGAAGACCAGGGAAGGTGAGGACAGCCAGTGCAGTGCTGTTCTCACCTCCTTTGCCTCCCGCATGCTAATGACCACTTCCATAAGAGAAGCGGTCGTTAGCATTTTCACTATATGTTCTGGCAGGGGGCCACATGAATTGATATGCCGCACGCGGGCCGGAGGTTCCCCACCCTTGCTTTACATGGTCCAAATTTGTAGGCAATTGTCAGGAAGTAAGATTTCCTTCCCGGCAATAGCCTGCTCGCTAGTGAAGAAGACAGCTGCATTTATTACTTCACAGTATGGGGAGGAGCCTAATTTCTTATACAACCTGATCAACTATGATGATAATACATTTAAAGACTCTCTACATGTCTAGCTTGCCTAACTGATAAATCTGGGCCAATCTGCAGCAAATCTGCAGCAGAGTTTTGGCGCACAATTTTGATGCAACATAACCTAATAAGAGATGGCATAAAGTTAGTATTTAGCCATGAACCACTATGTTAAATCTGGGGCATCACTGGACTGCCTCTCTAATACTGTCTACATTTTAGTTATGATTGGTAAATGTGCCCCATTATGTTAAAAATGTATATAAAAAAAAAATAAACTAAAATGTTAAAATAAATAAAAAAGAAAACTGTAGCCAAGCCAATACAAACCATAATTATAGTCACTACATTTACTATACTGATTAAGTATCAAAATGATACAGGAGCTAGCTGGATAACCACCATGTGAATAAAATCGCATAAAAGTGTCTGGTCATTTAGATCAAAATCAGTCTAATTAACACTTTTTTAAATTAAGACCTTGTTCCAATTTGTTTAAACTAATATGCATATTTATCACAATAATATTATATATTTGTTCACTTTAAAAGGGTTGTTTGCTTTTAGCAGCCCCCATTCACTTCTAAAGGAGTTAGCTGGGATGTATCTTTTTTATACCGTTTGCTTATTCTTTAACAATATGAGGACTTTGCAATATGCTATTTATTAGAAAATAATGCAAGCAAACAGTACTGTGGCACTGAAGTCGATCCAGGCCCTCTTCCTCCTCCATGTCTCTGTAGGGATTAAAGGCATTGTTTGTAGAGCTGCTCTTGCTGCTTGATTCTTATTTTTTTATAATACTTAAATATAAATTTTCTTTTGTTATAGGCAAAAGTGAATCCGGTTAATGTCACACCACCTATACAAGCTGAAGATCAAGATATGGATATATTACCAATTTCTGAACGCCCTGGAATACTTTTCTCCATACTTATTGGTATGTAATGTTGACCCCTGATCAATTGTATTGAAACTATATCATGACTTATTAGTTTTTTACAAGTACATTGATAACCTCTTAAATGTTATTGCATTTTACCAGGCATACCAGAAAGCAAAAACCAATTAAAACATAATGAACTTTTTTCAAACTACTTGGGAAAACGCATCAGAATTTAGGGTATTATTTATTTCGCTATTTTTGGAGGGCCTCTAGGAGCATATTAGGCTTAGGAACTAGGACAGAGGGCATCCACCATCAGAGAGTTCCTCTGGGCTGAGCCACTATCTAGGGTTCTGACAGGGTCAGATTTCCCACTATGTAGCCCTTATTTGCACCTGATGTCAAGTTTATCGCTGATTATAGATATAGCAGTGATATATTGGGATATATAATGATAGCCCTGATACGGCTCTTTTTATATATTAATATATATTAATATATATTAAAAGTTATGTTTTAATTGTTTTTTTCTTTCTGTGATAATACTTTGATTTTTGCGTGACCGTCATATGTGATTATCTACACTTACGTTTTTTGGCAGCAGAAGTAAATTCGCACTTCTCTCTTTCAACAAACTTCTGAGAAATAGAACAGTTCATGTAAGTCAGGGAAGTCTATCCACTTTATAATTAAAGGAGTACCTAAACCTCTGCTGAAACCACAAAAGGGCTACAGTGACTGTTGGAGAGTGCTGCACCTGCAAGTTTCATTGGTTCCAGAGTGCAGCATATAAATCCTATATACTTTATTTCCCACGCTGGAAAAGCTGAGCAATTGTAATGCACTCTGCAAAGCTATCCTCCGCCATCATAATTTCAGCAAAGGCTTAAGTCCTATTTCATGTATTAGGGAAAACAAGGGAATAATAAGTAACCTTAGCTTTTTTTTTAAAGTTATGGACATCTTTTGGGGCATTTTTGTATTATTGCATTATATTTATAATGGGGTATAAAGTAAATTTTTTTCCTATTTTTCAAACACTTATCTCCTGAAGCCTATATGCTTTTACAGGTATTGCAAGCTGCTTTGTTGATTTTTCAATAAAATCTGTTCAGGGATTGGTCTGGCAGCATAGTCTGTAGCTCCTGTAACCCTTTTTATTTTATTTTTTATTATAAAAAGGGTTACATATACAATATAGTTAGCACATCACCACCCCCACCTTAAAAGTGGAAAGAAAAGAGAGGAAGGAAAGAAGAGTGAAAAAAGTGGCAAAAGGAAACAAGTAAATAATTACATATCAAACCTATAACCATGTTTCTTTTTTTTACATTAGGTTTAAGGCTTCTCAGCCATGGTTTCCATATTGCATGCCTCTTTTTACTTCTATTTCTAGCTTTATATAAGGCCAGTTTTTAGCAATAATGTTTCATGTGGCAAACAATTTTTAGATATAAGGAATATAGGGGTGCATAAGCATGCTGAGCATGTCCCCTAAAACACAATTTGATAGGTCTAAGGGGACCCTAACCCCAACAAATATTGTTTCTACTACTTGTTGCCAGAACCTAAACAACCTTGGACAATACCATATGAAATGGATACAATCAGGTTATTTGCCCATACAAATTCTCTTGAGTTAATTACCTAAAGAAATGTAGCTATTTAATAAAGTCAATGTATAACCATAAATGAGCTCAGTCTCTGCTGGTTATAAGGCAGATATTTTTAAGATAAACCATAAATCCTGTTCAAACTTCCCCTTCAATTTCTTTATACCATGACAACAAAGAGCTGTGTTTAACTTCCAAAGTGCCCAACTTTAAAAGAATAGAGTTCATTTTCAAGATAAAGATCTTGCTAACAGGTAATGGTGCCAATGCTTCCAAACTGTTGGTGGGGGACATTTTTAGGTCTATGTATAGCTTTTGTAGCTATAATGGCATAATATAGTTGAGTTTAGAAATACATGAAGACCTACTATTAGAGCAAAATTAAAGAAATTAAAATGTCCTTATTAGATAAACATTTAAGTAAATTTAACTCCACCCATTTTTATTGTGGATCTAAATGTGAAACATTAAGGGGGAAATATAACACTTGGGATGGTTTTGGTGTCAGATTTAAGTCTGTTTTTGCTTTGTGAAGTTATGCCAAATGTATGAAATGGCACATAATAATAATTTATTTGGCGTAAGTGTAATGTATTGTATGACTATGTCTGTAAAAGTACACAAGGGAGTTGCCTGGCATTAAGATTAGAGATGAGCGAATTTTTCGGGAAATTCTATTTGATCCGAATATATTCGCAGCGAATTACATTAAAATACAGCTATTTCCTGGCTGCTCAGAGCCTTAATAGAGGTGTAGAACACTGTGCTTTGCAGTAACATACACAGGGAGTCTGCTTTGGTA
Organism: Bufotes viridis; assembly: GCA_033119425.1. NCBI lineage: Eukaryota > Metazoa > Chordata > Amphibia > Anura > Bufonidae > Bufotes > Bufotes viridis. The sequence goes on along the minus strand of CM065594.1, from coordinate 61,755,151 downwards.
GTGAAATAACACTGTGAGTCCGTATGACATGCAGATGACAGGCGTCACTCTTAGAATCACTGCACACTTATTTGGGCAGTCCTGGGGCCAAAACTGACCAAATAACTCAAGTGTGAACTTAGCCTTATAGGTCAATGTTAGTATCAAGAAGAAGCACACTCCTTTTATACCATTATCAGCTGATTCCACATAGATCTAAACAGAACCTGTTCTATTAAACGCTTAAACAAGTAGAACCCCCTGACAGAGTTGAGAGGGTGTCAGCAGTAAGTTTGTGTTGATGTCACTGATTATTTTGCCCTTCCTCTAATCCGTCAGAACAATAACTTCAAAAAAACAGATCCTGTCTGTTGAGCATTTGCCTTCACTCGGTTAGCATTTGGTCAGTACTCCATCAGTATTGATACTGCCCAAAAAAACAGGAGTGGATCCAAAAAAGAGATGACACGGGAATGGAATATTTGCATGTCTTCTGTGTTTTGTACCCACTCCTGCTTTTGGCTACCAAATCACAAGCCAATTCTTTTTTTTTTTTTTTTTGAACAGGGGAGAAAAATAAACCTTTATTTAATAAACAGGACATTAACACACATCAAATACAGCACAGAAGGGGCAAAACCACAAAAATTAAAAGACAAACTGAAAAAACAAAGTGCTTCATCAACAAGAATGGATTGACGATCAGTGTCGGGGTGACGATGGAAATGCACATTGATCATTCATGAAATGTATGGGGTTATGTCTGATAACTGGAGGACAGTCCAGCAAACAAGCCAACTCCAGCTCATTCCTACAGTGCAGGCTACACAATCACAGCTGGAAGGTAACTGGTCGGTAAAGGCAACACCCGAAAATCTTCACATATAAGCCTTAGTATGTGCAGGTCTCACAGCCACTGTAACAGAACGGTAAGAAGTGGTATAACATGTAGTAAGCACTGCCGAGATCCTGTGGGCAAGGTGTGAGATGGGAGATGTCCATGTGTTCAATGCTGGATGTTATTGATGGCCAGCTCCATGATTATTCCGAGCACTCTGATTAGGTAGTCCTTATTGAGGAACTTTTCCTACACAATGCGCTGATGCCACAGATGCCATCACTTTGACGAGCTGGGTTGCTGATAAGTGGATTCTAAGGTGTCTGAAGAAATGCGAGTAAAGAAATTGGAATAAATTGTCCACTTCCTCCAATGTGACCTCGCCCTTTGATTTATAAATATTGTGGTAAGGTGCAGGGTGCCGTTGTGGATGGCAGGTATGTGTCACCGAGGTTCATAGCCTCGGTGAGGTAAGAGCCGTATTTTGTTGATGTCAGCAGCAGCTAGTGCTACTGACATAGTTGTAAATAGCATGGCTGCAAAGACGATCCGGGCCGGCTCTTACCGGGAGCAGCTAAAGTGTAGGGTGGGTGGCTGCTCCCTACGATCCAGTCCTGGTTTTGGGCTGGGTATAAAACACAGCCAGCAGCTGTGTCTGGGGCTGTGATTGTCCTGGAGCTGCTGCTAGTCCTGTGGAGCTCTCTGGGCTGGAAGCAAAAACCCAGCAAGGAGACGTGCAGTCGACCTGGAAGCCTGAAGGAGGATTATCCCACGGCTGGGCCGACCGCCAGGTGCGAACGCGCACCTAACATCTCACAGGTGATTGAACCTGGTTTTGGACTCTTTGGTTTTGCCTTTTTCTGTTTGCTGCGTGTGAATGAACACCAAGAGACTGTTTACCATTTTGTTTGTGCAAGTGTGAATAAAACACTGTTTATTGCACGTACTGGACTCCTTGTTTTGCCTCTGTACTGCACCCGCACCGTTATCTACCAGAGCAACTCCCCACATTTGGTGTCGGATGCGGGCATGCGCAGTGAGGCTGGCGTGAACGCCGAAGTTTGTTTTTGCTGGGCACGACTGGATGTCCTATATTCGGCCGGCAAAGTTGCAGCCTGTGGTCCCTGACAAAATGGAGGCGGCTGTGAAAGCCCTCATAGAGGCTAACGTGCAGCAGCGGGAGACCAACCAGCTACTGCTGCAGCACGTGATGGCATTGCAAGCTGCAGGAGCGTCCCGCCACGTCCACGATGCCCGGAAAGCTGTCCGTGCAGCGATCCCTAAGATGACCCCCTCGGATGATGTGGAGACCTATCTGGCGGTGTTCGAGAAGGTGGCCGTGAGGGAGAAATTACCCTGAGAACAGTGGGCAGAGGTCGCCGCTCCGTTCCTGGCGTCTGGACCCCAGCAAGTATTTTTGACCTCCCAGATGACCAAGCAGCTGACTACCCGACCGTGAAAGGTGAGATCCTGGCAAGACTGGGGGTGAACGTGTTAGTCCGGGCTCAGCGGGTCCACCAGTGGAACTTTAATACGGCTGAACCCGCCAGGCCGCAGTATTATGAGTTGCTGCACAGGTTGCAAAAGTGGCTGCAGCCTGAGGTTCTAAGTCCGGCTGCTATGCTGGACCGTCTGCTGGCTGACATCTTCTGGAGGGCCTTGCCGCACTCCCTGCAGCACTGGATCGGCCAGGTGTCACCCACTAATGCCTTGGACATGGTCGACCTGGTCGAGCGCTATGAGGCCACAAAAACCTTGAAAGGGGGTGTTGTTGGGAGGGGGCCGGTCAAACCTCGGAGGTCTCCCATCCAGTCCCGACGACTGGTACCCGAGAAACCTGCTCGGGTGTACCCCTGTAGACCCGGCCCCGATAGTCTGCTGGCGGTGTCACGAGCCTGGCCATGTGAGGGCCGACTGTCCACAGTGGGGAGAACCCATGGAGACCAATTATGGGTACCGGGCTTCCATGTATGCCCGGAGACTGTGTGCGACCGGCACCCCGAGACAATAGACAATCGTCATCTGTGCCAGGTGCAAGTCGGTGATAATCTTGCAGTGGCGCTGCTGGACTCAGGGAGCCTAGTAACCCTGGTAAGTGCTGCCCTGGTACAGCCCTCCCAGTATACGGGCCGGAAAGTTGGGGTGGTGTGCATACACGGAGACTTAAAGGACTATCCCACGGCTGTAATGTCTCTGTCCACGGCGGCCGGCACATGGACTTGTGAAGTGGCGATCTCCGCCAAGCTACCGTATGAACTAATAATTGGGAGAGACTTCCTGGTTTTCCGTCACTATGGCCTGAGGTGAAAGTGACTAATAGCCCTGAGACAGGGGTAACCCTAGCAGAGTGGCCTGGTTCCTGTGGGAGGCCAGAGCCCTGGGAGCCCGAGTCCGAAGGGGCCTGCGGTAGGGGTGACCACCACTTCTGTGATAGAGGGGGAGACACCCCCACTGAGTGTAATGGTGGGAGACATGGAGGACTTGCCACCAGGTCCTGAGTTGGCAGACCTCCACGTCTCCGGAGATAATTTTGGGACCGCCTAACACCGGGACCAAACCCTAACCAGGGCCTGGGAGAATGTGCTGGAAATTGATGGTAAACCCCAGAAACCAGGGGCTGAGATAATATTTCCCGCTTTGTTGTTCACCAAGAAATGTTATATCGGGTGAACCAAATCCGGGTGAACCTGTTGAACAATTGGTGGTGCCCACAGCGCACCGCAAGCTTGTCATGGAGCTTGCCCACCAACATGTTCTTGGGGGACACTTGGGGTGGCAGAAAACCCAGGACCGCATACTGCAGCGGTTTTATTGGCCCAGTGTGTTCAAGGAGGTAGAAAATTATTGTAAGTCCTGTCCCACCTGTCAGATAAATAGCCCCCAGCCACATTTCCGTAGTCCTCTGGTACCTCTTCCAATTATTGAGGTCCCGCTTGAGCGAATCGCTATGGATCTAATTGGGCCTGTACCAAAGTCTGCCAGGGGCCACCAACACATTCTGGTAGTTCTCGACTATGCCACTCGGTATCCGGAGGCGGTGCCTCTGCGACATACCTCAGCTAAGCTCATTGCCAAAGAGTTAATGGAAATGTTTTCCCGTGTGGGCCTGCCAAAAGAGGTTCTGACAGACCAAGGGACCCCTTTTATGTCCAAAGTTATGAGGGAACTGTGTAAATTGTTGCGTATAAAGCAGTTACGGACGTCCGTTTACCATCCGCAAACGGACGGTCTTGTCGAGAGGTTTAACCAAACTTTAAAAATATGTTAAAAAGGGTGGTGTCTAGAGATGGGAAGGACTGGGATCTGCTTCTGCCCTATCTCATGTTCGCAGTGCGAGAGGTGCCCCAGGCCTCTACTGGGTTCTCGCCCTTCGAACTGCTTTATGGCAGACACCCTCGGGGCCTGTTGGATATCGCCAAGGAAGTGTGGGAACAACAGCCTGTCCCCCACAAAAGTGTCATTGAGTATGTCACCCAGATGCAGGAACGGATGGAAAGGGTGTTGCCGCTGGTCCGGGAGCATATGGAGGCAGCGCAACAAGCCCAAAGTAGGGTGTACAATCGTCAGGCTCGGGTACGGGGCTTCAATCCGGGAGATCGGGTTTTGGTTCTGGTACCCACCCTTGACAGCAAATTCCTAGCTAGGTGGCAGGGCCCCTATGAGGTGATCGAGAAGATAGGGGAAGTAAATTACAAAGTACACCAGCCAGGCGGCGCAAGCCGGAGCAGGTGTACCACGTGAATTTACTAAAGCCGTGGAAAGATAGGGACACGGCCGACGACCACAGCCCCCGGCCAGGGCTTCTAGGGGAAAAGGGTCCAGCCCCACAGTTCGAGGCCTGCGAAGCGGTAGCCACGGTAAAATTGCAGACAGCCTGTCTTCCAAACAAGTTCAGGAAGTCAGGAGTTCATCAGTCGGAACACGGATGTATTCTCGACCTCCCTGGCCGCACGTCTCTCATCCAACATGACATTGTCACTGAGCCTCAGGCCAAGATCCGGTTAAAACCATACCGGGTACCCGAGGCTCGGCGACGGGCCATCGCGGAGGAAGTGCAATTAATGTTGAAGCTTGATGTCATTGAGGAGTCGAAAAGTGAGTGGGCCAGTCCCATAGTCCTAATACCCAAGCCGGATGGGACGCTGCGGTTCTGCAACGATTTTCGCAAGTTAAATGAAGTGTCCAAGTTTGATGCGTATCCCATGCCCCGGGTAGACGAGCTTGTTGAAAATTTAGGGCAAGCCCGTTATTTTTCTGTGCTAGACCTCACTAAAGGATACTGGCAAGTACCCTTAACGGAGGCGGCCAAGGAAAAACCGCTTTGTTACTCCGCAGGGCCTGTATCATTACAAGGTGTTACCCTTTGGCCTGCATGGCGCCCGCCACCTTCCAAAGGTTAATGGACGCTATGCTGCGACCGCACCGTCGGTACGCTCGGCCTACTTAGATGATGTAATCATCCACAGCACCGACTGGGAAAGCCATTTGCCCAAAGTGCAGGCGGTAGTGGATGCCCTGAGGAAAGCTGGACTAACCGCCAATCCAAAGAAGTGTGCGATTGGGTTGGAAGAGACCAAATATCTGGGATATGTTATTGGGCGGGGAGTCATCAAGCCGCAGGTAACTAAGGTAGAGGCCATACGTAACTGGCCCCGACCGGTCACTACCAGGCAGGTAAAGTCCTTCCTGGGAATTGTAGGGTACTACATGCGGTTTGTGCCCCACTTTGCCACAATAGCAGCGCCGTTGACAGACCTGTTGAAGGGGCGAAAGTCTGGGAAGGTTAGCTGGAGTGAGAAGGCGGAGGAGGCTTTCTCCGCGTTGAAGTCGGCCCTGTGTGGGTCCCCGGTTTTGGTGACACCCGACTTCAACAGGGAGTTTGTCGTACAGACCGACGCCTCGGAGGTAGGCCTCGGTGCTGTACTGTCTCAGGAGGTCAACGGGGAAGAACATCCCGTTGTCTTCCTGAGCCGTAAGCTCAGTCCCGCCGAGACCAGGTATAGCATAGTGGAGAGGGAGTGCCTGGCTATCAAGTGGGCACTCGAATCTCTCCGCTACTACCTGTTAGGGAGGAGGTTCCGTCTGGTGACCGACCATTCCCTCTCAAGTGGATGAGCCAGGCCAAGGAGAGGAATGCTCGGGTCACCAGGTGGTTCCTATCCCTGCAGAACTTCAAGTTCTCCGTGGAACATAGGGCAGGCCGCTTGCAGGGTAATGCAGATGCCCTTTCCCGCGTCCACTGCCTCACATGTGTCCACCCCTCAGGGTTGAACAAAGGGGGGTATGTGGTAAGGTGCAGGGTGCCGTTGTGGATGGCAGGTATGTGTCACCGAGGTTCATAGCCTCGGTGAGGTAAGAGCCGTATTTTGTTGATGTCAGCAGCAGCTAGTGCTACTGACATAGTTGTAAATAGCATGGCTGCAAAGCCGATCCGGGCCGGCTCTACCGGGAGCAGCTAAAGTGTAGGGTGGGTGGCTGCTCCCCACGATCCAGTCCTGGTTTTGGGCTGGGTATAAAACACAGCCAGCAGCTGTGTCTGGGGCTGTGATTGTCCTGGAGCTGCTGCTAGTCCTGTGGAGCTCTCTGGGCTGGAAGCAAAAACCCAGCAAGGAGACGTGCAGTCGACCTGGAAGCCTGAAGGAGGATTATCCCACGGCTGGGCCGACCGCCAGGTGCGAACGCGCACCTAACATCTCCCAGGTGATTGAACCTGGTTTTGGACTCTTTGGTTTTGCCTTTTTTCTGTTTGCTGCGTGTGAATGAACACCAAGAGACTGTTTACCATTTTGTTTGTGCAAGTGTGAATAAAACACTGTTTATTGCACGTACTGGACTCCTTGTTTTGCCTCTGTACTGCACCCGCACCGTTATCTACCAGAGCAACTCCCCACATTATCATTCCATAAAGTCTTGAAGTCCCCTGCATGGATGGCATAAGAAATGTCCTTGCGAGGTTCGACAGGCATAGTTAAAACAAACTCTGTGGCTAACACTGATCCAGACACGTCATACCCAGTCCACATCGCTGCTAGCCACTTAACGTCCTGAGAACTGATCACCAGCTTACCGAAACAACAGTCAAAGTTTCTTTGGAACCACATCCCTACGATCGCTGTGAGCGCCTCAGAGCCATTATACAGGAAGAGGGGGAGGCAAGTAAATTTCTTTGGTAACACCTCCAATAGATAGTCCTCTGTGTACGTCCCGTAGAACTAACCTGTCCACACAATCCCGTCCTCGATGATTGCCTTGGTGAGTGGAGGCTTGGATGAAATCTGTATGAGCACACTCAGTGGATCTCTGTCATTTCCTTTGAGTCCAGGTAAACAGGAAGATTCGGCTTTTACGTTCAGTTCTGAACCCACTTCAATGGCAAGACCGTTCTGCTTCTCGGCAGCTGTGTGGGCAGACAGGTGCATGGAATAATCTTTCAGTCTGGTGTATTTGAAATTATACATTGGTGTCACGCTGTATAGAGTCCATTGTTTTTGAAGGCGAAAAGCAGCCTGTTCCGGATCAAGAGTTTCCTCCACGAGGGCGCACCGTGGGACTTTTGTTTTAGACAAGCTTTGCAATGCAGACCATCAACGTGCATAGGTCAAGCTTCCGGGAGGATACCTCGGGCTGTGAAAATGACTGCTTCTTAGTGCCGATGACCTACTTCTGGGGGTTAAAACCCCATCAGTTGGTGTTTGCATATCCTTGCGATAAATGATGGCCCCATTCACTGACTGTAAACAGAGAATTTGACAGACAAATGTATCAAACTCTGCTGCCATCTTTCTAGGCACCACGTCTCTGGTCCCCTGACCAGCCAGATTTACCAGCATCTGTTCCAGGAAATGAAGCAGTGGAATGACACTGTTCATCCCATCGCATATCAGCCGATGTTGGGGATGCGGTTCTGCCGCTGCAGCTCAAGGAGGGTGTGCTTTGCGGTGTACAAGTGGCTAAAGTGCATGTATTGCAGATGGGTGGAAGACTTCAGGAACCGCTTGACAACCAGATTGAATACCTGCACCATGCAGGGCGCATGGCTGAGCCCTCCTTTACACTGCGCAGAGACTATGTTCCTACCGTTGTCAATCACCAGGGTTCTGATTTTCAGTTGTCACGGAGCTAGCCAGGATTCGATTTCTTGATGAAGGACATGGAGCAGTTTCTCCCCTGTGTGACTTCTAGGCAAACCAGGAGCAGAGCAGCATGAGAGTAATGAGAAGGGTTGCACATGGCTTGCATACAGTACATGCCTCCTACATAATGTTTGGCTCTCTACAAGAAAATAATGTATTTGGTGTAAATAGCACGAGTGGCATAGTTGGAGACCGTTACCTCATAAGTAGAGTTGAGCGAACACCTGGAAGTTCGGGTTCGAGAGGTTCGGCCGAACTTCCGGAAAATGTCCGGGTTCGTGATCCGAACTCAACCCGAACTTCATCCCGAACCCGAACCCCATAGAAGTCAATGGGGACCCGAACTTTTGGGCATTAAAAAGGCTGTAAAAGACTCCCGGAAAGGGCTAGAGGGCTGCAAAAGGCAGCAAAATGTAGGTAAATCCCCTGCAAACAAATGTAGATAGGGAAATGATGACTTAACATAAAATAAATAAAAATTAACCAATATTAATTGGAGTTAGGTCCCATAGCACAGAATCAGGCTTCAAATCACCCACCAATGGAGAAGGTCGCTACTATTATTTCGACCCCAGCATCCAGACAAAGGAGAGAGGTCCCACAGCAGAGAATCTGGTATCAGTATCAACCACCACAGGAGAAGGCCACTTTCAGTGACTTAGGCCTTAGCACCCAGACAGAGGAGACATGTCAGATAACACAAGCATTACATTTATACCATCCAGCACAGGAGAAGGCCACTTTTAGTTACTTTGACCCCTGCACCCAGAAAGAGGAGAGAGGTCCCACAGCACATATTCAGGCATCATATCACCCACCACAGGAGTAGGCCACCATTTAGTTAATTTCACCCTGCACCCATGTCAGATGGTACAAGCATCAGTTTTACATCACCCAGCACAAGAGAAGGCCACTTTTAGAGACTTTGACCCTGCACCCAGACGGAGGAGAGAGGTTTTCACAGCAGAGAATCAGGCATTTAGATCACCCACCACAGGAGTAGGCCACCATTTAATGGGACCCCGGCAACCATGTCAGATGGTACAAGCATCAGTATTTACATCACCCAGCACAGGAGAAGGCCACTTTTAGAGACTTTGACCCTGCACCCAGACGGAGGAGAGAGGTTTCACAGCACCCAGACGGAGGAGAGGTTTCACAGCAGAGAATCAGGCATTTAGATCACCCACCACAGGAGTAGGCCATCATTTAATGGGACCCCGGCAACCATGTCAGATGGTACAAGCATCAGTTTTACATCACCCAGCACAAGAGAAGGCCACTTTTAGAGACTTTGACCCCTGCACCCAGACGGAGGAGAGAGGTTTCACAGCAGAGAATCAGGCATTTAGATCACCCACCACAGGAGTAGGCCACCATTTAATGGGACCCCGGCAACCATGTCAGATGACACAAGTATAACATTTATATCACCCAGCACAGGAGAAGGCGACTTTGAGAGACTTTGACCCCTGCACCCAGACGGAGGAGAGAGGTTTCACAGCAGAGAATCAGGCATTTAGATCACCCACCACAGGAGAAGGCCATCATTTAATGGGACCCCGGCAACCATGTCAGATGGTACAAGCATCAGTTTTACATCACCCAGCACAAGAGAAGGCCACTTTTAGAGACTTTGACCCCTGCACCCAGACGGAGGAGAGAGGTTTCACAGCAGAGAATCAGGCATTTAGATCACCCACCACAGGAGGAGGCCACCATTTAATGGGACCCCGGCAACCATGTCAGATGGCACAAGTATAACATTTATATCACCCAGCACAGGAGAAGGCGACTTTGAGAGACTTTGACCCTGCACCCAGACGGAGGAGAGAGGTTTCACAGCAGAGAATCAGGCATTTAGATCACCCACCACAGGAGTAGACCATCATTTAATGGGACCCCGGCAACCATGTCAGATGGTACAAGCATCAGTTTTACATCACCCAGCACAAGAGAAGGCCACTTTTAGAGACTTTGACCCCTGCACCCAGACGGAGGAGAGAGGTTTCACAGCAGAGAATCAGGCATTTAGATCACCCACCACAGGAGTAGGCCACCATTTAATGGGACCCCGGCAACCATGTCAGATGGCACAAGTATAACATTTATATCACCCAGCACAGGAGAAGGCGACTTTGAGAGACTTTGACCCCTGCACCCAGACGGAGGAGAGAGGTTTCACAGCAGAGAATCAGGCATTTAGATCACCCACCACAGGAGTAGGCCATCATTTAATGGGACCCCGGCAACCATGTCAGATGGTACAAGCATCAGTTTTACATCACCCAGCACAAGAGAAGGCCACTTTTAGAGACTTTGACCCCTGCACCCAGACGGAGGAGAGAGGTTTCACAGCAGAGAATCAGGCATTTAGATCACCCACCACAGGAGTAGGCCACCATTTAATGGGACCCCGGCAACCATGTCAGATGGCACAAGTATTAACATTTATATCACCCAGCACAGGAGAAGGCGACTTTGAGAGACTTTGACCCCTGCACCCAGACGGAGGAGAGAGGTTTCACAGCAGAGAATCAGGCATTTAGATCACCCACCACAGGAGAAGGCCATCATTTAATGGGACCCCGGCAACCATGTCAGATGGTACAAGCATCAGTTTTACATCACCCAGCACAAGAGAAGGCCACTTTTAAAAACTTTGACCCCTGCACCCAGACGGAGGAGAGAGGTTTCACAGCAGAGAATCAGGCATTTAGATCACCCACCACAGGAGGAGGCCACCATTTAATGGGACCCCGGCAACCATGTCAGATGGCACAAGTATAACATTTATATCACCCAGCACAGGAGAAGGCGACTTTGAGAGACTTTGACCCCTGCACCCAGACAGAGGAGAGAGGTTTCACAGCAGAGAATCAGGCATTTAGATCACCCACCACAGGAGTAGACCATCATTTAATGGGACCCCGGCAACCATGTCAGATGGTACAAGCATCAGTTTTACATCACCCAGCACAAGAGAAGGCCACTTTTAGAGACTTTGACCCCTGCACCCAGACGGAGGAGAGAGGTTTCACAGCAGAGAATCAGGCATTTAGATCACCCACCACAGGAGTAGGCCACCATTTAATGGGACCCCGGCAACCAGGTCAGATGGCACAAGTATAACATTTATATCACCCAGCACAGGAGAAGGCGACTTTAAGAGACTTTGACCCCTGCACCCAGACGGAGGAGAGAGGTTTCACAGCAGAGAATCAGGCATTTAGATCACCCAGCACAGGAGTAGGCCATCATTTAATGGGACCCCGGCAACCATGTCAGATGGTACAAGCATCAGTTTTACATCACCCAGCACAAGAGAAGGCCACTTTTAGAGACTTTGACCCCTGCACCCAGACGGAGGAGAGAGGTTTCACAGCAGAGAATCAGGCATTTAGATCACCCACCACAGGAGTAGGCCACCATTTAATGGGACCCCGGCAACCATGTCAGATGGCACAAGTATAACATTTATATCACCCAGCACATGACAAGGCCACTTTCAGTGAGTTAGGCCTTAGCAACGAGACAGAGGAGACAGGTCAGATAGCGCAAGCATCAGTTTTACAGATCACCCACCACAGGAGTAGGCCACCTTAGTTAATTTGACCCCTGCACCCAGAAAGAGGAGAGAGGTCCCACAGCACATAATCAGGCATCATATCAACCACCTCAGGAGAAGGCCACCATTTAGTTACTTAGGCCTTAGCACCGACACAGAGGAGACAGGTCAGATAGCACGAGCATCAGTTTTACATCAACCACCACAGGAGAAGGGCACTTTTAGAGACCTTGACCCCTGCAGCCACACGGAGGAGAGAGGTCCCACAGCAGAGAATCAGGCATCATGTCAACCACCACAGGAGTAGGCCACCTTTTGTTTCTTTGACCCCTGCACCCAGAAAGAGGAGAGAGGTCCCACAGCAGAGAATCAGGCATTTAGATCTCCCACCACAGGAGAAGGCCGCTTTCAGTGACTTTGGCCCCCTGCACCCACACAAAGGAGACATGTCAGACAGCACAAGTATAACATTCATATCACCCAGCACAGGAGAAGGACACTTTCATGTACTTTGGCCCCGGCACCCAGACAGAGGGAAGGTTCATTCAACTCTGGGTTGCACCCCAAGATCCTAGTTAATTTCAAAAATTTATTTTTCAATGAAGAAATGGCCAGGAGTACAAGACAACATGGTTTAAGGCAGTTATTAAGGACTACTCTGCACAAGGGAGGGTCAGGTCTTGTGGGATCCATGCCTGGTTCATTTTTATAAACGTCAGCTTGTCCACGTTGGCTGCGGACAGGCGGCTGCGTTTGTCAGTAATGACGCCCCCTGCCGTGCTGAATACACGTTCAGATAAAACGCTGGCCGCCAGGCAGGACAGCACCTCCAAGGCATAACATGCTAATTCTGGCCACGTGGACAATTTGGAAACCCAGAAGTTGAATGGGGCCGAACCATCCGTCAGTACGTGGAGTTGTGTGCAGACGCACTGTTCAACCATGTTAGTGAAATGTTGCCTCCTGCTAACACGTTCCGTATCAGGTGGTGGGGCAGTTAGCTGTGGCGTGGAGACAAAACTCTTCCACATTTCTGCCATGCTAACCCTGCCCTCAGAGGAGCTGGCCGTGACACTGCTGCGTGGGCGACCTCTAGCTCCTCCTCTGCCTTGGCCTTCCACCTGTTCCCCTGTGACAGTTGGGAATGCTCTCAGGAGCGCGTCTACCAGCGTGCGCTTGTACTCGCGCATCTTCCTATCACGCTCCAGTGCAGGAAGTAAAGTGGGCACATTGTCTTTGTACCGTGGATCCAGCAGGGTGGCCACCCAGTAGTCAGCACACGTTAAAATGTGGGCAACTCTGCTGTCGCTGCGCAGGCACTGCAGCATGTAATCGCTCATGTGTGCCAGGCTCCCCAGAGGTAAGGACAAGCTGTCCTCTGTGGGAGGCGATCGTCATCATCCTCTGTATCCCCCAGCCACGCACCAGGGATGTGCCTGCGCTGTGCTGGGTGCCACCCCGCTGTGAACCTGCTTCATCCTCATCCTCCTCCACCTCCTCCTCATCCTCCTCGTCCTCCAGTAGTGGTCCCTGGCTGGCCACATTTGTACCTGCCCTCTGCTGTTGCAAAAAACCTCCCTCTGAGCCACTTCTAACAGACTGGCCTGAAAGTGCTAAAAACGACCCGTCATCCTCCTCCTCCTCCTCCTGGCCATGTCCCACCTCCTCTTCCATCATCGCCCTAAGCATTTTCTCTAGGAGACATGGAATTGGTATTGTCACGCTGATAACAGTGGCATCGCCACTGGCCATGTTGGTGGCGTACTCGAAACAGCGCAACAGGGCACACAGGTCTCGCATGGAGGCCCAATCATTGGTGGTGAAGTGGTGCTGTTCTGCAGTGCGACTGACCCGTGCGTGCTGCAGCTGAAACTCCACTATGGCCTGCTGCTGCTCGCACAGTCTCTCCAGCATGTGCAAGGTGGAGTTCAACCGGGTGGGCATGTCGCATATTGGGCGGTGAGCGGGAAGGCCGAAGTTCCGCTGTAGCGCTGACAGGCGAGCAGCGGCAGGATGTGAACGCCGGAAGCGCGCACAGACGGCCCTCACTTTATGCAGCAGCTCTGACATGTCTGGGTAGTTGTGAATGAACTTTTGCACCACCAAATTCAGCACATGCGCCAGACAAGGGATGTGCGTCAAACCGGCTAGTCCCAGAGCTGCCACGAGATTTCGCCCATTATCGCACACCACCAGGCCGGGCTTGAGGCCCAACGTCAGCAACCACTGGTCGGTCTGCTGTTCAATACCCTGCCACAACTCCTGCGCGGTGTGGCGCCTGTCCCCCAAACATATGAGTTTCAGAATGGCCTGCTGACGTTTACCCCGGGCTGTGCTGAAGTTGGTGGTGAAGGTGTGTGGCTGACTGGATGAGCTGGTGGAAGCAGAGGAGGAGGAGGAGGAAGCCGAGTAGGAGGAGGAGGCTACAGGAGGCAAAAAATGATGCCCTGTGATCCTTGGCGGCGGAAGGACGTGCGCCAAGGAACTCTCCGCCTGGGGCCCAGCCACCACTACATTTACCCAGTGTACAGTTCGGGAGATATAGCGTCCCTGGCCGTGCTTACTGGTCCACGTATCTGTGGTTAGGTGGACCTTGCCACAAATGGCGTTGCGCAGTGCACACTTGATTTTATCGGACACTTGCATGTGCAGGGAAGGCACGGCTGTCTTGGAGAAGTAGTGGCGGCTGGGAACCACATACTGGGGGACAGCCATGGCCATCTGCTGTTTGAAGCTGTCTGTGTCCACCAGCCGGAATGACAGCATTTCAAAGGCCAGTAGTTTAGAAATGCTGGCATTCAGGCCAAGGGCTTGAGGGTGACTAGGTGGGAATTTGCGCTTCCTCTCAAAGGTTTGAGAGATGGAGAGCTGAACGCTGCTGTGTGAAATAGTGGAGATGCTAGGTGACGGTGGCGGTGGTGGTGGTGGTGTCGGTGGCACATCCTCTGTTTGCTGCTCGGCAGGTGGCAACATTCCTCTCGAGGCGGAAGCCGAGGCAGCAGCGGTAGAGGGAGCAGGGGGAGCCTGAGCGGGTTCCTTGTTTTTAAGGTGTGTACTCCACTGCAGTTCATGCTTTGCATGTAGATGCCTGATCATGCAGGTGGTGCTCAGGTTAAGAACGTTAATGCCTCGCCTCAGGATCTGATGGCGCAGCGTGCAAATCACTCTGGTCTTGTCGTCAGCACATTGTTTGAAGAAGTGCCATGCCAGGGAACTCCTTGAAGATGCCTTTGGGGTGCTGGGTCCCTGTTGGCGCTGGCCAATAGCAGGCGAACTCTCTGGACGGCGGCTGTTCTGCTTTTGCCCCCTGCTCCCTCTTTGGCTTCACTGTTGTCTCGGTCTCACCACTGCCTCTTCCTCTGAACTATTTAGGTCAGGGGAACGACCTTCAGTCCATGTGGGGTCTAAGACCTCATCGTCCTCTGCATCGTCTTCCACACAGTCTTCCTCCCTGACCTCCTCCTGTTCAGTCTGCACACTGCAATAAGACGCGGCAGTGGACACCAGTGTTTCGTCATCATCAGAGACTCGGTCACTCTGCTGTGGTGGTATTCCCATGTCCTCATCATCTGCATACATAAGTGGTTGTGCGTCAGTGCATGGAATGTCTTCCACCGCTGGGGAAGGGCTAGGTGGACGCCCCTGGAAAACCGTGCGAGCAGAGTTTTCAAACAGAATAATAGACTGCTGCATAACTTGAGGCTCAGACAGTTTCCCTGATATGCATGTGATGTGACAGACTGATGGGCTTGGTTTTCAGGTGCCACCTGTGCGCTTTCCGCAGAAGACTGGGCGGAAGACAATGTGGTGAACGTGCTGGAAGCACTGTCGGCCACCCAATCGACTAATGCTGTACCTGCTCAGGTCTTACCATCCTCATAACGGCATTGGGCCCCACCAAATATCGTTGTAAATTCTGCCGGCTACTTGAGGGAGTTGGTTCACTACTTTGTGCGCCTGAGGCCGAACGGCCACGTCCTCTGCCAGCAACAGAGGCTCCAGGGACACCACCACGACCGCGTCCTCGTCCCTTAATAGAATGTTTCCTCATTGTTGCGATTCAACTCGCACCACAATAAAATATATTATTTCTTAGCCCCAAAATTCCCACACTGGAAGATATAATTCCTTTTTCCGGTATTAATTACAAGAAAACTGCTGCAAATTGGACACCAGAATTTTTTAAATGCTAGTTTTGGTACATAGATTCCCACACGGGGAGATATAATTCCTTTTTACAGGAGTAAAAACGTGCGGCCTACTGTTTCTGGTATAACTAACACCAGATTGATTAAATTGGCCTTTTTTCACCAAAATTACAACACTGGACAATGTAATGCCTTTTTCAGGTATTAATTACAAGAAGACTGCTGCTAATTGGACAACAGAATTTTTAAAATGCTAGTTTGTGTACATAAATTCCCACACTGGAAGATATAATTCCTTTACCCGGTATTAATTACAAGAAAACTGCTGCAAATTGGACACTAGAATTTTTAATATGCTAGTTTTGGTACATAGATTCCCACACGGGGAGATATAATTCCTTTTTACAGGAGTAAAAACGTGCGGCCTACTGTTTCTGGTCTAACTAACACCAGATTGATTAAATTGGCCTTTTTTTCACCAAAATTACAACACTGGACGATATAATGACTTTTTGCGGTATTAATTACAAGAGGACTGCTGATATTTCAGAACACCGGAATTTTTAAAATGCTAGTTTTGCTAGATAAATTTCCCACACTGGGAGAAATATTGCCTAAGCCTTTTTACAGTATTAATTGCAACAGGAGTGCTTCTTCTGGTCTAACACCAGAATAATTTTATTATTACGGTGAAAGCTTTTTTTAATTTATATTTCTGGCACATAAAAAAATAAATGTTTCTGGCTGACAGTATTGGACTTGGCTGTAGTGGCACTGGCTAGCCTAGCTGGAATAGCACATTGATGGGATTTGCTATCCAAGTGGGTTACTTTCAGTTTCACCACTGATATATTAAATATCTTTGCAGTTAGTAGGGGTGACACAAGCACAGCCAAACCCCTGATGTAGTATATCTATGACAAAATCGACTATTACATGAGATTAATGGATGTTGGGGCAGCTTTTGCTGTAGCACCACAAGTCCCAAAATGGCCGCCGCCTATCAGCCCAGTAACATGTGCCAGAAAACGGTCTGCCCAGCCAGAAAAAAAATTGACTGAGCAGCTGAATCGCTGTTGTTCTGATTCACAGGTGTAGATTTTTCACTTCTTTGGAGCTTTGGTTTAGACTCTGTGGCAGCTTGTGCTGGCGCACCACAAGTCACAAAATGGCCACCGCCGGTCAGCCCAGTTACATGTGCCAGTAAAAATCGCTCAGGCCATTTTAAACAAAATAGTGACTTTCAGTGAACAGCTCAGCTGAGTTGTTCTGATGCACAGGTGTAGAAAGGTAGATCATTCACTTCTTTATCCCTGCCTATCTCGCCCTCACAGCAGCTGCATCTATCCCTGGTCTAATCACAGCGGGAGTGAGCACGTCGCGACGTGCGCACAAGCTTATAAAGAGGCTGAGTCACATGCTGCACTTGGCCAATCACAGCCTTGCCAATAGTAGGCATGGCTGCGATGGCATCTTAGGGCAAGTAGTATGATGCATGTTGATTGGCTGCTTTGCAGCCTTTCAAAATGCGCCATAAAACATGACAAACTATGAACCCGAACCTGGACTTTTATGAAAATATCCGGGTTTGGGTCCGTGTCACGGACACCCCAAAATTCGGTACGACCCGAACGATTCTAGAACTGTTCGCTCAACACTACTCATAAGAAATACAGAGCAGCAGAGTTTGCTTTAAAATGTCACCACTGCGTAATTTGGCCCATACAGCAAAAGAAGGTGTAAAGTTACCCATCAATTTTCCTCAAAAAAGCCTGTTTCATATAACAAATTTCACCACTAAGTTATTTGGCCCATACCACAAATGAGGTGTAAAGTCACCCATGAATTTGACTAAAAGAAAAAAGAACCCTTGTTTCATATTATAAATTTCACCACTACGTAATTTGGTCCATACAGTAAAAGAAGGTGTACAGTCACGCATGAATTTTCCCCAAAAAAAGCCAGTTTCATATTACAAATTTCACCACTAGGTAATTCGGCCGGTACCGCAAAAGGAGGTGTACAATCACCAATAAATTTGATGAAAAAAAGCAAGTTTCATATAACAAATTTCACCACTAATTAATTTGGCCCATACCGCAAAAGGAGGTGTACAGTCACCCATAAATTTTCCCAAAAAAAGCCTGTGTCAAATAAAGAATTTCACAACTAAGTAATTTGGTCCATACCGCAATTGGAGGTGTCTAATCACCCATAAATTTGATGAAAAAAAGCCAGTTTCAGATAACAGATTTCACCACTACGTAATTTGATCCATACAGCAAAGGAGGTGTGCAGTCAACCCCTTCATTTTCCCCAAAAAAGGTTATTTCACAGAAAAAATGTCACCACTATGTAATTCAGTCCATACAGCAAAGGAGTTGTACAGGCACCCATGAAATTTCCCCAAAAAAGCCAGCTTCAAAGAAAAAATTTCACAGCAAAAAAGCCTTTACCACATATAACTGCACTGCTGAATGGCAAATAGGCCTTTGTTTTTAAAAACTTTTACACTACACAAGACTTATCAACAGATAAATGCAACGATGAACGGCAAATATAATTTTTTTTCCCACTAATACATGGCAAACTGGGCTTCTGAATATATCACTGCACCGCTGAGCGGCAATTAGGCCCTAATTTTTTCCCACTTTTACACAAAAGGCTTTCCAACAGATATATGCAACGCTGGACGACGAATATATTTTCATTTTGCAACTAATACACGGCAAACTCGGCTTCCGAATATATCACTGCACCCCTGAGCGGCAAAGATATTTTTTCTTTTTCCACTAATACATGGAAAAAAGGGCATTAGAAGAGATAACTGCACCGCTGAGCGTCAAATATTTTTTTTTCTTTTGCCACTAATACATGACAAAAAGGGCTGTAATTTTCGTCCATTTAAGCCCTTTTTTCCCACTAAAAAGTAACTTTTCCGCCAAAAAATGCTTTAGAACATATAAGAGCACCACACAAGGGCAAATAAAACATATAAATATGTCCTTGTAATAAACCCTGTTAATACCTGTATCAAACAGCACTTGCACCCTAATAAGACAGGTTTGCTGGATTCACAGAGCTGTATAATAACAATTTGGATCCCCAGTCAGTGCAGCAAGGTGAAATCAGATTGTTCCAATTACCCAAGCTGTCACCTCCCCAACTGAACCCTGTTCAACACAAATGCTGGTGGAATGTTTCCTCCCTATCCTTTCCCTACGCCTTGAGTAATATTTCCCTGCACTTGTAAATCATTTTTTTTTCTCACCACAATCAAGTCTTTCTTATCACTGTCCCTAGTGCCTGCAGACACTAAGCACGCTGGTGAATGGCAGAATCTAAGATGGCCACCTTATTTCTAGGGCTTTGACAACACAGAGCTGGCTGGCTGCTGATTGGCTGCATGCATGTCAGTATGGGTGATCCCACCTTCCCAGAGTTCCTTGCTCCATGTCCTCACCTGTGTAGCAGCCATTTTAGGAAAAAAAATTGATTTGTTACCACACAGCGCGAGACAATTCGCATTCAGTATGAATATAATTTTTACTGAATTTTGGAATGAGAAGAGTCATGGTTATTCATGAATTCCTGCTCTCTCTGCCCACCTGTTGATGATTGACATGTTTCTACCTAGTTTTCTCCCTTTCTCTCTAGGAGAGGACTACCAATCATCAGCAGATGGGCGGGGAGAGCAGGAGATTATGACTAAACATAATTCTCAGGTAGATTTGACTCTTTTCAAGGTCAGGGCTGCAATGATTATGATGCTGGTTCTTGGCAACCACTTACTTTTAGCTGATGTGTGACACACCGCTGAAATAAGCATTTCTGTCACTACTTTATACTGCCCTCAGTAAGGTCAGCATAAAGTTGATGATAGGTTCCCTTTAAAGGTGTTCTAATCTGAAATTCTGACCAACTTTTCATTCCACTTCTAAAGGTGGCAAGAATTGCCAAATGTCATAAAATTTGAACAAATGTTGCATGCAGGAATTTTTTGTGACATTTTTACACCACAAAACCCGGGTTGCAGACTTGATTAATATCCCCCTTCTCCCATAAAGGTGGAAAACACAGACAACCTCTTATATCTACTATTTTCTTCAAAAACAACCACAGATTGTGCTTCAAAGTAGGTGTTTTCATACTATTATGAGGTGCCTTGCTAAAATTAGGAATTCAACTTAAAAGACTTAGAATTTGGCTTGAGCGCCTAATCGAGCCCTTTGGATCGTAGATCTAAAGTCTATTCATTCACACACTTTGCTTAAATGCTGTCCAGAGACCTGTCTCTGTACAACATTAAAATGTTGTGTCTCCATGGAGCAAAATTAGTTTCAACCAAAGTCATTTGAGACTGTGGTGAATGAATTTGGTATTCATTTCTGCATCTTTAAAAACATTTTACATTCAGAATCTGAAGTCAGGTTTGGTGCCGTACAGGTCTCCGGGCAGCAAAAAAATGAATGGTTTGAATGAATCGACTTTTAATCAAATTATTAGTCCCATTAGGCTTGGTGAACTATATGCCTTCCTTCCTGTGCAAATCAATGAGGGATACAATGTGGAAACTATATGGATAAGAGGACATAAATTTATCATAAGTCCCTAGCTTCTACTATCCCTTTAGAATATCCTAAGCTGTCAATATGTCACTTTTGTTTCTTGTATAACCAATTAGACTTGTTTAAAAATCACAGAAAATTCAACAAGTGTCTAATGATAGCAAATAATTGACTGTTTGCTATTATTGTAGTGAAAATTCATACCTTGTTACATTGCCTATACAAAATGTATTGCATTGCTAATTGATTTCTCGTCTATTGTTTTTGTTCTTTATGCTTAATTTGCTATTGTGTGGTGGAAGGTAGTGTATGAGAATTATGATGTTTGTTTCCCATAAACGAAGAGTGACAAAATTTTTAATTTGACATGTACTGGAACTGTTGGTAAATTATGAAGCATCATCTACTGTTTTGATTATTCTTTCATTTTCTGTATCTTTTGTGATTCTTCTTTAAATATGTTATGCCAAATCCTAAGGTATCCTCATTGCCATTCACTCTTGTGAGTTATAAATTGCATAAAACTCAATCCATTATACAATAAATTGCTTGATAGGTTATTAAAATCAGAGACAGTATTGAACTATTGGCATCACATAAAATAATGTCAGTCCCTGATCATATTAAGTTCTTCTTCTTTTAAGCTATCTTGCATTTTTTATTACCTGTATGCTTTAGTGAATGCATTTATTATCCTTTTGAAATTGAATGAAAGCTGCATACCATATACATAAGGTGACATGGACAAAGCAATAATTTTGTTTTGTTTTCTGTCAATTAGATGTTCAAGACATTGTCTTCTCTTGCAGGTACCCCTGAGGATTACGCACAATATTTCCATATGAATCATACAACGGCTGCGCTTACACTCCTGAAACCAGTAAATAGAGATTTGCACCAGAAATTTGATTTGGTGATTAAGGTAATATTCCTAATTTCCACTTGAATAATCATGACTCCTTAATGGTCCTAAGAGAAAATTAAGTTGTGTTAAATTCATTTAAGCATTGTTATTACTTAGCTTCATTATCTATGATGTATGAAGTACAGCTCTGAGGTTTAAAAGCATACCTCAATGGAGATATCATCTTGAATTTACAAATTAATTGTCCATTCTCTCATGGTTTTTGGAGCTCTATATGAAACGAAAACATCACACAGTAGCATTATTTAAAGAAGACACTGATTCTGGTAAAGCTTGAGATACTTTGGCAACATATAACTCTATGTTACACCGCTCTAGTCACCTCTACTTGGTGTCAGTACCAGGTACTGTAATTTGCTTTCCACTGTGGGTATGGTGTACCCTCACTGTAGCTGGTAGCAGTGTTGTGATGATTCTCTCAGACCGATCACTAGTCAGGAGTATGGTCATGTGACTTTCATGTTACTGGCTTGGCTCACTTGGGTGTGGTAAAAAATGCCAAGTAATATCTTTAAATTTGGTCCAGTAGAAAAATAGATAAAGGGATAGAAAAGGGTAGAATTAAGTAGAGCCAAGAAGTGGACACAGGGCTATATGTTCTATTTGTTTTTGTTTTGTTTTTCTCTCAATCTATGATGGATCTATTTTGATTTGAGTTGTAACAGATAATGAAAAAACAGGTAAAATTCCCCCAGCAAAAAAAAAAAGACTCCATATGAATGAGTAGATAAAGAGAAAGTAGCATTCCCAGTGTGTAACCACTACCGTACTGTATTTGAGATTGTAAAATGCATAGTGTGACATATTTAAATAGGGCCAGATATTCATAGTAAAAGCCAACATTTTGTTTAGAGATGAGCAAAGTATTGGAAAAATGTATTTGGCTGCTTTGCTGACTTTTAAAAAAAATCACTTAGTGACAAATTACTTCCTTGAAATGCTTGATTTCCTTTGCTTCCATTTGATTAAAATGACAACTAAATACAGATTTTTTGCTGTATACCAGATTTATCATTGTAATTTTAATTTGGAGGTACAGATGTTTCCTTCCTTACCCTTCTTTTCAACTCAACACATCCTAAGATGTGTGTTGTAAGATGACCAAATAAAAAATAAAAAAACTTGATTTTTCAATATTCTGTCACAAGATGTCTGTCAATAATGTGCCTATATGTGGCCATCTGGTGGTTGTGTTGTGAATTTCAGCCTGTCTATGAGATTTGCAAGAATGTTACGATATTGTATAATATTAATTATAATTGACTGTACATATTTGCCTAAACCAAACATATCTGTATTTCTTACTGTCTCTACTTTACCAAAACTGTGTTATTTGGACGTGCTGCATTGTTAGCATACATCCTGATAACTTTCTGTTAAAAGTCAGTCCCTCACCACATTCAAGTTTGAATTTATGCATAATCATGATCATGTTTTTCCATAGGGATTCCATAATTATGTAACTACTAGATAACAAAGCTGAAGTAGATAACACTTGACCATGCTCTATAAAATATTTGTTCCTGCTTCATTATAAACCCATTACTTTTTATTAAAACTGCTTAATAAACTAACCTCACAAATAAACTCTTTTAAGCCTATCAATAGTGACTTTTGCAGAGGAAGTACAACTATAGAAATCATTTTTTTTCTGTTTATTTCTATGTTAAAACCTCAAAAAAAAACTCAAAAATATAAAATGGTATAGCTTATATACCAATAAAACATTATTGTTTTTAGCAATACAACTAATGTATAGGTTAGTACTGTATCTCCTAGAAATTTACAAAAGTTTACAGAGTGTTTTATACTGATGACCTATCTTCAGGATAGATCATCAGCAGAATGTGATCTGTGAGGGTTCAACTCCAGACACCCCCACCGATCAGCTGTTTATAGTTACTAAAGTGTGCATTAGTTGCTTGACCATTACCACCACAGTAATGCAATGCAAACAGTGGTCCAGCCCCGCCCCCAAAACAAAAATAAAAAATCTTACAAAAACTAGACCCATGTGTGTGTGAATCAAGCTTTATTTTTCAAAAAGAAACCTTAGAATTCAACAATTCAAAAAGAAACCTTAGAAATTACTTGTGGGACTTTTTTTGAAGGTAATTTCCTCCAATTTACAAGCTGGCCCACCAGTCTCCTGGTTACTACTGATCTGGATTCTCAAACCACCAATTATCAGCCATAGTTGGAAAAGCTATACCTACCCATACATCTCCCCTAAAGTGGACAATGCAGGGTAAATGTAAGATAACTTTTCTGACCATTCAAAATAACATATGGCAATAAAATTCATGGATGGGTCATGCTTTCTAGAGTTAGAGCTGTTATTTGTGAGTTGTTCTGGCTCACAGATAGGAGGCCCAATTTGAGAGAAACTTCTGTATTATGAATTAATAGGGCATATAGATGTGGGTATTCATCATAAGGTAACCCTTACATATAAACGTCAGTAATAGATGCTGGAAGCTGTAAACCACATTCTATAATAAGAACAGGAGCTTCTTCAGGCTAATGGACAGTAAACAGTCTGGCAGAAAAATAAAAAGGAGATGCCTTCACTTGATTTCCAAAAGAGCAGCTCACCCTGGCACAGACAGAGGGCATTATAGGACATGTGGTACCTCACTGTTCTGTAAAGAAGAGCTTATAGGCAAACAATACAGGTGTTTTACCTGAGAAATAGTCTTGTTATTTGGGTTGGATGTGAGTCTGAGACATTGTACTCTATGTTGAGCCTATTTTTAACTTACAAGGGCCCAGGAAAGACCACTGAAAATATTGTATCTTGAGGCCATTGTATCTTGAGAGACCACTGTACTGTTCAAATGTAAAGTAGAAAGTATAATATTTTCTATGATTTTTCCTTCTGTAAAAAAAAAAGGGAACCAGCCGGTTCATATGTTAATCTAAATAGATAAAAATGTATGAACATTTTTTTTTAAAGGCTGGACTATAAGGATCAAATCCAGGATTAATTCAGGCATAAGATAACTCATATTTTGCTATATGCTCACAGACTTATTCACAATAATATCATTGAGAGACACTTACAGAAAATTAGAAATGATGGGTTCAAGTGGCATTAAGACTTCTTTTGATCCTCTATAATGTATACTTGGAAATAGTGATTGAATATCTTTAAATACGAGTTAATGTTACCGGTGACCAGGCATCTCAATAAAGCAATGCCTTCCTTAGTCATCACTAAGCTGAATTATAGAAGGTAAGGGTAAAAGGGTGCAGTACTGGATGCATAGTACAGTATATACCGACTATCAGACCTGGTAATTGCATTAGTTTCAGCTTGATGACCTGATAGAGAACAAGCACCATATGAGTACGGCACTTGGTGCTTGGCTTTAATCCAGATTCCCGTATGTGTACAGCAAGGGATTAAAACTCCTGCAATCTAGCAAAGCAGATTGCATCCCCAGATGTCAGTTAGCAACATCCAGAGGCCATGAGGAGAAGACAGAAGCAGTTTTCATTGACTGCTATGTAGTGAATAGAGAATGCAAATGCAAATCACATGATTTCAGCTCTGTTTGTATGCAAAGTCAGTTTTTCTTTATTACTAGGGATCCTCTGGATGTCCAACTTTCTGTGGAAAAGTGAAATTTTTAAAAAGTTTCCATGAAAAGGTCAATTAATGACCTCTTAGGGCCTTTGTTTCAAAAATATATTAAAAAAAGCAAAAATATAATAAAATACAAATAAGAAAAAAATAAAAACACCCATGCTAACAAAAAACATTTCCATAATGACCCAATTCAAATTAGGGGACCTACTTTATTAAGGCCGGAATTTTAGACACCATCCCTAATAAGTCCTGTAGCTGGCAATGGATCCGCTGAAATTATGAAGAGGCGCCCTGGCAAGTGTCGGGGCCCGTTGCTTCTGGGGGGAGTGGGGGGGGGGGGGCACTGCGCTTCTATGAGCGCTTCCATCAATACAGATGGAAGTGCTCAGTGGTCTAGCTACCAGGGAAGCAGGGGAAGCAACTGTTTCGGGCTTGAGCTGACAAGGGGCCCAGGAGCAGTACTTCTATGATTTTGTCAGGCCGCCTTAATTCATTAAAGGAAGGCAGTGTCGGACTAGCCTACTGCAGAGCTACTTAGTGTATATGCATTGCCCGGGCCCCCAGCCACGCTGCCTATGTGTATTCTGTCTCTTTGCTTAAGAAAGAGCAGAGAGAGAGAGAGGGTGAGTGGCGGAGCATTAACATCTGATTGGGAAAGTTGCTTCTGTGTGTAACGAAGAACCTCAGCCCCCCCACCCACACACTTTACAGATGGCCCCAGTGCAGGCTGGCCAATACTCTTCACATAGCGATGCTGTCACTGACCTCCCCGACCTGAAAAGGCTTGTTTTTAGCACTGGCCCTCTCTCTGCAGCACAGATGTCCCAGTTACTGACCTCCCTGACCTGTGTGAGACACACAACAGCACACTCCTGTTATCAGCACTGTCTCTGGACATGATGGCGATACTACAGCCTGCGATAACCCAGCAGTCAGGGAGGGTAAAGAGAAAAACAGAGATGATGCACTAGTGACTAATCTACAAAATATGGCTCCCTCCTGACAGCTAACATTCTGTGCAACAAGATATATATATATACTGTATACTGCTGGACCTGTTAGGACTGCACAGGCAAGGTTTTGTGGCACTTGAATGAGACAGCCATAGAAAGAGAGAAACTAGCATACTCATCCTAGATGAAGATGGACTACAGGAGGACATATCCAGTGGCATTCTCAAACAGCGGTAGGAGAAGGGGGATTCCAACAGGCTTTTTCTGGTGACATGTATATCTTGGCTAATTACTTTCAATGGGTGGCCATCTGACCCCTCGATAAACCCCTGTTTGTAAGTTTAGTGGGTCCACTCTCCCAGAGACTCCTCAGTCAGTTTAGCTGGATCCACGCTAGAGAATAGGAGGCTGTCAGAGGAAGGAGTGGGCAGAGGCTGCAATGGCTACCTGGCAGTTGCATGCTGAAGGCTTTGGCATGTAGCTGCCAGGCAGCCATCCAAACCTCAGGCCACTCCTTCCACTGTCAGCTTCCTGACCCCCAAACAGTATAATGACCCCAGTGAAGGGGTCACTGGGGGTCATTATGCTATATAGGGGTCCACAGGAGGTCATTATACTGTGCGAGAGGGCATTGGGGGGTCATTATACTGTGTGAAGGGCCACTAGTAGTCATTATACTGTATGGGGGCAATTGGGGGGTCATGATACAGTGTGGAAGCCACAGGGGGACATGTAAAAAAAAAATGCTACAAATGGGCCCACTGAGATTTATTTCCCAAGGGCCCACATGAACCTAGAGCCAGCCCTGGGCTCCGGCCTCTACATAACTTTGGTGTATTTAATGTCTAAAATGTAAGACAGCTTTCTTTCTGACTTACTTTTAGATAATTTTTGATGCCTAAAACAGGCATAGAAGATGATGAATGAGTTGGGCCTGCTAGACCGTCCCCCTCCCTTCCCCACCACACCCAATTTTTTTAGACCCACCCTGAGCTGGGAAAAGTTGTTGATTGCAGCAATAATAATCTTTGCACCGTAATTTGCGTAAAAAATACACCAAATATATATAGGCGTATTTCTGGAAAGTAAGTGACCCCCTTAGTCTTACTTTTATATTTCAAATTTATCCAGGATCTACTGCTGGCTATGGCTCAAGCAACTTCAATGGGTTTTGTCACTTTTGCAAATAGTAAGTGGCTAGTATAAACTTTGTGTACATAAATGCTAACGTATTGAGATTGTCCATATTGCTTCATCACATTATGCATTGCTTGTTTCCATGGTTACGACCACCCTGCAATCCATCATTGTGGTGCTTCGGACTATGTGAGCTCCCATGGTCCCAGCCACCAGAGAGGATGGAACTTTTCCTATAGTGTGTAAGCACGACCACTACCGCTTAATTGCAGGGTGGTTGTAACCATGGAAACAAGCAGTGTATGATGTGATGAAAAAATAAATCCAGCCAGCAAAGAAGGCCATATCGAGAATCACAATACATTAGTAAGTGCTTTGTATTAACTTTGTCTACATGAAAATTGCCACTTGCTGAAGTGGGAAAACCCCACCTTTAATTAAAAACTACTGTTGCATTTTTACAAAAGAACAGTGTGGGAGATTTATCAAATCGGTGTAAAGAAAAACCGGCTTAGTTACCCATAGCAACCAGTTTGATTTGACAGTTCATTTTCCAAAATAGCTCTGAAAAATGAAGTTGGAAGGTGGAATCTCATTGGTTGCTATGGGCAACTAAGCCAGTTTTCCTTGACACCAATTTTGATAAATGTATGCCACTGTGTTTGAAACCACCCTAAATCCCAATTCACACACAGATTTGTGCTGGTATAATTTTTACCCCAAAAAAACAACATAACATTTGTTTTCATACTGAGTGCATTTCTATGTTATTTTTAGTGGTGTGTTTAAATGACTTTTTTAAAGTAGTTTTCCCCCTATAGCGGACTGGAATCCCTGAAAAAAAGCTTTAATGCTGTGAGTTTAAAAATTTAAAATAACATCAGAGACACAAAAGACACCACCAAATAAAATAAAAAAAATGTAGAAACAAAAATGCATGTGTCCTGCATTTGATATTTCCCATACACTGCAAAAGAATACCATAAAATGTATACATTTTTAAAAGCTTTTTTTTCCATCGTCTCTCCTTTTTTTCAGAAATCTATGGAAAAATGCCTGGGAAAAAGCCATGTCTGAAGCACGCTGCTTTTTTTCTTTTTTAATAAAACACCAAGTTCCAAAAAATGCTTGGAAACTGAGTAAACACACCAGTGCAAACATGCAGAGTTTTGGGGTTGATTTATAGTTCCCCACTGACCCACAGGCAATAACTGTCTACAGCACTTTTTGCAAAAAAGAAAAATGTGAAAGCACTGATATGGTGCTGTTTTTAATCGTTAATTTCTAACGATACAATAATTTGTTTTCCCTTAGTCCTAACAGCAGCACAGATGGGGTTAACCACCCCCCGTGGACTGGCAGGACCGGACTGGCAGGACTAATAACTCAATTTAACAATTAAGTATCTCCTTAAAAGGAGGAAGTCAACCCCCAGCCCACTGTGTTTATAGTAAGAAAAAAACTAGACTTACTAGGGTGGGAAATTTGTGTGCTGCTGTTAGGACTAAGGGAAAACAAATTATCATTAGAAATTAACGATTCCCTTGCGTCCTACCAGCAGCACAGATGGGGAGATAGCAAGAAGAAACCCCTAGGGAGGGCCTTCCAGCCTGGCAGAACTAAGAAAAGTCTGCCCAAAGGCCGAAAACTCAGCTAGACTGGCATCTAATCTATAATGGGAGATGAATGTCGATTCAGAGCTCCAGGAGGCAGCTTTGCAAATCATGTTGAGAGGCAGAAGACTCCTCTCGGCAAAAGAAGTAGCCACAACTCTAGTAGAGTGGGCCTTCACGAATCCCGGAGGGTCCAGAGATTGTGGAAACAAAGGATTCCTTAATAGCCTCCTCAATCCACCGACTGATGGAAGGTTTAGATGCCTTATAGCCTTTAAACTTACCGGCAACAGGATTAGCAGATTCTCATCTTTCCTGAACTCCTTGATCTATCCACATAGATCCGGAGACATCTCGAGACGTCCAGAGGATGTCTAGCAGGTTCCTAGGAGGAGGTGGTGGATGTCGACAGAACCGGGAGGAATATCACCTGGTTGATGTTCTGGAAGGAAGGAACTTTAGGCCTACAATACGGGAGGAATCTAAGAAGGTCCCGGTCATGTAAGAAAATGGTATAGGGCTCATGTGCTGAGAGAGCTTGAAGCTCAGAGACCCTCTTGGCCAAAGTCACTGCAAGGAGAAACACAAACTTCCAAGTGATGAACTTGATGTCCACCTCCTCTAACGGTTCAAAGGCGGGAGATGCTAACCCCCTGAGAACTACTGAAAAACCCATTGAAAAAAAGGGGTCTCAATATTGTAGGCTTTAATCTTTCAGCTCCTTTAAGGAACCGTTTGATCAGCGGGTCCTGAGAAAAAAGCCTGTTAAGGCAAGCTGAGATGACTGAAAATTGAACCTTCAGAGTAGAAGGGCAAGGCCTCTATCAAGGCCGTCTTGCAGGAACTGAAGGATAGCGGAGAGGGGCGGATCTGCAGACGCCACCTCAGTTGAGGTACAACAGGATGAGAATATCCTCATAATACAAGAGTAGGCTCTCTTGGTAGAGTCCGCTCTAGAATGAGACAGCGTTCTCAGGACCGATTATGAAAGCCCTTCTATTCTGGGAAGGGACTGATCAACCTCCAGGCTGTCAGGTTGAATCTGTGCAGATCTAAGCAGAGGTGAGTGTCCCACGACACCAGGGTCTGCTGTGGGGGGAGCCTCCAATATTGTCCTCGACTCAACTGGGTGAGCTAGGTAAACCAGGATCTCTTCGGCCAAAACAGTATGATGGCTATCACCGAGGCCTGATCCTGACGGATTTTCATCAATACCCTCGGTATCATGGAAAAGGGAGGGAAGATGTAAGCCAGCCTGAACCTCCAGGATATTGACAGAGAGTCTAACGCCAGGGGGTTGTCCTCCCTGTAAAGGAAACAGAACCTCTCCACCTTGGCATTGAACCTTGTTGCCATGAGATCCACCTCTGGCATACCCACTTGAAGACTATCTGCTTGAATATCTCCGGATGTAAAGACCACTCCACCGACGGAAGACCGCGGCTCAGCTGCTATCATATTGAGGGAGCCTTGGATGTGGATCGCAGATAAGTGGGAAAGGTACAACTCTGCCTAATCCAGAATCACCCCGATCTCTGACAGGAGGGGAAGTGATCTCGTGCCTCCCTGCTGGTTGATGTAAAGTACCACAGTCACATTGTCTGACTGGACTTTCACCGCTTTGCCCCGGATCTGAGGGGCTAAGTGAAGGAGGGCTAGCCGGATAGCTTGAATCTCGCAGAGATTGGATGAAAGAAGTCACTCCTGAGGAAACCAGGTCCCGTGAACTGTAGAGTCATCTAGGTGAGCGTCCCAGCCTACTTAGGACACATCCGTAGTCAATATGACCCAGATTGGCTGGGTCATAGACTTCCCGTCTAAAAGATGGCACCACCATCTGAGGGAATGTCGAGTTTGCCAAGTCAAGGAGCAAAGGGAGTTTAGCCCAGCAGGGCTGCCATTCCATTAAGAGAGGACCTCCGACTGTAGAGGGCGGAGGTGCCATAGAGCCCAAGGGACTGCTTCCGCAGATGCTGACATGAGCCCCAACATCTTCATCAGAGTCCGGATTGGAACTCGCAGGGAAAAGGAACTTGCCGTGTTCTGAACCCGGAATCTTCTTTCTGGAGTCAACTGGAGCGACATCCCAGTGGAGTCGATTATGAAGCCTAGATATCTTACTGAAGTCGACGGGCTCACGTTCGACTTCTACCAGCTGATGATCCAACCTAGGTGGAACAGAAAGGAGATTGTTACCTGAAGAAGTTGGGTTAGGACCACTAGAGCAGAGGCTTTAAAAGCCAGTCGACCAGATAAGGAATGATGGTCAGTCCTTGAAGCCTCAAAGCCGCCACCACAGAACCACCACCTTGGTAAAAGTGTGAGGGGCAGAGAAATGCCAAAGGGAAGGCAACAAACAGAAGATGCCTGACGACACCGGACACCTGGACCGTGATCCTGATATACTTCCTGGAACCAGGATGGATCGGGATGTGCAGATATGCATTCTTCAGGTCCAGGGTTGCCATCACGTCTCCAGGATTGACGACGTGAACTACTGACCTGATGGTTTCTACACGAAACTTCACCTTCCTTATAAATCGATTGAAATATCTCAGATCGATAATCATCCGGAGATTTCCTGAAGCCTTGGGAACCAGAAAAACTGGTGAATAGATCCCTAGGCCCCGTTCTCCGGCCGGAACCTCCTCCAGAGCCCCTTTGCAAATGTAGTCCTGAATGTAGGCCTCTAGGATCGCCTCCTTGGCAGCTTGTAGAAGGTTGATCTTGACAAACCTGTCCAGAGGAATAGAGGTGAGGTTGACTAAATAACCTTTGGAAATGATATTCAGGACCCATGGATCTGAGATCTCTTGGATCCATTCTTCTCAGAAGTGGGAGAGACGACTCCCGACGGGTACATGAAGCTTAGGAATGGGGAAGCTTATTGGCAGGACTGCAGGAGTAACAGGCATTAACCAAGAGCCTCGAAGAGGCCCGTAGTCAGGAGGTGGATTTTTCATCTTTGGCTCCTCCACGAGAGCACCTCAAACCCTTTCGCTGTGCTCTCCATTCACTACAAGAGCTTGTTTGCTGGCCAGACCTGCCACCGCGGTCTTGTCTGCCCTGCCCTCGAAAGAACTGCTGGAGAAGGCTCTTCACCTTCTAGTCTAAAAGGACCTCCATGATCTTATCTAGCTCCGAACCGAACAAACGGTTGGGCTCGAATGGAAGGCCATATAAGCTGTACTTTGAGGAATTGTCAGCGACCCAAGGCTTAAGCCAAAATGGAATATAGGCCCCTGAAGTTTTTTGATAGTATTGTTACAGGGTGCCAATAGCACACTTGGTCTCCCATGAGCCACAAACCTGCTGCTTAGCTTCAAGAGCAAGGATCTGTGTTTGGCCTTGTTCCCAGGACTTGCTTTGCTAGCAGGGAAGCTCCCTCGCTAGCTTCAACTGGAGCTGTGCGGTATCGCACAAGAAGTCCATAGCCAGGTTGATGGTCTTGAAAGCAGCCAGTATGTCATCCTGGAAAAAACCTCTGGTTCACATCAACTTGAATTTGATCCAGGCGAGATCGGAGGAACGTAGAGACTTCAAAAGCCGCTATGGCTGTGGAAGCGGAAGCCGCAGCTGATGTAACACCCTGTCTTAGTGTGCACTCTGCAAGGGGGTCCTGCAGCTAGACCCATCGTCTGCAGGAACCAGAGCGCGCTTGGACAACTTGGCAATAGCCATTTCCACCTTGGGAACGGATCCCCATGAATCCACCAAGGGTTAAGCCATCGGGAACATGGATTTAAACTTCTTTGTTAAAACCGTACCTTTTCCAGGTTTTTTCCACTCTATATCATGACAGAGAGAAGGGTCTCATCCGCTTTGAAGAAATGAGGTGCCCGAGTAGCGGGAACGGGAGGCTCCCCACAGTCAACATCATGGTCCCCCGACCTGATGGACTTGAGCAACTTCTGTGTCTTTCCAGGGGAGAAAACACAACGTCAGCTTCTCCTCATCCAAGGAGGAAGAAACTAAGGAGACCAAGAAGGTCTCCAGAGGGGCCTGCGCAGCAATAGGAAGCCTTTCCATCCAGCAGGCCTATGACTCCTTTAACAGAGCCATTGATACACATCCTGCAACGTAGGTTCACTAGAGGTCAGAAACCTCTAACAGCAGCTGTAACACCTGGTGTAGGTTAAGTCAACGGACCCAGGGATTCCCAACCTAGTCTTAGCCCAGCCTTAAGCTGTTTAGCTTCTGCAATCTCACCAGTGCAGGTATGATCAGCTTACAATAACCGTTGACTGCTGCAATGGTAGCAAGATAGATGCTTCCTCTTGGAATCCACTTTCCTGCCTTCCGAATCCCACGGAGAAGACATCACTGCGGGAAAAAAAGGGACAAATAAAACATTTGAAAACCACCTATCTACGCAGGAAAGGTAGAAAAACAGACCGGAGGCAGCTGAGGAAAAAAAACACCACAAGTGGAACAACACCAATTTTAGGACTCTGGGAGCTAGCTGAAAAAGCATATGTAGCCAGAGACTGAACTGGAGCACACAGCCTCCCAAAATAGGGGAAGGGGAGGGATAGCCAATCCACCCTTCCCCCAGTAAATCCTCCACAGGAAGATGCATAAAACAATGAAAAAAATGAAAAAAATCGTGCCCGTGAAAAAATCACGGCCGGATTACCCGGAGGTGATGCAAAAGGAGAGTCCCCGCGTCACCTCCGGAAGATGGCGGCGCACAGGGACCGAGAATCATGGACCAAGGGCGCCACCAAAATACCCCAGCCAGGCGCAACTGCGCGGGGCCGGCAGCAAATAAGCTGCCGGCCAAACTGACAGGTACCTAGGAAAAGGTCAACGCCGTTACCCAAATGAAAAGAAGGCTCCCCGCACTTTCCGTAAGAAAGGGGGGAACAAACCGCCTAGTCCACCTGTCCAGGAGGACAGAAAAAAACACAGTGGGCTGGGGGTTGACTTCCTCCTTTTAAGGAGATACTTAATTGTTAAATTGAGTTATTAGTCTTGGGCTCATTAAACATTCCGCCGGTCCTGCCAGTCCACGGGGGGTGGTTAACCCCATCTGTGCTGCTGGTAGGACGTAAGGGAATGCAGGTTTTTGAGCCATTGCCAGGAGTGTATCCAGCAGGATTGAGCAGCACAAGGCCTCTTGCACACAAACATTTTTTTTCTCCGTTTACGTTCCTTTTTCTGCTTTCTGTATACGGACCATATACGGAACCATTCATTTCAATGGATCTGCATAAAAACGAAAGGGACTCTGTATGCCTTCCGTTTCCACATTTCCGTTCTTCCGTTCCATTCAAAGATAGAACATGTCCTATTATTGTTCGCATAACGGACAAGGATAGTACTGTTCTTTCAGGGGCGAGCTGTTCCGTTCCGCAAAAAACAGAATGCACACAGACGTCATCCGTATTTTTTGAGGATCCTTTTTTTGCGGACAGCAAAATACTGTAAAACCATACAGTCATGTGCAAGAGGCCTACGTCTTTTTTTTATATGTCTCATTTCTCTTGAATCAATTTCTGGCTTTGGCTCAAAAACTACATTACAAGCTGCCACAAAATATAAAGATGCATGTGAAACAATCTTCAAGGGGCTATACAGAAAAAGTAAAAAGAAAAAATGTAATTTTGTTTCTCAAAAACAATGCTACACCCATCCATGGGATCTGGCCAGTATTGTAAATTAGCCCCATTTTTCAACCTGCGTTGTATTTCTACAGTGGAAGTCGCCACTTTAAAGACGGTGTCTGCTTGCTCATGCAGCGGGCACCATAGCCACTGTGTTTCTGTTGTTTCAAACAACAGAAACCCACAGCATATGTATATGATCAGCCCTAAAGCTGATTGAATACATTTTGAACCCTCCTATGCCATGGTCAAATGTGACCACGGCATCTGAGTGGTCCAGAAGAGTGAGCCTTGCCCTACCGCAACAACATTCCTCAAAGTTCCGCTGAGATCAAAAGCAGGCCTAAGTAACTATTACTAGTATAAACCAAAACAGACCAGCAGGTGGCAGCACTGCATAGGTATTTTGTAAGTGGAGTGTTCAACGGATGCCATACGGAACGTCATCCGTTTTTTTTGCAGATCCGCAATTTGCGGACCGCAAAACACATACGGTCTTGTGCATGAGGCCTTAAGCAGAGCACCTAAGCCATTTGTCACTACAGGTGAAACAACACATGCCATTTTTTTTTACCTAAAATATAACAATATTTATCCCATACAGAGAATTGTGTAAGGGGAAAAAAAATGAAAAATTGCCAATTCGCCAGTTTTTGCTTCATCCCCAAAAAATTTACAAAAAAGAGATCAAAAAGTTGCACACCATTCAAAATGGTATCACTAAAAAGTACAAATTTCCCCACAAAAAAACTACTCAGAATAGGGTTTTAATTGTTTTTTTACAGTATTAAAACAACGCAAGTGTGGTAATGATGTAATCATACTGACTTGGAGAATGAAGGTAACAGGTCAATGTTAACACATAGGGAATGTTGTTAAAAAAAAAAAAAGGCAATGTTGCCGATCTCTTCCTTCTTCTTTAATCATGAGCTGCCGGCTAAAGTACCTGTGGGACATCACATCACATTGTCCAATCACATGGACCATCACCATGGTGATGAACCATGTAATCGGACCATGTGATGTGACATCACCACAGGAACCATGTTATAAGGGAAAATAATAAAATCTACACTAACCAATGAACTTCTTCATTGAAGAAGTTCAGGTCTGGGTACCACATTCAGTTTTTTCTCATGGGTGAGCAAAACGCCTTGCACTTGCACGGAAAAACTGAACCACGCAACGCAATCGCAGTCAAAACTGACTGAAATTGCGAGCGCACTCGCACGATTTCCACTCCACGCACCTGCATCCTATACGGTCCCAATCTGTAACGCCCGTGCGAAAGGGGCCTTACATTCCTTGTGTTTCAGTTCTTTGCCGTTTCGATTTAGATGTGGTACATTACATTGGCTTATCTGTTTTAGATACAATGGGAGAGATTTATTAAACTGGTGTAAGCTAGGACTGGCTTAGTTGCCCATAGCAACCAATCAGATTCCACAGTTCATTTTCAAAAGGAGCTCTGTAGAATGAAAGGTGGAATCTGATTGGCTGCTATGGGCAACTAAGACTACTTTACACCAGTTTGATAAATCTCCCCCAATATGTTTTAGGCCCCTTGCATATGACCATATCCATTTTTTGCAGTTTGGATGCGGACCCTTTCACTTCAATGGTGCTGCAAAAAATGCAGAAAACACACCACGTGCTGTCCGCATCCATATGACCATTTTCTACCCCTGCAAAAAAAATAAAAAAATAACATGTCCTATTTTTCTCTGTTTTGCGGACAAGAATGGGTATTTCTAACATAAGGCAGGACACGCAGAATAATAAAATGTGGGATGCACACGGCCAGTATCTGTGTTTTGTGGATGTGTGAATTGCAGACCACAAAATGGATAGTCATGTGCATGAGGCTGTATATGCTTTGATGGTAGTATAATATTTGCTAATTCTTAAACATACCAATGAACATCATCCAAGATTTGGTCCTTGGTATTTGGATTATGCATATCTGTTATGACTAATGAACTCCTAATTGAATAATCATCTCCTTGCTGCTCACTGATGTGTATCTGTTACAAATGGATTTCGACTCTATTGCTAAGATAGTTTTAATAACACTTCAGTTAGTCTATAAAAATATAAAAACGTCTTTCAAATGCATCAAACACCCACCTTAAGATGATCTAATTCTTAGTGATTTGCATGAGCAAAAAAAAAACAATACATACAGAGTATATGCTGTGTAAAGTATCCTTTAATGCAAACATGTAGCAATAAATTAGTTAATGAAGCAGTTATTGTAAGCAGGGTGTCTAATTAGATTCTAGCCAGCTGCTGCCTACACGCAAGAATTATCTTCTGTTAAGCATTTGTTGACCCATAGTTTTTAATCATTACTATGGCCCTCTATCTAGTTGTCCAATTTCACATATTCAGTAAAGAATATATAAAGAAACTTCAAGATGTACTGTGAGAAATCAGAATCAGTACAATTCTAAAAACAGGAATGGGTAACTGTTTGTAAAGGCTTGCATAAATAGAGAGCAGAGTTTATAATTTAGGGATAGACAGTAAAGTCTGGAAGCTGGCAATAAAATGGGATACAGAACATGTGAAGGAGGATGTAATAGCAGACATGAAGACAATTATTTATATTAAAGTCAATAATGTACTCCCAAAGTGTTAATTTAAGGCTGCAATATATTATATTTTATGGCAGCGGTAGCATGAAATGCTTTTAGAGGCTTTTGGTTTGGAGCAATTCATTATTTTTATTGCCAGAAAAACTATAATTTTTTTTTCTTTATGTAGTAATTCACCCATATAACTACAGGAACTGCAAATCAAAGCACAAAGAATTAAACTGTACTGAAAACAAAATAGCTTCCAGTACCCACTAGATAAGGATTATAAGTGTAATTAATGAGATAAACTGCTGAAGTTAAAGCTGGATTCTTATTTTATTAAATGTAAGAGATGATAGAAGATGGTTACTCATGTCTCACTGAATAGTTTTTTAGGAGTGCTGGAGTAATATATGCATAGAGGAAGAGTAAAAGTACTTTCACACTTGAGGCAGAGGGATCCAGCAATCAGTTCCGTCTCCAGAACTGCCTGCCGGATCCAGCAATCTTTGTTGAAAT
The DNA here is from genome assembly GCA_033119425.1 of Bufotes viridis. NCBI lineage: Eukaryota > Metazoa > Chordata > Amphibia > Anura > Bufonidae > Bufotes > Bufotes viridis. Next base: position 61,717,993 of record CM065594.1, on the reverse strand, counting down.
GGACAGCATTTGTAGACAGATCCGGATGTGGATCCATCTCACAAATGCATTGCAAGAACAGATTCTTCTCTCTGGTTGTCACCTGGAGAAATGTATCCGTTATGTTTTTTTTTTCTTCACATTTTTAAAGAAGAACGGATCCGTCAGTGCGGTATTTTTAATGCCGGATCCGGCACTAATATATTCTTATGGAAATTAATGCCGGATCCGGCCTTACAGCAAGTGTTCCGGCATTTTGGACGGAGATAAAACCGCAGCATGCTGCAGTATTTTCTCTGTCCAAAACGCCATACAGTGACTCAACTGAAGCCATCCTGATGCATCCTAAACTGATTTCTATCCATTCAGAATTCATTAGGATAAAACTGAAGTGTTTTTTTACGGTATTGAGCCCCGATAACGGAACTCAATGGCGGAAGAGAAAAACGCTGGTGTGAAAATACCCTAAGCAAAGTATAAAGAAACATTTCAGGCAAAACGAATAGGGCGGAATGATCTTGTATGAAATCTTGTTTGATTGTTTATCTAGTCTGTTTGGGATTTAGTGGTATTTATTCCTCTTTATGGCAAAACGCCTCATGCTTTTAAATAGCGTAACAATTGGGACAATTATCAGGACCATTTGCCCTGTGTAAAGCTACACCACCTTTCACCTGATGCTCATTCATTGGGTGAAAGCATTGTTTCTGGGCAGCAGAATGTTCTGTGTAAACAGGGATCTGCTGTCTAGAAACAGATTCTGCATGGCAACAAGCGTTCATTTGCGGGATTGAGCTTTTTGTAAGGTAATCAGTTTTTATTAATGCTTCTCTATGGATCTGGTTGCAGTGTTTGGTTACAGATCCATGATCTGTACAACGTGAATCCGTAATATAGTATACAGTTGCAAGAAAAAGTATGTGAACCCTTTGGAATTATATGGATTTCTGGTCATAAAATGTGATCTGATCTTCCTCTAAGTCACAACAATAGACAATCACAGTCTGCTTAAACTAATAACACACAAATACTTAAATGTCAACATGTTTTTATTGAACACACCATGTAAACATTCACAGTGCAGGTGGAAAAAGTATATGAACCCCTAGACTAATGACATCTCCAAGAGCTAATTGGAGTGAGGTTTTCAGCCAACTGGAGTCCAATCAATGAGATGAGAGTGGAGGTGTTGGTTACAGCTGCCCTGCCCTATAAAAAACACATACCAGTTCTGGGTTTGCTTTCCCCAAGAAGCATTGCCTGATGTGAATGATGACTCACACAAAAAAACTCTCCGAAGACCTACAATTAAGAATTGTTGACTTGCATAAAGTTGGAAAGGGTTATAAAAGTATCTCCAAAAGCATTGCTGTTCATCAGTCCACGGTAAGACAAATTGTCTATAAATGGAGAAAGTTCAGCACTGCTGCTACTCTCCCTAGGAGTGGCCATCCTGTAAAGATGACTTCAAGAGCACAGCACAGACTGCTCATGAGGTGAAGATCCCTAGAGTGTCAGCTAAAGACTTACAAAAGTCTCTGGCATATGCTAACATCCCTGTTAGCAAATCTACGATACATAAAACACTAAACAAGAATGGATCTCATTAGAGGATACCACAGAGGAAGCCACTGCTGTCCAAAAACATTGCTGCATGTTTAAAGTTTGCACAAGAGCACCTGGATGTCCCACAGCAGTATTGGCAAAATATTTTGTGGACAGATGAAACCAAAGTTGAGTTGTTTGGAATAAACATACAACACTATGTGTGGAGAAAAAGAGGCACAGCACACCAATATCAAAACCTCATCCCAACTGTGAAGTATGGTGGTGGGGGCATCATGGTTTGGGGCTGCTTTGCTGCATCAGGGCCTGGACGGATTGCTATCATCGAAGGAAAAATGAATTCCCAAGTTTATCAAGACGTTTTGCAGGAGAACTTAAGGCCATCTGTCCACCAGCTGAAGCTCAACAGAAGATGGGTGTTGCAATGGGACAACGACCCAAAGCATTAAAGTAGATCAACAACAATATGGCTTAAACAGAAGAAAATATGCCTTCTGGAGGGGCCCAGTCAGAGTCCTGACCGCAACCCGATTTAGATGCTGTGACATGACCTCAAGAAAGCGATTCACACCAGACATCCCAAGAATATTGCTGAACTGAAACAGTTCTGTAAAGAGGAATGGTCAAGAATTACTCCTGACCGTTGTGCACATCTGATCTGCAACTACAGGAAACGCTTTTGCTGCCAAAGGAGGTTCAGCCAGTTATTCAATCCAAGGGCTCACATACTTTTTCCACCTACACTGTGAATGTTTACATGGTGTGTTCAATAAAAGCATGGTAACATAAAATTATTTGTGTGTTATTAGTTTAGGCAGACTGTGATTGTCTATGGTTTATTTGCGCAGAAATGCATATCATTCCAAAGAGTTCACATACTTTTTCTTGCAACTGTATATAAGCCGTTACCAGGAAAACCCTGAAATTTGTGATTACCTCAATTAGCACAAGCTTTGGTGGTGGTCACCCTTCCATTGGTGGTTTATCAATGTTTCTGTCACTTTTGAGGACAAGAGTATTAAAGCAATCTCAAATAAAACCTTGACAGAACCATCCATGATGCAAATGTGTAATGGATCCAGTATAGTTTTATGGCATAAATGGAAACCATAGTGAAAATGTATAAATGTCTACAGAAAAGTAGATATAGAGCTTCAGAAAAGGATCTGTGATTTTAATTGGGCATGGTTTGGTCTTTGACCGTTAGGACATACATACTGAGAGTTGTACTTTCATGACAGACTGGTTGGAGATCACTGGTTTATTATATCGTAATGAAGTTTTATCAGTTTACTAATTATGCACACATTAACATGCGGACATATGATTAGGATGAGATCAGTGACTAAATAATTTTTTTATACATAGTTTTATTGATTTACATTTGGAGAGAACCCATAGTTTTTAGCTCCTAGATAGTATGATAAACTGAAAAATCCTAAAGATACCATATTTCCCATGCATTTAAGTGTGCCAATGCATCTGCATAACCTGGCATGTTAACTGCCTTGCTTTTGTTATCCAGGGGGTGTAAATGTATTATTTGCAATTTTGAATTATCAGTGCTAAAACATCAATTAGTCAGGATTTTGTTTTATTTTTCTGTCCAGACATGACATGAAAAATACTATATTTTGAGAACAAATAACATTTGATGTCACGCTTCCATGACAGTTTTGTTATTAATAGATATGAAGAGGTGTTTGTTTTTATAGTTATTTTGTTGAAGTTAACATTTCTACACAAAATGTATTATTAAGCCAAATCAGTCACTGCTTTTTGTATAAATCTTTTAAAAATATGTTATGGTCATAGCCAGTGTACCTTACACAATCTTCTCATCATCTGGGTTTGATGACAGAACATGGTTGCTTTTTGCTAGAAACAGCGCCACATCTGTCCATGAGTTTTGCCCAGTGTTTATTTTTTTTAGGACTGTCTAACAGATCAATAAAGCTTGCCATAAGGATAATTTGCAGCTTAAAGCACCAATGGAAAAGCTTTAGCAGGGCCTGAAGAACCATCCCACATTATTATACTCTTTAGGGATACACAAAGAGGGGTTCTCATATGTGACACTTTTCTATTTTTCTGTGCCAGTGGTTAATACTAGTGTTGATCGAGCATTAAAGTGATCTGGTGCTCGGGCCGAACAGATCAGGATCCTCGGGTGCTATACAAAGCACCCGAGTATAATGGAAGTCAATGGCAAGCATTAAACCAGGCAACCCTGGCTCTGAAGAGGGGAGGGTGCCTAGTTTATAGGCAAAGGTCAGAAATTGATGGAAACACCACCAAAATAGTTTGGGAACAGCATGGGGAGGATGTCTGGATGCATCTTGGACTCCCAGGTCGCTGCTGGGAACGATGTTGTCTGAGAAGTACGCCACTTTTACAGACTGACAATAATACACACAAAACCAAAGGTTAAATTGATTTTAGAGGAAAAATTGTTAGGAAACATTCTTTCCTGTATATTTACTTGTATATAAAGTGCAAGTGCCGCCACAAATTTCAAGCAAGAGGCACTCCAATATAACCTGTATATTACATAAAGGAGGGCCTCATTCATATTGTGGTACAATTGTTCAGGTAGTGGGACTCCTACACTCATAAAACCTATAAACTAAGTGAAAGGGCTGCCAAAAATTACAAGAAACAGGCACTACCAGCAAATTATGATTGATGGCCATCTGGTAAGCCTCAAAAACATTGAGAGCCAGGGCCTGCTGATCTGACCATCAAATAAATTATGGTTGAGGGCATGCTGCTGAGCTGACCATTGATAAAATTATGGGTGAGTGCCTGCTGCTTAGCTGACCATTGAAAAAATTATGGACGAGTGCCTGCTGCCACTTTGGGGACTCTAGATAACCTTCAGCCGATCGCACATACCCATGGCGGCTATAATCCATTCGGATGTCTGCCCTATCAACTTTCTGCAATTACCAATGTGACCACGGGTAAAGGGGAATAAGGGTTCGATCCTGGAGAGGGAGCCTGACAAACAGCTACCACATCCATGGAAGGTAGCAGGCACGCAAATTACCGACTCCTAACTCGGGAGGTAGTGACGAAAAATAACAATACCGGACTCTTTTGAGGCCCTGTCATTGATAGGAGTGAACTTTAAATACTTTAAGGAGGATCTATCGGAGGGCAAGTCTGGTGCCAGCAGCCAACTCGCTCCTGGCCTCCACAACGTTCACCCAGTGTGTCGTAAGGGTGAGGATTGTGTTGACCAGACTCTTGGCTACTGAGACTGGATTTGTAGGTGAGGGAGTGCTGGTGAGCTGACCCTATAAAAGGTTGTAGGTGAGGGCCAGTGGGTGAGCTGACCCTCTAAAACATTATATGCGAGGGCCTGTAGGTGAGCTGACCCTGTAAAAGATTGTAGGTGAGGGCCTGCAGTTGAGCTGACCCTGTAAAACATTATATGTGAGGGCCTGCAGGTGAGCTGACCCTATAAAACATTATATGCGAGGGCCTGTAGGTTAGCTGACCTTGTAAAAGATTGTAGTTAGGGCCTGCTGGTGAGGTGGCCCTCTAACAAATTATATGCAAGGGCCTGTAGGTGAGCTCACACTGTAAAAGTTTAAGGTGAGGGCCTGCTGGTGAGCTGACCCTCTAAAAAGTTGTAGGTGAGGGCCTGAAGGTGAGCTAACCCTGTAAAACATTCAATGCGAGGGCTTATAGGTTAGCTGGCCCGGTAAAACATTATATGCGAGGGCCTGCAAGTGAGCTGACGATATACAAGATTGTATGTGAGGGACTGCAGATGAGCTGAACCTGTTAAAGATTGTAGGTGAGGGCCTGAAGGTGAGCTGACCCTGTAAGACATTATATGCGAGTGCCTGCAAGTGAGCTGACTCTGTAAAAGATTGCAAGGGAAGGCCTACAGATGAGATAACCCTGTAAAACATTATATGCGAGGGCCTGTAGGCGAGCTGAACCTGTAAAAGATTGTAGGTAAGGGCCTGCAGGTGAGCTGACCCTCTAAAAGGTTGTAGGTAAGGGCCTAAAGGTGAGCAGATCCTGTAACAGATTGTAGGTGATGGCCAGAAGGTGAGCTGAACCTGTAAAACATTATATGTGAGGGCCTGCAGGTGAGCTGACCCTGTAAAACATTATATGCGTGGACCTGGAGGTGAGCTAACCCTGTAAAAGATTGTAGGTGAGGGTTTCCAAGTGAGCTGACCCAGTAAAACATTATATGTGAGGACCTGCAGGTGAGCTGACCCTGTAAATTATTATATGCGATGGCGTGTAGGTGAGCTGACCCTGTTAAAGATTGTAGGTGAGGGCCTGAAGGTGAGCTGACCCTTTAAAACATTATATGCAAGGGCCTGCAGGTGAGCTGACCCTCTAAAACAGGGATGTCAAACTCGTTGCCCTCCAGCTGTTGCAAAACTACAACTCCCATCATGCCTGGACAGCCTACAGGTATCAGCCTACAGCAGGGCATTGTGGGAGTTGTAGTTTGGCAACAGCTGGAGGGCCACGAGTTTGACATCCGTGCTCTAAAAGATTCTAGGTGAGGGCCTGCTTCTGAGCTGATCCTCTAAAAGGTTGTAGGTGAGGGCCTGCAGGTGAGCTGACCCTCTAAAACATTACATGTGAGGGCAGGTAGGTGAGATGACCCTATAAAACATTACATGCGAGGGCTTGTAGGTTAGCTGACCCTGTGAAACATTATATGCAAGGGCCTGCAGGTGAGCTGACCCTCTAAAAGATTGTAGGTGAGGGCCTGCTTCTGATCTGAGCCTCTAAAAGTTTGTAGGTGAGGGCCTGCAGTTGAGCTGACCCTGTAAAACATTATATATGAGGACCTGCAGGTGAGCTGACCCTATAAAACATTACATGCGAGGGCCTGTAGGTTAGCTGACCCTGTAAAAGATTTTAGGTGAGGGCCTGCTGGTGAGCTGACCCTGTAAAAGATTGTAGGTGAGGGCCTGCTGGTAAGCTGACCCTTTAAAAAGTTGTAGGTGAGGGCCTGAAGGTGAGCTAACCCTGTAAAACATTATATGCGAGGGCCTGTAAGTGAGCTGACCCTGTACAAGATTGTTTGTGATGGCCTGCAGGTGAGCTGAACCTATAAAACAGTATATGCAAGGGCCTGCAGGTAAGCTGACCCTGTAAAACATTATATGCGAGGGCCTGTAGGCGAGCTGAACCTGTAAAAGATTGTAGGTGAGGGCCTGAAAGTGAGCTGAACCTGTAAAACATTATACGCGAGGGCATATATGTGAGGGCATTATATGCGACAAATAAGCATGTTGATATAATGGAAGAGGAGGAGGAGGATGAGAAAAGGAAGATTCAACCATATACCCTTTTTGTGGTGGAAGGGGAGCATAGGAATACAGTGTATTCAGTACATTATAAACAACACATTTAAAGTGCCATTATGTTCATCAGTTTTCCTCTGGTGGAGTCGAGAGGTCAGGGGCAATCCATGCCTTTTTCATATTTATAAGTACATGATTAAAGACCGGACCGATGACGTACATGTATGTCATCGGGCGTGAAAGGGTTTAAAGGGTGCAAATATATTATGCAATAGCATAGTTGACAGGCGGATACACTTATCTGTTATAATGCCACCAGCAGCACTAAATACACGCTCAGACAAAACGCTGGCGGCAGGGAAGGCCAGCACCTCCAAGGCGTAGAGCACCAGTTCATGACACGTATCAAGCTTGGACAACCAATAGTTTTTAAGCACAGAGGGATCATTGAGGACGCTGACACGGTCTGCTATGTACTCCTTCACCATCTTTCAACACATAAGGGTGAGGGCGCTGGTGGGGTGTCATGAAACTGTCCCAGGTTTTGGAGAGTGCTGCCCTGCCTCTGTTGGAACTGCTGTGTGTTCCTCTTGTCTCCACTCCTCGGTTGTCTCCACCAGAGGAATGAGCGATGAGAAGAAGTTCTCTTTGTAGCGGGGGTCGTCGAGAAGGGTGAACAACCTGTAATCTGTGTTGTCTAAAATTTGTATTAAGTGCGGGTCATGGGAAAGGCAGCCTAACTTGCGGTTAGCTATGTGTGCCAGAGTAACAACAGGCAAGAGTTCACTGTTGTCATTAGGAGGATGACTCTCAATCTCCTCATCCTCTTCTTCCTCTTCTGCCCACCCACGCTGAACAGATGGAATTAAACTTTCATGGGTACTGACTTTTGTAGCGGAGGCAAGCGTCTCCTGCTCCTCCTCCTCCTCTTCATCGTCCAATTCGCGCTGAGAAGACGAACTGAGGGTGGTATGGCTATCACCCTGTGTAATGTCTTCCCCCAGTTCCACCTCTTCCACATTCAAAGCGTCGTCTTTAATTGTGAGCAGCGATCGTTTGAGTAGACATCGAAGTGGGATGGTTACACTGATAATAGCTTTATCGCCGCTCACCATCTGTGTTGATTCCTCAAAGTTTCTTAAAACCTCACAGAGGTCAGACATCCATGCCCACTCCTCGCATGTGAATTGCGGAAGCTGACTGGAAAGGTGACGACTATGTTGCAGCTAGTATTCCACAACTGCCCTCTGCTTCTCAAAAACCTTGCCAATTCGTTGAACTTGGAGTTCCAGCGCGTGCTCACGTCGCACAACAGCCGGTGAGCTGGCAATTTCAAGTGCTGATGCAGCGTTGACAGACCAGCTGAAGCTGTCGATGACTTGCGGAAATGTGAACGCACTTGACGCACCTTCACCAGTATGTCAGGCAAATTGGGTTAGGTTTTGAGAAACTGCTGAACCATTAAGTTTAAGATGTGGGCCGCCACCAATTTACGGCCATTATCAGACATAACCATGCCTGTTTGTAGGTTGAGTGGCGAGAGCCAAAGCTCAGTTTGGTCTCTTATACCCTGCCATAGCTCTGTGGCGGTGTGCTGTTTGTCCCCTAAGCATATCAGCTTCAGCACGGCCTGTTGCCGCTTCCCCACTGCAGTGCTACACTGATTCCAGCTACCGACTGATGGCTGACTAGTGCTGCACGGGGATAATTTGAAGGTGAATGTGGAGGAGGGGGCTGAGGAGGAGAAGTGGGATTGTGGCCATTAATGTAGGTGCAGGCGGAAACCCTGATCGACTTAGGGCCCGCAATCCTTGGCGTCGGTAGCAACTGTGCCATCCAAGGGTACGACTCGCTACCAGTCTCCACAAAGTTCACCCAGTGTGCTATCAGGTAAATGTAGCGTCCCTTGCCAAAAGCACTTGTCCATGTGTCAGTGGTTCAGTGGACCTTCCCAGTAACTGCGTTGGTCAGGGCACGTGTGATGTTACTGGACACATGTTGGTGTAAGGCAGGCATGGCACACCTTAAATAGAGTGTCTGCGGACTGCGTAACATGGGACAGCCGCCAACATCAGGCTGCGGAAGGCCTCAGTGTACACAAGCCTAAATGGTAACATTTCCAGGGCCCATAATTTGGAAAGCTGTGCATTTAGTGCTATGGCCTATGGATGAGTTGCTGGGTATTTGCGCTTGCGTTCAAAGGCCTGGGGTAAGGACATTTGGATGCTGCACTGAGACACGGAAGTGGATGTGGTTGCTGATGGTGCTTGCGAAGGTCCAGGTGCAGGGCAGGAGGCATCCGGGCCTAAGCCTTTGACAGAGGATTGGCCAGCACGTAACATAGGAGAAGAGGAGGCTGTGGTGTGACCCGCAGACACTGATTGTGGACCCAGGCATTCGTCCCACTTATTACGGTGTTTGGATGGCATGTGGCGGATCATGCTGGTGGTGGTGAGGTTGCTACTCATTTTGGTAAGGCACAGGTTGCAAACTACTATTCTTTAGTTGTCCACACTTTCCTCAAAAAAGTGCCAGACTGCGGAACACCTACCCCTTGGCAAGGGAGATTTCTGAAATTTCCATGGTGGGAGGAAGGAGGATCAGGGTGATGATTCTGTTGACCAGACTCTTGGCTACTGAAACTGGACTTGATGGAAGACAGTGTGGTGCTTAACCGACTGGAAGGATTATCTGTTGCAGTCAAGCTGACTACCTGGTCTGACTTCAAGAGTGGTGTCCTGTGCCACCCTGCGAACTGGGACATGAAGCTAGGTATCGTGGATGATTGTTTTTCTTGTGCTCTTGCAGCAGGCACAGTTTCAACGCGCCCAGGGCCACGGCCTCTGCATGCACCATCAGCATCACAGCCACTTCCCCATCCCCTACTGCTCGCCTTCTTCATATTAAATGTTAGATATGCTTGCAAGTATGTCACACGTACAGTAGCGTAGGATTTGGGAGTGTATGCTCAAAATTTTTTTCAATATTTGGGATGTTAAAACGTCACACAGGAGAAATCCCGCAGATAATGTCAATGCTGTCACCAGCGGGTAATAAAATATTACAGGGAATGTCACAGGTATTTGGGATGAGGAAACGTTATACAGGAGAGGTACCACCGGTAATGTCACTGTCTGCAGAATCACTTTACACTGGAGATGTGGCACTGGTAATGTCACTGTCAGAAGCGGACACCATGTATTGAAAAAGTACACTGTATGTCACAGATAAATTTTTTAAGTGCACACGTTACACTGCATATGTAGCACTGGTAACGTCACTGTCAGAAGCGGACACAGTGTATTGAAAAAGTACACTGTATGTCACAGATAAAAATTTTCAGCGCAGATGTTGCGCTGGTAAGATCACAGTTTTTTTGGTTAAGCACACTTTACGCTGGAGATGTGGCGCAACTAATGTCACTGTCTGCAGCGGATACCGTCTACGGAAAAAGTACACGGATGTCACAGATATTTTTTGGATGCGCACACTTTACACTGTCGATGTGGCGCAGCCAATATCACTGCCCACAGCGGACACCGTCTATAGAAGAGGTTCATTGGATGTCACAGATATTTTTGGAATGCGCACACTGTACACTGGAGATATGGCGCTTCTAATGTCGCTGTCCGCAGGGGACACGTCTACGGAAAAAGTACACTGGATGTCACAGATCTTTTTTGGATGCACACAATTTACACTGGAGATTTGGCACTGGTAATGTCACTGTCAGAAGCGGACACCGTCTATTGAAAAAGTACACTGTATGTCACAGATAAATTTTTTAAGTGCACATGTTACACTGCAGATGTGGCACTCGCAATGTCACTGTCAGAAGCGGACACCGTTTATGGAAAAAGTACACTGTATGTAACAGATACATTTTCCGGCCAGCCAATCACTCTAATGCCAGTAACCAACATGGCATGACTTACCTGCACGTTTATTGGCTGCATAGCAGCTAAGAAATGCGTGGGGAGGAGACTCGAACATTGCGCTGAAGCACATGCGGTATTCGGCCGAATACCACCATGTGCCAAGCATTGAGATGCTCGAACCGAACTGGTGTTCAACCGAGCGTGCTCGTTCAACACTAGTGAATACCAATAAAGGGAAATGTTTTACCAAAAATGTATCTGCCAGTTAAAACCAGATAACAACACATATCCTTTTTTCTAATCTTTTTATTTTCATTCTATTTCCTGTACATGATTATGGGGACGGCGATCTTGCCTGTGCTGTTCTTAACAGCATTTTGAAAGAATTACTTTATGGCAGCCACATGGGCTATAGACCCAATGGATAGAAGGAGACCTCATTAAAAGTTTTCTAGGCATGGTCAGGGACCTGTGCAGAGGTCATTGAACAAGAAAATAATAGATCAGCTTTGACAATCACCCATTGTGAATAGTGTGTCATGTCGTATCTATACACAGAGGTGATATCCTTATAGGAAGAATTAGGATGACACACATAAGCAGATAACTGCATATATCCAAGTAGAAGAAGTAGATCAGAACTCGCCCTTTGATTCTAATACATCTTCACTTTATTGCAATAAACAGAATACAGGCAAACATGCTTGTTTGAAAAGGGCTGTTTAGCCAAAACGGGTCAAATTTGCCTGTATTCTGTTTATGGCAATAAAGTGAAGATTTATTAGCATCAAAAGGCGAGTGCTGATCCACTTCTTCTACCTGGATTTGAAAAAGGAATGATGTATCCTGAGGATAGCTCATCAATATCAGGTTGATCAGGGTCTTCAAAAAAATGCCATTGCTTAAACATGCTGTGTTTTCAAAAACATACCAGAGACACAAAAACAACACCAAATTGACAAAAAGACAGCTCCAAAACACCCATCAAAAATGTGAAAGTGCTGTATACCCCCATTAAAAATTATGGGGGAAATTTGTCATACATATAATATTTGAAGTTAGGTTTGCTTGAGTCTGCATAGAAATACTGTACACCAAATTTTAAAAAGTCTCAGTGATAAATCTGGAGAGATTTGCCCAACATGCCCACTTATTACTCACTTTTCAAATCTGGAGGGAGTGGTATAAAAATGCAAAAAGTTGCACAAGCAACCCCCAAACGTCACAAGAGCCCCAAGGTGGGACTTTTTGAAGATATAATTGTGGAGTGCAAAGCTTGATAAATTTCTCCCTATATGTAAATCTACCTGTAAAGGCTATGAACACCTATGGGGATAATTTTCTTTTAATCATTGCATTTTATCATTTATCATTTCTGCTAACCTTCCAGTAGGTGCTTACTAAACACATTCAACAGTTTTTGTTCTATAGCCTTCCCTTTCAGTGTATCTGTTACACTATTGCATTCTGTTTTACACTGAATTCATCAGAGAGCTGCTATAATAGCTCCATACTAAACCCTTATCTCTGAACTTCTGACAGCTCATAAAGACTCATAAACACTATGAAACAAATAAGAATATGGATTAAAGATAATTTGTCATGGCTTTTTTTCCCAAAACTAATACCCTCATTTGTAGTCCTCCTCAAGTAGATGTGTGCCTGCTAGAGGAATTTAGTTATAATGAGTGTTTAAGAGCTTACAGTAGTGTTGAGCGAACAGTTCGAGAATAGTTCGGGTTCATACCGAATTTTGGGTGTTCGGGACACGGACCCACACCCGAACATTTTCAAAAAAGTTTGGGTTCGGGTTCGTTGTTCGGCGATTTCTTCCCGCTTTCTGAAGGGCTGCACAGCAGCCAATCAGCTAGCGTTTTACTTCTTGCCCTAAGAGCTCATCACAGCCATGCCTACTAATGGCATGGCTGTGATTGGCCAAGAGCAGCATGTGACCCAGCCTCTATTTAAGCTGGAGTCACGTAGCGCCGCACGTCACACTGCTCTGATTAGTGTAGGGAGAGGACACAGCTGCTGTGAGGGCGAGATTAGGCAGGGAAAAGTCAGCAAAAGCACCTAATGAAGTGATCGATCTACAGCTGTGAATGATTCACTTTCTCACTGGTTTTTAGGCTGCACAGAGCGTTTTTCTGTCGCTTATTTTCTGGGGCGATCGGCGGCCATTTTTTGACTTGTGGTGCACCAGAACAAGCTGCCACCAAGTCCATCAATCCATCAATATTAGTTATTTTTTTGCTATATTCTACATCAGGGGCTTGGCTGTGCTAATTGTCACCCCTAGAAACTCAGGATAGCAATTTCTATATTTTATTAAGGGGTTAAATACAATTGCCAAAATACCAATCCCCTAAATCTGTGGTTCCAGCTTTGGCTAGCCAAGTATAATACTGTCTGCTGTCTGGCAAAGGATAGATTATTTTCTGTGGTGAAATTCAATTGTCAAAATAGCAATCCCCTAAATCTGGTGTCCCAGCACTGGCTGACAAACTATAATAGTGTCCGCCAAAACATATATTTTGTTCTGGGGTGAAATTCAATTGCCAAAATAGCAATACCATAAATCTGGTGTCACAGCTGTGGATGGCAAAGTATAATAGTGTCTGCCAAAACATATATTTTGTTCTGGGGTAAAATTCAATTGCCAAAATGGCAATACCATAAATCAGTGGTTTCAGCTGAGGCTGGCCAAGTTTCATAGTGTCCTGCAAATTATATATTTTGTTCTGGGGTAAAATTCAATTGCCAAAATAGCAATACCCTGAATCTGGTGTTCCAGCTGTTGCAGGCATAGTTTAAATCTGTCCGTAACAGGGTATATTTTGTTCTGGGGTGAAATTCAATTGCCAAAATAGCAATACCCTGAATCTGGTGTTCCAGCTGTTGCAGGCCTAGTTTAAATCTGTCCGTAACAGGGTATATTTTGTTCTGGGGTTAAATTCAATTGCCAAAATAGCAATACCATGAATCAGTGGTTTCAGCTGTGGCTGGCCAAGTTTCATAGTGTCCTGCAAAGGATATATTTTGTTCTGGGGTGAAATTCAATTACCAAAATAGCAATACCATAAATCAGTGGTTTAAGCTGTTGCTGGCCAAGTTTCAAAGTGTCCTGCAAAGGATATATTTTGTTCTGGGGTGAAATTCAATTGCCAAAATAGCAATACCATAAATCAGTGGTTTCAGCTGTGGCTGGCCAAGTTTCATAGTGTCCTGAAAATTATATATTTTGTTCTGGGGTGAAATTCAATTGACAAAATAGCAATTCCCAAAATCTGGTGTCCCAGCTGTGGCTGGCAAACTATAATAGTGTCTGCCAAAACATATATTTTGTTCTGGGGTGAAATTCAATTGCCAAAATAGCAATACCCTGAAACTGGTGTTCCAGCAGTTGCAGGCCAAGTGTTAATCTGTCCGTAAAAGGGTATATTTTGTTCTGGGGTGAAATTCATTTGCGAATATAGCAATACCCTGAATCTGGTGTTCTAGCTGTTGCAGGCCAAGTGTAAATCTGTCCATAAAAGGATACCTTTCATCCATGGCCTAAATACTAGCCCAAAAAGAGATATTCCCCTAAATCAGTGGTTACTGCTGTGCCTGGATTGGTGTAATACGCTACATAAATAATAAGGCAGATAGTGTTAGGTGCCTGTAAAAAATGGCCTGAATTTGAAATCAATACATTGGGCCAAATATTTTTCTTCTTCTTTTGCTGCTTGGTGAACGGTTACAATGAGGAAAACATCTAGTAAGGGACGCGGACGCTGTCGTGATGGTGTTAGTGTACCCTCTGGTGCTGCGGGAGGACGTGGCCATTCTGCCACAGCCACATGTCCTAGTGAACCAACTACCTAAGGTTCCAGTACCCGCCAGAATTTACAGCGATATTAGGTGGGGCCCAATGCCGTTCTAAGGATGGTAAGGCCTGAGCAGGTACAGGCGCTAGTCAAATGGGTGGTCGACAGTGGATCCAGCACGTTCACAACATTATCTCCCACCCAGTCTTCTGCAGAAAGTGCACAGGTGGCGCCTGAAAACCAAGCCCATCAGTCTGTCACATCACGCCCATGCATATCAGGGAAACTGTCTGAGCCTCAAGTTATGCAGCAGTCTCTTATGCTGTTTGAAGACTCTGCTGGCAGGGTTTCCCAAGGGAATCCACCTAGCCCTTCCCCAGTGGTGGAAGACATAGAATGCACTGATGCACAACCACTGATGTTTCCTGATGATGAGGACATGGGAATACCACCTCATCGCAGTCCGCACGTCTCTGATGATGACGAAACACAGGTGCCAACTGCTGCGTCTTGCTGCAGTGTGCAGACCGAACAGGAGGTCAGGGAAGAAGACTGTGTGGAAGACGATGCAGGGGACGATGAGGTCCTAGACCCCACATGGATTTAAGGTCGTGCCACTGACTTTCATAGTTCAGAGGAAGAGGCAGTGGTGAGACCGAGCCAACAGCGTAGCAAAAGAGGGAGCAGGGGGCAAAAGCAGAACAGCCGCCACCAAGAGACTTCCACTGCTACTGGCCACCACCACAAGGGACCGAGCACCCCAAAGGCAGCTTCAAGGAGTTCCCTGGCATGGCACTTCTTTAAACAATATGCTGACGACAAGACCCGAGTGGTTTGCACGCTGTGCCATCAGAGCCTGAAGCGAGGCATTAACGTTCTGAACCTTAGCACAACCTGCATGACCAGGCATCTACATGCAAAGCATGAACTGCAGTGGAGTAAACACCTTAAAAGCAAGGAACTCACTCTGGCTTCCCCTGCTCCCTCTTCTGCTGCTGCCTCGGCCTCTTCCTCAGCCTTGGGAGGAATATTGGCACCTGCCTCCCACCAAACAGAGGATGTGCCACCGACAACACCACCTGCGTCACCAAGCATCTCCACCATGTCACATGGCAGCGTTCAGCTCTCCATCTCACAAACCTTGGAGAGAAAGCATAAATTTCCACCTAGCCACCCTCGAGCCCTGGGCCTGAATGCCAGCATTTCTAAACTACTGGCTTTTGAAATGCTGCCATTCAGGCTGGTGGACACAGACAGCTTCAAACAGCTGATGTCCATGGCTGTCCCACAGTATGTTGTTCCCAGCCACCACTACTTCTCCAAGACAGCCGTGCCTTCCTGCACAACAAAGTATCCGATAAAATCAAGTGGGCACTGCGCAACGCTATCTGTGGCAAGGTCCACCTAACCACAGATACGTGGAGCAGTAAGCACGGCCATGGACGCTATATCTCCCTAACTGCACACTGGGTAAATGTAGTGGCGGCTAGACCGCAGGCGGAGAGTTCCTTGGTGCACCTCCTTCCGCCGCCAAGGATCGCAGGGCATCATTCTTTGCCTCCTGTAGCCTCCTACTTGGCTTCCTCCTCCTCTGCTTCCACCAGCTCATCCAGTCAGCCACACACCTTCACCACCAACTTCAGCACAGCCCGGGGTAAACTTCAACAGGCTAACTTTGCGGATTAGCCCGGGGTAAACTTCAGCAGGCCATTCTGAAAATCATATGTTTGGGGGACAGGCCCCACACCGCGCAGGAGTTGTGGCGTGGTATTGAACAACAGACCGACGAGCGGTTTCTGCCGGTGGGCCTCATGCCCGGCCTGGTGGTGTGCGATAATGGGCGAAATCTCGTCGCAGCTCTGGAACTAGCCAGTTTGACGAACATCCCTTGCCTGGCGCATGTGCTGAATTTGGTGGTGCAGAAGTTCATTCACAACTACCCCGACATGTCAGAGCTGCTGCATAAAGTGTGGGCCGTCTGTGCGGGCTTCAGGCGTTCACATCCTGCTGCTGCTCGCCTGTCTGCGCTACAGCGTAACTTTGGCCTTCATGCTCACCGCCTCATATGCGACATGCCCACCAGGTTGAACTCCACCTTGCACATGCTGGAAAGACTGTGCGAGCAGCAGCAGGCCATAGTGGAGTTTCAGCTGCAGCACGCACGCGTCAGTCGCACCGCGGAACAGCACTACTTCACCACCAATGATTGGGCCTCCATGCGAGACCTGTGTGCCCTGTTGCGCTGTTTCGAGAACTCCACCAACATGGCCAGTGGCGATGGCACCGTTATCAGCGTTACAATACCACTTCTATGTCTCCTTGAGAAAACGCTTAGGGCGATGATGGAAGAGGAGGTGGCCAAGGAGGAGGAGGAGGAGGAGGGGTCATTTTTAGCACTTTCAGGCCAGTCTGTTAGAAGTGGCTCAGAGGGAGGTTTTTTGCAACAGCAGAGGCCAGGTACAAATGTGGCCAGCCAGGGCCCACTAATGGAGGATGAGGAGGATGAGGAGGAGGTGGAGGAGGATGGGTATGAAGCAGGTTCACAGCGGGGTGGCACCCGACACATAGGAAGGTGCGCGAGTACAAGCACACGCTGGTAGATGCGCTCCTGAGAGCATTCCCAAATGTCTCAGGGGAACAGTTGGAAGCCCAAGGCGAAGGCAGAGGAGAAGCAAGAGGTCGCCAATGCAGCTGTGTCACAGCCAGCTCCTCTGAGGGCAGGGTTAGTATGGCAGAAATGTGGAAAAGTTTTGTCTCCACGCCACAGCTAACTGCACCACCACCTGATACGGAACGTGTTAGCAGGAGGCAGCATTTCACTAATAGGGTTGAACATTACGTATGCACACCCCTCCACGTACTGACTGATGGTTCGGCCCCATTCAACTTCTGGGTGCTGGGCCGAAATAACTGAAAGTGGCCTTCTCCAGTGGTGGGTGATATGACGCATGATTCCTTGCTGTGGGACCTCTCTCCTCTGTCTGGGTGCTGGGGCCGAAATTACTGAAAGTGGCCTTTTCTAGTGGTGGGTGTATCGAAGCATGATTCCTTGCTGTGGGACCTCTCTCCTCTGTCTGGGTGCTGGGCCGAAATAACTGAAAGTGGCCTTCTCCAGTGGTGGGTGATATGACGCATGATTCTCTGCTATGGGACCTCTCTCCAATTGATATTGGTTAATTTTTATTTATTTTATTTTATTTAAATTCATTTCCCTATCCACATTTGTTTGCAGGACATTTACCTACATTTTGCAGCCCTCTAGCCCTTTCCTGGACTATTTTACAGCCTTTTTAGTGCCCAAAAGTTCGGGTCCCCATTGACTTCAATGGGGTTCGGGTTCGGGATAAAGTTCGGGTCGAGTTCGGATCCCGAACCCGAACATTTTCGGGAAGTTCGGCCGAACTTCCCGAACCCGAACTTCCAGGTGTTCGCTCATCTCTAGTTCAGAGATAAGAGCTATGTATCAAACTGTCAGTGCATCTCCCTGATGACTTTGGATCTTCTTTAAATGAGTGTTTATGAGCAGCTCCCTGTAGGAAAAAAGAAATAAGAAATTATCTATGAATGATCAATTGTATACATCAATTGTATACATCAACTATTAAGAATTAATTAACAAATTGAAGTGTATACAGTTGATCATGAGATACTGATTTTGCTATTTCACCTATGAATATATTATTTATATGTATATATATATATATATATATATATATATATATTTTTTTTTATTTTTTTATTTTTTTTTTCCTTATATGTTTCTTACATATTATATATGTGTGTTATTAATTACATTTTCATATGGTAGAGTGCCTGTCAATTCTATAGTATATTATTTCAACCGTAAGATTGGTAATGGGTGAGCCATAGACAGAGCACCTGAATCCATAGATCAAGAATGGTGAGCCCCTAAAGTACATATATACAAATCAAATCTGTTGCATAAATGTAAACAACAAGCTCTTTTACGCAAGTCCTGAAAAAAAAAAAGGACAGTGGCACAAATATCTGCAGCAAATCTGCTGTGTGTCAATTTGATTTAAAATGAATTAGGTAATATTTCCGTAAAGTGAGAAAAAGCTGAACATGCATGTGTAGAGACAGATTCCTGGCAAGCAACCATGATGGAGGATCCAGCTGTATGTATACCCTAGTAGATCACTCTGAACAGCAGAGACCTGGTAAGTATAACTTTGGGGGTGAGGATGAAGTGATCCATCTAGTCAAAAGTATTGGGTGACTTTAAAGGGGTTTTTCCACAAAATGTATTACTAAGCAATGAATATGACATTTCAAATGAATTATCATTGCAATATACATGCAATAAAAATATTTTTTAGACATTTCTTTTCAGTACAGTAGCTTCCCTGCTCCAATTCCTTCCCCCCATTGCAGGTGTAATGATCTCATAGATAGGTGAAGTGGCCTAGACACATTAAATCTGTGGCCTAGACACATCTAAATTCATAGAAACATATGGCTATACCTATTTTTTATTTATTTTTACCCACTTTTATAGTGCTGACATATTCCTCAGCGCTTTACAGATATTAGCATCAAGCTGTCCCCAATGGGGCTCACAATCTAAGGTCCCTATCAGGATATCTTTGTAGTGTGGGGGAAACTAGAATACCTGGAGGATACCAACACAAACTCCATGCAGATGTTGTCCTTGGTCAAATTCGAATCAAAGACTCCAGCGCTGCAAGGCACCAGTGCACCAGTGCTAACCACTGAGCCATAATGCTATATATTTCTCTAGACACAATATTGCAAATCATATGAGACATAATTTTTTTTGTCCCTGAGATAATTGTATTGTCTGCATACTTTTAATTGCACTCATGAGATTCATTTCTGAGAAAAATTTAACACCAGTAAAAGTGTGCAAAAATGTATATTATGTTATTGATATGCTTTTTATTATTTCACTTGATCTCATTTTGTCCTATGGGTTTTTTTTTAAATTGAAAAGTCACTAGTGTGAAGAAAGTTGGCTTATGGGAAATAGGAAAGTATAGCATGTCTAGGAAAAGAAAAAGTTTCAAGGTTACTTGTACCTGCAGCGACTTCACACTAGGAATGTACTGTACAGTATCAATCATTTGTTTTGAGATTACAAAATAGAACATTGTTCATTCTTTCCTACGTGAGGACAGCAAAAGTGACAGGGAAACAAAATCTTCATTTACAATACATTTCGAGGCAAATCTCGTTCAATATACTCCAGGAATAATAATCATAAACTTTGTATTGATTAGCCATCATGGAATAGGAGCAGAACCATGTCCTCAGATATATTCTGTTGACCCATAATCACCTTGCAGGGTTGCCAGAAGCAATCTGCTACATTTCTACATATTTTCCAGAATAGGATATCTTTATCCCTTGCAATCAAAATAATAAAGTATGTTTGCGAAAAGGATTATCTTTATGTCAAGCCTATTAAGTATAAGTGTATGTTTTGCACCATTTGTGGATATTGAATGAGATGTATATGTTTTATGAAATGCAAACCAATAAGATTCCAAAAACCGTGACGATCTTATGATCTGACTAATAGCTACAACACAACATTTTCTACATTGGAAAAAATTAGTGCTTGCAGTGCCAACCCTGGATGCACAGAGCAAAAAAAAACACAGAAAATAACACAGCACCTAACATAGCACAGAAATAAAATCCCTTTATCTCCTCATTAAACCGATAAATATATAAATAAATCTTCTTTATGCTCCCCATGAAGATCAGCCATGCCCCCCTAGAAGATCAACCATGCCCCTCTAGAAGATCAGCCATGCCCTTCTTCTTTCTCACAATTATGTTCCTGCAGTAGAAGATAAAGATACCTCCTTGGTTAAACCCACCTTAATCTCCAACCAAAAATTGAACAAATCAGCAGAAGATTAGTGTCGATCGCAAATATTCTAATCGCTAATTTTTATCATGAATATCGGCACTTCGAGAATTCGCGAAGATGTAGAATATAGTGCTATATATTAATAATCAAGAATATTCTAGATTTTTTTTCATCGGTAACCTCCCTTCTTGCTTGTGGTCCAATGAGAAAGCTGCAATATCTTTGTCAGGGCATAGCAACATCCCTAGCAACCAATAGGAAAGTTGCCTAACCCCTTACTATATAAGAACCTCCCCAGCAGCCATTTTCTGCTGTTTTTATTTTGCAGTTCTAAGTGACAGAGAGCAGTGTCATTGCTGTGCTCTGTGCTTTTATCTGAATCCTTATCCATTAGATAGTTAGTTAGCTCATATGTATAATACAGATAGTTAGTGGGAGTTAGTCAGTGTAGTTTTGATAATGATATAGTGTAGCTAGGTTCCAGTGCAGGGTGTTAGGTAGTGTGATAGGTTCTGATGTCCATACATACATGCTACATACATAGTGCTGTGTTGTCATAAAAATACTTGCACCAATCAGAATATCTACTCAGACCTGATAAAATGTGAAGTTGCATTTATTGCACAAAAAATATGGGCATCATTAGTGCCAATGTGTGCATTTGCGAAAAATAATGAAAAGATCACAAATTCTAGAATTCGCTAATTTATTGCGAATATCATGCGAAAAATTTGCGAACTATCCGCGAAAATGAATATTGCCTATGCCACTCATCACTACAGGAGATTATTTTCTGCAGAATTTCTGTGGGAATGTTTGTTTCAGTCACATGCATAAAACCCTGTACTAGAAATGGGAATCCACTCCAACTAGGAGCTTGAATAAATTTAATTTATAATATTCGCCAGTTTTCTGAAGGGAACTATTGAAAATATGGAGGTGTGGTGGCCCTGCCCCTTTCACTAAGCACCACAAAAAGATTTGAAAGATAGAAAGTTGTAAAATGCTGTTTATACAATATGTGATACTTCTGTATGCCAGGAGACTTGTGTACAAGTTATGGCAATGATCCAATGATACTCAATGGATCCAATATAATGGAGAAGTATAAGTTATTCATTTAAATTTCCCATTTCCCTTGAATCCTCTGGCCTTGGTTAAAAAAATAATAATAATTGCATTAGATTTTTTCTGAAAAATGCTGTGTGTGAAAGCCACCCCAACCTATTTAAATTTGAAAATGATATAGTAAAATGTAATATAGGCTTTATAATTAATTCATGGTTACTTTCAAACTGATGAAAGGTTCACCAAAAAAGGGATTAAAAGGGATTTCTTCATAGATAAAGAAAGACAAGCTCATTCTTCATGCACTGTTCTAAAGGGTAAAGGGTATCAATTGCTAGGGACCCCACAACAATAATTATCAATGATAGCTGCTAACAGAAATTGATTTTCTCTCTGGTGGCCCAGACCTTCCATGTATTACATGGGAGCCATTCATGCTACAATGTTGGGCTTTGCACAAGTTTCCCCTGCATTGTCTGAATTTGGACTAGCAGGCTACCGTTTTTCTTTTTTATGGGCTGCACAGCTGTGTTTTCACTTCGAGAATTTGCGAATATTTAGAATATAGTGCTATATATTCTTATTCGCGAATAGTATTGATCGTGAATATTCTAATTGTAAATTTTTCGCAAATTTACCGCAAATTTATGGCGAATATCGCCACTTAGCAACATCCCTAGCAACCAATAGGAAAGTTGCCTACCCCTTAGTGTTGATCGCGAATATTCTAATCGCAAATTTTTATCGCGACTACATTGCTGATTTTCGCAATCAAATAAATAATGACTGGAGATCATGATTTCTCGAATTTGCAAATTTATGGAGTATATTCAGCCAAAAATTTGCAAAATTTCACAAAATCGAATATTGCCTACGCCGCTCATCACTATACATTTATGGGGGAGATAATACACATGTAATATGAAATTAAACATTATATGTAATGAACCTACTGTACCTATTCAAATCCATCTTTAAATATTATGCCTATTTTGTAACAAAGGAAAATTCTATTTGTTATTATGTATAAGTATTAAATATTACTGATTAGCCATCTGAGCTCCATTATGTGTCCTGGCAGATGTGTATTTGGAAGTGTCTCGAGCCATCACCTGTCAGTAATTGTATGCCTATTCATTCGAACAGATAAAATTTATAACCCCTATTGACCAATCTATGTTGTAAGTGCATGCAAATAATGTCAGAAGAGGAAGCGTAGAACATTCCAGCTACAGAAAAGCATAAGGGTACACAAGCACACTATACTGTAGACTTACTGTACTTCTAGATAAATATTCCACTTTATTTTCTCACTATTACAAAGTGGTGGAAATGTTTTAAATGACAGGCTCATACCGTGACCCATTAAAGGGGTTTTCTTAGAGTAGTATACCGATAACCAATCCTCAGGATAGTTCGTCAATATATGATTGGTGGGGGTCCAACACCACCACCGATCAGCTGTTTGAACAGACTGCGGCCCCTTCACAGCATGTTGAGCACAATGCTGTACTGGCTGTGCTAGGTATTATAGCCCAGGCCTATTAACTTTAAATAGCACATAGGTTATGTGACCCATGAGCAGAACTTCACTGACCTAGTAAGTGGCAGAATGTATCCTCTTCAAATAGCTGATGGGCAGGGGTGACAAAAGTTTGGCTCCTGCTGAGGACCTTTCCTGAAGACCTGCCTATTTTAGGTATTATTGACCCTTCATTTTTTCAATGTCAGATTTTAAATCATTCACAAGATAGATCCCAGCAAACGTGTTCTTTTTATACTGCTGTTTTATTCCAAAAGTACCAAAGTACCAAATACAACCTGCTGAAAAAGGCTACTTGCCGAAAGGCATCCAGGATCATGTTGTATTTGGTACTTTGGTACTTTTGGAATAAAGCAGCAGTATAAAAAGAACACGTTTGCTGGGATCTATCTTGTGAATGAAGTGTGGAGAAAGCTCCTTCCCGCGCAACGTGACGAGAGGATCGAGTGCTGGCTATCTTCAATATAGATTTTTAATCATAACTTTTTTATTTTTATTGTTCCACTTATGTACCTGTATGAGGGGTTTTTCTTTTTTTGTGGGACAAGTTACATTTAATTTACATTTAATTTGATGATTAGCTTTTATTCCCTTTTTTTTGTTTTTTTTTTTTGGGGGGGGGGGGGGTTGGGGTAATTAAACCGCTGAAATCCTGTTATTGCTTTTTTTGCACTTTTTCTGTTTACCATGTATAAAAAATTTGTGTTGGGTGAAAATATTTGAATGGCAAATTTTTATTGCGAATATCGCGACTTCGAGAATTTGCGAATATTTAGAATATAGTGATATATATTCGTATTTTCGGATATTTGAGATTTTTTTTCATCTGAACCCATGATCCCTCCCTGCTCCTTACTTGTGGGCCAATGAGAAGGCTGCAATGTATTTGTCTGAGCTTATCAACATCCCTAGCAACCAATAGGAAAGTTGCCTACCCCTTTACTATATAAGAACCTCCCCAGCAGCCATTTTCAGTTTATTACAGTTCTGAGAATGACAGCAGTGCAATTGCTGTGCTCTCTGCTTTCCTATGTCATTACATTACATAGTCAGTTAGCTTATATATATAATACAGATAGTTACTTGGAGATAGTCAGTGTAGGTTAGATTGTGATATAGTGTAGCTGTCTGCTGTCCATAGATACATGCTACAGACATAGTAATGTGATGTCACAAGTTTAAAACAATACTTAGTGCACCAATCACTAATATGTAGTAAGACCTGCCTAAAATGTGCAGTTTCACGTATTGAGCCAAAATATTCACATAATTAGTGCCAATTTGTGCAGTCGCGAATTGGAGCACTCTATTTGCATATAAAGCAATTGTAATGTTCTGCCATGCCAACCATTTTCTCCAGTCTCAGGAGACTTCAAGCAGCATGAAAAATGTAGCAAAAGTGACCCACGCCTGTATTGCGCGTGCATTATGCAAATATTACATTGCCGATTTTCGGCACTTTTGTAAATTTACGAATTTATGGCGAATATTCGCCCAAATATTTGCGAAATATTGTGAATTCGAATATTGCTCCTGCCGCTCATCACTATTAAAAATAACCTATTGAATTTATTTTACAAAATGATTAGATTAGGGCAATACTAATTGTGTATATGTTCTGTTTTTTTTTTATTTTTTGTATTTAGTAATTTTGCATAATTATAAGGTTAATAAGGTTTTATGAAAAAAAAAAAAAAATTTGTGTTGTCACAATCCAAGTTTTTTTTTATTATTATTTATATGTCAAAATGCCATATCAGGGCATGTCAGATGAGAGGTACATTTTATTGGTAAAATTTTAGGGCACATTTAATTTATTATCTTTAACTAATTTTTGAGGCAAGAAATAAAATGAAAACAGAACAGCAACTCTACCATTTTTGGTTCTTTTTTTTCTGTAAAACTATGGTAAAAATTTAGATATCTTTATTCTATGAATTATTATGACTGTAGCAATTGATGGTAAATCTTTGTGTCATATGGCACCACATAACAAAACTTCTTATATGTTCCATGATACAGCAAATTCTATATTTTTCTAGTTTATTGAAATTTCATCTGCACTGTTAATTATATATGGACATTATATGTATACTATTTCACTGAGGCTTCACTTTTGAATTTTTTAGCAATGCAGCAAACTCTGTGCATTAGCATGTGAATGATGCATACTACATGAGTTAAAATGATGCCATCTGTGTACTTTCTTTGAATACTGTTCAAAAATATGATTACAGTCTATCTGAAAGCACCAATATTTACTGTTGTACCATACAATAGGGAACAATAATTGCAATTGCAAGAGACAATGTGCCTCATTTTTATAACCGAAAAATTCTATGGAAAAAAAGTTTAATGATATGCAAATGACTGTCTGGAATGCCATTGTAGAAAAGTTGCATGTTTAAAATAAAAAAAACAAAATAAAAAAAATATGTTCTGATTACAAAATATCTTATTTTCCTCTGACAAGATTACATTATAATTGTGAATCAAGCAGTCTGAGCGTGGAGCAGAGAGGGGGGATCATGGTGAACTGTTTGAAAAGGGGGAACATAGTGAGCAAACTGTGTAAAGAGAGGCGACTAGAGGGAGAAGCCTGGGTTAGATGGAGGTTCATGACCCCTTTTTTGTGTCAGAGGTTGGAGAAATCTGTCTAGTTTAGTCTCTGCCTTCCAGCTACCATTATAGCGCTGGAGGCATCTGAGTAACCCAGTAGGTATCCTATATAGAACATTGTTTCTTCAACTGTCATAATCCAACATAGATACTGACAATAACCCCTTCTGTGCCCTAGACCATCAGGGACTCACATATTATTGCCATCACTGCACTAGACTACTAGGGTTCCAGATATTTATTCTTTATATGCCCTACACCCCAGATATGCTGCTATAAACTAACAGCACTAGAAAATAATGATTCATTATTTTATCCTATGCAATAAAATTAATTTGCCAATGTATTTACAAAGGATTAGAAGGGACATTGGGGTGCTTCCTTGGCTCCCATTAGCCTCATTTGAAAGGGATAAAGATAGGTTATATACGTTTTCAACCAGAGGTGCATTTTTTTTTGTGTTCTTTCTCATAATGAGCACAAGGCTATATTACATGGACAACTTCTGAGATGCACTAAGCTCTATAGGGCACCCATGCAGTTCTGTGAGTCTCTATTATATCTCCTTAATCCTTAGCTGTTATAAGGCATAAGGAGTCTGTTTATCTGTCAGATTTTGGAAAAATCTTAAAGTGGTTGACCACAGTATAATGACAATCAAAAATGTGTTGAAAGCACTCTATTCAGCTTTTGAATAAGTTGTTATTAGAGCACCAGTGTCTGCCATATGTGTCCTGCAGTGTTTGCAATCTGTTTACTGCAGCCAGCAACCACATAAGCATTGCAGTCCTGTTCTAACATGGCCATTGATGGAGGGTTACATGGCTAGACCCATCCATCAGTGGCCTTCACTGAATAACACTGTGAATGATGCTGAACATGAGCTAGTTACCCATGCTTTGCACAGTGTTACCCAATGGAGGCCACTGATTGATAGGTCTAGCCACATGACCCTTGCTCAGGGGCCATGTCATGACAGGATGGCAAAGCTTACATAATCGCCTGCTGTAGTACATAAGTAGCTGGTGCTGCACAGTGGGGGACAATGATGAATGTGTCCTAATAACAATATGTTCATTAGCTGAATATACTGTTGTTTCTAAAAAAAAATGTAAATGTTAACAGGTTTTGTCTGGGATTTTTCTATTGGTTGCCTATCCGCCAATAAGCTGTTTGAAGGGACTGCGACACTCTAATCAGCTCTGCAGCCTCCTCATAGCACGACAAGCACATTGCTATACATTCTATAGTGGATGTGCTTGGTATTGCTTGCTCAAGTCCACTCACCTGAGTGGGACTGAGCATCATTTGACCTTCATATATGTGCAACATTACTGGTCTAGGAAGAGGCTGTGGAGCTCACCAAAGTTCTACAGCCTCTTCAAACAGCTGATCGGCGAGGTTGCCATCATTTGGACAACCAATGATCAGATATTGATGGCATACCTTGTGGATTGGTCATCAATATAAAAATACTGGACAACATTTAATAAAGAGTGGCCAATCATTTCTTCAATAATGCACATGACCTCTTCCAAGCAGAAGTTGACAGATGGGGATCAGAAGTCAAGTAAAGAGAGCTGTGGAGTCAGGGAACAAGTAAGCACAGTTTTCTGGATAGATAACACTGGCTGGGTTGAAATAAAAAAAAAAATGTATAACCTCTTTAACCCCTTCACTACCAAGCCACTTTTCACCTTAAATCCCAGGCCGATTTTTGCAAATCTGACATGTGTCACTTTATGTGGTAATAACTTTAAAAGACTTTTACTTATCCTGGTCATTCTGAGACAGTTTTCTCATCACATATTGTACATTATGAGAGTGGTTAATTTGAGTAAAAATTTTTATTTGTAAAAAATACCAAATTTACCCAAAAATGTGAAAAATTTGCAACTTCTATATTGTGATGCACTGGCTGTAAGTGTAGTACTCAATGTAATACACTTATAGCCTGCTTGCCTTTAAAATCCAGCCCCCTGGATCTCACAGGCTCTCTTGGAAGGCAGCCACGATGCCTAAGGAAGGCATCGGACTGCCTTCCCGGCCATTGGGTCCACGTCACAGCAGTGGGGGAACACCGTGGACACTGGCACCTATGAGGATACTACATGCAAGGGTTAATGTGCTGGCATTAGTGATTTCACCAATGCCGGCACATATATCAGGGGTCCCTCTAGCAGTGACAGCCAGACCTCTGCCTATGATCGGGCGGGTGCAGCTCTTGCACCCGCCCGATCAGCACACTGTACCTGTACTACTCTGAGATTTCTGTACCGCATTTCTGTGCCATACATGTACGGCACTGGTATCCTAAGGGTTAAAGCTAGGCTACAGAATATTTTTAAATTGTTGTATTTTAAAATAACTGTACATAGAACTACAAGTCCTTGAAAATGTACCCAAAAGATTAATTAGCGTTTTTTAATTTGAGTGATTTTAGTAGCAGCTTGTGTTTTTGCTCTCACAAGCTTTCATAAATATAGTTTGGAAATTGCTCATATTTTAACATTTTTGGATACAAAAAGTGTTAGTCTAGCATTAGATGAGGTACATTGAAGAGCTATACTTCAGAACTGTCAGCATCAATATACTTCTATGTTATGTGGATGACATGGGCTCAGGTAAGAGGTTACTTCTGTTATTCCATTGGCCCCCACAATGTGATCATGAGATGTTAATCTATTGTCATGCCAGCTAGTGGCCTAACAAAGTTCCTTATTTGTGCCATGTTTGTTAGCCTATTAGGGTCTGGTTACAGTCCACAGTTAAACAGTAGTGTTGCAGTGCATTACTAAAGTGATCAGAGTATCACTGTATGCTATAATAGTACTAGAAATAAAGTCTATTTAAAAAAATAAAAATAAAATTTGAACGTAAAACCATACTATATTCCTAACAATACATATCCATATATAATTGATGTTCTATACATATACATAAAATTAATAGAGATGAGCAAATTAGTTGAATCAAATTCAACCCAAATTTTGTAGAAATTTGAGTTGTGTCCGAAACCAAATTTTTGGTGGTTCAACTTAGGTGAATTTTGGCGGAGTGAGAGAAAGGGAATACAGTGAGAGACTAGAGAAAAAAAATATGAGTCATACGAGATCTCAGATTGTCATACACAGATTTTTAGGCCAATTGGGGCACGTTCGACTCAAGTAGAATGGATTCGGATTAATCGGACTGGATTAATAAATGTCCTCCATAATATATCATTCTTTTTATTTTTCTGCTTCTGTTTCCTGTGAGGGGTAGCTCTCTTTCCGAGGAACATCCTCACAAATAGCATCACAGACAACAGGTTTTTATGTCTAAAATCAGGCTTTATTGCACCACAAGCACAAACAAATGATACAAAAGAAAATGAAAGCCTGCCCTTCCAGGCTCTACCTAAACACAGTGTATCCCTGACTCACCTAAGTCACCGTTCACACACACAGGAACCCATGCGGCTTTCCCAGCCAAATGTTCATCAGCCTCCTGGCTGTTACCTCAACGGTGTCTTTTGGGGGATTGTGGTCTAGTCGTCCGCCCGACGCTGACCATGCGACCCTTATGCCTAGGCGTCGCAGGACCCTCTAAACCTCAGGCTAATCCCAGCCTTGTAGTCTCTCATCGCTCCCAGCTCAGACCTCACACAGAACCACTCCAGGCTTCTGTACCACACAAGACACACCCATCTCACTTTAAGTACAGCTTTATGCTCTGTTGATTGTGGCACCTGTTGCTGCCTCAGGCCTGCCCACTGATGGGAAAGAGATATATAATCCTGCCATTCCTCTCTCCTATCAGCCATGAGGCCTGTCACTGCCTCACACTCCCCACACACACCTTATAGACATATATATCACATATACTGTATACTGGTATATGTATTTATTTAGGCCTTTCTTTTTTTCCTTATGTACTTCATTTTTGAGCAGCTAATTTATTTTGGTGGCCCTCCTCTGAAGCAATTCTATTTTATTAAGGGATTTTTGTCAATAAGCAGCCTTGAACAGTTTACAACATTGAACAAGGCATTATCAATGATCTGTAAAGTGGTAATATTACCATTATCATCTTCCTGCTACTAAATCTAATTCTACACTATAGGGAATATTTCTTAGTAAAAAGAATAAAAAAGACAATGATGTCTTTCCAGTAAATATCTGTAGAATTATTCTCCATGGATGAAGTGTTCCCCTTGAAGTAATATAACTCTTGACCTGATAAATTACTATCTATCTTTATACAGTATGTGTGTTGAATGATTGCTGAAGTTTCCCATGGATGATACTTATACATTTACATTGCTTATTCAATATTACTGATTTGTTATATAATGTAGCCCTGCTTAGTTATATATGTGTATACTTTTTATAGTGTAATGGCAGTGGGTACTTGAAACACCTTTAGGTTTTACTATGAAAAATGATTGCTACATATTTAGCAATTTAGTGTAAAATATGGCAATAGTTGGTGCACTTATGGGACAATATTTTGTGTCATTTATGGCACAATATATTGAATCAAGTTTTAAACATGTAAATATGCAAGAAGAATAATTCACCATGTGTTACCCAGTGGGGGGGGGGGGACTTAGAAGTAAAGGGAGCTAAGTTTAAAAAATTTGTGCTAAAATGGCACCACATTTTTGCATAAAATTATGTTGCAAAGTGAGAAAACCAATAGTTTGTATAACGTTATAGAAGTTGCCTAGCCGACCTGTGTATCAAATGTAGGATGCAGCATAAGCCACTGTGAGAACATCTCTAAAATGCGTATCTAAGACTACACTGTCTACCTTTTAGTCTGCATTAGTAAACTTGCCCCATTCTGTTCTAACTTTATGGCAACTTGGCTTTTCAAGAATGTTAAAAACTTACAGTTTAAAGGCTATGTATATATCGGGGGATTTTTTTTTCATGATGCCATGTTATATATTTTGGGCTAAAAATAATTTTTTCAATTGGTCTGTTGTGCGTCCGGTGTCCGTGTTTCCCTTCAGCAAAAAATGTAGTGCATGTCCTACTTTTTTCTCATTTGCTGACGAGGATAGGCATTTATTACAAGGGATCTGTGAAAAACAAAGGAATCCTCCCAGAAAAACTGATGGACCATCAGTGTTTTTTGTGGATCCCGATTTGCGGACAGCAAAAAACAACTGTCGTGTGCATGTAGCCTGTGTGAATGCTTATTTCAGTTTATGTCGGTCATCCAATAAATCTTATCTCTAAATTACTAAAAGGTCATTTACACTTATTTAAGCCACATTTATCAGTAGGATAAGAATTGTTCTATAATGAGTGTTTAGGAGGTCAAAGATCAGAGGTAAGGAGCTGTCAGCTGAGCTGCCTGACAGAACAGAGTGAAATTTCAGAGCACGCTGCTAGAGAAACTGAAGACTGCAAAGAAACAGGGGTTCAACATTTTTTTTAAAAAATGAAGACCAATTTAAAAAAAATTATGATGAGTACAATGCAATAATAAAACAATGGTCTCAAAAGTGTCCATAGCATTTAAACAGTTTAGTTATAAATGCAATGTAACAATTTATATCAATATAAAGTAAAGACTCCATGTAACTGGATCTCATAAAGTACAGTGCATTAAAATTGTATTAAGACCTCTTACTACAATATTTAAAATTGCCCAAAATAACAAACTGAAACTAGGCTTGTTGATTTATGTGCTACTACTTGCTTATATACTAAAAAGCTGAACTATCACGTTTACATTAGTATTCAGGCTCTTTACTCAGTACTATGTTGATTTGATATTAGTTGGATGACAAGTTGAGCTAGGTTTCTTCTAGCTTGAAATTCCAGCATAATCATCTTTTCCCACAGTTTCACAGTCTGAAAGTATTATAGGTACCTTGTGGCAAAGTAGATCTTGTTCCTGTTACTTCTGTCTGTAACTCTGCTATAAAGGCCTTCATGGTAGGGTGCTTCAGGTTCAGGGGTGCTCCACCAATGAGGCAAGGTGAGGCGATTGCCTTCGGCAGCACCAGGTAGGGGCAAGAGGGGTGCAGCAGAAGGGGGATTATCTGTTTCCGCAGTATACAGTAGTATTGGGAAGCACAGTGGGCACAGTATGTGGCACTGTATTACCCTATATGTTTTGTAGCGCTGTATGTAATGTTTTCCAAGTATGTATTTAACAGTAGGGCTGGAGGAAGGGGTTAGCATTGGGAGGTTAGGCTGCCATTTCAGATTTGCCTTAGTCAGCAGAAAGGCTAGGTGTACTCCTGTTAAGGTTAGTTGTGCTTTCATAAGGTTCTCCTGTCTGCAGAGAAGAATTATAGAGTTCCATCAGAATGACCATTGGAACTTGGTCACTTGGCTGGCCGACTCTTCTCCCTCAGTTACTAAGTTTGGCCCAGTTCTTCATTGGGCCCATAACTGCAGTAGCAACTTTTTATACCTCGTCTTTGATGTCTATTGACACAATACTGACAATCTAGAGGCATGCCTTTATTTATTTATTTTTTTAGATATAACATAAGTTATATACTGTGAGACCTTACACAGACTGGTATGTGCCTTTCCTAATCATGTCTAATCTATTGTATTTTTTTGAACTTAGAATAAAAAAATTTAGGCACATTTACATTCGCTAATTATCGGGAATGAACGCTCATTTATTGAGTAAAATCTTTGTTGATGCAGACACCTAAATCATTGCTTCTGGGCAGCAGATTTCGCTCTGTAAACAGAGATCTGCTGCCCAGAAACAATTAATCTGTATGAGACGAGCGATTGTAATAGTTAATGCTTATCCTCATACAGTGGGCGTGACTTCTGCATGTGAGTGCAGCTCTTTAGTCAAGTGATAAGCAGGCAGTTACTGGGAAGGGATGGATCCTTCCTGATAATTACCTACTCAGTTAAGGTAAGCCACACAGCACAGTCATGGGGCATTCTGGACATGACCAATTAGGCTGCAGCTGCCTCTTATTTAACTAAGTGTTAATGGTCGCACGACACCTTCAATACTTGCTCTGCCATTAACAACACAGAACCACTGAACAGTGTGGACTCATTAGTTTAATTAGAGTCAGCTGCCGTTACAACTGTAGCTGTACTCAACCGCCGCACTGCCACAGTATAACTGCAACATGACAACCCTGTGTAGTCATGTCCTTAAGAAGTATAAATCCACCTTTAGACTGCATTCATACATTGTACTGTGGAATTGACTTACAAACTTACACGACAATCCACAATGAAATCTATTTTTGTTACAAGTGATTTTTGGTACAGATATAGCCACAGTTTCACTCTTTGCTAAGCAATGAGAAAACAAGGTTTGTACACGGACAAAGGCCTTATTCACACATCCGTTGTGTTTTGCGGATCCGCAACCTTGCGGATCCGCAAAACACCTTGCCACCAGCCCTATAGAGATGCCTATACTTGTCCGCAATTGCGGGCAAGAATAGGACATGCTCTACTTTTTTGCGAAGCCGCCGTCCAGAAAATCGGCGGCGCGCTCCGCAAATGCGGATGCGGAGAGCACAGTGTGTGCTCTCTGCATCCATCACGTCCCCATTCAAAATGAATGGGTCCGCACCTGTTTCGCAAATTTGCGGAACGTGTGCGGACGAACATTGCGGACGTGTGAATAAGGCCAAAGAAGAAGATTCTTTATGAGCAGTGAGACTATGGAGCTCTCTGCCTGAGGAGGTGGTGATGGTGAATTCACTAAAAGAGTTCAAGAGGGGCCTGGAATGTAATAATTAGAGCAAAGTTTTGAAAAATTTGATTTGACAACTTTGCTGAAGTTCGCAAAGAAATTCAATTTGTTGACAAATTAATTTGTCACAAATCGCTAATAATCAGGTATACCCAGACCACTCTGCCTTAGGGTGCAGCCAAATGGAGCAGCCTTGCTGCGGGTGGGATGTGGCTATGCTGCGGTGAAGAACCACATGGCCAATTACAGTAGCCTGCAGCTGCCTTTCATTTAATAATGAATGCTATACTGTATAGTCCTTTTTAATTGTTAATGGCCACGCAGCACCTTTAAACACAGACTGTTGCTGGTATGGGGTTTGGCTGGTTAGGTAGGGACACAATATGCATATTATTGCTGTTTTTTCCTGCTATTTCCTGCAGCTCATTTGACAGTAATCACTGAATATTAACCAGCTCTGGCATACCCACTTCTCCATCCCCAGCACTCTCCTGCCCTACAGGTGGGAACGCTTCTTCTGCCTTCTACTTTTCCTACTTTTCCACATCATCTAATATTGATGGGAACATGTCATCAGGAACATCCACCTCCTCGTCTCTCTGCATTTTGCTGACTTTTCTAGGACATGGAGACTTTGATGGATGATTTGGAAGAAGCGGAATTTGATCCGAAGTTTAGGAAAACTTTGATTAGCGATGAATGTGAATTTCCTCACGCTTTGTGGTTATGAATCACTTTTTCCTAAAATGCTGACCCCTGCGCTAAATTCTTATGTAAATGTAATATTTCAGTTTAGTCTTTTTTAGCACATTAGCACACATATCGACAAACCTGATCATGCTTGATCATTAGAATCAAATATTATACATTTCGTAACAAGGATGTTATATATTAAAACGTTGAAGGGATCTGAATTCTTTCTGAATGTACTGTATTTGCCCTTGCACTGTCCTTTATTTCTGTGTTGTGTATAGCTTTTATGATTGCAGACATTTCAGGTCACATGTTTATGATTTTGATATGTTTTGTGAAAAATACTTTGCTTTTAAGTCAAGTCACTTTTCTGATTAAGGTAGAACATCACATAAGGCAATAATATGACCATTGTTTCTGAAAACTCTTTCTGAATTGAGAATAAAGGGGGAGGTTTATCAAGACAGGTGCTTTCTTGATATATCTTGTTCTGACCGAGGATATGCTTAATTCGTGAAGAGGCGCAGGCCTCTGGCAGTCCAAGTACGTAAAAAAATCTAAATCAGCTCTGAGCTGAAAATTATTTCTGGTTTCATTTGCACCAGGAAACTGATGTAAATGAAGATAAATTTGATGCTGGAGATAGCAGAAAAAGAAAGATTCCAGCACTCCAGTAAATTCAGTTAAAAAGCCTTGGCATCCTTTATTTTCGGTGGACGTAATCAACATACAAGGATAAGTTTTTCCAGCATAATTACACCCGTGCAGCGGTCTACGCGTTCGGCGTTGCACGCTCTTACTCATGACCTCCTAAGGAGGTCATGAGTAGAGCGATAGCAGCTCAAGCGCGTGAGCCAGCTGCACGGGTGTACTATGCTGGAAAACTTATCCTTGTATGTTGATTACGTCCACCGAAAATAAAGGATGCCAAGGCTTTTTAACTGAATTTACTGGAGTGCTGGAATCTTTCTTTTTCTGCTACTTCCA
Organism: Bufotes viridis; assembly: GCA_033119425.1. Classification (NCBI taxonomy): domain Eukaryota; kingdom Metazoa; phylum Chordata; class Amphibia; order Anura; family Bufonidae; genus Bufotes; species Bufotes viridis. The sequence goes on along the minus strand of CM065594.1, from coordinate 61,683,014 downwards.
AGGATCTCCTGGATCCATCCGTGCACCCTGGGAGAAGGACATTCATGTGCAGGTGAGCTGGACAACCACACTTCTTCAAATTTGATGCTGGCAATGCCCTCTTTCTGAATAGTGGCTATGGCAGCTTAATTAACGTCACTTACTACAAATTTGTCAAAAATTGCATTAAAAAAGTTGCAAACACCAATTTTCTGGTGCAGGGAGATGACAAATCTCCCCATAAAGCTCAAATCCATTCATGGACTCATATATGTGATGTTTTTGTTTTGCAGGCAGAACAAGATAATGGCCATCCACTCCCAGCATTTGCCAATCTTCATATAGACATCTTGGATGAGAACAACCAGGCTCCATATTTCACTTTTTCGACATATGAGGGTTATATCCTGGAGTCTTCTCCTGTTGGAACAACTATCTCCGAAAATCAGAACTTAACCGCTCCATTGAAATTTTTAGCTCTGGATAACGACATTGAAGAAGTGAGTTATCTGATTCTATTGCTTCACAATGATTGTTCTGTATTTGTCAAATGCCTTTTATCAGTATAAATGTGGATATCATATTCTAAATTATGTAATGTATCATCTACATTAGTAGATCATCTGCATTCAGGAAGCCACCAAGACTGTAACTGTAGGCTACACAGATGCAGAGACTTCATCTGGGTCTTGGGGTTCCTCCAGTCAAATTACTACCAAATAATAATGTAAATAATTGAAATGTAACAAATAATGTAAATTATTTGAATGGGGTTCATGTGCAGGGGCCTATGTGCAGTACAGTCACATTCAAGTGAATGGGCTTAGATTGCAATACTAAGCACAGCTATTATACAGTGTATGGCATGCATGACATGCTGTAAGGAGGAGACAACACTCATCACAGTGTGGGAACCTCTTCAAACAGTTGATTAGCAGGGGTGCGAGGAGTAGGACCACCACCAATCAGATATTGATGACCTTTCCTGAGGGTAGCCATTAATGTTGCTCTCCCAGAAAACCTCTTCAACTGGGTGAAACATTATAAGGTTGGATTTCTCAGAGGGTAAGAGATCCTTATCATTGTGCATGGTTAATGAGAAACATAAACTCATGTTGAATAATAAGGTAGATAGATTAGATAGATATATGTGGGTCTTGGGCAACATATACTGTAATAGTCACACTCCCTTTACTATGCAACCTAGCCATCGTTGAGGAGTTCGGACTGGTTCTGGACTGGTTAGCTCCCTTTTTTATCCATTTATCAGTCCTCCTAAAATGCTTTTCCCCTCACCCCTCTATTGGGAACCTTTTCCCCTTATGTCTTTCTTTGATCTTTCCTTTTATGATGGAAACCCTATAAGGACTATACTCTAAAAGGGGTAGGTACCTCCTTACCTGGTTTATAACAACTTGGCTCATTTAACAGGTTCACAATATTGTTCTGTAGCACTTGTAGATAATATGACCCAGTGTCATATTTTATTTCTATATTATGGCCACAATATTTGTTGCATTTTTGCTATTGAGGGAGCTACTGGGTTTCCCTATAATTGATGTACTTTGATGTACTAATATTGAAACAAAAAAGCAGTACACCTTGTAAAGTTATCTTTTCCATTGACTATCTAATATTAGAATTGCCGAAATTAGCTGCAAATCTCAGTCCTGGCCTATTATTTCTTTCAACTTGCCACCCATATCCTCTATAAAAGATCCATCCACTGTATCTCTGGAACCTATATTTTTTATTTAATTATTTTGCAAATAGGAAGCCCCAGCACAACACTAAACATGCAGACAAAAAGAGAAATTTATGAGGGAAAGTACATTTTTCGAGTTGGTGTTGATGTAATTTGCGCCAAAATTTATCTGATGATTCATATTTTATACATTTGTCAAAACTTCAAATAGAATACTATTGGGGAGATTTATCAAGACCCGCCCTACACTGCTGTAGATTGCAGATAATTTATGGCGAGGCACCATCAGCAGTCTATGAGCTTAAACTGAAACCTGTGGCAGCTCTGAGCTGCCATAGATTTCTGTCCTCATTTATTACACAAAACTGTGGTAAATAAAGATAAATGTACCATGCCTACATGCTCCACAATCTCTCCTCTCTCACCAGAAATTGGCAAGGATGTCTCAGTGGCATTTAAAAAGTCCAAACATAGGGTTTGTGACTTTTACAACAGAAAATTGGCATAGGGAGGATGATAAATGCCCCCCGCCCCAAGTGTTGATTGACTCATTCAGTTAATCCTTTATTTTTATCCTGATATTACATGTGTCATGTGCTTGAAGAAAATTATTTTTGATCTTGTGATGAGTATTATGTATAGTTTAAACATTTTTTTTGTTTTTTTGTTTTTGCTTTTCCATCAATGCCTTCCTGGAGCCATAACTTTTATAGCATTCAGATAGAAGTAAGGGCTTTGCAGGTTTTTTGCAGGACAAATTGTGCTTTTAATGGCTCTCTTTAATATTGCATACGTTGTAGTGGGAAATTGGGCAAAAAATCCAAATGAGGTGAAACTGGGAAAAAAACGCAATTGTGCCATAGATTTATGGGTTGCTTTTTAGGGTGTTCACTGTTTCCTTCAGTCTCTTGGTCAGTACGATTACAGCAATACTACATTTATTCAGTTTTTCTTGTGTTTTAATACTGAAAAAATAAACATTTTGGACAAAATGTTATTTTTTTTCCTTTGCATTACCATATTCTGGCCCATCATTGTTTGCAGAGAGATTGGTAGCTTATATTAATGCCATTAGAGTGTGTGCAATGTTGTTATCACTTTTTATTACATTTTTGAAGGAAGGTGAAGTAAAAAAAAATGCAAATTAGCAATTTTGAGTTCTTTTTCCATTATGGCGTTCACCGTATGGGAGAAATATAATTGTATTTTAAAAGTATGGACATTTTAGGATACAGTGATGGAATGAATCTTTATTTTTTCTTGTTTATTCATTTTTATGTTTAAACTGGGGAAATGGGGTGAGTTGAAATTCTATAGTTTAAAAAACATTTTTTTTTACTTTAAAAAACAAACAAACTTTTTTAAGCTCCCACCCCCAAGGGAACCTGAACAACCAATCATTGGATTGGTTTTCCCATACACTACTGTGCTTTAGTACTGTAATGAATGTGGAATTAATACTGTATATTCCTATGGAGCACTGCCACTTGCAGGCCTCCATAGGAATATCCCTGTCATAGGCCTGGTTGCCCCGCACAGGCTGTGACCTATCCCAACCAATGAATGGCTTCCCTGATCTCAGTTTGGAGAAGCCATTCAGGCCTCGTGAGCCACCTCAGATGCCATGGTCAGAATTGATCAAGGTATCTGAGGGGGTTAAATGTCTACAATCAGATTTATCACCTATCGTAGACATTAGCTCTGGTGTCTGCCATGTAAAAATAGCAATCAACCTTGGCTTGTTGATGACACGTGCCGTCCATGCACTGTGAATGTCATCAAGGGGTTAAAGGTAACATATCACATGTAATGTGGTATCTGATCTGCAGGCAGCAAGTTATAGAACAGGAGACAATTAGTAGGTTGATTTATAGTTTTGTGGGACAAGATTTAAAACAACTTGTAACTTACTGATTCAATTCCCTGTTCTTTCAATACTTAGGAGTCCAGTGGGAGGTCCTACTCAGTAATTGACAGCTGTCTCTTTATGTACAGTAATACAAAGAAGACTGACAATCACCATTAAGACCGTGCACTGGAAGATAGAACAGGAAGTTGAAATAATAATAATAATAATAATAATAATAATATATATATATATATATATATATATATATATATATATATATATATTATTCTGCCAAATAACATGCTGAATGCAGATCAAATACCATGTTCAATGCGACAGGTTCTCTTTAATAGATATTCCTTTTATACATGCTACTGTGTGTCTTTAACAATGGGTGGTATTCAAGTTAAAAATGAAAGAACCATCATTCTGATAGCTCACTATAATTGATTTGGTCTATAATCTTTGTCTATTGACTATGACCTTAAACCACTTTTTATTTTAAGTATTATGAAAATTATTGCAAGGCTTAATTTCAGTGTGAAGTGTGACTCCAGGTCATAAATTTCATAGGTTTACAGACACATGTTAGTTTGGCACATTATAAGTCCTATCCTGCTACAGATAATTGACTCACTAGCACTGACAAATGTTACTGGCAAAACAACAAGTAACATTTGGTCAGTGCCTTGGACTTGAAAAGCAGAGCATGTCCTTATTTTCAGAATAAAAGCTGTGAGTCAGGAGTTGGGTGTTTAGCAACTAGTGATATTTTTCATTGTTTTAGATGGCTGTGAATGTTCTTGGGTTAAGCTGTTCTGAGTAGTTTGAGATTGCTCTCTCAGATTTTTCCTACACTCGGATTTTGCTTCATTTGAAGTAGACATGTGTACAAACTAAAAAATGGTTTACTTGATACCCTGCTGGCACATTGTGCAAGACATTGGCGGCTAGGTGACCACAGCAGGGTGTTAGATTGATTTGATTTTTACTAATGATTCTAAAGTACAGAGTAGTGATTTTACAATTCTTTATAGTTCTTGATGTTCTTTTCTATGTTCTGTGGGAATTGGTGAATGCAAATACTAGCAATATAAAGTCCAGTGAACAGGACACTGACACAGTTTTGGCCTATCATCACTTTCAAGATTGCTGTATGGAGGTGTTAACTTAACCCAAAGTTCTTTATTGAATATACATAAAAGGAATATTGGTCAGTATTTGTATCCTTCATCTTGTCTCCCTTAGAGCAAGGGTATACAAGTAGCCCAGTTAGAGCAAAACTGACCCTCCTTTGTGGTTGCTTGGAAATCAAGCTCACAAGAGGTGTACTTATACCGTAGCACCAGTCCATCTGGCTAGTGTATATCTTTGTGGACACTTGATAGGGTCACTTCTTGAAATTAACTTACTGCACCAGGTAACTAGTTTTGAGCGTGAATATTCGAATAGCGAATTTTTATCACGAATATTGCAGCTTCGATAATTCGCGAATATTGCGCTATATATTCGCAATTTCGAATATTCGTTTTTTGTTTTTTTTTTGGTTGTTAATTCTTGCTACTCTCTGGTTGTCTTCCCACTTCCCAAAAGCTGTTCTTACCTGTCCGGAGGATTCCTGGCTCCCTGCCCGCTCCAGTTAATGCCTGTTGCCGCTTCTGCCGACTTCCTGTGTGCATGGAGCATCCCCATCCCAATGGGAACGCCTCCATGCTAAAATGTACTGTCGGATGTGAGAATCATGATCTCACAAATTTGACTAAGTTGTAATCGCAATGCGATTTATATAACCTGAATTATTCGCATTGCGATATTCGTTAAATTCTAGCAATACAACCATTAGGAACCCAGCTTTAAGTTGAATTTGCAATGCGAACATATACTCGTATTGTGAAATTAACTTAGAGCTGAGTTCCTAATGGCTGTATTGCTAGAATATAACGAAGATTGAGAATATAGTGCTATATTCGTGAATTTGTGATATTCGTCATCTTCGTTATATTCTAGCAATACAACCATTAGGAACTTAGCTCTAAGATCAATTTGCAATGCAAGTATATTTTCGCTTCGCAAATGAAACTTAAAGCTGGGTTCTTAATGGTTGTTGCTAGAATATAACGAAGATTAAGAATATAGCGCTATATTCGTGAATTTGTGATATTCGTCATCTTCGTTATATTCTAGCAATACAACCATTAGGAACTTAGCTCTAAGATCAATTTGCAATGCGAGTATATGTTCGCTTCGCGAATTAAACTTAGAGCTGGGTTCCTAATGGTTGTTGCTAGAATATAACGAAGATTGAGAATATAATGTTATATTCGTGAATTCGTGATATTCGTCATCTTCGTTATATTGTAGCAATACAACCATTAGGAACTCAGATCTAAGTTGTAATCGCAATGCGATTAATATAACCTGTATTAATCGTATTGTGATTACAACTTAGATCTGAGTTCCCATTGGTTGTATTGCTAGAATATAACAAAGATTGAGAATATAGCGCTATATTCTCAATCTTCGTTATATTCTAGCAATACAACCATTAGGAAGTTGGATTCGCAATGCGATTAATGCAGGTTATATCAATTGCATTGCGAATTCAACTTAGATCTGAGTTCCTAATGGTTGCATTGCTAGAATATTTATGAAGATTGAGAAGATAGTGCTATATTCGTGATATTCGTTATCTTCGTCAATTCTAGCAATACAAGTTATAACCATTAGGAACTCAGCTCTAAGTTTAATTTGCGATGGCAATATAAATTCGCGTAACATTCGCAATATATAGAATAATGACCAATATTCGATTTTGACGAATATATGATGAATATTCAATCAAATATTCGCAAAATATCGCAAAATCGATTATGGAACCCCCCGCTCATCACTACAGGTAACACCACTCATTGTTTCTATTGTAATTCCTGAATTGTTGTACTGAAGCCAACTTCGGATCCATGTTTTAAATGGTTTCAAAGTTAAATATCAATGGCCAAAGTTATTGTCTGAGACTTTGGTGATAACTCACTTTGCCTCGCCAGAGCCCAGACATTTTAATACTGTATGGAGGTGGGTCTCCCTACAGCATTAAAACAAAGTTTTAAACAAATTGACTTCAGATATAGGATCCGAAGCTCGATTTACTCAACACTAGTGATGGCAGAAGGGGATTAACAGTGAGGAGCAGGAGCAGTTGAGGCAGCAGCCGCTGCAGAAGCAGCCATATGGTAGATGTTGGCAGAAAGGCAGCAGCATGAGAGAGCCAGCAGCAGCCTTGCAGTAGGTGATGTTCGGTAGATTGCAGAAGCAGCATGATGGCAGTAGTGGCAAGATGGAGGTGGTGGCAGAAGAATCCTTACAGAAAATTTACCAAATTTTTAATTTCAACCGTATGGAAACTGAATATATGTAAACTGATGATTGAGGCTTGACACTCAATTTCACCTTAATACACACAGTTAGATTTCTGCCCTACCCCATGTCTTGTAATAATTGTATATATATATATATATATATATATATATATATATATAGTGATTTGATAAAATTTTACAATTCCCTACAAAAAAAATGTAAATTGTGACTTGTGTGGAATGGAATCTTAATATACGCAAACGGACGATTGAGGCCTGATGCTCAATTTCAACTTAATACACACTGGAAGAAGCCGTCAGGCTAAACGTACGTCGGGGAGTTGTTGTAGGTCACACTATACAGCGGTCTGTATTCTTCCATGTTTCTATGTTTGTTCCACTTGTTATATTTAAAATTTTTGAGTTTAGAATTGTGCTTTACCTATTTTATATTATGGTTTATGCAGTTTGGTCGGATATCCACCATGCACTAACATGATATGGCCACTGGGCCTGCCTGCATGTATGTTAGCTAAGTAACACCTTTTTTCCTAGCTATATAAAAATCATCCTGACTTTCAGGATTAGTGTATTTATAAATAGGGGCCTTTCTGATTGGTGGACTTTTACAGGCATTTTTTCATATGCATTGATCGCTGTATGTTTTAAGTGTGTCCAGCAACATGCGGCTATATGGATCCGTTTTAACCGTGTCTCTGTGATTGTATTATATATCTTTTATTTTGTAGTGTGGCTATTTTGATGTGGTTCCTTAATACACACTGGTAGATTGCTGCTACACCCTAGGTATTGCTGAAGTAATCACATATTAATGCTACTTAATTAAATTGTAGCCCCCCCAAAAAATAAAAAAAATATTACATTATGACCATGTGGAAACTGAATATACATAAACAGATGATTAAGGCTTGATGTTCAATTTTATCTTAATACACACAAGTAGATTGCTGACACTCCTTGGGTATTGCTGCAGTAATTATGTATATATGCAACTTCAATTAATAAATTGAATCAAACAAATAAAGGATTTCTGTGAAAATGTGAGAAAAAAATAAAGTATTTGCTTGCAGGCTGCTGCTTTTAAAGTCTGCACTGTGGTAGCTGCAGTTATTATAGGAGGAACAGAAGCCATAACTCCTCACTCTTTCCTCCCTGGGTGACATCTTCCCTGCCTTCCTATTCTACACACACACTTCTTCTTTGTAATCCTTGCCTTTCCCTTCACTCTCTCTGGCAATAACCTTGATTGATTAATGACTGTCCCTGATTGTTTTTTCACTCTCCCTTAGTCCCTAAGATCGTTTTCCTGGCAGACACTGTAACACCCAACCAATCTTATTCACAGCCTAGCATAGTTTGACATTCTGCTCATTCTGCTAGGGCACCTCCATGCCTGCTGCAGCAATGATTGTCTCATCCATACTGTCTGTCATGGTAAGCCCCCCCCCCCCCCACACACACACACACACACACACTTATTTTCAGGGTCATGTGAGAACCCTTCTTGTTCCTCCCTGGTGCTTTTCTTCCACCAACATGTGCACACAAATGGTACTACTCATCACTTTAGTGGATTCATTCAAAATGAACCTGAAAAATCATCCAAAAAATAGCAATTTTGCTACCAAACCAGGTTTTGTCCAAACTGGTTCGCTTATCCTTAACTTATACCACAGAAGTTGGCCAGAAGTTTTGAGAGTGACACAAATATTAGTTTTCACAAAGTTTGCTGCAAAACTGCTTATAGATCTTTGTTTCAAATGTTTCTGTGATGTACTGAAATATAATTACACGCACTTCATACGTTTCAAAGGCTTTTATCGACAATTACATGACATTTATGCAAAGAGTCAGTATTCGCAGTGTTGGTCCTTCTTTTTCAGGACCTCTGCAATTCGACTGGGCATGCTCTCAATCAACTTATGAGCCAATTCCTGACTGATAGCAACCCATTCTTTCATAATCACTTCTTGGAGTTTATCAGAATTAGTGGGTTTTTGTTTGTCCACCCGCCTCTTGAGGATTGACCACAAGTTCTCAATGGGATTAAGATCTGGGGAGTTTCCAGGCCATGGACCCAAAATGTCAATGTTTTGGTCCCCGAGCCACTTAGTTATCACTTTTGCCTTATGGCACGGTGCTCCATCGTGCTGGAAAATGCATTGTTCTTCACCAAACTATTGTTGGATTGTTGGAAGAAGTTGCTGTTGGAGGGTGTTTTGGTACCATTCTTTATTCATGGCTGTGTTTTGGGGCAAAATTGTGAGTGAGCCCACTCTCTTGGATGAGAAGCAACTCCACACATGAATGGTCTCAGGATGCTTTACTGTTGGCATGACACAGGACTGATGGTAGCGCTCACCTTTTCTTCTCCGGACAAGCCTTTTTCCTGATGCCCCAAACAATCGTAAAGAGGCTTCATCGAAGAATATGACTTTGCCCCAGTCCTCAGCAGTCCATTCACTATACTTTCTGCAGAAGATCAATCTGTCCCTAATGTTTTTTTTGGAGAGAAGTGGTTTCTTTGCTGCCCTTCTTGACACCAGGTCATCTTCCAAAACTCCTCGCCTCACTGTGCGTGCAGATGCGCTCACACCTGCCTGCTGCCATTCCTGAGCAAGCTCTGCACTGGTGGCACTCCGATCCCGCAGCTGAATCCTCTTTAGGAGACGATCCTGGTGCTTGCTGGACTTTCTTGGATGCATTGAAGCCTTCTTAACAAGAAATTAACCTATTTCCTTGAAATTCTTGATGATCCTATAAATTGTTAATTGAGGTGCAATCTTAGTAGCCACAATATCCTTGCCTGTGAAGCCATTTTTATGCAATGCAATGATGGCTGCACGCATTTCTTTGCAGGTCTCCATGGTTAACAATAGAAGAACAATGATTTCAAGCATTACCCTCCTTTTAACATGTCAAGTCTGCCATTTTAACCCAATCAGCCTGTCATAATGATCTCCAGCCTTGTGCTTGTCAACATTCTCACCTGAGTTAACAAGATGATTACTGAAATGATCTCAGCATGATCTTTAATGACAGCAATGAAATAAAGTGGAAAGTTTTTTTGGGGATTAAGTTAATTTTCATGGCAAAGAAGGACTATGCAATTCATCTGATCACTCTTCATAACATTCTGGAGTATATGCAAATTGCTATTATAAAAACTTAAGCAGCAACTTTTCCAATTTCCAATATTTATGTAATTCTCAAAACTTTTGGCCACGACTGTACTATTACAGTCTTTGGGATCTTGACAAGCTGACTGTCAGGAGGTGCCTTGGGCATTACGTTTCAGGCACCTCACTATGACAACACTGGGAGCCTTCACAGGGCTCCAGGCTGTCATATGAACCTACTGGAGCCAATCATTTCACTGTGGAGTGTCCAAATGGAGGAAAGAGGGAGCTCCCTCACTCTTTTTAACCCCACAGATGCCACAGTCGCTATTGACAGCAGCATCTGAGGGATTATTGCTCATCCCGCTCACTGCCGACGGGTGTTTCCTCTTTAGGTTAATTCAGTATATGGGCTGAATTTAGTAACTTATTGGGGTACCCAATATTAACGCCGGTAGAAATGCTATCCAATAAAAAATCCCCTTTTCAAACTGACCATTGGGAATACAATGCTTTATTACCAATGATGTAGTGGCATTATCAAAACTTAGCAAGCTTTTAATAAAGAAATTGTAATTCTTAACTAATCAAAGTGTTGAAATATTATTTATAGTTGTCTGAATCTTCCTCCCGTCTATACAAATATAAGGTCAAGGACATTCACTGTGCATAAATTAGTAGCTTTAGAATTTCAGGAGAGAAAAGCATTGTAACAACATCTGATGATTCATAGGCCTCAAGTTTAGACCTGATTTGCAGCAATATGAATTATATAGCTCAGATCTGGCAGTTGAGTACATTGCCCTGGGAACTACAAATGACACCAAATGATGAAAAACCATCCCCAAGCTTTACTGCCTTCAATATATGACTTTCATTTTAAATCAACAACGCTGACTTTATTGCAAAAAGGTAAAACCCAATAAGAAAATAGAATTTTGCTGCAATGCCGACTTACTGTGATTTGTTCATTATATAACAACCATGGGGCTGTATTAAACTAGTTAAATTTGCTCCATAACATGAAAATAGGAGCATCTATTATCATCTACAAACCTTTCAAAAGTGATTGTCATTTCAAACGCTGTAATGTTGAATAGTGAATACAATCCAAACTTCAATAAAAAAATCATGGATTCTAACCCACGGAGCAAAGCACTTCACATACCAATCTAACATTTCTTGGAACTCAATAAATGCTTCTCGTAAACACAGATTTGCTATTTCTTCTCACTTCAGTGCCCTTTTAAGACCAATAAAGCTACTTTATTGGTAGGTCAAGTCATTTGTTCAATGAACAGTAGAAACAAATGTGAGAAGAGAGTGTATCTCATTATTATATTAATGGAAGCATATTGATATGGCTGTAAATGACCATGTTTGCTCGTATGTAAAATGCATATGCTGTAAATTCTTTTTCATCCAAAGAGAATTCCTCATATATAATTGAAGCTCTATTGTGGGCTCGCAGTTGGGCCTTTTTCACACATCAGTGAATCGTGGACGTGTGCTGTCCATTGTTTCCACGGATAGCACACTTAAACATTGACTTTAATGTGTGTATTAAAACATCAGGGGTTTTCTACAGCCTGTGAGTCGGTGGTGACCCCTAGGAAGCATGCCCTTTTTTGTTCCTGATTATGGATCCTTTACTCCCATTAAAGTCTATCGGACCATCAAAACCACTACCCATGTTTATGTCATGGGTTTCACAGACCGTTGATAGTTGATGCTCTGGAAATAAATTTTCACCCAAGAAGTGTACATGGAATACATATGACGCACAGGTAAAAAAAAAAAAACAGACACATGGACGAGTCGTGGAATTTTCACAGACACCTTCACAGAGGAACCACTGACTATCTTGTCAAGGATGAAATCACTAGTGGTGAGCGGCAGGGGCAATATGCAAATTTGTGATATTTTGCGAATATTGGGGTGAATATTCACCATATATTGGCTAATTCACCATTAATTTCTTGAATGCAAAAATCGGCAATTCATGCGTGGGTCACTTTTGCTACATTTTTCAAGCTCCTCAAAGTTTCCTGCGACTGGAGAAAATGGTTGGCACAGCAGAACATTACAATATATACAAAATATATATTCGCGATTGTGCAAATCGGCACTAAAGTGGTGTTGTAGAATTTTTGAGAGGATGGAGAACCGCACTCTAGTTAATCAGTTATGGTGCCAGTCAAGGGCTGCGAACAGCCAGTATACATGTAGTGAAATTGAGGCACACAATTTTCAATTTTGCAATTCAAAAGGATTTATTCATTCAATCCATACAGTAGTTTCATCTATTGGCCCAATATTTGTATTTAGTGAGCATGAACAGTAAGATTGTTCCAGCATCCAGCGCCCCACAAGCCTCTATACCCGCTGAACAGATATAAAATGTGACCGCAGATGAAGGTCTAATGTGACCGAAACGTCCAGTCTATGATAACTGTTCATACTCACTAAATACAAATATTGGGCCAATGGATGAAACTACTAAGTGGTGTTGTGACTTTGTGACATCACAGCACTAGTTATGTATGTATGTAGCATACATACATACATACATACATACAGCACTATGTATGTAACATGTATATATGGATAGCAGAACCTACCTAACACCCTGCAGAGCTACTCTATATCACAATCTAACCTACACTGACTATCTCCCACTAACTATCTGACTATCTGTAAGATATATATATATATATATATATATATATATATATATATATATATATACTGTATAATTAAGCTAACTAACTATCTAATGTAATGTGACAAATGGAAAGCAGAGAGCACAGCAATAACACTGCTGTCTCTCTCAGAACTGTAATAAACTGCTGAAAATGGCTGCTGGGGAGGTTCTTCTATAGTAAGGGGTAGGCAACTTTCCTATTGTTTGCTAAGGTTGTTGCTAAGCTCAGACAAAGACATTGCAGTCTTCTCATTGGCCCACAAGCAAGAATCAGGTAGGGATCATGGGTTCAGATGAAAAAAAAATCTAGAATATTCGAAAATACGAATATATAGCACTATATCACTCACAATATTTGCGATACGAATATTCGTACCCAACACTTGTAATTGCAGAGAAGTAAAAGAGACCTTAAACTGAGCGTGGGAAATGAATCTTGAAAAATTGGAATTTGGGGGAAATGTATATGATTGTTTTAAAGAGAAACTGTTTGTTGCTCATGGCAACCAATCAATGAGAAACTTTTAGTTTTTAAAGTGCCATTTCAAGTAAAAACTGTAGTGTGACTGGTTGCCATGGTCAACATCTTCTCCAGTTGTCATAGAACACTTGCAAGTATAGTGTTCACTAGCGGCACATGTATACTGTATCTTCTGACTACTATGCAGCCTTGCCAATCTTCCTGTAATGTCTGGAAGGCTCCTGGAAAAAGGGGAGACCACCTAAACTCCTGGAAATGCTGGCAAATCTTCCAGGAATAGCATGGGGGGCTCTCACTCAGAAAGTAGCCCTCCATGTACTTTAACCCCTTCCTGACCAGTGCCGTACATGTAAGGGTCTGGCTGTAATATTAAACATGGTGGCTGCTCATGCATGTAACGGGCGCCATATACACTGTGGCTAAAATGTGACCATAGCATCTGAATGCGCTAAAACCCAGAACAGCACCGGGCTTCTGGGTGTGCTCCTGCTCCCCTTGGCAGAGATCCAGGTGCATTGTGCGGCAGTCCCATTCCCCAAATGTTAAAGGGTTTGCCTAAACTCCTAACCATTTTTTTGCCTCATGAAGCAACTTTTCGGATAATATTCTCTTCAAATATCACACGCTTTGCTTCTTTGCTGGCCTACATGTCTCCATGGTTAGAGATTCCAAATAAAAGGCTAGTTTCACAGATGAAATTTTACAACAATATTTGAAAGCCAAAGCCAGGAGTAGAACCTACACAGAGAAAATGTATAATGGAAAGATTTGTACCGGTTTTGTCTTTTGGAATCACTTCTGACTTAAACTTCTGAAAACCAAAACAAAATACTATAGACTAAAATTCACAAGTGTGAAAGAGGCCTCATATAGTGTAGACTCCCTGCTTTTCTCTACTTTTCATTAGCCATCAAAACAGCAAGAAAAAATGAGCAGACGGGACAATGTATGACTTCCGGATCAAACTACACAGCGATTGGTTATAGTCTGTTACCATGGAAATATACAGGTCTGCACAGGAACTGTACATACAAAACTCAACATTCCAAAAAAGAAACATTGTTTACACAACATTGTTTATAGCAACCAATCGTTGTTAGGCCCAATTTCCTGTGCACTAATTTCACAATTTATCAAGGCTTTTACTCCGCAATAAGGGCTTTAAAAAGTCACAAATTCTGTTGTATGCGATATCTGTGGCAAAATGTGCTACTTTGGCTTTTCAGTGGAAAAAAAAAGGGGTATATTTTCTGGCATGAAGAAAGACAGAAATCTATGGCAGGTAATAGGCTGCTGTATATTTAAGGGGGTTGCATCACGTTAGCAAATGGCATTTATCATTTAGAGAAAGTTTTATACAAAACGCTTACTACACCCCGTTCCAAATTATTATGCAAATTCTCAGGGCTCTTTTGATCACTGAAAACAATCTCGGACAGCTGTGATAATTAGATTGCCAGGTGAGCCCAATTTAAGGAAAAACTACTAAAGGAGGGTGTTCCACATTATTAAGCAGAGCACCATTTTCAAGCAATATGGGGGAAAAAAACAGATCTCTCTGCTGCCGAAAAGTGTGAAATTGTTAAATGCCTTGGACGAGGTATCAAAACATTAGATATTTCACGAAAACTTACAGACGGGTTTGTGCAGATAAAGGCACATTGAGGAAGATTTCTGCCAGATCCATGCATTAAAAAAAGATATTTGAAGCTGCTGGTGCCTCTGGAGTCCCACAGACATCAAGGTGTAGAGTCCTCCAGAGTCTTGCAACTGTGCATAAACCTTCTATTCGACCACCACTAACCAATACTCACAAGCAGAAACGGCTGCATTGGGCAGAAAAATGGATGAAGACAAATTTTCAAACAGTCCTGTTCACTGATGAGTGCCACGCAACCCTGGATGGTCCAGATGGATGGAGTAGTGGATGGTTGGTGGACGGCCACCCTGTTCCAACAAGGCTGCGACGTCAGCAAGGAAGTGGTGGAGTCATGTTTTGGGCCGGAATCATGGAAAGAGAGCTGGTCGGCTCTTTTAGGGTCTCCGAAGGTGTAAAGATGACCTCTGCAAAGTATGTGGAGTTTCTGACTGACCACTTTCTTCCCTGGTACAGAAGAAAGAACTAGGTTTTCCGTAATAAAATCATCTTCATGCATGACAATGCACCATCTCATGCTGCAAAGAATACCTCTGCATCAATGCCTGCTATAGGGATAATAGGAGAGAAATCATGATTTGGCCACCATCCTCCTCTGACCTCAATCCTATTCAGAACCTTTGGAGCATCCTCAAGCAAAAGATCTATGAAGCTGGGAGGCAATTTACATCCAAACAGCAGCTCTGGGAGGCTATTCTGACATCTTGCAAACAAACTTAAGCAGAAACTGTTGAAAAACTCATAAGTTCAAAGGAAGACTTGTGAAGCAGCTATCAAATAAGGGGTCCTATCTAAAATGTAACGAGACCTGTTAAAATTTTTAAAAAGTTAAAATGTTGTTAAAAGTTTGATTGAAATAGCTTTTGATTTCAGTAAATATGCTGCAAACACAACAAATGACAATTTTCAGTTCTTTACAACCTATAAAGTGTTTTGAAACTTACTGTGCGTAATAATTTGGAACAGCGCATTGTAAGTCTTTTTAGTTTAAAAAAAATACTGTTATCATTAGGTTTGTTCAATAAGATTTGAATTGTACTCTTAATAGTTGATAACATGAGAATTATGCTGACTGTTATTTACATCAATTATTTAGGTAAATGAGAAAAATATATTTTGCATAGTAATTTGGAACAGAGTGTAACTTATTGTTATTATCCATATTTCCTCCTTTGCTAGCTAAATAATTTTTCCTTCAAATTATACACTGCTCTTGTAATCCAGTAGCTGTGCTTGCGCACTATAGGAAATAGCGCTAGCCTCTCTGGTGGCCGGGACCATGGGAGCTCACATAGGTCTAAGCTTTTATCTATAGTGTGCAAGTATAGCCACCACTAATGGATAGCAGGGTTGTCGTTACCATGGAAACAATCAGCGTATAATGTGATGAAAAAATGAATCTAGCCAGCAAAGGAAGCAGTATGGACAATTATAATACATTAGTAAGTGCCTTCTATTAACTTCCTCTACATAATAAATGTAATTTGCTGAAGTGACACAACCCCTTTAAGTCTGTCACATAGCCTGCCGGAGGATATGACAAATCGATGAGAGACCTGCATCTCTGTATACATTTGGCACATCCTCTAGCTGCATAGACTAACTTGGTATACTTAGGCTACTTTTACACTAGTGTTTCTCTTTTCCAGTATTGAAATCTTAATACCTAAGAAAAACACTTCCGTTTTGTCCCCATTCATTGTCAATGGGGGCAAAACATAACTCAACAGAACAGAATTCTCCAAAAAGCATTCTGTTCTATTTGGTTGTGTTCTCATACAGGAGAGCAAACCATAGCATGCTGTGGATTTCTTTCCATCATGCGATGTGGAGTAAAACGTTTTCTCTGACACAATAGAAAATGGATTCATTCCCCATTGGCTTTCAATGGTGTTCATGATGGATCCGTCCTTGCTATGTTAAAGATAATACAACCAGATCCGTTCATAATGGATACAGATGGTTGTATTATCAGTAACGGAAGCTTTTTTGCTGATCCCTGCGGATCCAGCAAAAAAGCTAGTGTAATAGTAGCATTACTCAAAGCAACTAGTGTTGAGCGCAGATATATACATTGCGAATTTTTATTGCGAATATCGGCACTTCGAGAATTCACGAATATTTCGAATATAGTGATATATATTCATAATTTTGAATAGTCTTTTTTTTTTTTTTCATGCAGTAGTGATAGAGAGAGGTGTGTGATAATTGTGCTGTGCTGAATTGCTGTTTTATTATACTTCTGATACCTCATGTATAATCCAGATAGTTAGTGGTAGATAGTGTTGGTTAGTTAGTGTAGCTGATAGGGTACAGTGCAGGGTGAAGTATAGGTTAGACAGAGATGTAGTATTGTTTAGTGTAGTCTTTTGCTGTCTGTTAAGTCTGTAGAAAAAGTATTTTGCTGTGTTTTAAAGTTTTGTGTGCTAGAATTGTCAACGTCTGTGAAAAAAACAAAAGAAAAACAAAAAAAAAGTGTTTGCTTGTGTTTTAGTGTTAGTGATTTAGGGTTTCTAGTACTAGGGAGGGATTATTGTCTATAGCAGCCAACAAACGTGCGGGGAGGAGACTCGAGCATTGCGCTCAAGCACATTTGGTATTCGGCAAAATACGGCCATTTGCCGAGCATCGAGATGCTCAAGCCGAACTGGTGTTCGGCCAAGCATGCTCGATCAACACTATGTGGGGTATATAGTGTTATGCAGGAAAATGGATGTGCAATGTGTATGTGAGATATTTCTCTGCTGTCCATAAATTCATGCTACTGACATAGAGCTGTGGTGTCACAACAATACTTAGTGCACCAATCAGTAATATCTACCTGATAAAATGTGAAATTGTATGTATTGTGAAAAGAAATTTGCATCATAAGTGTAGATTTTTGCAATCGCAAATATTTTATAACACTATCTGCATATAAAGTGATTGTTTTGACATGCATGTGAAATGTAATCAAATACACTGCTGTAATGTCAAATTACTTACAGTGATCAGTAGTTCTTCCTCACTGTCGCGAAAATTGCTTCCCACCATCTTTTCCAATCTTCTCAAACTTTGGGTAGTTGGAAAACAGTTGCATAATTAGGCCATGGCCCCTTTGCGCATGCGCATTAAGCAAATTTGACATTGCGATTTTCGCAGTGTAAAAAAATAGTGTACGAAGATAGTAAATTTGCGAATTCACGAATATATGGAAAATATTCGCCCATGTATTTGTGAAATATCAGAAATTTTAATATTTCCCCTGCCACTCATCACTAATAGCAACTTTATATATGTAAGCAGAGCTCATGATGTCACAATATGCTATAACCCCTTCATGGAAGACCATCTTAGGGATTAAGGTTTTGGTCTACCCTCCCTGCCTGACCTTTTACTAACATTTTCTCTTCTCAACCCCTTTACGACATCCACCATACATGTATGGAGGCTGTTGGGTCTTTAACCCTTTCATGCCCGGTGACGTACATGTACATCAACGGGCGTTTGTTTAAAGATGGCTCCTGCTCCTGCCCACTGCGGGCACCATACCCATGGGTGGCCACCTGCTTCCTATAGTAGGCACCCACGGCTAATGTCGCAAATCGGTAGTAATGCCGATCACTGACATTTAACCCCTGAGATGCCGTGGTCAATTCTGACCACGGCATCTGAGCGCATTGTGCTCTGGCTCCCCTGTGTGGCGATTGGAGGAGCCAGAGCGTGTATGCAGCAGCCCCTGTCTTTGTGAATGACAGGAGGCTGCTGCATAGTATTTACTATGGAGCCCGTGCCTGTAATAGGGCTCCATAAGAAAGTAGTGACATCATCATAGATATCATTCTCATATGGTGAATTGCGTAATGGAAAAAAATAAAAATTGCTGATTCGCAGTTTTTTTCACCACTTTTCTTCCGATAAAATTGAATAAAAAGTGATCAAAAAGTTGTACACACCCCAAACTAGTATTAGCAAAAACTATAGATTGTCCCAGAATATATTATCCCTCTCAAATTTCTGTAGACATAACTATAAAAAAAGTTATGGGGTCAAAATAAGTGTATAGCAAGAGAAAATATTTTTTTTCAAAAGTTTTTATTTTTATGTTTTCAGTTTAAAACGCAAGTAAAACTATAAAAGTGTGGTATTGCCGTAATTGTACTATCCTGGAAAATGAATAGCACAAGTCAGTTTTACTGTGTAATGAATGCTGTAGAAACAAAACCCCAAAAACTGTTTCAGAATTGCATTTTATTCCAATTCCACCCAATTTGGATTTTTTTTCAAGCTTCCTTTTACTTTTTGTGCCATATTAAATTGTGGAATTAGAAATTAAAACTTTTCCCGCAAAAAAACAAGCCCTCATGGAAAAATAAAAAAAGGTATGGCTCCGGGAAGGCAGGGAGCAATAAACCAAAATGCAAAAATGGAAAATGGCAGCGTCAGGAAGTGTTTAATTTTAGCTGGTAAACCATGTTTGTTCATTATTTTCAGTACTCTGCATGTATGTTTTATAGACTTGCTAGAGTTGTCCTTATACTGTGAGCAGCTTAGTGCAATTTTTTGTTTTGTATACTGTGTCTTATGGCTTTTTTACACTTACATTTCAGATAATTATTGTAAATAAATACAATAAAACCTCTCCAAGACTTTCTCTTGGAGAACACATCCCATCTAAACCAGATTTTGCTGTGACTGATTTTCATAACATTTCTTTTTTTTTTTTTTTTTTTATATTGGTCTCTTCTTTGGATGGACCAGGGGAAGCAGCTGCTTTGGGGTCCGAAATCAGAAGAAGCCCACCCAGGAGCAGGACTAAAAGATTCTATAGTCAGGGCCCCCTCAACAGTATTATAAAATTACAGTATATAAAGAGACAGGAGAAAATGGACGGAACAGCTTCCTGGCCTCTTCTGAGAGATCGATCTAAACTAACCAGAGGAGTGAGGGTTTTATGGGAGGAGGGGGTTGCAAAGAAGTTGCTAGGGCATTTAAAAATTTGCTGTGGGACTCAGTTATTTCTAGTTACGCCACTGGGAAGGACCCTGCTCCTAGAAGACCATTTTTCACTTTAAATTTGGTGGACATTCCAACGAGATTTTACTGCCTGAACAATATTCTACAATATTTCTAAAGCTTACCTGCTGGGAGATATATCTTTTCATAACTTTTTGTACCAGCATAGATAGATTTATGTTGGTACTTTGATTTATCATAATGCAGTATGTGTATGAAAAATAATAGTTTCACATTACAATAGTGATTGTAAGATGCATTTCATTCCAAGAAGCTTTTCTATAGAAAACCACATCTGTGCAGCAAGTGTAGAACATTTCAATTTTTTTTAATGCATTCAAATGGAGAATATCATTCATCAAGGCTCTGGTAGATTGTTTTGCTTAAAAATGTATAGGAATATAACTATTTATTAAAGGGTATTCCACACATGGACATAAGAGAGCTATCCACATAAGTGGCCAGTTCTGTCTATCTTCTCCACCTTTTGCACTGTTTCGGTGAGATGTGTGATAGGATGCTCATGAAGCAATGCAGGGTAAACCATGATAAAGACGCCTTCATAGGTGCAGAGATTTGCTAAAAAAAATGTGTCAGAATTTTGGCATTTGTGCTATGTGTCTAATCTATTTGGGTTTTAGATGCTTCTTGAGCTTTACTAGATACTTTTCTAATGTGTATAATATGGCTAGATTTTTTATATGCTAGATGTAATAACATCATGAGCTACAAGTGGGGTAAACGTAGATGTGATTTGAGCCGGTCTGGGTAAGGCTACTTTCACACTAGCGTTTTTTGAGGATCCGTCATGTATATGCAAAAACGCTTACGTTACAATAATACAACCAAATGCATCCCTCATGAACAGATCCGGTTGTATGATGTCTTCTATAGCCATGACGGATCCATCTTGAACACCATTGAAAGTCATTGGGGGACAAATCTGTTTTCTATTGTGTCAGCTTGTGTCAGAGAAAAACCATTGATTTACATTGTGTGCCAGGACAGATCCATTTGGGTCCTCTTCGTGAAGTGGACAGCAAAATGCTGCAGGCAGCATTTTGGTGTCCACCTCCAGAGCGGAATCATGACTGAACAGAGGCAAACTGATGCATTCTGAGCTGATCCTTTTCACACTAGCGTTTTTTGAGGATCCGTCATGTATTTGCAAAAACGCTTACGTTACAATAATACAACCAAATGCATCCGTCATGAACGGATCCGGTTGTATTATGTCTTCTATAGCCATGACGGATCCGTCTTGTACACCATTGAAAGTCAATGGGGGACGAATCTGTTTTCTATTGTGTCAGATTGTGTCAGAGAAAAACCATTGATTTACATTTTGTGCCAGGACAGATCCATTTGGGTCCGCTTCGTGAGGTGGACAGCAAAATGCTGCAGGCAGTATTTTGGTGTCCACCTCCAGAGCGGAATCGTGACTGAACAGAGGCAAACTGATGCATTCTGAGCGGATCCTTTTCCATTCAGAATGCATTAGGACAAAACTGATCTGTTTTGGACGATTTTTGAAAGCCCTGAATGGATCTCACATACAGAAAGCCAAAAGCTAGTGTGAAAGTAGTTTAAGAGAAAGTGTGAAATGTCATACGTGATGTGCCAAAACTATTACACAGCTTTAGAGATGAGTATATTTCCCAAAATTTATTTTGGATCAAATCAGCCATTAGATTTGATGCAGTTTAAATACATTTAACTGAATCGGCAGTGCCCCGATTGGGCTGAAAAGTTGTATATGACAATTCTCGGACTCCTAGGGCTGTACCCAACCCACTTCAAACTCTTTAACATTAATTTGGTGGTAACAAACAGCCTGTTTAATGAACTTTCAATTTATTTATTTTTAAATTAAAAAAATGATTAAAAAATTACCCCTTTTTGGAGGCTGATACCTTCTTCTCTGTCTTCTGATCTGTAAATTGATGGCCACCTTTGAGCGATTTATTCGGGATGAATCCCAACATTTTTTGATTTCTTAGAATTTTTTGGAAAACTAATAACAAATTTGATTTATGTAGATTTGATATGATCATCTCTATATAGCATGCACCACTGTGATAAATTTGGCATATCTTGTGACTGCTTTGACTAAGGTTAGTGTTTGACTATTAGCATTATTAAATGTACTCCCATACTCCACTGTTTTTCAAAGTTTTTGTTTATTACCTGAACTAACCTACTATATTCCATATTGCTAACAGAAAAAAACAATGTTTCCAAACATGAACAATCACAGTCCATGTTATTGTTTTCTAGTGAATGATAGAAAAAAAAAAAAAAAAACAGAAACATCAAACTCTGGTTGCTAATTTCTAATTTTCACACACAAGAGCCCAAGAATGCAATGCATAACGAATACAAGTATTTGTGGAAAAAAAAAAAATACTTGTTATTCAAGTGATGAAGGAAACAAAATAAATTGACTTGCTTAAGATACATTTGAATTCATTTTAATAATCCTTTTATTCTACCATATAGAAGTTGTAAAGAGACAAAAATGCATTACATTTAAAATTAAGCAAGGTATGGAAGAACAACTTAGATTTTCTTTTGTTTAATATCAATCCAGCTGCAAAGTTCTGCTTTAGAAGAAATAAACAATCCACATGGCCAGATGGTGTTAGAAAGGTTAATGGCCTCTTCTGCTTTCTTATTTCTTTCATAAATAGACTAGGTTCAATAATTGGATCAGTTATCGGTTCTCTAAAAAGAACACTAGCATAATGTTTCAAATCTGAGACTATATCCTCCATCTTCTACTGTACTAAAGCTGGTCATTGTTATAAAGATCACCAATGTTATTATTGTTAAAATAATGTATATATATATATATATATATATATATATATAGAGAGAGAGAGAGAGAGAGAGAGAGAGAGAGAGAGACATTTTGTACATAACTAGAAAACATAGCTCGAAAACATAATTGCCATTTTGCAAAACCAGTGCTACATACACCAATTGGCCAATTCTAATGTGCGAAACATGCTTCTTGTGTCAGAGCTATTTCCTGTCCCGGATGCTGCTCCCATGACATAAGACCACAGCATTATTATGTATATTATATACAATGCTTTGTGTTACTGCCCAACCTCAACTCTAAGGAATTTTACTTACATAATGCCATCGGTACAAATCATTAGAGTTGAGGTTGGATAAGAATGAACAGCATTCTAAGGCTACATTCACACGACCGTATGTGTTTTGCGGTCCGCAAATTCTGGATCCGCAATAAAAATAAACTGATGACATACATATGCCATCTGTTTTTTTTTTTTCGGATCCATTGTAACAATGCCTAAAACGGACAAGAATGGGACATGTTCTATTTTTTTTGTGGGGCTGCAGAAAGGACATACTGATAAATAAAATGAATAGGTCCGCATCCTATCCGCAACAAAAACGGAACAGAAACAAAGAACGTTCATGTGCATGTAGCCTAAATCAGTATAATGGCATGAGTCCATTTAAAAGGAGCAGCATTCTGGAAAGGAAATACTTCTGACACACAGAGCTTATTTCTTGTACTGAATAAGCTTGGGTAAAATCAGTCATACATTTTGTGTGGTATTGAAGATCAGCTTTATTTACTTCATATTCTCTGCAATATCAGATGACCCATGGACAGGTGTGATACTGTTTATGGAATAGAGCATTTATGTTTTTCTAAACCTATACAATCCTTTCACTGATAGTGGTTATGATTAGAGATGAGCGAACACCTGGAAGTTCGGGTTCGGGAAGTTCGGCCAAACTTCCCGAAAATGTTCAGGTTCGGGATCCGAACTCGACCCGAACTTTATCCCGAACCCGAACCCCATTGAAGTCAATAGGGACCCGAACTTTTAGGCACTAAAAAGGGAAATGAATTAAAATAAAATAAATAAAATTTAACCAATATCAATTGGAGAGAGGTCCCACTGCAAGGAATCATGCGTCATATCACCCAACACTGGAGAAGGCAACTTTCAGTTATTTTGGCCCCAGCACCCAGAAAGAGGAGAGAGGTCCCACAGCAAGGAATCATGCGTCATATCAACCACCACCGGAGAAGGCCACTCTCATTTATTTCGGCCCAGCACCCAGTCAGAGGAGAGAGGTCCCACAGCAAGGAATCATGCCTCATATCAACCACCAACGGAGAAGGCCACTCTCATTTATTTCGGCCCAGCACCCAGACAGAGTAGAGAGGTCCCACAGCAAGGAATCATGCGACATTTCACCCACCTATGGAGAAGGCGACTTTCAGTTATTTCGGCCCAGCACCCAGACAGAGGAGAGAGGTCCCACAGCAAGGAATCATGCGTCATTTCACCCACCACTGGAGAAGGCCACTTTCAGTTATTTCGGCCCAGCACCCAGACCGAGGATACAGGTCCCACAGCAAGGAATCATACGTCATATCACCCACCACTGGAGAAGGCCACTTTCAGTTATTTCGGCCCCAGCACCCAGACAGAGGAGAGAGGTCCCACAACAAGGAATCATGCGTCATATCACCCACCACTGGAGAAGGCCACATTCAGTTATTTCAGCCCCAGCACCCAGACAAAGGAGAGAGGTCCCACAACAAGGAATCATGCGTCATATCACCGACCACTGGAGAGGGCCACTTTCAGTTATTTCGGCCCCACCACCCAGACAGAGGAGAGGTTCATTCAACTTTGGGTTGCACCGCAAGATCATGGTAAAGTTAAAAAAATGAGGATTCAATAAAGAAGTGCCCCGGAGCACAAGAATACATGGTTGAGGGGGAGGCAGTTATAAATGTCTATTCTGCACAAGGGAGGCACAGGTCCTGTGGGATCCATGCCTGGTTCATTTTTATGAACGTCAGCTTGTCCACGTTGGCTGTTGACAGGCGGCTGCGTTTGTCAGTAATGACGCCCCCTGCCGTGCTGAATACACGTTCAGACAAAACGCTGGCCGCCGGGCAGGCCAGCACCTCCAAGGCATAAAATGCTAACTCTGGCCACGTGGACAATTTGGAGACCCAGAAGTTGAATGGGGCCGAACCATCAGTCAGTACGTGGAGGGGTGTGCAGATGTACTGTTCAACCATGTTAGTGAAATGCTGCCTCCTGCTAACAAGTTCCGTATCAGGTGGTGGTGCAGTTAGCTGTGGCGTGGAGACAAAACTTTTCCACATTTCTGCCATGCTAACCCTGCCCTCAGATGAGCTGGCCGTGACACAGCTGCATTGGCGACCTCTTGCTCCTCCTCTGCCTTCGCCTTGGACTTCCACCTGTTCCCCTGTGACATTTGGGAATGCTCTCAGGAGCG
This sequence comes from Bufotes viridis, assembly GCA_033119425.1. NCBI lineage: Eukaryota > Metazoa > Chordata > Amphibia > Anura > Bufonidae > Bufotes > Bufotes viridis. The sequence goes on along the minus strand of CM065594.1, from coordinate 61,657,844 downwards.
CCTCTACCAGTGTGCGCTTGTACTCGCGCATCTTCCTATGACGCTCCAGAGCAGGAAGTTAGGTGGGCACATTGTCTTTGTATCGGGGATCCAGCAGGGTGCCAACCCAGTAGTCCACACACGTTAAAATGTGGGCAATTTGCTGTCATTGCGCAGGCACTGCAGCATGTAGTCGCTCATGTGTGCCAGGCTCCCCAGAGGTAAGGACAAGCTGTCCTCTGTGGGAGGCGTATCGGCATCGTCCTCCGTATCCCCCCAGCCACGCACCAGTGATGGGCCTGAGCTGCTCCGGGTGCCACCCCGCTGTAAACCTGCTTCATCCTCATCCTCCTCCACCTCCTCCTCCTCGTCTTCCAGTAGTGGGCCCTGGCTGGCCACATTTGTACCTGGCCTCTGCTGTTGCAAAAAATCTCCCTCTTGCCACTTCTAACAGACTGGCCTGAAAGTGCTAGAAATGACCCCTTATCCTCCTCCTCCTCCTGGGCCACCTCCTCTTCCATCATCGCCCTAAGCGTTTTCTCAAGGAGACATAGAAGTGGTATTGTAACGCTGATAACGGTGTCATCGCCACTGGCCATGTTGGTGGAGTAATCGAAACAGCGCAACAGGGCACACAGGTCTTGCATGGAGGCCCAATCATTGGTGGTGAAGTGGTGCTGTTCCGCTATGCGACTGACGCTTGCGTGGTGCAGCTAAAACTCCACTATGGCCTGCTGCTGCTCGCACAGTCTCTCCAGCATGTGCAAGGTGGAGTTCCACCAGGTGGGCACGTCGCATATGAGGTGGTGAGCGGGAAGGCCGAACTTTGGCTGTAGCGCAGACAGGCGAGCAGCGGCAGGATGTGAACGCCGGAAGCGCGCACAGACGGCCCTCACTTTATGCAGCAGCTCTGACATGTCGGGGTAGTTGTGAATGAACTTCTGCACCACCAAATTCAGCACATGCGCCAGGCAAGGAAGATTTCGCCCATTATCGCACACCACCAGGCCGGGCTTGAGGCCCACCGGCAGAAACCACTCGTCGGTCTGTTGTTCAATACCCCGCCATATGATTTTCAGAATGGCCTGCTGACGTTTACCCCGGGCTGTGCTGAAGTTGGTGGTGAAGGTGTGTGGCTGACTAGATGAGCTGGTGGAAGCAGAAGAGGAGGAAGCCGAGTAGGAGGAGGAGGCTACAGGAGGCAAAGAATGATGCCCTGCGATCCTTGGCGGCGGACGGACGTGCGCCAAGGAACTCTCCGCCTGCGGCCCAGCAGCCACTACATTTACCCAGTGTGCAGTTAGGGAGATATAGCGTCAATGGCTGTGCTTACTGGTCCACGTATCTGTGGTTAGGTGGACCTTGTTACAGATGGCGTTGCGCAGTGCACACTTGATTTTATCGGATACTTGGTTGTGCAGGGAAGGCACGGCTGTCTTGGAGAAGTATTGATGGCTGGGAACAACATACTGTGGGACAGCCATGGACATCAGCTGTTTGAAGCTGTCTGTGTCCACCAGCCTGAATGACAGCATTTCAAAGGTCAGTAGTTTAGAAATGCTGGCATTCAGGCCCAGGGCTCGAGGGTGGCTAGTTGGGAATTTACGCTTTCTCTCCAAGGTTTGTGAGATGGAGAGCTGAACGCTGCCGCGTGACATGGTGGAGATGCTTGGTGACGCAGGTGGTGTTGTCGGTGGCACATCCTCTGTTTGGTGGGCGGCAGGTGCCAACATTCCTCCCGAGGTGGAGTAAGAGGCCGAGGCAGCAGCAGAAGAGGGAGCAGGGGGAGCCAGAGTGAGTTCCTTGCTTTTAAGGTGTTTACTCCACTGCAGTTCATGCTTTGCATGTAGATGCCTGGTCATGCAGGTTGTGCTAAGGTTCAGAACGTTAATGCCACGCTTCAGGCTCTGATGGCACAGCGTGCAAACCACTTGGGTCTTGTCGTCAGCACATTGTTTAAAGAAGTGCCATGCCAGGGAACTCCTTGAAGCTGCCTTTGGGGTGCTCGGTCCCTGGTGGCGGTGGCCAGTAGCAGGCGAACTCTCTTGGAGGCGGCTGTTCTGCTTTTGCCCCCAGCTCTCTCTTTTGCTACGCTGTTGGCTCGGTCTCACCACTGCCTCTTCCTCTGAACTACGAAAGTCAGTTGCACGACCTTCATTCCATGTAGGGTCTAGGACCTCATCATCCCCTGCATCGTCTTCGACACAGTCTTCCTCCCTGACCTCCTGTTCGGTCTGCACACTGCAGAAAGACGCAGCAGTTGGCACCTGTGTTTCGTCATCATCAGAGACGTGCGGACTCCGTTGAGGTGGTATTCCCATGTCCTCATCATCAGGAAACATCAGTGGTTGTGCATCAGTGCATTCTAAGTCTTCCACCACTGGGGAAGGGCTAGGTGGATTCCCTTGGGAAACCCTGACAGCAGAGTCTTCAAACAGCATAAGAGACTGCTGCATAACTTGAGGCTCAGACAGTTTCCCTGATATACACGGGGGTGATGTGACAGACTGATGGGCTTGGTTTTCAGGTGCGCTTTCTGCAGAAGACTGGGTGGGAGATAATGTTGTGAACATGCTGGATCCACTCTCGGCCACCCAATTGACTAGCGCCTGTACCTGCTCAGGCCTTACCATCCTTAGAACGGCATTGGGCCCCACCAAATATCGCTGTAAATTCTGGCGGGTACTGGAACCTGAGGTAGTTGGTTCACTAGGACGTGTGGCTGTGGCAGAATGGCCACGTCCTCTCCCAGCACAAGAGGGTACACTAACACCACCACGACCGCGTCCGCGTCCCTTACTAGATGTTTTCCTCATTGTTACCGTTCACCAAGCACCAAAATAAGAAAAAAAATATTTGGCACAATATATTGATTTCAAATTCAGGCCTTTTTTTACAGGCACCTAACACTATCTGCCTATTTATTTATGTAGCGTATTACACTAATCCAGGCACAGCAGTAACCACTGATTTAGGGGAATATCTCGTTTAGGGCTAGTATTTAGGCCCTGGATGAAAGGTATCCTATTATGGACATATTTAAACTAGGCCTGCAACAGCTCGAACACCAGATTCAGGGTATTCCTATTTTGGCAATTGAATTTCACCCCAGAACAAAATATATGTTTTTGCGGACACTATGAAACTTGGCCTGCAACAGCTAGGACACTAGATTGTGGGTATTGCTATTTTGGCAATTGAATTTCACCCCACAACAAAATATATGTTTTTGCGGACACTATGAATCTTGGCCAGTTACAGCTGAAACCACTGATTTATGGTATTGCTATTTTGACAATTGAATTTCACCCCAGAACAAAATATATGTTTGTGCGGACACTATGAAACTTGGCCTGCAACAGCTGGGACACCAGATTCAGGGTATTGCTATTTTGGCAATTGAATTTCACCCCACAACAAAATATATGTTTTTGCGGACACTATGAAACTTGGCCTGCAACAGCTGGGACACCAGATTCAGGGTATTGCTCTTTTGGCAATTGAATTTCACCCCAGAACAAAATATATGTTTTTGCGGACACTATGAAACTTGGCCTGCAACAGCTGGGACACCAGATTCAGGGTATTGCTCTTTTGGCAATTGAATTTCACCCCAGAACAAAATATATGTTTTTGCGGACACTATGAAACTTGGCCTGCAACAGCTGGGACACCAAATTCAGGATATTGCTATTTTGGCAATTGAATTTCACCCCACAACAAAATATATGTTTTTGCGGACACTATGAAACTTGGCCAGCCACAGCTGAAACCACTGATTTATGGTATTGCTATTTTGGCAATTGAATTTCAACCCAGAACAAAATATATAATTTGCAGGACACTATGAAACTTGGCCTGCGCAGCCTAAAAACCAGTGAGCAAGTAACTAGCAGAAGATCAATCATTCACAGCTGTAGATCGATCCATTCATTAGGTGCTGTTGCTGACTTTTCCCTGCCTAATCTCGCCCTCACAGAAGCTGCGTCCTCTCCCTACACTAATCAGAGCAGTGTGATGTGCAGCGCTACGTGACTCCAGCTTAAATAGAGGCTGGGTCACATGCTGCACTTGGCCAATCACAGCCATGCCATTAGTAGGCATGGCTGTGATGGGCTCTTAGGGCAAGAAGTAAAACGATAGCTGATTGGCTGCTGTGCAGCCCTTCAGAAAGCGGGAAGTAATCGCCGAACAACGAACCCGAACCTGAACTTTTTTGAAAATGTCCGGGTTCGGGTCCCCAAAATTCGGTACGAACCCGAACTATGCTCGAACTGTTCGCTCAACACTAGTTATGATTAGTGTTGAGCAAATCAAAGTATCCGAAGTGGATTTCGATCTGAATTTCAGGGATAATTCGATTCACCGTGAAGCCGAATTTCCTCATGTATGACGTCACCAGGCCGGCCAGCGTGATGATATCACGCACCGTGCGAGATTTCATGCTGGATCTTCAAACAACATGGTTGGGGCAGCCTGTTTGCGCTCAAACAGATAATGTAAGTGCATTTTTTTTTTTAACTGATCAACCCAAAAAAGGCCTTAATATTCATCTCAGCATAGGTCATCAATATCAGATCGGCGAGGGTCCGACACATAGCACCCCCGCCGATCAGCTGTACAGGGAGACGGTGCGTGCACTGCGCACTTGTCGTCTGCCTTCTCTCTTCCTGTCCACAGTTGTATGTCTATGGGACCGCAGCAGCAGATAGGAAGAGAGTAGGGAGACAGCACGAGTGCAGTGCATGTGCCCTCTCCCCGTAAAGCTAATCCGCGGGGGTTCCGAGTGTCAGACCCCTACCGATCTGATATTGATGACTTAGGTCATCAATATTAAAAATCCCAGACAACCCCTTTAACTCAGATCCTGGTAGTGAGAGCAGGGTGCCACTTGTATAATGCAGCTGTAATCCACAAGTGATGGTACAGGCATAGCTCTTTAGCCAGCACAATGACAGCACATCACATGTATAGCACTGTATACCGAGTACTTACAGCACCATACATGAGGCTAACCAATGTGGCACACTGCCTCTCTGCCAGAATTTTATCTCAGTTTGAGCCAACAGATCCTTTGGTATATTGGCAGAGCTGGATTTAACAATTGGCAGACTAGATCTGTACCTTAAGGCATCAGGAAAGGGAGGCTGCTGAATGGACAGTGGGCATTAATATATAAAATATATGTATTTGTATGTTAATGACATAATCACAGTGTTGTGGAATTGAAAGGAAGAAATCTTCAGAGTGAGAAGGGAAATGCTCCATAAGGTGCTAGATCTTGTTGGAACTGTACCGTAATATGCTACTTTACAAACATTTTAGACCATATACATGCGTCTTCCCATACCTTTTATCTTGGCTGGACATACAATATCTTAAGATTTGTGGTGTGTGGCGTTTTTCTTTTTTTTTTTTTTTTTAAAGCGAGAAATTGTGATACTCTGTCAGGTGATGTATACATTATGCACCTATGTCTGTGTTCCTAAGAGTTGTGATGTGAGCTACAGCTTGTCATAGGTTTTGCTAGTATAATAAAATATTGAATTTGTATTGTAAAGATTCGGAGACCTTAACGAAATTCAAGGAAAAGTAAAAGTACGTAAAATCTGTACATAATAGAATTAGCTGCACACTTGATGGTTTGAATAAAGAGTCAGAGAATCAGTGCGTTATAGGCTCCTGTAATCCAAACCCTGTACAGTATGCAGTATTGTATGCAATTTCAATAGCCTGTTTTTGGAATGACAACTTGAAATTTTAATGAACAGTCCAAATCATAGCAGAAAGAGACTTTTCAGACATTTTTGCTACTTAATTGGTTTATGGTGACACAGAATCATGTGCAAAACAGTTTTTGAAAATGTTAAAGTTTAAAAAAATAATGGGAATGAAACATTATTATAAGTATATTCCGCCATTAAAAGGAGAAAGAAAATTACCGGCTAAACATGGACAGAGGTTCAGCTTCCCTTCACTTATCTTTATCAATTTTCTTTTTAAATGCTATACATTTAATTAACCTGAATTAATACAATTAGTGTTGAATAAACTGTTTCTAGTAGAGGTTAACATCTAGCATGAACTACCTTGTAGTTAGTATGGTTTCTGCATTTTATTTTAATTTAGGAATAACCTCATATTCTTTCCATATATAAAGCTGATTTCCCTAATTGGAGATCAAAGGACCTACTAATGAAATCCACTTATGTCAAGTCTAAAGAATTTTTACAATATATATTACGCTAAGAAGGCGACAAATTTGCAGTGATACGTGACGGACTGAAGATCATCTCATGAAGTATACTAGCCTATGTTTTATTGGTGCATAGAAATATATAGTTCATCTGTTGAAGTTGGGGAGTGACATTGGAAATCTTTTTTTATGTATTTTTAAGTTTTTATTTTTATTTTTTAGCTGTCATCCAGGCAGCCAGGCATGTCCCTGCAGTAGTCACTCCAAGGGAAGCATAGGGAGCTTTAACACATGCAACTTCAATACACTTTTTGAATCAAATGTTTTGAATGGTCCATAAAGCAAATGGAGGTATAAAAATGCATTAAAATGCCAAAGGCCACTCTGAGTTATTGAAGGAAGTATATAGCAGGGAACTTTTTCCATGGTTTTCATATGACCTAATGCCTGTCTACATGAGATAACCCTTTTAAAGATTTTTGTCCAATCAATTCCTATCACCTTTCTGTGTTATACTGGGGACGGACCATATTTAATCATTAAGGCTTGCACCATTAAGGCCAAGTTCATACTTCAGTTATTTAATCAGTTATTTCCATCAGTTATTGTGAGCCAAAACCAGAAGTGAAGCCTACACAGAGGTAAGGTACAATGAAAAGATCTGCACCTGTTCTGTGTTTTTAAACCACACCTGGTTTTGGTTCACAAGAACTGATGGAAATAATTGATCAAATAACTGAAGAGTGAACTTGACCTGAGCAATTGGATATTTCCATATTTCCCTAGATCTGCATAGAGTCTTGGTCAACGCTTCTTGCAACTCCTTCACAAGCTGTTATTGCCTTTAAACATCTTGACATAGCAACCGTTATGTGGCACATGTGCTACGAGAGTAGCATAGTAGAGTTGAATGAACACCTGGATGTTCGGATTCGAGAAGTTTGGCCGAACTTCCCGAAAATATTCGGGTTCGGGAACCGAACTTAACCCGAACTTTACCCCGAACCCCATTGAAGTCAATGGGGACCGACCTTTTGGGCACTAAAAAGTCTGTAAAATAGCCCAGGAAAGGGATAGAGGGCTGCAAAAGGCAGCAAAATGTAGGTAAATCCCCTGCAAACAAATGTGGATAGGGAAATGACTTAAAATAAAATAAATAAAAATTAACCAATATAAATTTACAACTTGGAGGAGGAGGAGGTGGAATAGGAAGTTGGGGTGGTATCAGGTGGGAATGCTATGGGAGTTGATGTTCTCATAACAGCCAAAAAGGATTCATGTCTGCCTGCAGTGCCACAGGCCTCATTCACAGTCTCAGGGCCATGGCACCCGCAAAGAGGAGAGCGGTCCTGTAACAGCAACAGGCCTCAGGTCAACCTGCAATGGAACAGGCCATTATCATTTATGTAGGCCCCTGACACCCAGACAGAGGAGAGGTCATTTGAAAGTAAAAAGAGTTTAATGTCTCTCACCCAGACAACAAATGATAAAACGACATATAGGCACCCAGACAATGGGGCGGTTATTAGACAGGAAAAGGTGCTAAATGTTTGCCACCAAGACATCAAGCAAGTACGTGAAATTTAGGCCCCTGACACCCAGAGAATGGGGCAGTCATGAGAGTAAAAAGAGTTTAATATCCCCCAACAAGACAACAAATGATTAAACAACATATAGGCCCCGGACACCCAGACAACGGGGCGGTCATTAGACAGTAAAAAGTGTTAAATGTCTGCCACCAAGACAGCAAGCAAGTACGTGAAAATTTAGCCCCCTGACACCCAGACAATGGGGAGGTCATGACAGTAAAAAGAGTTTAATATCTCCCACCAAGACAACAAATGATTAAACGACATAAAGGCCCCTGACACCCAGACAATGGGGCAGTCATTAGACAGTAAAAAGTGTTAAATGTCTGCCACCAAGACAGCAAGCAAGTACGTGAAGTTTAGGCCCCTGACACCCAGACAATGGGACGGTCATGACAGTAAAAAGAGTTTAATATCTCCCACCAAGACAACAAATGATTAAACGACATAAAGGCCCCTGACACCCAGACAATGGGGGCGGTCATTAGACAGTAAAGAGAGATAAATATCAGCCACCAAGACAGCAAGCAAGTACGTGAAAGTTAGGCCCCTGACACCCAGACAGAGGAGAGAGGTCCCATAGCAGCAAAAGAGGCATCATATCACCCTCCAACGGAGAAGGCCACTTTTAGTTATTTAGGCCCCAGCACCCAGACAGAGGAGAGGTTCATTCAACTTTGGGTTGTCCCGCAAAATAATGGTTACATTAAAAAAAGAGGATTCAATAAAGAAGTGCCCTGGAGTACAATAATATTTGTTTAAGGGGCTGTACTTGCTCAGGCCTTACCATCCTTAGAATGGCATTGGGCACCACCAAATATCGCTGTAAATTCTGGCGGGTACTGGAACCTGAGGTAGTTGGTTCACTAGGATGTGTGGCTGTGGCAGAACGGCCACGTAATCTCCCAGCACCAGAGGGTCCACTAACAACACCAAGACCATCTCCGCGTCCACATCCCTTACTAGATGTTTTCCTTATTGTTACCGTTCACCACAATAAGAAAAAAATTATTTGGCCCAATGTATTGAATTCAAATTCAGGCCTTTTTTTACAAGCACCTAGCACTATCTGGCTATCTATTTATGTACCGTATTACATTAATCCAAGCACAGCAGTAACGACAGATTTTGAGGAATATCAATTGTAGGCCTAGTATTTAGGCGCTGGATGAAAGGTAACCATTTACGGACAGATTTACACTTGGAGATGCACAGTAGCGTGTGAAAAAATATATAGGATTATGCTGTCAGCACTTGTATTTTAACACTTTGTGTAATATACCCTTTAATGGAAAGAAATACACTTAGAGATGCAAAACAGTGTGTGCAAATGTGGAGGATTATGCTGTATTTTAACACTTACTGTAATATACCCTTTAACGGAAAGAAATACACTTGGAGATAAACGCTGAGTGTAATATACCCTTTTACGGACAGATTTACACTTGGCCTGCAACAGCTGGAACACCATATTTTGGGTATTGCTATTTTGGCAATTGAATTTCACCCCAGAAAATAATATATCCTTTGACGGACACTATGAAACTTGTCCAGTCACAGCTGGAACACCAGATTTACAGTATTTCTATTTTTGCAACAGAATTTCACCGCAGAAAATAATAAATCCTTTGACAGACACTATGAAACTTGTCCAGTCACAGCTGGAACACCAGATTTACGGTATTTCTATTTTTGCAACTGAATTTCACCCTAGAAAATAATATATCCTTTGCCGGACACTGTGAAACTTGTCCAGTCACAGCTGGAACACCAGATTTACGATATTTCTATTTTTGCAACTGAATTTCAACCCAGAAAATAATATATCCTTTGCCAGACACTATTAAACTTGGCCAGCCACTGCTGGGACACCAGATTTACGTCATTGCCATTTTGGCAATTGAATTTCACCCCAGAAAAAAATATATCCTTTGCTGGACACTATTAAACTTGGCCAGTCACAGCTGAAACCACTGATTTATGGTATTGCTATTTTGGCAATGGAATTTCACCCCAGAAAAAAACATATCCTTTGCCGGACACTATTAAACTTGGCCAGTCACAGCTGAAACCATTGATTTACAGTATTGCTATTTTGGCAATTGAATTTCACCCCAGAACAAAATCTATCCTTTGCGGACACTATTAAACTTGACCAGCCAAAGCTGAAACCACTGATTTAGGGGATTGCTATTTTGGCAATTAAATTTCACCCCAGAACAAAATCTATCCTTTGCCGGACACTCTTATACTTGGCCAGCCACATCTGGAACACCAGATTTAGGGAATTGCAATTTTGGCAATTGAATTTCACCCCAGAAAATTATCTATCCTTTGCCGGACACTATTAAACTTGTCCAGCCACTGCTGGGACACCAGATTTACTGTATCACCATTTTGGCAATTGAATTTCACCCCAGAAAAAAAATATCCTTTGCCGGACACTATTAAACTTGGCCAGCCACAGCTGAAACCACTGATTTACTGTATTGCTATATTGGCATTTGAATTTCACCGAAGAAAATTATCTATCCTTTGCCGGACACTATTAAACTTGTCCAGCCACTGCTGGGACACCAGATTTACGGTATTGCCATTTTGGAAATTGAATTTCACCCCAGAAAAAAATATCCTTTGCCGGACACTATTAAACTTGGCCAGCCACAGCTGAAACCACTGATATGCTGTATTGCTATTTTGGCAATTGAATTTCACCCCAGAATAAAATCTATCCTTTGCCGGACACTATAAAACTTCGCCAGCCACAGCTGAAACCACTGTTTTATGGTATTGCTATTTTGGCAATTGAATTTCACCCCAGAAAATTATCTATCCTTTCCCGGACACTACTAAACTTGTCCAGCCACTGCTGGGACACCAGATTTACGGTATTGCTATTTTGGCAATTGAATTTCACCCCAGAACAAAATATATCCTTTGCCGGACACTATTAAACTTGGCCAGCCACAGCTGAAACCATTGATTTACAGTATTGCTATTTTGGCAATTGAATTTCACCCCTGAACAAAATATATCCTTTGCCAGACATTATTAAACTTGGCCAGCCACTGCAGGGACACCAGATTTAGGGGTCTAGGGGATTGGTATTTTGGCAATTGAATCTTACCCCCAGAAAATGATCTATCCTTTACCAGACACTATTAAACTTGGCCAGCCACTGCTGGGACATCAGATGTAGGGGATTGCTATTTTGGCAATTGAATTTCACCACAGAAAAAAATCTATCCTTTGCCAGACATTAGACAGTATTACACTTGGCTAGCCAGAGCTGGAACACCAGATTTAGGGGATTGCTATTTTGACAATTGAATTTAACCCCTCAATAAAATATAGAAATTGCTATCCTGAGTTTCTAGGGGTGACAATAAGCATAGCCAAGCCCCTGATGTAGTATATAGCAAAACAAACTCTACTATTGATGGATTAATGGACTTGTTGGCAGCTTGTGCTGGTGCACCACAAGACACAAAATGGCCGCTGATCACCCCATAAAAAAGGGACAGAAAAAGCTCTGTGCAGCCTAAAAATCAGTGAGCTATTAACTAGCAGAAGTTGAATGATTCACAGCTGTAGATCGATCACTTCATTCGGTGCTTTTGCTGAGTTTTCCCTGCCTAATCTCACCCTCAAAGCAGCTGCATCCTATACCTACACTAATCAGAGCAGAGTAACGTGTGGTGCTACGTGACTCAAGCTTAAATAGAGGCTGGGTCACATGCTGCACTTGGCCAATCACCGCCATGCCATTAGTAGGCATGGCTGTGATGGCTTCTTAGGGCAAGAAGTAAAACGCTAGCTGATTGGCTGCTGTACAGCCCTTCAGAAAGCGGGAAGAAATCGCCAAACAATGGACCCGAACCCGAACTTTTTTGAAAATGTTCAGGTCCGGGTCCTGAACACCCCAAAATTCGGTACGAACCCGAACTATACAGTTCGGGTTCGCTCAACTCTATAGCATACTTTATATTTCTAGTAAGTGCAATACACTTGCGGTGGTGTGCCGCCTGTCCATTTAACAATTGTTAAATCTGCACCATAATGGGACTTTTAGATAACAGTGTTTCTTTAAAGCGTTTTCCAAGCTTTTATGGAGTGCTGCCTATGAATAATATTTGAATGGCTGCAATGATACACAGAGATTGTTGGTTATGAGATGGGTGTGATGACCAGGATCTCCATGTAGACCCAACCTTATGGAAAATTATTTATATTTTTGTGAATTATTTGGGATTTTTTTTCTTGCACAGTCTATTATATATCAATCTCTATGATACCATGCACTACCTTCCCAGAATTTGATATGATCCCCCTGCTGAAAGATATCCGCAGTAGTACAACCAGTTCCTATTCCAAATTACCTTACTGATGTTTTTTTCTCTGCTGCACCCTGAATCTGGTGTCCCAGCTGTTGCAGGCCAAGTTTCATAGTGTCCGCAAAAACATATATTTTGTTCAGGGGTGAAATTCAATTGCCAAAATAGCAATACCATAAATCAGTGGTTTCAGCTGTGGCTGGCCAAGATTCATAGTGTCCGCAAAAACATATATTTTGTTGTGGGGTGAAATTCAATTGCCAAAATAGCAATACCCTGAATCTGGTGTTCGAGCTGTTGCAGGCCAATTGTAAATCTGACCATAAAAGGATACCTTTCATCCAGGGCCTAAATACTAGCCCTAAAAGAGAGATTCCCCTAAATCAGTGGTTACTGCTGTGCCTGGATTAGTGTAATACACTAAATAGGCAGATATTGTTATGTGCCTGTAAAAAAAGGCCTGACTTTGAAATCAATATATTGGGCCAAATATTTTTTTTCTTATTGTGGTGCTTGGTGAACGATAACAATGAGGAAAACATCTAGTAAGGGACGCGGACGCGGTCGTGGTGGTGTTAGTGTACCCTCTTGTGCTAGGAGAGGACGTGGCCATTCTGCCACAGCCACATGTCCTAGTGAACCAACTACCTCAGGTTCCAGTACCCGCCAGAATTTACAGCGATATTTGGTGGGGCCCAATGCCGTTCTAAGGATGGTAAGGCCTGAGCAGGTACAGGCGCTAGTCAATTGGGTGGCCGAGAGTGGATCCAGCATGTTCACAACATTATCTCCCACCCAGCCTTCTGCAGAAAGCGCACCTGAAAACCAAGCCCATCAGTCTGTCACATAACCCCCATGCATATCTGAGCCTCAAGTTATGCAGCAGTCTCTTATGCTGTTTGAAGACTCTGCTGTCAGGGTTTCCCAAGGGAAACCACCTAGCCCTTCCCCAGTGGTGGAAGACTTAGAATGCACTGATGCACAACCACTGATGTTTCCTGATTATGAGGACATGGGAATACCACCTCATCGGAGTCCGCACGTCTCTGATGATGGCGAAACACAGGTGCCAACTGCTGCGTCTTTCTGCAGTGTGCAGACCGAACAGGAGGTCAGGGAGGAAGACTGCATGGAAGACGATGCAGGGGACGATGAGGTCCTAGACCCTACATGGAATGAAGGTCGTGCCACTGAATTTCATAGTTCAGAGGAAGAGGCAGTGGTGAGACCGAGCCAACAGCGTAGCAAAAGAGAGAGCAGGGGGCAAAAGCAGAACAGCCACCTCCAGGAGAGTTCGCCTGCTACTGGCCACCGCCACCAGGGACCGAGCACCCCAAAGGCAGCTTCAAGGAGTTCCCTGGCATGGCACTTCTTTAAACAATGTGCTGACGACAAGACCGAGTGGTTTGCACGCTGTGCCATCAGAGCCTGAAGCGAGGCATTAACATTCTGAACCTTAGCACAACCTGCATGACTAGGCATCTACATGCAAAGCATGAACTGCAGTGGAGTAAACACCTTAAAAGCAAGGAACTCACTCTGGCTCCCCCTGCTCCCTCTTCTGCTGCTGCCTCGGCCTCTTACTCCACCTCGGGAGGAATGTTGGCACCTGCCGCCCACCAAACAGAGGATGTGCCACCGACAACACCACCTGCGTCACCAAGCATCTCCACCATGTCACACGGCAACGTTCAGCTCTCCATCTCACAAACCTTGGAGAGAAAGCGTAAATTCCCAACTAGCCACCCTCGAGCCCTGGGCCTGAATGCCAGCATTTCTAAACTACTGGCCTTTGAAATGCTGTCATTCAGGCTGGTGGACACAGACAGCTTCAAACAGCTGATGTCCATGGCTGTCCCACAGTATATTGTTCCCAGCCGCCACTACTTCTCCAAGACAGCCGTGCCATCCCTGCACAACCAAGTATCCGATAAAATCAAGTGTGCACTGCGCAACGCCATCTGTGGCAAGGTCCACCTAACCACAGATACGTGGACCAGTAAGCACGGCCAGGGACGCTATATCCCTCTAACTGCACATTGGGTAAATGTAGTGGCGGCCGGGCCGCAGGCGGAGAGTTCCTTGGCGCATGTCCTTCCGCTGCCATGGATCGCAGGGCATCATTCTTTGCCTCCTGTAGCCTCCTCCTCCTACTCGGCTTCCTCCTCCTCTGCTTACACCAGCTCATCCAGTCAGCCACACACCTTCACCACCAACTTCAGCACAGCCCGGGGTAAACGTCAGCAGGCCATTCTGAAACTCATATGTTTGGGGGACAGGCCCCACACCGCGCAGGAGTTGTGGCGGGGTATTGAACAACAGACCGACGAGTGGTTTCTGCCGGTGGGCCTCAAGCCCGGCCTGGTGGTGTGCGATAATGGGCGAAATCTCGTCACAGCTCTGGGACTAACCGGTTTGACGCACATCCCTTGCCTGGCGCATGTGCTGAATTTAGTGGTGCAGAAGTTCATTCACAACTACCCCGACATGTCAGAGCTGCTGCATAAAGTGAGGGCCGTCTGTGCGCACTTCTGTCGTTCACATCCTGCCGCTGCTCGCCTGTCTGCACTACAGCGTAACTTCGGCCTTCCCGCTCACCGCCTCATATGCGACGTGCCGACCAGGTGGAACTCCACCTTGCACATGCTGGAGAGACTGTGTGAGCAGCAGCAGGCCATAGTGGAGTTTCAGCTGCAGCACGCACACGTCAGTCGTACTGCGGAACAGCACCACTTCACCACCAATGATTGGGCCTCCATGTGAGATCTGTGTGCACTGTTGCGCTGTTTCGAGTACTCCACTAACATGGCCAGTGGCGATGACACCGTTCTCAGCGTTACAATACCACTTCTATGTCTCCTTGAGAAAACGCTTAGGGCAATGATGGAAGAGGAGGTGGCCCAGGAGGAGGAGGAGGATGAGGAGTCATTTTTAGCACTTTCAGGCCAGTCTGTTAGAAGTGGCTCAGAGGGAGTTTTTTTGCAACAGCTGAGGCCAGGTACAAATGTGGCCAGCCAGGGCCCACTACTGGAGGACGAGGAGGATGAGGAGGAGGTGGAGGAGGATGAGGATGAAGCAGGTTCACAGCGGGGTGGCACCCGACACAGCTCAGGCCCATCACTGGTGTGTGGCTGGGGGGATACGGAGGACGATGACGATACACCTCCCACAGAGGACAGCTTGTCATTACCTCTGGGGAGCCTGGCACACATGAGCGACTACATGCTGCAGTGCCTGCGCAACGACAGCAAATTGCCCACATTTTAACGTGTGTGGACTACTGGGTTGGCACCCTGCTGGATCCCCGGTACAAAGACAATGTGCCCACCTTACTTCCTGCACTGGAGCGTGATAGGAAGATGCGCGAGTACAAGCGCACACTGGTAGAGGCGCTCCTGAGAGCATTCCCAAATGTCACAGGGGAACAGGTGGAAGCCCAAGGCGAAGGCAGAGGAGGAGCAAGAGGTCGCCAACGCCAACGGCCAGCTCCTCTGAGGGCAGGATTAGCATGGCAGAAATGTGGAAAAGTTTTGTCTCCACGCCACAGCTAACTGCACCACCACCTGATACGGAACGTGTTAGCAGGAGGCAGCATTTCACTAACATGGTTAAACAGTATGACTGCACACCCCTCCACGTACTGACTGATGGTTCGGCCCCATTCAACTACTGGGTCTCCAAATTGTCCACGTGGTCAGAGTTAGCATTTTATGTCTTGGAGGTGCTGGCCTGCCCGGCGGCCAGTGTTTTGTCTGAACGTGTATTCAGTACGGCAGGGGGCGTCATTACTGACAAACGCAGCTGCCTGTCCACAGCCAACGTGGACAAGCTGACGTTCATAAAAATGAACCAGGCATGGATCCCACAGGACCTGTGCCTCCCTTGTGCAGAATAGAGATTTATAACTGCCTCCCCCTCAACCATGTATTCCTTTACTCCGGGGCACTTCTTTATTGAATCCTCATTTTTTTAACTTTACAATGATCTTGCGGTGCAACACAAAGTTGAATGTACCTCTGTTCTGTCTGGGTCGTGGGGCCGAAATAACTGAAAGTGGCCTTCTCCGGTGGTGGGTGATATGACGCATGATTCCTTGCTGTGGGACCTCTCTCCTCCATCCGGGTGCAGTGCCAAAATAACTGAAAGTGACCTTCTACAGTGGTGGGTGATATGACGCATGATTACTTGCTGTGGGACCTCTCTACTCTGTCTGGGTGCTGGGGCTGAAATAACTGAAAGTGGCCTTCTCCGGTGGTGGGTGATATGACGCATGATTCCTTGCTGTGGGACCTCTCTCCTCTGTCTGGGTGCTGGGGCATAAATAACTGAAATTGGCCTTCTCCAGTGGTGGGTGATATGATGCATGATTCCTTGTTGTGGGACCTGTCTCCTCGGTCTGGGTGCTGGGCCGAAATAACTGAAAGTGGCCTTATCCAGTGGTGGGTGATATGACGCATGATTCCTTGCTGTGGGACCTCTCTCCTCCATCCGGGTGCAGTGCCAAAATAACTGAAAGTGGCCTTCTCCAGAGGTGGGTGATATGACGCATGATTCCTTCCTGTGGGACCTCTCTACTCTGTCTGGGTGCTGGGGCTGAAACAACTGAAAGTGGCCTTCTCCGGTGGTGGGTGATATGACGCATGATTCCTTGCTGTGGGACCTCTCTCCTCTGTCTGGGTGGTGGGGCATAAATAACTGAAATTGGCATTCTCCAGTGGTGGGTGATATGATGCATGATTCCTTGCTGTGGGACCTGTCTCCTCGGTCTGGGTGCTGGGCCGAAATAACTGAAAGTGGCCTTATCCAGTGGTGGGTGATATGACGCATGATTCCTTGCTGTGGGACCTCTCTCCTCTGTCTAGGTGCTGGGGCCGAAATAACTGAAAGTGGCCTTCTCCAGTGGTGGGTGATATGACGCATGATTCCTTGCTGTGGGACCTGTATCCTCGGTCTCAGCCGAAATAACTGAAAGTGGCCTTCTCCAGTGGTGGGTGAAATGATGCATGATTCCTTGCTGTGGGACCTCTCTCCTCTGTCTGGGTGGTGGGGCATAAATAACTGAAAGTGGCCTTCTCCAGTGGTGGGTGATATGACCCATGATTCCTTGCTGTGGGACCTCTCTCTCTACAATTGACTGTTAGTCTTAGTTTAGTTTAGGACCCTTTGTTAGGTAGTTAGCGTTAGCGCCCAGCCCACCGCACCGCAGTCACTGATTCGCTGATTAGCGTAGCGCTAATCAGCGTTTGTACTTTTATAGTATCTGTAAGTGATCAGAACTGATCACGGTCAGATCTATAATAGTATTACTGTCACTTTAGTTCGCCCTCCACCCCAAACGCAGTGTTTGCCCGATCAGACCTGATCGGTCGCCCACACCTGCGTTCACCCACGCCCGCCCGCTGCAGTGACAAAAAAATTTTTTTTTTTTGTATCACTGCACAATCACTTCACAAGCGCTGCGGCGATAAAAAAAAATCAGTTTTGATCTTTTTTATTAATCACAGCGGCTTCTGTACTTCGCTACACTCCCATTTGTAAGACAGGCTTGCTTTTTTTCTTGGGTATTCTCAGTGAATACCCCCTAAATTTAGTTGCCTAAATGTCAATTAAGGGGTATTCCTCTGAAGAGGCCTACAGGATTCTGACCCAGTCGGATGAGGAATGGGAACCCTCATCTGACGAATCTAGCGGGTCAGAATGCAAACCTGTAGAGAGCAGTGGCAGTCTGACGCAAAGTTCGGACGAGGAGGTTGAGGTCCCTGATACCACCAGGCGTACCCGGCCCCATGTCGCTAGACCACAGGTAGCGCAGGATCAGTTTCAAGGGCAGCAGAGTGGGGCTGGCGCTGCCGGATTACGTGGTGAGGCATACACCAGCAGCGCAGCACGTCCTGGACCTTCTACCAGCACTGCCGTACAACATGGTGAAGTGGCGAGCACCAGAAGGGCAGTTGAAGCTGGTACGGTGGCACGTGCAGTAATTCCCCCGTCGCAGCCACCACGCAGACAGGCCCGTAGAGCCCTTAGAGTCCCTGAGGTGCTGGCAAATCCTGATTGGCAGCCCCCAACTTCAGCCGCACCAGTAGTTCCCCCTTTCACCGCCCAGTCAGGAGTTCGGGTGGAGACAGCTCAGATCGGATCGGCGCTGGGGTTTTTTGAGCTGTTCTTCACTGCGGAGCTCTATGACTTAGTCATGGCAGAAACAAATCGGTATGCCACTCCATTTATAAACGCCAACCCGGGAAGCTTCTATGCCCAGCCTTTCCGGTGGAAACCAGTCCAAGTTTCCGAATTTAGAACTTTTCTGGGCCTTCTCCTCAACATGGGCATTACAAAAAAGCATGAATTGCGGTCATATTGGTCCA
Organism: Bufotes viridis; assembly: GCA_033119425.1. Classification (NCBI taxonomy): domain Eukaryota; kingdom Metazoa; phylum Chordata; class Amphibia; order Anura; family Bufonidae; genus Bufotes; species Bufotes viridis. Next base: position 61,639,381 of record CM065594.1, on the reverse strand, counting down.
GGAACCCAATTCATCACATGCCCATGTACTCTGCTGCCATGTCCAGGACACGTTTTGAGACCATCCTGCGTTTCCTGCACTTTAGCGACAACACCACCTCCCGTCCCAGAGGCCACCCAGCTTTTGACTGGCTCCACAAAATTCGGCCCCTCATAGACCATTTCAACCAGAAATTTGCAGATTTGTATACCCCCGCACAAAACATCTGCGTAGACGAGTCCCTAATACATTTTACTGGGCGCCTTGGCTTCAAACAGTACATCCCAAGCAAGTGCGCCCGGTATGGGGTCAAATTGTATATGCTCTGTGAAAGGGCCACAGGCTATACGCACAAATTTCGGATCTATGAGGGAAAAGATCAGACCCTGGAGCCGGTCGGTTGCCCTGACTACCTGGGGAGCAGTGGGAAGATAGTCTGGGACTTGGTGTCACCCTTATTCGGCAAGGGGTACCATCTTTATGTGGACAACTTTTACACAAGTGTGGCCCTCTTCAAGCATTTGTTCCTAGAACAGATTGGCTGCTGTGGCACCGCGCGACCTAGTCGCCGGGGCTTCCCCCAACGGCTCCTTACCACCCGACTTGCAAGGGGGCAGAGAGCTGCATTGTGTAACGAAGAACTGCTCGCGGTGAAATGGAGAGACAAGCGTGACGTTTACATGCTCTCCTCCATTCACGCAGACACGACAATACAAATTGAACGGGCAACCAGTGTCGTTGAAAAGCCCCTCTCAGTCCACGACTATAACCTCCACATGGGAGGGTGGACTTCAATGACCAGATGTTGGCCCCGTATTTGATTTCCCGACGCACCAGACGCTGGTATAAAAAGGTGTCTGTATATTTATTTCAATTGGCTGCCTATAATAGTTACGTTCTCTACAGTAAGGCTGGGAGAACAGGATCCTTCCTCAAATTTCAGGAAGAGATCATTTCGGAACTCCTGTATCCAGGAGGTTCTGTGGCCCCATCCACCAGTGTAGTGAGCCGTCTAAACGAGCGACACTTCCCCAGTGTCGTTACCGGTACCTCAACCCAACCGCCACCCCGAAAAAGATGTTGTGTCTGTAGCAGGAGTGGAATAAGGCGTGACACCCGTTATTTCTGTCCTTACTGTCCTGACCACCCTGCCCTATGCCTAGGGGAGTGTTTCCGGACGTACCACACTCAGATACACTTAGGGACCTAGGGACAGCACATCACAGGTAGTTTTTACAATCAGGCTCAAGGGTCTCTCAGGATACTAGGTTTTGAGAGACCCTAACACATACGGGGACGGTGCTGCTGTGCTACTGCAGAAGTGTGAAACGGTAGAAACCTCTCCTTTCACTTGGGATAACGTGTATAGTGTACTTCTCACCATCTCTGTGTGATTAACACTTTACACATTGTCCCATGGGAAAGGAGAGGTTTCTGCTAGGAAAATAATGAGTGATATGATTAAAAAAAGAAAAAAAAATTAAACAGGTAGCAAGAAAAAAAAATCTTGAGTTAGTTCAGGTTTTAAAAGTTCCTTTTTTTTTTCATGTTCAGGTTTTATTCATGTTTTATAAAGTTTGTAACGTTCAAGTTATGTGCCTGCTGCCTGTTTTTTCTTCTTTTTTTTTTTTTTTTCCCCCTAACCACCCTTTATTTTCCAGGTAGATCAATGGACCAACCGATGAAAAGGCCACAGCACTGATGTGAATTCTGAGAGAAGCATTGCGCTGCTGTCAGAACACACGTGAAGTTGGTGCATGCGGCACTGCAAGACGAGATTTCTCCTCTGCAGGACCTACGTTTGCCCAGGCATATGAGTTGAGGAGAGCTGTTGGAGTTCATATGCTTTGGCAAACACTTTGTATCAAAAAATCTGGCAAAGATGTCTTCCTCCACAACGATCGATTGGTCGATGTGAATGGAGAAATCACGTTTGCCAGGACATAGGAGCTGAAGTGGGTATGGATGTTTGGGCGGAGCCCCTATGTCCTGGCGAACGCCAGGCCCCTCTTTTTTTTTTGCATATTTTTTGGCAGAGATTTTTTCATCCACATCGATCGATGCGAATGAGGAAATCTGTGCCGTTCATTTTTTCTTTCAGCCCAGAAGCTGAACGGAAAAAAAAATCTCATTACCCGTATGCTCAATATAAGGAGAATAGCAGAAACTCCTAATGCTGGCCATACAGGTAATGATTGCGGAGACCCTCAAATGCCAGAGCAGTACAAAAACCTCACATGTGACCCCATTTTGGAAAGAAGACACCCCAAGGTATTCGCTGAGGGGCATATTGAGTCCATGAAAGATTGAATTTTTTGTCACAAGTTAGCGGAAAGGGAGACTTTGTGAGAAAAAACAAAAAAAATCAAATTCCGCTAACTTGTGCCAAAAAAAAAAAATCTTGTATGAACTCACCATGCCCCTCACAGAATACCTTGGGGTGTCTTCTTTCTAAAATGGGGTGACATTTGGGTTATTTTTACTGCCCTGGCATTTTAGGGGCCCTAAAGCGTGAGAAGAAAAATGCGTAAAAATGCCGTCCTAAAAGGTACTCATTGGAATTGGGGCCCCTTTGTGCATCTTGGCTGCAAAAAAGTGTCACACATGTGGTATCGCCGTACTCAGTAGAAGTAGGGCAATGTGTTTTGGGGTGTATTTTTACATATACCCATGCTGGGTGAGAGAAATATCTCTGTAAATTGACAACTTTGTATAAAAAAATTGAAAAAGTTGTTATTTACAGAGATATTTTTCACACCCAGTATGGGTATATGTAAAAACACACCCCAAAACACATTGCCCTACTTCTGCCGAGTACGGTGATACCACATGTGTGGCACTTTTTTGCAGCCAAGATGCGCAAAGGGGCCCTAAATCCAATGAGTACCTTTAGGATTTCACAGGACATTTCTACTCATTTGGATTCCAAACCGCTTCTCACGCTTTAGGGGCCCCTAAAATGCCAGGGCATTAAAAATACCCCACAAGTGACCCCATTTTAGAAAGTAGACACCCCAAGGTGTTCTGTGAGGGGTATAGTGAGTTCATGTAAAATTTTATTTTTTGTCACAAGTTAGTGGAATATGAGACTTTGTAAGAAACAAGAAAAAAAATTTTGGTAACTTGTGACAAAAAATAAAAACTTCCATGAATTCACTATGCCCATCAGCGAATACCTTAGGGTGTCTACTTTCCGGAATGGGGTCACTTGAGGGGTATTTTTATTGTCCCGGCATTTTAGGGGCCCCTAAAGCGTGAGAAGGAGTTTGGAATCCAAATGCGTAAAATTGCCCTGTGAAATCCTAAAGGTACTCATTGGTTTTAGGGCCCCTTTGCGAATCTTGGCTGCAAAAAAGTGTCACACATGTGGTATTGCCGTACTCAGGAGAAGTAGGGCAATGACTTTTGGGGTGTATTTTTAAATATACCCATACTTTGTGTGATAAATATCGCTGTAAACGACAACTTTTTAAAAATTTTTATACAAAGTTGTCAATTTACAGTGATATTTCTCTCACCCAACATGGGTATATGTAAAAATACACCCCAAACACATTGCCCTACTTCTCCTGAGTATGGCGATACCACATGTGTGACACTTTTTTGCAGCTAAGATGCGCAAAGGGGCCCTAATTCCAATGAGTACCTTTAGGATTTCACAGGGCATTTTTACGCATTTGGATTCTCACGCTTTAGGGGCCCCTAAAATGCCAGGGCAGTAAAAATACCCCACAACTGACCCCATTTCGGAAAGTAGACACCCTAAGGTATTCGCTGATGGGCATAGTGAGTTCATGGAAGTTTTTATTTTTTGTCACAAGTTTGCGGAAAATGACATTTTTTGAAAAAAAAAAAAACATTTCCGCTAACTTGTGACAAAAAATAAAAACTTCCATGAACTTACCATGCCCCCCAGTGAATACCTTAGGGTATCTACTTTCCGAAATGGGGTCATTTATGGGGTGTTTCTACTGTCTGGGCATTGTAGTATGTCAGGAAACAGGACAGGTGTTCAGAAAGTCAAAGTGCGGAAATTCACTTTTTTGCACCATAGTTTGTAAAAGCTATAACTTTTACCCAAACCAATAAATATACACTTATTGCATTTTTTTTTATCAAAGACATGTAGAACAATAAATTTAGAGAAAAATTTGTAGAGAAATGTAGTTTTATTTGACAAATTTTCAAACAGAAAGTGAAAAATGTCAATTTTTTGCAAAAATTTCGTCAAAAAAAGCAAAATATCAAAAAAAGTAAAAATGTCAGCAACAATGAAATAGCACCAAATGAAAGCTCTATTAGTGAGAAGAAAAGGAGGTAAAAATCATTTGGGTGGTAAGTTGTATGGACGAGCAATAAACGGTGAAAATAGTGTAGTGCAGAATTGTAAAAAGTGGCCTGGTCATTAAGGGTGTTTAAGCTAGGGGGGCTGAAGTGGTTAATGACACCCCGCCAGCACCCTCACCCTAATGCGCAGCCTACTATTACAAGGAGGGAAACATTTTTGAAGATGGTGAAGGAGTACATAGCAGACCGTGTCTGAGTCCTCAATGATCCCTCTGTGCCTTATAACAATTGGGTGTCCAAGCTGAACACGTGGCACGAACTGGCACTCTACGCCTTGCCTCCAGGGTTTTGTCAGACCGGGTATTTAGTGCTGCTGGGGGCATAATAACTGTTAAGCACATCTGCCTGTCAGCTGAAAATGTTGACAGTCGGATGTTATAAAAATGAACAAGGCCTGGATTGACCCTGACTTCTTTACTCCACCAGCGTAAAGCGGCTGAACATAAAGGCACTTTAAATGTGGCTTTTATGGTGTGTTGAATACACTGTATTCCCATGCACCCCTTCCTCCACAAAAAAGGGTATATGGTTCAATCTTCCTTTTCTTGTCCTCCTCCTCCATCATATCAACATGCTTATTAGGCTGCCATGGCTCCTAATGTTTTAGAGGGTCAGCTCAGCAGCAGGCCATCAACCATAATTTTTCAATGGTCAGCTCAGCAGCAGGCCCTCGTCCATAATTTTTCCCATGGTCAGATCAGCAGCAGGTACTCGCCCCTAATGTTTTAGAGAGTCAACTCGGCAGCAGACCCTCAACCATGATTTTTTCGATGGTCAGCTCAGCAGCAGGCCCTTGCCCATAATTTTTTCTATGGTCAGATCAGATCAACAGTTAATTACAGTTCTGAGAGAGACAGCAGTGTTATTGCTGCGCTGTCTGCTTTCCTGTGTCACATTACATTAGATAGTTAGTATATATATATATATATATATATATATATATATTTATATTACAGATAGTTAGTGGGAGAGAGTAAGTGTAGGTTAGATTGTGATATAGAGTAGCTGTGACGGGTGTTAGATAGTCAGGTTCTGCTGTCCATACATACATGCTACATACTTGGTGCTGTGATGTCACAAGTTCACAACAATACTTAGTGCACCAATCACTAATATGTAGTCAGACCTGCTAAAATGTGAAGTTACACGTATTGTGCAAAAATATGCGCATCATTAATTGCCGATTTGTGCAATCGCGAATATATCAGGGCACTCTATCTGCATATAAAGCTATTGTAATGTTCTGCCATGCCAACCATTTTATTCAGTCTCAGGAAACTTCTAGCAGCTTGAAAAATGTAGCTATAGTGACCCACGCCTGTATTGCGCACACATAACGTGCATATTACATTGCCGATTTTCGTGAATTTGCGAATATATGACGAATGTTCTACCAAATATTTGTGAAATATCGCAAATTCGAATATTGCCCCTGCCGCTCATCACTAATGGTCAGCTCAGCAGCAGGTCCTTGCCCATATTGTTTTTGAGGGTCAGCTCAGCAACAGACATTCACCCCTTTATATTTTAGATTGTCAGATCAGCACCAGGCCCTCGCCCCTAATGTTTTAGAGGGTCACCAGCAGTCCCTTGCTCCTAATGTTTTTAAGGGTCACCAGCAGGCCATCAGTCATAATTTTTCAAGTGTGTGTATGATGCCCTCCTTTATATGTAATAAAGGGTGTATTGGAGTGCAGGTTCCTTGCAATTTTTGGTAGCACTTTCGCTTAGTGCATAGGCTTTATGAGTGTAAGAGTCCCACTACATGAACAATTGTGGTGTTTCCATCAATTTCTGACCTTTTCATGTGAACCAGACACCCTCCCCTCTTCAGAGCAAGGGGTGCCTCCTGGTTTAATGCTCGGGTTCTCTCACTGACTTCCATTGTGCTTGGGTTCTCGGTGGAGCACCCAAGCATCCCAAGGTGTTCTACTTGAACACCCGAGCACTTTGGTGTTAGTTCAACTCTACTTGGGACAACCTAAGATTTTGTAATGGATATCATGTAGAGTGATCTCCTGCCAGGGTTCCCTCTTTGAACCAGAGAGGGGAGTAAAATTCTATTCAGTTCATTCCTCTATTACATGGTCAGCCATTTACAGAAATGGCCAGCACATAATCCATATTGGATGAAGACAACTTCTTCACTTAACATGGCTAAACTGTTGATCCATTGATTGGCATGAGTCAATTGCAGCGGAGTACCAATTTCATTGTTCTACATTGTAGAGGTATATGAAAGATTTTTAACGGAATGACAGATCATGCAACACATGAATAGTCTGGGTCTGTAAAGAGGGAACCTCTTTAACTTGGCAGCTTCTTGGCTGGCTTATAGAGAGGGTCTTAAAGGTTATGGACACCTTTTGGGGTATTCTATTATTACAATATATTTATTTTGGACTAAAATCTTTTTTTTTCAATTGGTCTTTCTTAAAAATTTTCAACAGTTTTCCCTCTCCAGCCTTCAGTTTCAATGCATCTGGAGACTGTTTCTTCTCTTTCTCAGTGAATCCGTCAGAGAGCTAATCTGATGGCTCAATCTGTAACCATTATTTCTAGTCAATGGTAGCTAGTCTCATCAGTTTTTTTTAATGGGTGTATGTGAGCTGTTAGGGAAATATAGATAATTGATACAGATTGAAGCATCACAGTAGCTCTTTAGCAGATTCACTGAGAAGGAACAGTCTGTAGACACAATAAAACTGAAATCAATAGAGGAAAATTTTTTGAAAATGTATAATAAAGACCAGTGAAAAAAAAATATTTCAGCTCAAAATACTTAGAACACAACAATAAAAAATGTGCTGTCAAAAGTGTCCAAAAATGTAAGTATCAGATACACCTCTATGATGTCCATATAACCTAATATGGATTATAGTCAGAGATCATAATGAGGCGACCACTTTAAATTACTTCCACTATAACTGCAAAATAAATTTAAAGTTACAGAGCACCAATATGTTCTAACCTGAACTGCAGATTATATAACTGCCATAGAAAAAAAGAGCAACAACAAGAAAAAAATCTCCATGCTAAACTACTGCACACCACTCTGTTCATTAAATCTATTCAGCTATTCTGTCACATACAAAAAGTATTCAATTAAAGCTTGTGATAATTCTTTATCCAAGAAGTATATTTTTGACAGGTTTAATTTGTAACATTTATGAACAGCCTCATTTAAAATAATAGTATGAATGAAAAATAATTATCTAATGTACAACTCATTCTTCTGGACTTATCATAATGTATATCTAAACTAATTCATGTCTGAACCTGGGGTGTGTATTTATAGATAATCAAAATAAAATGGCAGATATAAATGGCAGAGGGTCCAAAACATGCCACCACTACTAAAGGTCAATGTACAGCCAAGATTATTAATTTCATGTCAGCCCAATGCTTATTATATGTTATTTATATTGCCCTTATGTTGTGTTTACCATTTTTATTGTGCTGTCTGCCTTTTTGTATTTATAGACGTTAATGTTCATAATGCTTTGTTTTGCTTTTAGCTTGCTCCAGGCGCTATTCCAGTATGTATGCCAGTGTGATTTTTTTTTTTTTTTTTACTCTTGCATGGCTTGCAGTGTGATGCTTTCTCACTTAAAACAATGTATTTATCCATCCATGACCATATGCATGTATTTCAGTATGTTTGCACCATGTTTTAACTATTTTGATGACTTACATTTTAATTTATTGTCCATTCAATGAATCCATTAGGTGTGCTTTCTGCTTTTACTGATAGGGAATCAAAAGACATTCGTAGACTATAATGTAACACATAAAACATGTAGACTTCAGCCTTAATTTTTGCACATATTTTATAGCTTAATTTGAAGAATACAATAGGATTTATATATACTATTTAATCTCTACCTAGTGTGAGGATATCAGGAGGGAAAATGAAAATGTTGAGTCTATATGGAAAGAATTACTTGGAGAGAAAAATGTCCATAAAATACTGAAGTTTATTATACATCTTTAAGGGCTCTGAGTTTCACATTGATTTTCAGAAAAAAAGAATAGCAAGACCATCATAATTTTGCTAGAAAATCTGTAAAAATGGGCAGAAAAATGTATTGGAGTAAAGAAATAATCTACTAAAGTTAATAAATAGAGCAACTTTTAAGAGGACCAGAAGCTTATGGGTGTGGTCTATGATCCCATCCTACTGAGGCTATAATGTCAAATGACTCACACTAAGGGCTCTTGCAGATGACCGTATGTATTTTGTGGTCTGAGGAATGAACATGCCCACATACATAAACGGAATGCATACGGAGTAACTTATGTTTTTTTGTTTGGAACCATTGAAATGAATGGTTCTGCATATCGTCCTCAACAAAATGGAACGGACACGGAAAGAAAATACATTCACGTGCATGAGCCCTAACACAGGAAGGTTAACCTGTGGCACCATCATTCATCTGATCTCCCATTCAGGTAAACAGATGGGGCAGCTTGTAAGAGGGTCAGAAACATACAGGTGTCACCATTACCATTAACTTAACAATGGAGTCACACTGACACCCCAAGGTTTCTCTTCAACAGTGGTTTGCACACATTGAGGCAACAGGCATATTTATAAGTCTCTCAAGAAAGTAACAAATGTAATAGTTGCACACAATATTGTGTCACAGAGATTGCCGTTTACACACACAGAACTGTAAGACACAGTTCATCATATCTAGAGTTGAGCGAACCCGAACTGTATAGTTCGGGTTCGTACCGAATTTTGGGGTGTTCGGGACATGGACATGGACCCGGACCCGAACATCTTCAAAAAAGTTTAGGTTCGGGTCCGTTGTTCGGCGATTTTTTCCCGCTTTCTGAAGGGCTGCACAGCAGCCAATCAGCTAGCGTTTTACTTCTTGCCCTAAGAAGCCATCACAGCCATGCCTACTAATGGCATTGCTGTGATTGGACAAGTGCAGCATGTGACCCAGCCTCTATTTAAGCTGCAGCCACAGATACGTTGACCAGTAAGCACGACCAGGGACGCTATATCTCCCTAACTGCACACTGGGTAAATGTAGTGGCAGCTGGGCCCCAGGCGGAGAACTGTTTGGCGCATGTCCTTCTGCCGCCAAGGATCGCAGGGCATCATTCTTTGTCTCCTGTTGCCTCCTCCTCCTACTCGGCTTCCTCCTCCTATTCTTCCACCTGCTCATCCAGTCAGCCATAGACCTTCACCACCATCTTCAGCACAGCCCGGGGTAAACGTCAGCAGGCCGTTCTGAAACTCATGTGTTTGGGGGACAGGCCCCACACAGCGCAGGATTTGTGGCGGGGTATTGAACAACAGACTGATGAGTGTTTGTTGCCGGTGAGCCTCAAGCCCGGCCTGGTGTTGTGTGATAATGGGCAAAATCTCGTTGCAGTACTGGGACTAGCCGGTTTGACGCACATCCATTGCCTGGCGCATGTGCTGAATTTGGTGGTGCTGAAATTGATTCACAACTACCCCGACATGTCAAAGCTGCTGCATAAAGTGCGGGCCGTCTGTGCGCGCTTCTGGCGTTCTCATCCTGCCACTGCTCGCCTGTCTGCGCTACAGTGGAACTTAGGCCTTCCCACTCACCGCCTCATATGCGACGTGCCCACCAGGTGGAACTCCACCTTGCACATGCTGGAGAGACTGTGCGAGCAGTAGCAGGCCATAGTGGAGTTTCAGCTGCAACACGCATGGGTGAGTCGCACTGTGAAACAGCACCAATGACTGGGCCTCCATGCAAGACCTGTGTGCCCTGTTGCGCAGTTTCGAGTACTCCACCAACATGGCCAGTGGCGATGATACCGTTATCAGCGTTACAATAACACTTCTATGTCTCCTTGAGAAAACATTTAGGGCGATGATGGAAGAGGATGTGGCCCAGGAGGAGGGGGAGGAGGAAGAGGGGTCATTTCTACCACTTTCAGGCCAGTCTTTTAAAAGTGGCTCAGAGGGAGGTCTTTTGCAACAGCAAAGACCAGGTACAAATTTGGCCAGCCAGGGCCCACTACTGGAGGATGAGGAGGACGAGGATGAGTAGGAGGTGGAGTAGGATGAGGATGAAGCATGTTCACAGCGGGGTGGCACCCAACGCAGCGTCTGCCCAACACTGGTGCGTGCCTGGAGGGAAACGGAGGACAATGACGACACGCCTCCCACAGAGGACAGCTTGTCTTTACCTCTGGACAGCCTGGCACACATGAGCGACTACATGCTGCAGTGTGTGTACAATGACAGCAGAGTTGCCCACATTTTAACTTGTGCTGACTACTGGGTGGCCACCCTGCTGGATCCCCGGTACAAAGAAAACGTGCCAACCTTAATTCCCGCACTAAAGCGTGATAGGAAAATGCGCGAGTACGAGCACACGCTGGCCCAACTGACACAGGGGGACAAGTGGAAGCACAAGGCGAAGGCAGAGGAGGAGCAAGAGGTCGCCAAAACAGCTGTGTCACGGCCAGCTCCTCTGAAGGCAGGGTTAGCATTGCCGAGATGTGGAAATATTTTGTCACAGCGCCACAGCTAACTGCACCACTAGCTGATTGAAGCATTTCAACAACATGGTGGAACATTACATGTGCACACGCCTCCACGTACTGACTGATGGTTCGGCCCTATTTAACTTCTGGGTCTCCAAATTGTCCACATGGCCAGAGCTACTCTTTTATGCCTTGGAGGTGCTGTCCTGCGGCCAGTGTATTGTCTGGACGTGTATTTACACGGCAGGGGGCGTCATTGCAGACAAACACAGCCGCCTGTCCACAGCCAACATGGACAAGCTGACGTTTATAAAAATTAACCAGGCATGGATCCCACATTACTTGTCCACCCTTGTGCAGAATAGACATTTATAACTGCCTCGCCCTCAACCATACATTCTTGTACTCCAGGGCACTTCTTTATTGAATCCTCTTTTTTTTATTGTACCATTATTTTTGGGGGCAACACCAAGTTGAATGAACCTCTCCTCTGTCTGGGTGCCAGGGTCCTACATTTCAGCTAATCGCCTGCTGCTTTGGTGCGTGACATTAACTTATTTTTGCTGTCAAATTACCTGTCTGGGTGTCAGGGGCCAAAATAACTGAAAGTGGCTTGTTTCATTGGTGGGTAACATGATGCCTGTTTTGCTGCTATGGGACCTCTCTCCTCTGTCTGGGTGCCGGGGCCTAAATAACTGAAAGTGGCCTGTTCCATTGGTGTGTAACATGATGCCTGTTTTGCTGCTATGGGACCTCTCTCCTCTGTCTGGGTGCTGGGGCTTAAATTACTGAAAGTGGCCTGTTCCAATGGTAGGTAAGAAGATGCTTCTTTTGCTGCTATGGGACCTTTCTCCTCTGTCTGGGTGCAAGGGGCCTACATTTCATTGATTTGGTGGGTGACATTATCCTCTTTTTAATGTTGAATTACCTCTACTCTGTCTGGGTGTCAGGGGCCTATATTTCATTTAATTGATTGCTTGCTGTCTTGGTGGGAGACATTTAACTCTTTTTTTCTGTCAAATGACTGCCCCATTGTGTGGGTGTCAGTGGCCTATATGTTGTTTAATCATTTGTTGTCTTGGTGGGTGACATTTTCCTCTTTATACTGTCAAATGACCTCTAGAATGTCTGGTTGTCAGGGGCCTATATTTCATTTCATCGCTTGCTGCATTGGTGGGAGATATTAAACTCGTTATACTGTCAAATGACCTCTACATTGTCTGGTTGTCAGGGGCCTATATTTTGCTTCATGGCCTGCTGTATTGGTGGGAGACATTAACCTCTTTTTACTGTCTTTTGAATGCCCCATTGTCTGGTTGTCAGGAGCCTATATTTCATTTCATCGCTTGCTGCATTATTGGGAGATAGTAAACTCTTTATACTGTCAAATGACCTCTACATTGTCTGGTTGTCAGGGGCCTATATCTCATTTAATCGCTTGCTCCATTGGTCGGAGACATTAAACTCTTTTTACTATGAAATGACCGCCCCATTGTGTGGATGTCAGGGTCCTATATTTCGTTTTATTGCTTGCTGTTTTGGTGGGAGACATTAAACTCTTTTTGCTGTCAAATGACCTCTCCTCTGTCTGGGTGTCAGAGGCCTACATAAATGATAATGGCCTGTTCCATTGCAGGTTGACCTAAGGCCTGACACCTTGTTCGCTCAACTCTATTCATATCTCCATTGCTAGTTCTCACTGGATAGTATTTGGAATCTAATGGTGGTAGCAGGGTTGTCTTTGGATTCCACATTTGATTGCCACTTAACAGGATACTCTTTGTATGCCACACACAGGGTACTTATGCCAGGTGTTTGCCCACAACAACAGGGCAGATACCCTCCATTGATATAATGTATACACTACAGTCTTCACAGGCTGGTTACCACTAGCCACTGGACAGTCTTTTTATTCATGGCCAGAGTGCATCTTGCCATGCAATCATTAGGGTATCTACTTACAGTCCACAGTATGTACTAGGCTGAGTGGTTGCTGGTCACACTGTGCAGGCAGGGTCTTAATCGACAGTCACGTCTTATTCCAGAGTATCAAGCTCAGGTCTGTCAAGTTGCAGTCCCATATTGGTAGTGGTCCATAACCTTTTGCATTTCACAGGGCAGGCTCCTTCAAGGAAATTAGCACTTACTCAATCAGTTTAGTCAACAGCCGCAGTCCAGAGCAGGTCCATGTTAAAGTCAAGGATTTTTTACTGTCTCTTTAGAGCTCAGGGTGTCTACCTCTCAGCAGACCCAGCTCTGGCAATGTATTCTCCTCGCTGCACACTAACTATTGGCAGATGGTTCTTGGCTCAGCAGAATTCTGCCATGCACACAAGTTGAGTGACAATTGATAGCAGTACAAAGATGGAGTTATTTAGTTTGGAGATTTAAGTGTAACCTATTTACAGTAAATATATCTGTAAGTCTATGGTCAGTATACAGATCTGTTTACTGATCTTTCATATCTAGGCCTATGACTATGACAATAGGGCATTCAATTATATTTGGAAGAAATAAGACTTTACAATTAACAAGTTTGCAATAAGACTATGAAACATAATACAATGCTAACATTTTCTGTGGTAGAATGCATGGTACATGTACTATTAATGTTGAGAAGGATTTTTTTTTCTTTTAGCTGGAAATTGCCTCATAGTGGTTCTTTTTACTTCTTCTGAATCAATACAGTATAGGCTGTATTTGATGGACATTTCTAAGCCACTCAAAGCATATACAGATGTGTCAAACCTTACCTTAGCTCAGACTTCGTTAAGGAGTCAGATCTATGACTACACATAGATACATATAAACATGTGGTTACACATAGACATTAGTGTTCAGCAAATCAAACTGAAACAAATTGACTTCAATCCTAATTTTAGGAAAAATACAATTGGCCAAGGATCTGAATTTCCTCGCAATTCATGGTAACACATTTTTTTCTTCCTGAAATGGCAGCTACACGTGTTACAATGTGAAAGTAAGAAGCCATGGAATGCAGTATGACCCATAATGCCATGCAGCCAGCCAATTAGCGGATAACCATCCCCTGTAATGTCACAGTCCTATAAAAGCCTCATCCCGAGTGTTCGTCACCATTCGACTGTCAACTAAGCATAGAGAGAGACATGGCAAGCGCTAGGAACAGTGTTTTAGCAAGCTGTTAATTGTAGAATATTTGATAGGGACAGTGCAGAGAGAGTTTTTAGACACTGTAGGAAGAACATAGGGAGACTGCAGGGACAGTGCAGGCTCAGTGTAATCACCCTGTGCACCTTGTTGACAGCTAAACAATTCATTCTTAATCTGTTGTGTTCTTCAGACTTATGATGCTTCAGACTTAGTCTCAACAGGCAATCTAATATCGGTGTGTTTACATAGTTTACCTACTGCACCTTTAATAATTAATCTGTTCAGATATAAATAGACTTACTGTGCATCAGACTCATTGTAAATAGGCAGTCTAATATATAGGTGCATTTATCTAGCATAGAAAAAAGGAATCAGTGGCTGATTGGAATGGAATAGGGGTGCACTACAATAGACTTGTACCAGGTCTAATGAATGCAAAATAAAAAATTTAACATAGTAGGCAAACCTGAATCTGGAACATAAGTTATTTACTAAACAATAAAATAACAGACTACACAAAAATCATAGCCTTTGCTATTATAAAATACATAGTATCATGTAAATAATAATAATATAGACACAAATCATGTGATCCTTTATAGTAACTCTGTTGTCATAGTAGATATACCAAGAGATTAATCCACTATTGGTAGTACATCAATAATTACTTGTTAGTGAGTCCAAATATATAACTCTGTTTCATATGTATCAGTTACTGGTAATTTAAAGCTAAAGCAGCTATACCACGTGAGACACGCTGATAATGAGCAGTTTATTATTATATTAAGCTGCCATGCTATGTGACTGTGTCGGTAAGAGAGACATTCCACTCTGGCCGTACAGATTACTTCATTCTACTCCGACCCCACGGATTACAACATGGTTATACCTTACCTGCATTGTGCATCTGTATCTGCCCTCAGTTCATTGTCTTAACAGCTTTGACTACATGGGAAGGTGGTAAGATGCTCTGCAGATCAACATATTTCAACTGATATTTGAGCACATTTTATTATTAACAATGTTAGACCCTCGCAACCCATCCAAAATGTGGGCCTTTTTTATACCTTCTGAGGAATGAAAAACTCAACTACTATCAAGATATCCTTTGTATTTGGTTGGTCGCTGCCCATGTGTGCCATCGCCAATTCTTCCAGGGCCACTATTGTGACTCTTTATGCTGTTGCCACCCTAACCGCTCCGTTCTAGGGCCACTATTGTTACTCTTCATTTTCTTACCACACTCACTAGTCTGTTACAGGGCCACTAGTGTCCGTTTGGCCGTGTTGACATCATTGTTTATGATCTATCCAATGGACAGAAAAATAATAATAATAAAAAAGGTCCTGTCGTTTGAGCGTCCATAAGGCCTCTATCACACTCTGTCAGTATTTTGGATCAACATTTAATCAAAATTTGGAATACAAAAGCAGGAGTGGGTCCAAAACACAGAATACATGCAGATATTTCCATCATATGCTATCTCTGTTTTGGACCCACTCCTGTTTTTGTCTTACCAATACTGATCAAATACTGATGGGAAAAAAATAAAAAAATACTGACATTGTGATAGAAGTTAATAAAGTCCTGTATGCTGGACTTCTTTTTCAAATGAATACAACCAATTTTAGACACCAATGGCCAAAACCCATGAAAATTGAGCATGAGGCCTTTATTACATGGTCTGTATTTTGCATAAGGATTTTATTATGATTTGGAAGCCAAAAGCAGGAGTGTGTCCCAAAAACAAAAAAGATGAAAATATTTTCATCACATTTTATCTCTGTTTTGGACCCAATTCTGTTTTTGCCTTACAAATACCGATCAAATGCTGACCAAATACTGATGACAAGAAGGCGGATGCTCAAATTACAGGATCTGCTTTTTTTGGGCTGTTCTTATGATAGATCAGAAGAATGGAAAAATAAACAGTGATGTGAACACAGCCTTACTGCTGACAACCTCCCCACTGTCATGGGTCCATTACTTGAAACTTGGGCCACGCCGATAAATTAGACCTGATGCTAATATTGACCTGTATGGCTGAGGCCACACTTCTGTAATTTGGTCAGTTATTTATATCAGTTTTTTTGTTCCAAATTAAAGAGCCAAGCCTACTCTCTGATTAGGTATCATGAATAGATATGCACTTATTCTGAGGGTTTGACCCCCACCTGCTTTGGTCTGACAATAACTGATGAGAATAACTGACCAAATAAGGGAAGTGTTTACTAAGCCTAACAGTGACACACAGTCATTCTACATAACATAAGAGATTCAAATATGTGTGCTTGCATGTTTGCACTGCCATAACATGGATTAAGAGAACCTTTTTTTTCTCCACTACTTTGTTGACAATTCCAGCATGTCCTTATTTAATTCCAATAAAGAGTCATTAGGACACAACTCCTCCAGGGGCATGCAGCATTTTATTTACTTTTTTTTTTCTGCTTTATTGAAGGCTGCTATATGCTTGTCTTTTGGTTAAGCTAGGAGTTAGCTAGGAATGTTGGTGGCCTGCACGATGAGGCGCACGTCCATATATGTGACCTGCCAGTCATTCTGATGCACAGTAACTGTTTCACTACCAGGAAGGACTAGCTATGCATGTTGCTGCAATGCACAGTGATATACACCAATAATATACTCTCAATAAAGTTTAACAGCAGGCCAGGATAGATCTGATTTAATGCACTTTGTGATAAATCAATTCATAATGAAATTATTTTTGGGAGAAGCAACCAAATTGTATTTTTGAAAACTTTGCTGATCTCTAATAGACATTTATAAGATAGAGTTTTTGTGACAGAGTATTGCAGAACTGCTGTTTTTTTTGTAAAAAAAAGTTAACTTTAGACACATATTTCGGGAATATTGAGCCAAAAAGAAAGGCAACAAATGGCATAGTTGTAATACTAAGTATAAAATATAAACAAAAGTATTAACAAAATTATACAATATAAAAATGCAGTTTATTCTCTTCTAACACACCATGGGGAATGAGAAAATGACTATGCATATGTAGGAAAGTGAACTAGTTGTTTGATTGTTGCATAGTAGGATAATTAGCATAATTATGTATTTTAAAAAATATTGGGCCAAAGCAAAACATTAAAACATGTTCTACCATGTAATTTATTTTCATCACAGTATTATTAGATCTCAAATGCTGTCATCTTGATTACAGTTTCCATGATCATTAGTTAACTGAGCTGAGGCAAAATTTTAAGTACTCATCTATTGGAAGTTTGTCAAATCCACTACCAGCTTCTTGTCTTAAAAATCAATTCATTAAAATTAATTGGGGTAGTTGGCATAAAATGAAGTTGTGAAAAGAGAAGGCTCTTGGTAACTGATTACATAGAGCCAGTTAATACTTAAATAGAAGACATTCCATTAATTTCATAATGTATTAAATAAAATAGTGTTAACTGTTAAATTTTGAGATTAATGACAAAGTGTTATGCATGACAATTTGAAAGTTAAGTAAATCAATTTTGCATTCCTATACCTTATACAGTAATAGTTGTTACAGCAGGTAATGCTGATTATTCTTAGTGTTTAATTCAAAAGAGTCAAATGCCATGGGGAAGTGCCAAAATCATCACACACACACTTATCATTTGGGATTGTTTTCAAATCACTTTTAGGTCTGGTTTTACATTGTGTGGTTGGGCCAAATTTATGAAATGGTTGTTAGTTTTCATGTATTTGGTGCAACTGCATTGTGTTGTTTGACTTAGTCTTAAAAAAATACACCAGGTGGCTGTCTGGCATAGGATACGACTTTCTTCGACATTTCAAGGGTCAGAGATAGTAAATATGCCATAATCCAGGTCTAATCTCACTTTTCCGCCTTAAACATAGACCACCTTGAAAAGTGGTGTGTCTCCTAAATGTGGCTGAATGTCCTAAATGTCAACAAAAAAAAGTCATAATTAGCATTGGTTTATACCAAAAACCTGATGTATCTGTTTTGATGAATGCCGTCCACAGTTCCAAAACAACACCATAAACCTACAATGGGTCTGTTACAATCGCTCCAAGTTTCCCACCATGGCAAGACTAATAATACATTCCATTTCCTGCATATAATCTGATGGAATTGCCTTTTGACCCTCCAATGCAGATGTCCATTTATTGGACTTAATTCCATAAAGGGAAATGATTCTGGTGTGATATAGGGCCTATAGCTCCCATTTTGCTGTTACATAACTTGAAATCCCTTAATACACCTCTGATGACAAAATGTATGCAGCTATTAGTAAGTGGAGATTCAAAACTCGGGATGAGCAAAACCGAACTGGAATGTTCGGGTTTGTACCAAACTTTGCGAGTTAGGGTACGCAGACCTAAACCCAGACTTTTTCACTGAAGTCCGGGTTCGGTGTTCGGGTGATTTTATTATTTTTCTTTATAACATGGGTATATCGAAAAATAATAGCATTCTTAAGACAGAATGCAAAACTATATGGCTATTTAGGAGATGAAAAAACCTTTCCTCATCCACTTGATCGGGCTGCAGCAACTTCTATTTTCACTGAACAGGACCTGCCAAAGGACCTGCAATGTGCACAATGATGTCACCGTGTGCTCCCATGTAGTGACTTCATTACGCATATCGCAAATCCTGGATTTGGCGAGTTTTTTTTAACTCCTAAATGGACATATTGTTTTGCATTCTGTCTTAAGAATGCTATTATTCTCCGATATAACCATGTTATAAAGGAAAATAATAAAGTTAAGTTTGGGTCTCCATTGACTTCAAAGGGGTTCGGGGTCAAGTTCTGGTCAAGTTCTGGTCCCGAACCCAAACTTTGACCTGAAGTTTGGCAAAACCCCACAAACCCAAAGTTCCATGGGTTCGCTCATCCCTATTCAGAGCCAATGACTAAATTCTAGCTTTGAGACAATTTGTGGAAGGAAGATTGTTTCACTGCTTACCCCTCTTTTTTACCACAGATTCCATGATCTGACTTGTGCTCATGTGGCAGTTGGCTCTAAATTAATGTGTCAACCAGATTTACTCCTATGCAGAGATGAGCAAATTAATTCTAAGTGAGTTAAATTTGTTACAATCATGGCACCCAGCGCAATTTTACTGTTGATATTGGCATGATAAACCACAAGGGAGGAAGAAGCTGGAGGATCATATGACACTGGGAGGAAGAGGAATTTGATCCGAATTTCAGGAAAAATTTGATTCACACGAAGCCCGAATTTCCTCACGCTTTGTGTTAACAAATCGCATTTTTTCCTAAAATGTCTGCTGCGTGTGTGAGAACATGGAGCAAGAAACTCTGGAAAGGTGGTATTACCAATAATGCCATGCATGCAGCCACTCAGCAGCCAGCCAGCCTTGTGATGTCACAGCCATGTAAATAGCTTCAGACATCTTGGATTCTGCCATTTTCCAGTGTAATTAGTGCATGGAGAGACATCAGCAGGAGCTAAGGACAGTGTTAGAAAAAACGTCATTGTCCGAATTTTTTTTTTACAATTGCAGGGAAAGATTATTCAAGGTGTAGGGAAAGGATAGGGAGGAATCATTCCGCAACATATATGTTGAACAAAGTTCAGTAGGGGAGGTTACAGCCTGGGTAATAGGAACAGTCCGATTACACCTTGCTGCACTGACTGGGAATCCTTAATTGCCATTATACAGCTCTGTAATTCCAGTAAACAGTTCTTATTAGAGTGCAAGTGCTGTTTGAAACAGGCATGAACAGGGTTTATTACAAGAAAATATTTCTAGGTCTTATTTCCCCTTGTGCGGTGCAGTTATGTGTTCTAAAGTATTTTTTGGATTGTATTAGTGGGAAAAAAGGGCTTATTAGCCGTTATGTGGTGAAGTGTTAAAATTACAGCCCTTTTTGTCATGTATGTTTTGTAATATATTTGCCGATCAGCGGTGCAGTTATATGTTCTAAAGCCGTTTGTGATGTGTATTAGTGGAAAAAGAAAAAATATATTTGCCGATCAGCGGTGCAGTTATATCTTCTAAAGTCTTTTGTGGTGTGTATTAGTGGAAAAAGAAAAAATATATTTGCCGATCAATGGTGCAGATATATCTTCTAATGCCTTTTGTGGCGTGTATTAGTGGTAAAAAGAAAAAATATATTTGCCGATCAGGGGTGCAGTTATATGTCCTAAAGCCGTTTGTGGTGTGTATTAGTGGAAAAAGAAAAATGATATTTGCCAATCAGCAGTGCAGTTATATCTTCTAAAGCCTTTTGTGGCATGTATTAGTGGAAAAAGAAAAAATATATTTGCCGTTCAGCGGAGCAGTTATGTGGTATAAATCCCTTTTTTGTGTATATTATTGAGGGGGGAAAAGGGCTTATTAGCTGTTATGTCGTGAAGTGAGAAAATTACAGACTTTTTTTAGGTGTTTTAATTTTCTATTTATTTATTTGATCTAACAGTATGTCAGACAGAGAAGTGCCACGCCCTGCAGAGGGGAGTGGCAGAGGCCTAAATGTTTCTGGCACAGGCAGAGGTCGCAGCAGTGTAAGGGGCAGTGGCAGCAGGGGTCACTTTGAGAGGCCTGAGCTCCTCGTGTCAGCTAGTGGTCTTGTCGTGACCAGCAACCCAGCGGTTCTTGAATGGTGGACTCGATCTTTGATTTTGTCTCAATTGACATCAGACACCCCCAGCCAAGAGTCAGTGGGTTAGTCAGACACAAACCTTAGTTGGTATGGCTCAGGAGCAGGCCATGTGTCCTCACCTGTCCTCAACCTGCCTCTGTCCTTTTTTCTTCCCTCAGCCAGAAGCATTGTATGCTGTGGGCTCAGCTTCACTATGCAGTGAGGACGAGGTACTAGAGAACAGTCAGCAGCTACTGGCAAGCCAAGAAGTGGAGGAGACTCCGCCTCTTCGTCCACTTGGCCGGGAAGTAGAAATGAATAGAGTGGTGTGAGAGCTGGTGTTGCGAGAGGTCAGGCTCCTGACCTAGAGAAAGTTGAGGAGAACATCAGTGACGTGCAGACAGTACTCAGTGATGATGTTGTATATGATCGCAGTTGGAAGCCGGGTGACATAGGTGTTTCATTATCATTGGGAGAAGAGGGTGGCAGCAGGAAGTCGGGTGCCAAACTTGCCTGGGGTTGACCACCCACTTTGCAAGAGCCTACCTGCCCAGGAAGCAGTGGTGCATGGATTCACGGAGGCAGCGGCGGTAGAAATCAGTCAGTGTGTAGTGTTGGGGGTAAAATAACCTACTCGGCGGTGTTACAGTTTTTTTTTTAAGCCATCGGAGGAGGTGAACATGGCCATATGTACAATCTGTGGGCAGAAGGTGAAGCGTGGCCAGGATGTCAATGTTGGCATCACAGCCCTGCGTAAACATACCCAACATCACCATAAAGTGGCCTGGGAGAACCGTGGCTCTGATGTGGTGGTCCAGCCTGCTGCAGCAACCACTGCATCACCCAGTGGTACACAGCCAATTTCAGGCAGTCAAGGCTCCACCACCTCAGCCGAAGGGACCTGTCTGTCCTTTCCATCATCAGCTGGTCCTGTTGCTCCTGTTCCTCGCTCTCCTACTCCTCCTCTGTCATTCCGTCAGCAATCGATCACCAAAGCTATTGCCAAGAGACAACAGTATGCGTGCACTCATCCAACGGCGCAGAAACTAAATATGCTCCTGTCCAAGTTGCTGGTGCTGCAGCCCCTCCCTTTCCAAGTGGTGGACTCAGCACCTTTCAGAGAACTGATGGCATGTCCCGAGCCAAGGTGGAGAGTCCCAAGCCATCATTTCTTTGCCAAAAAGGCAATACCAGCCCTGTCCGCATATGTAGAACAGAAGTTGCAAGGCAGTGCCGACGTGTGGAGCTATAACTACGGTCATGGACAATAAATGTCCTTTAAGGCCCACTGGGTGAATGTGGTTCCTTCACAGCCGCACCAGCAACGTGGCCAGGTGACCACGCTTCAGCCTCCACGTTATCACGCCATTGGTCCTGCGATAATGCCTGCCTCCTCATCCTCCAACATGTCCTCAGCCTCCACTGCAGGGACAATTGACAATGCCTCTCCAGCATATCACATGTGAAGGGCACGGCGGTGTCATGCTTTTCTGCACCACGTTTGCCTGGACAGACGGAGTCACACAGAGGAAGAACTGCTCTGTGTCCTTCATCAAGAAATCAAATCCTGGCTTTCTCTGCAAAAACTGAAAATCGGAACCATGGTGACCAACAACGGGAAGAACCTGGTGTCGTGCGCTGCATCAAGGATGACTGAGCCATGTGCCCTGCATGGCATACGTGTTCAATCTGGTTGTCAAGCGGTTCCTGAAGACTTCCACCAATTTGCAAGACACCCTAAAAATGGCCAGGAAATTTTGCATGCACTTCAGCCACTTGTACACCGCAAAGGAAACCCTCCTTGAGCTGCAGAACAGCATCCCCAACATAGGCTAATATGCGACGTTGGAATTCCACCCGCCATATCTTAGAATGACTATACGAACAGAGAAAGGTCATAAACTATTTCTTGATGATCCAAGCGGACAGGAGTACTCCCCTGCTAAACTTCGATGTCAGCAAGTAGGAGCTCATGTGTGACACTTGCCGCTTGCTCTGGCCCTTTGAGGAGGCCACGATATTTGTCAGTCACTAGGACTACGGGATGAACTAGGTCATTCCACTGCTTTATGTTCTGGAACAGATGCTGGTAAAGCTGGCTGGTCAGGGTACTGTAGACATGGTGCGTACATCTAAGAGCCACATTAGCCCTGTGGGGGCTGAACTGGAGGAGGAGGAGGACATAGGAACACAAGTAATGTATAGTGAAAAAGGTGGTATTTCTACACAGGTGACAGGAGAGGAGGAGTAGGACTAGCCAGAAGAGCTACTGGGCGATGTGAAATATGAGGCAGAGGACCCAGATACACTGTGGCAGTATGCAGTGGAGATGAAGGCAGGGAGTCCCACCGAGTCACTTGCTCAAATGGCCCTAAGCATGCTCACTTGCTTGCGTAGTTACAGCGGAATTATCAACATTCATCAGAGATATGACTTCTGTTTCTCCACCTTGTTGGACCCTCGCTACCGGTCTAAAATTGGGGCCTTTTTCCACCCGCTGAGAATCAGGACAAATTGAACTACTATAGAAACAACCTTTGTAGTCAATTGACCATTTCCTATCTGCGCCATCATCCATCCTCTTGCAGGTCTGTCCAGGGGGGCCTTCTTCCCTCACTTTCCCCTGCCATGGCTACTGTTGCAGGGTGTGGGGTAGGAGCAGTTCAACATCCATCAGCAGCAACTAGAGTCTAGAGTTGCATCTGAACAGCTTTCTTCACCTGCCTAATGAAGAAACTACTCACCAGCAGCAGCAGGTAGACCTGGAGCAGGACCTGAACCAGCAGGTGGTGGTATACTTGTATAGCACCCTGCCACCCCACATTGAAGATCTGCTTGACTACTGGGCAGCCAAACTAGATTTGTGGCCGCAATTGTTAGCGTTTGCCCTGGAAAAGATGTCCTGCCAGTCAAGTAGTGTGGCATCAGAGGGGGTGTATAGTGTGGCGGGGGCTAAAGTTACCCCAAGAAGAACTCGCCTGTCCACCCAAAATGTGGAGAGACTGACCTTTGTCAAGATGAATCAGGTGTGGATCAGCCAGGATTTCCACCCACCAGTGCCTGATGCATCAGATTAGATTATCCATGCTGACTCACCCAAGCATTGATAAAAGAGACCGGTTTCTTCTAGCTACGTGCCTCAGCTACTATTCTGATGCTGCCACCCACCTGATGTCACACATCTGATGCCAAGTGCTCCTTCTTACACCCACGATCTTCATTGAGCACTGTTATTGCCACACACCTCCCCAGTCTTTCACCGGGTCACTCTGTGGTCTCTCGATGCTGCTGCCACCATCACACTATGTCACATTGCCACTCTGTGGTATCCTTATGCTGCTGCCACCTCCACAATATATCATCTTGCCACTCAGTTGTCTCTTCATGCTGCTGCTGCCACCTCCACACAATGTCACCTTGCCACTCTGTGGTCTCCTGATGCTGACACCACCTCCACGCTGTCATTGTGCCACTCTGTAGCCTCCTCCTTATACTGCTTCTGTCGCCACCTCCACACTGTTATTGTGCCACTCTGTGGCCTCCTGCTGCTTCTGCCACCTCCACACTGTCATTGTGCCACTCTGTGGCATCCTTATGCTGCTTCCACCTCACTACTATGTCATAGGGCCACTCTGTGGACTTCTCATGCTGTTACCACCCTCCCCACTTCATGACTGGGACACTATTTTGCCTTTCGGCCTGGCTGACATCATCATTTATTTGACCCTTCTTCTGATCTGTCAAGGAAAAATGAGGTGCACAACGGATCCTGTCTATGTAGCAGCTGTAAGGCCTGTATGGTCCTATCAGAATTGGTTTATGATTTGGTAGCCAAAAGCAGGAGTGTGTAAAAAACACAGAAGACATGCAAATATTCCATTCACATGTCATCTCTGTTTTGGATCCACTCCCTTTTTATTGGCATTAGCAACACTGATGGATTAGTGATCAAATACTGACCGAGTGAAGGCGGATGCTCAACAGACAGGATCCGTTTTTTGGGGGTTATTGTTCTGACGGATCAGAGGAAGGGCAAAATAATTAGTAACGTCAACACAAACTTACTGCTGACACTCTCTCCACTGTGGAATCAGCTTACGATTGTGTAAAAGGAGTGCACTTCTTCTTGGCACTTACATCTACCTGTAAGGCTGAGTTCATACTTGAGTCATTTGGTCAGTGTTGGCTCCGTGACTGCACAAATTAAGTGTGCAGTGGTTCTAAGAGTGATGCCTGTCATCTGCATGTCTTACTATACTAGACGTTTTTTAACTAAATTCACCACGAATAAATTGGAATTTAACCAAATTTTTTCAAAAACTTCGGCTAAATTGAAGTTTTTGAAAAATTCCCTCATCTCTAATCATGCTATTATAAACCGATCCAAGGATTTATTCTAATTGCATATTTGGAGTGGGGAAAAATCATCAAATTGGTGATATAACGAAATTCGCTCATCTACAGCACTAATCATAAATATGATAATTTTGTTAAGACAATTTTTGGCAATTTTTGTGGACAATGTCTCATTCCTGGACATTACTTCTAGAGTTTGATATTTGATGGATTTTTTGGGTCATTATTTTAAATAAAATATATTCTTTCTAGATAGAGAGGGGGATTCTTTCACATATTAGTTGAAAGGGCAGTTTTTATTTAAAAAAAGGCTGGAAAATACTCTTTAACTACTTAATATATGCTTCTACCTGACTAGTATGAGAATAAGAATAGAATATGGAAGTGTTTTTTACAATCTAGTAATTCTGTGTGTCATTCTCTGTTTGTTCAGATTCATATGAAATTGTGTCAAAATCCATATATATTTTATAAACATAGTTAGAGACAAGACGTGATGGAGTATTAGTGCAGAGCATCCTGTGTATAACTGATTTTTAGCGATTCATGACAAATTGTTTCATAACAAATCAAATTTTTTGTCGAGCTTCGGAAGACACACAGAAACACAACCTACAAAATTTGCAGACACACGGAACGAATGTGGATGTGAAAAAAAAAATGAAGACGGTTCCGCGATTTGTGGACAGCAAAAAACAACTGTCGTGTGCATGTAGCCTTAGGGCAGGAAGATTAACAGTGGCCAGAACTAGCCAAGTATGCTCTTATTTCTCTGTCATGTCCAGCCTTCAGTATCATCTCAGGGTTTTCAGCAAGGTAGGAGGTATTGTAACACCCAAAAGGATAAGGCTGTCATTCATCAGTGTATAAAACATAATTTTTTGTCAAAATGAGGCATGGATCTGTCAGGATTGTCAGACTCCTCTGGCTTATGCCTTATTCACACGTTAGTGTTCGGTCAGTGATTTCCATCAGTGATTGTGAGCCAAAACCAGGTTTGGCTCTAAACACAAAACAAGTGAAGATCTTTCCCTTATACCTTATGTCTGTGGAGGCTCCAATCCTGGTTTTGGCTCACCACCACTGATGGAAATCACTGACCAAAACACTGACACGTGAATGAGGCTTAAGGCTGATGAATAGATCTGCAGTTGCTGACACTGTCCTATCATGTCACTGCCACTCTCTATCATCATGTTCTGTACTGTATAGCTGCTGCTGCTGCTGCCACTGCTGCTTTACTGCTATTGTCGCTGTCTGCCTACCATCAAGTTCCATACTGTATGAATGCTGCCGCTGCCACCATCTTGCCACTGCTTCTTTCTGCCTTCCCTCCATTATGTTCTGTACCATATGGCCGCTGCTGCCATCATGCCATTGCTGCTCTCAGCCTGTCCACCATCATATAACACCTATTGTAATTGCTCCATCTGTTCTGTGTGGAATCACAATAGCTACTGTAACAGCAACAAACACAATGCCACACAATATGCATAAATAGTACGTCTTTATTAGAACATAATCAATAAAATATTGATAATAATCACATTAAAAATTCACAGTCCTGGATGAACTCCAGGACTGTGAATTATTAAAGGGGTTATCTATGATGAGACAATGGGGCCATATCACTAGGATATGCCCCCATTGTCTTATAGGTGTGGGTCCCACCTCTGGGAATGGAGCCCCGAAAGTGAAGGAGGACACACTGGACATGCGCAGCTGCCCTCCATTCATTTTCCATGGGGCCGGCGAAAATAGTCGAGCGCTGGCTCGGCTATTTCCATCAAGCCCATAAAAGTGAATGGGAGCAGTGGCTGGCAATGTTCGGTACGTTCCCATTCACTGCTGTGGGGAGCCAGCTTGGTGGTGGGTGGCCAGACCGGAGTCCTCCAGCCACCACTTGCGGGGCTCCGTTTCCAATATAGGTGCGGGTCCCAGCGGTGCTACCTGCACCTATAAGACAATGGGGGCATATCCTATTTTATCGATCATGTTCTAATAAAGATGTACAGGGTGGGCCATTTATATGGATACACCTTAATAAAATGGGAATGGTTGGTGATATTAACTTCCTGTTTGTGGCACATTAGTATAGGTGAGGGGGGAAACTTTTCAAGATGGGTGGTGACCATGGCGGCCATTTTGAAGTTGGCCATTTTGAATCCAACTTTTGTTTTTTCAATAGGAAGAGGGTCATGTGACAAATCAAACTTATTGGGAATTTCACAAGAAAAACAATGGTGTGCTTGGTTTTAACGTAACTTTATTCTTTTATGAGTTATTTACAAGTTTCTGACCACTTATAAAATGTGTTCAATGTGCTGCCCATTGTGCTGGATTGTCAATGCAACCCTCTTCTCCCACCCCTCACACACTGATAGCAACACCGCAGGAAAAATGCTAGCACAGGCTTCCAGTATCCGTAGTTTCAGTTGCTGCACATCTCGAATCTTCACAGCATAGACAATTGCCTTGTCAGAAATTCCCAATAGGTTTGATGTGTCACATGACCCTCTTCCTATTGAAAAAACAAAAGTTGGATTCAAAATGGCTGACTTCAAAATGGCCACCATGGTCACCATCCATCTTGAAAAGTTTCCCACCTCACATATACTAATGTGCCACAAACAGGAAGTTAATATCACCAACCATTCCCATTTTATTAGGTTGTATCCATATAAATGGCCCCCCCTGTACTATTTATGCATACTGTGTGGCATTGTGTTTGTTGCTGTTGCTGATACAATAGCTATTTCTTCCTGCTGCTAATTCCCTTAGTGCCACTTCAATCATCCCTACTACCACTATCATTACCGCTACACAGTTACCTCTACTACAAATTTTTCCTGATTCGTTCAGAGCAAGCCACTCCTTCTTCTGACAATTAACACTTGTGTGTATAAATAATTATGGGCAGGCATTCTACTCCCATTAATGCATAATTTTTGAACACTTGCGCAGAACATGGCAGTTTCTTATGACATTAACGTGCCTGTTGCTCCTAGTCTCATTTGCATATATTAAAGGGGTTTTCCTATCTCCCGTCACTAAGGCGGTATGAGACACATTTCTCAGGGGAAACGGCATAGACCAGAAACAGCATAGATTGCTGTGCTACGCTGTTTCTGTAGGTCTCATGCACCCAAGGCCTTTTTTAGACAAAGTGTGGCCCTGAGCAAAATTTAAAGTGGGGCCCCAAATCCTGAAATATTGGGCCAGAAGTCTGACAGGACTTTGATGGCAAAGACAGAGGATGCAACCACAGCAGCTGATTGCAGAATGCCACATTATCTCTCTTTAGCCTTTCCACTGTCAGCTGCTGATCCTGCAGCCTCTTTGGGTATGTTCACAAAGAGTATTTTCTGTGCTTAAAAAAACCTAATGCAGAATCTGCATCAGGTTTTTTGGATGTGTTTTTTAAATGCATTTTATAACACACTTTTTGATGCAGTTTTGCTGTGGATTTGTATTAAATCCATTTTCAAAGGGAATTGTGGACATGGAACCCGCATAAATAATAGGCAGAGCACTTCAATTTTTTCATGATGCAGTTTATAAGCAGAAAGAAAAAGGGGTTGTCCTATTCGGGACCCTGAAGTGAAGAGAGAGCACAATGTGCATGCACGGTCATCCTCAATTATGCTAATAGTGTTTTGAAAATAGCTGATCACTGGCAATTCCAAAGCAGTGAATGGAGATAATGCTGCAAATGCACACTGTTATGGGGGATCTGTGGATGACACTGTTATGGAGGATCTGTGGAGGACGCACTGTTATAGGGGATCTGTGGATGACACACTGTTATGGGGGATCTGTGGATGACACAATTTAATGAGGGATCTGTGGATGACACTGTTACGGAGGGATCTGCGGATGACACTGTTACGGAGAGATCTGTGGATGACACTGTTACGGGGGATCTGTGGATGACACACTGTTATGGGGGATCTGTGGATGACACACTGTTATGGGGGATCTGTGGATGACACACTGTTATGGGGGATCTGTGGATGACACGGTTATGGGGGATCTGTGGATGACACTGTTATGGGGGATCTGTGGTGGACACTCTGTTATTGGGGATCTGTGGCAGACACACTGTTATAGAGGATCTGTGGATTGCACTGTTATGGGGATCTGTGGATGACACACTGTTATGGGGGATTAACAATGCAGACCACCAAAACAATGCCGTCTTTAATAGTTTATCTAGAGCCCTCTATGGCCCAGACAGCCATGTGGTAATTGAACGCAGAACGGCCATGGTACAAGCACCACAAGCCACGTCACAAGCACGCTGTTTGGTGGTGTCCAAAAAGTGCTGCAGACCTAGCTTATACTGGAGTCACAGGGAGCACACAGGACACAAGGAGCTCCCACACAGCTCACAGAGAGGGCACACACTGGGATTAGAGGGGACACAGGGAGCACACATGGGGGACACAGGAGGCACAGGGAGGACACACAACTCACACATGGAGCTCCCAGCGCGTACAGATCGGGCACAGGGAGCGCACACAGGGGTCGCATGGATCGCACACAGGGGTCGCAAGGAGGGGGCACAGGGCGTGCAAACAGGGGCCACAGGGCGCTTCCATAGGGGCCACAGGGAGCTCACAGAGAGAACTCACAAATCAGTGACCATCAATACTTGAGGGCAGTTCAGGGCTGTTACAATAAGAGTGACCACCAGCAGCTCTGCACCCTCTCCTCTACAGACACTGCTGCATGCTTGGATGGACTTACCAGGTGCTTTCATAACACAGCGTCCTGGGATCTCCTGCAGTCCAGCAGCTGAGGTCAGAGCCAGCAGAAGGCTCAGTCATCCCAGTCTGATATTTGGGCTTTGCAGCATGGAGCAAGGGCAGGCAATGGATAGGGGTTCTGCTGCAGCATGTTAGAGTGCCAGTCACAGGGAGCATGTGGAGGAAAAAAGACTCCCACCAGCGGCCCATTTAACTTTCAAACAGCAGGGGCCCCTTTTTCTCAGCAATGAGGTCTCATATGAACATAGGACCAACACAGATGCCTTCAGTTGCCAATCATGCTAGAGGTCAGCCAGTTTCAAAGCTGCTGACATATGCCCTTAAAATTAAAGGGAATCCTACAAAAAAAATATACTGTGTGGAATTTTTTTTCTTTTTCACAGTGGAAGTCAATGGTAGACATATGCAACTGTATAAACATGTAGTTGCTTAAGGGCTGTGTTACATTACAAAGTCAGTCAGGCGATTGTCAGGAGGAAAGCATTCCATCATGGCAATCACCTGCACACGAGCAGAGATTGCGCTGCCCCCATCATTAAACCCCTCAGATGTTACTGACATCTTGATTGAAGATCCTGTGAGAAATCTTGCGTGGCACATGGTGACATCATACGTTGCCGTGCACGAGATTTTGCGCAGGATCTTTAATCGATGGGCCTGGGCTGCCTCTTCGCACTGAAATGGATGGTGTGAATATTTTTTATTTTTTTAAAATCATTTTAGGAAAAATTAATTAGTTACCAAGAAGTAAGAGGAAATTTTGATTCGCTCAACACTAATAATAATCATTGTTTGCCGGTAGCAGATTGTGATTAGAAAGCACGACCTTCTGCCAGTAAACAATGATTTTTAAGCATGCTTAAACATTTTGATTTCCCAATCACGGCCAGATCATTGTTAACGAACGTTCCTACAAACGCTCGTCAGAGATGATCTGGCCGACCATTAGTCAGTGTAATACAGCCTTAAGTCAGGGATATACATTTTGCAGCACATTTAAAGCACATTTGTCAGGATCTTTTTGACAATGAAAAACTGCTGATAGCAGGAGGTAAGGGCCAGGGAAAGAAAGACAAAATTCATTTTGTGGCACTTTTAATTTTCAGGACTAATTTGAATACGAACATTTATAAGGCTCTGCTGCTGTAAGTGCACAGAAGGTGGTGGTCACTGTGAAGTGCTCTCACAGTCTCTCCTCTCTGCTTTGAGTGCCAGCTTTAGCATCCAACCACAAGACTACTACAGGTGTCACTTATAGCAGAGGGGAAGGGTTATAAAGCAGCTCAATGCCGAGAGCACTTCACAGTGGAAAAACACCTCCAGGGCACTTGCAGGAACAGTACCTAGCAGAATAAAAGTTCATATCATATACACATGGGTCATGAGTTGAATGAAAGCACCACAAAAGAAATGTTTGTTCTGCTCTCCCCTGCTCGCACCTAGTTTTGGGAGTAGTTTTGCAAGGTTAAATTTGCTGACAGACTTACTTTAACACAGAATGTATGTCCCACAGATAGGGTGAACTTCTAGTGCATGATTGAGTTACTTTAGTGCAAACATTCTATTAAGTTAGTGTAAGTACAATTACTTATGACTCTTTCATAATTTAGGATCCATAGTCGGACTTCATTTTTAATCCTCTTTGTCCCTCTATAACTTGACTCTTAATGACCTGCTATACTGTTGGGGTTGCTAATCATCAGTATGTAAATATATCTCTACATTATTTTAATGACTTTATTTCTCATCTCATCTTTCAGTTCTTCAAGCAGATTAAACCAAATCTTTTCATTAATCCTTTCTCTATTTCTGATCCTTTGTCTTAATAAGTTGTTTGATAATTTTTGTTTAAGATGAATTGAGACTTTATGTTCTTTGGTATAAATTATATTCACTGCACAAAAAAATGACTCACTGCTATGTTCTTTATAATGCATTATGCAACAAAATTTATGTAATCCTATTTATACTGTTGCAATTATTTCATGGTGGTCTGCTAAACTGCTCCACTTCATTTCTTTATTTAAGTGTTACTTTCAGTCGGTAGACAATTTTAATTTTCCATGTCGGATGGAGTAAAAAAATACGGGGCCAGTATTAGGTTGAATAGTGATCTGACCTTCTATCAATGCCCCCCATTATGTTGTATCATATAGTACTGTATACAAATAATGCATTAATACAATGCAAGAAATAACACCAACACAGCCCAATCAAAAAAACAGGGAACATAGCTAGATCTCATGGAGCAGTATTTCCACCGATAGTGCCAGTACTATGAGCACTAGTGGCACCTGTTTTCAGTAATAACAAGTAATGTGCTGTGTGATACAGGTTGCATGACCCTAAAGTCAGGCATCTTAACATCTCATAAAGTCTAGATGAATCTGAAATTCTTAATAAGTGTTCAGCGAACGCGAACTGTAAAGTTCCAGTTCAAGTTCGGTGTTCAGGCATTTCATAAAGCTTTTGAAAGGCTGCAGGGCAGCCAATCAGCACGATTTTAAGCTGTGGGCAATTAGAAGCCATCACAACCACGCCTAGTAATGGCATGACTGTGATTGGCTGGCGCATCATGTGAGTCAGTCTCTATACATGCTGGATCATGTGTAGCATCTGCTCTGAGTAGTGCAGGGACAGGAATCAGGCAGCTGAAGCATGGGAGAGTGTTAGGAATCTGGCTATTTGTTTTGTGGGTGACCTATAATGAATTTTGTGGGTGCAATACACCAGCTTTGCATCTCTGACACAGAACTATAATAATAAATCTGTCTGTTAATTCTGTGTGTGACCTATGGTGATTTTTTTGGGTGCAATGCATCATTTTTGTACCCCTAACACAAAAATGTAATAGTTAATCCGTCTTTTAGTTCGGCCTGTGACATATACCCATTTTTGGTGTGAGATACACGTACATACACTGCATACATGACAGGGATATTAATATGGTTAATCCGTCTGTTAGTTCGGTGGGTGACATATTCCCATTTTTGTTGAGAGGTACACCTGCACTGCATACATGACAGGGAAATTAATATAGTTAATCTGTCTGTTAGTTCGGCCAGTGACATATACCCATTTTTAGTGTGAGATGCACGTGCACTGCATATGTAACAGGGAAATTAATATATTTAATCTGATTGTTAGTTTGACCGATGAAATATACCCATTTTTTGTGTGAGGCACACCGGCACAGCATACATAACAGGTAAATTAATATAGTTAATCTGTCTGTTAGTTTGGTGGGTGACATATTCCCATTTTTGATGTGAGGTACATGTGCACTTTATATGTGACAGGGAAATTATTATAGTTAATCTGACTGTTAGTTTAACCGTTAACATATACCTATTTTTGGTGTGAGATACATGTGCACTGCATATATGACAGGGAAATTAATATAGTTAATCTGTCTGTTAGTTCATTGGGAGACATATTCCCATTTTTGGTGTGAGGTACACCAGCACTGCATATGTGAAAGGGAAATTAATATAATTAATCCGTCTGTTAGTTCGGTGGGTGACAAATACCCATTTTTGGTGTGAGATACACAGTTCACTGCATATATGACAGGAAATTAATATAGTTAATACGTCTGTTTGGTTGATGGGTGACAAATTTCCATTCTTGGTGTGAGATACACCTGCACTTTATATGACAGGGAAATTAATATAGTTAATCTGATTGTTAGTTCGGCGGATGACAAATTCCCATTTTTGGTGTGAGGTACACAAGCACTGCATATGTGAAAGGGAAATGAATATAATTAATCCGTCTGTTAGTTCGGTGGGTGACATATTCCCATTTTTTGGTGTGAGGTACACCTGCACTGCTTACGTAACAGGGAAATTGATATCGTTAATCTGTCTGTTACTTTGGTGGGTGACCTCAAAGAATGACGAGAGCATCAAATTAGGGACGTGGCCCTGGTCGTGGTGCTGCTGGCTCTTGTGGAGCTCCTGTTGCAGGGAGAGGACATGGTCAATCTGTGCCAGCAACAAGCCCAAATGAAACACCTTTCTTAGGTGAACCTAGGCAACAGGATGTTCAGCGTCATTTTGTAGGCCCGAATACTGGTGTACAAATGGTCAGGCCAGAACAAGTAGAGGCGGTAGTAGATTGGATGGCTGAAGGTGCCTCCAGGTCCTTCAAATTGTCTCCCACCTGGTCCACTGCTGAAACCGCAGAGTTGGCACCTCACCCCCTTGCAAATCTGCCAAGAATTCTGAGCCTCAAGTTATGCAGCAGTCTCTTATGCTTTTTGATGACTCTGCTGGCAGGGTTTCTGTGGTTAATCTACCTAGTCCTGCCCCCGAAGTGGAAAATATTGAGTGCACTGATGCTTAACCACTTATGTTTCAGGATGTGTACATGGGAGGACCACTTCAGCACGTCTCTGATGATGATGAGGAAAAATAACTGCCAACTGCTACATCTTTCTGCTGTTTGCAGACCAGCAAGGAGGGCAGGGGTGGAAGATGATGTGGAGGATAATGAGGTCCTAGACCCCACAAAGAAACAAGCTCATGCGAGTGACGTGTGCAGTTCGGAGGAAAAGGTGGTGGTCACACAGCTTAAGCCGCACAGCAAAAGAGGGAACAGGGTGCAAAAGCAGAGTGGCTGTCCCCTAGCCAGTATGCCTGCTGCTGCCAATCGCACCAGGGACTGAGAACACCAAAGCCAGCTCCAAGGAGTTCATTGGCATGGCAGTTCTTCAGACAATCTGCTAACAACAAGACACGAGTGGTTTTCATGCTGTGCAATCAGAGCCTGAAGCGAGGCATAAACATTCTAAACCTGAGCATCACCTGCATGACTAAACATCTAAATGCAAAGCACGAGCTACAGTGGAGTACACGCCTAAAAAAAAAATCACAAAAGATCTCAGACTCCTCTTGCTCCCTCTTCTGCTGCAGTCCTCTTCGTCCCCCACTGGAGTGACAGTGACACCTGCCACCCTGCAAACAGAGGATGTTGCAGCAACACCACCACCTCTACCACCATGACCCAGTATGTCCACACTGTCATGGAAGTGTTCAGCTATCAATCCCCCAAACACTGGAGAGAAAGAGGAAGTACTCCCCTACGCACCTATGACCCCTGGCCCTGAATGCCAGCATTTCAAAATTCCTGGCCTTTGAAAGGCTGTCACTCCGTCTGGTGGAGATAGAGACTTTTAAAAACCTTATGGTGGTTGCTGTCCCACAGTACATGGTTCCCAGCCGCCACTTTTCCAGGCAAGCCATCCCTGCCCTGCACAACCAAGTGGCAGACAAAATCGGTTGTGCACTGCGCAATTCCAAGGCAAGGTCCACATAATCAACGATACGTGGATCAGTAAGCACAGGTAGGTACATTATATCTCCCTAACTGCACAATGGGTAAATGCAGTGACGACTGGGCCTGAGGCAGATAGCAGTTTGGCGCATGTCCTACTGCCACCGAGGATTGTAGGACATTTCTCGTTGCCTCCTATTTCCTTCTCCTCCTCCTCCTCCACTTCCTCCTCTACCTCCTCTTCATCCGGTCAGCGTAACACCTTCGCCACCAACTTCAGCACAGCCAGAGGAAAATGACAACAGGCTGTTTTTAAACTCATCTGTTTTGGGGAAAAACCCACACCACACAGCAGCTGTGGACGGGCATGGAACAACAGACTGATGAGTGGTTGGTGCCACTGAACCTGAAGCCTGGCCTGTTGGTGTGCGATAATGGGTGAAATATTGTAGCAGCTGTGAGGCTAACCGGTTTGACGCATATCCCTTGCCTGGCGCATGTGCTGAATTTGGTGATGCAGAGGTTCCGGAAAACTTACTCCTATAGCTAGCTGCTGCAGAAAGTCTGTGCACACTTTCGGCATTCTCACCCTCCTGCTGCCTGTCTGTGCTACAGCGTAACTTTGGCATTCTCGCTCACCGCCTCATATGCGACGTACCAACAAGGTGGAACTCCACCTTGCACATGCTGGAGAGACTGTGCGAGCAGCAGCAGGCGATAGTGGAATTGCCCACATTCTAACCAGTGCTGATTACTGGGTGGCCACCCTGCTTGATCCCCGCTACAAGGACAACATGCTGTCCTTAATTTTGTCACTGGAGCATGAACGGAAGAGGCGCGAGTACAAGCTCACGCTTGTAGATGCACTGCTGATGGCATTCACACCTGACAGAGGGGGCTCAGTGTAAGCACAAGGCGAAGTCAGAGGAGGAGGAGGAAGAAGTCTCCAATGCAGCTTGGCCACCGCCAGCAACTCAGAAGGAAGAGTTAGCATGGCCCAAATGTGGAAAAGCTTTGTCAGCACGCCACGACAACCAGCACCCCCAGCTGACACAGAACATCTTAGCAGGAATAGCATTTTAGCAACAAGGTGGAACAGTAGGTGTGCACATGCCTACATGTACTGACTGATGGGTCTGCCCCATTCAACTTCTGGGTCTCCAAATTGGGCACAGGGCCTGAACTTGCCTTTTATGCCTTGGAGGTTCTGGCCTGCTCTGCAGCAAGTGTATTGTCCGAACATGTGTTTAGCACAGCAGGGGGAGTAATCACAGACAAGCGCAGCCACCTGTCAACAGCCAACATGGACAAGCTTACGTTGATTAAAATGAACCAGGTATGGATCCCACAGGACTTGTCCGTACCGTGTGCTCAGTAGTCAAGTATACCGGCCGCATCCAGCCATTGTTGTACTCCAGCGCACTTTCTCTTTGCATTCTTTTTTCTATTTTTTTTTTCTATTTTTGGGGGGGAGTCTTTATAAAAAAATAAAGAAAGAAAGAAAGAAAAAATAAAATAAAATAAAAAAACAACAAAAACAGTGTTGCTTACCTCCTCCTCCTCCTCCTCACCGCCGCTTCCACCTACACTGCCACATCCACCGCCTCCACACCCTCCTACTCCACTGTGATATCCGCATCCTAGTTCAAGATTATTATTTTTTTATATTCTATGTTATTTTAAGTCATTTCCGTATCCACATTTGTTTGCATGGCATCTGTCCTGCTTTTGGCCCCATTTTGATTCCTTTTGCAGCCCTCTAGTCCTTACTACAACTATTTTACAGCCATTTTAGTGCACCAAAGTTCAGGTCCTCATTGACTTGGGGTTCCGATTCGGGTTCGAGTTCGGGTCAAGTTCGGGTCCCAATCCCGAACTTGGACCCGAAGTTCGGCCGAACCTGGCGAACCCAAGCATCCACGGGTCCACTCATCCCTATTGTTAATTTCTGAAGGGGTACTCTTATTTGGGACATTTATGGCATATATACCTCTGGCACCAGCTCCCATTTAAAGAACAATGCTATATATTCTATTCTATATTCTTTATTCTAATGCTATTAGAGGTAACTAACAAAATAGAACAGAATTATGGATCATAAAACTGAGACATTTATTTCAGCTTCAGAAAATGTGCATACATGACTGATAGATGCAGGTCCCACTTCAGAACTCACTCCTATCTTGAGAATGCGATCCCATCTCATGGCAGCCATGAATGGAGAGATGGTCACACAAGTGTGACTCTCTCCATTAATCCAGTTCTCTCCATTCACTTCAGCGGGAGGTCTTAAAATAATGGGGGTAATCATGCTTGATTATTTTTGGTTCTCTCATTGAATCGAAGGAGAGAAGACACATTTATGTGTTTTTAAGTTTTCTAATACATAATTTTGTTTTTCTTTTCTTTATTACCTTCATTACCTCTTGTTATTTACATCTTTATAGTATTACAAGAATCACTCTATTGAGATCAAGTAAATCTGCCCCAGTAAGAATAGCATGTATCCAGAATCACCAGTATTCTATGTGGGTCTTCTGGCTTTCCAATCCACTATCCATACCTTCTGTGATTTTATTGTTGACAGTGGACCTCTCGCTTTATCTATTTTATCTTCAGGTTCAGCTGAATTCAAATTTTCTCAGATTTTTCAGACATCTCGGATGGGAAAACCTCTTTAAGTGCCTTTTACACAAGATAATCCACAGGCAATTATTTGGAATAAACCAAACATTTCTAATAATTGTTTGATTGTGAGCAGAGGTGATAGCCACATTTACATGCAACATTCTGTATGAGGACAAGTGATCACTAAT
Organism: Bufotes viridis; assembly: GCA_033119425.1. Taxonomy (NCBI): domain Eukaryota; kingdom Metazoa; phylum Chordata; class Amphibia; order Anura; family Bufonidae; genus Bufotes; species Bufotes viridis. The sequence goes on along the minus strand of CM065594.1, from coordinate 61,601,638 downwards.
GCAGATGTCATACATATTCATTGTTTCTGGGCAATAGTTAGATCCCTCTTTACATAGGATGAAACAATACACATATTTCTGCCAAATCAAGGATGCTTTCACCAGATGAATGAGTGTTTACACAGAACAATTATTGAAAATAACAGTTTATTCCAATGATCATCCCAATAATCTGCCTATGTAAAAGGGTCTTCACGTATCTGCGGTTCTGATGACCTAGTAATTGTTTGCATACATACGTGTGACCTTTGCCATCATTTACATTCTGCTACAGGTTTAGTGGCTCTTTAAACTGTATGATAACTTTTTATTCAATTCTACCAAGTGCAGGGAGCTTGTAACTCGTTCAGGATAAAGTGATTTTGAGAAAAACGAATAAAAGTTTGCTGTTTTGTCTGATTCAAGGTAAAAAAAGATCACTCCTGTAGCTAACAATTTTTTCCAAACATTGTAATTTTTTCACATCTCCATTCCCTAATATTTCACATCTTGCAAATCATAGATAGTATTTATATCTGTGAGTGGGATGCTGCTTTTGCAGCAAATCTGTTTTGTTAAAAAAAATAAAAAAAAGATATAGCCAAACCAGAGCCAGTCAACAATAACTCTTTTCATTGAACAATGGAGCACGGATCACATCAGGACAAAGAAATATGTTAATTTACAAGAAGCTTCTGGTCTTTTTCTTACATTTCTATGCTTATTTTAACACATATGTACATGTGTTATTTATATATGTACGTCTGGATTTAAGTCAAGTAAGTTGAATGTCAAATGCATTAAATGTAATTTGTTGTAGGTATTAAAAAGTATCTGTACTTTAGTAAAACATTTGATGTCTGGCAACATATCAGTGGATTTAATTGGTGTGGATCTAAGTGTTGAGGCCCCTAAGTATGACTTGAATGAAGGAAAAGAAGCACTCATATAGGACACTCTAACTCCTCCATTTCAATGTTTGGTTTGGTTTTTTAACTATTGGGGCACTTTACATTTACATTTCTGCAATTAATGTGTGTAAGTATTTTTAGAACTGCAGGTGTTTTATGTAGGCTTGACTATAAATAATTTGCTGTATGGTATAGTTACAAGGGCCATTGTAATTCAAAGAATTCTAGTACTGTAATGATAAAAAAAAAAAATGGTACAAAAATAGTAAATTTCCGTATAACTCCCATGGGTAAGTTCATTGGTGATAGGATTTCTCTTGCATATTATTTGGAGACTTTTTGCTCGAAATGTACCCCATGGAAAACATAGTGTATGGGTCACTTGTAATAATAATAATAATAATAATAATAATAATAATAAAAAAGAAACGTGATATAATTTAGCTGTTCCACCATGGCCTGGGCAGGTCATCCTAATATATAGATGGCTTATATATATATATATATATATATATATATATATATATATATATTGTACACAGATATATGTATAAAGTAAATTATGGCTATTTCACATGGGCTGACTATGCAGGCAATTTTTAGAAGCAAATCTTTCATTCCCAATAATTGCTTGCTCATCAGAGGAGATGGAAGGTGCATTTACATGCAGTAATCATCTTCTTTATATAGGGGAGATCAATCAGTAGTATGATCACTCGTCCCCATACCGATTCATTGTTTTGGCCAGAATATCACTGTTTACCCAGAATAATCTGCTGCACAGAAACAATGATTTTAGTGTCTGCATGAATGATCCTTTCAAGATGTATGTGCATGTTTATTGGGTCATCAGTGGCACCTTTCCATAAGGCAATTATCGGGAAAAAGCATTCCTAGGAATCAGGCTCATTTAGAAAGATTCTCTGGTATGCCACAATTTAATGACTCCAAATATGACAGCCAAATTGAATATAATGCTAATTTGATTCTTGAAACAGTTAATGACTTGATTTGTATTCTTTCTTTTTTAGACAAAAGACCCTCAACTCTACCTGTATTTAACAGACTACAGTACAGTTTTCTCGGTAACACAAACTGGAATTACTCGGCATATCACTTTGCTTCAGCCAGTTGACCGTGAACGTCAGCAGCTTTACAAATTTTCAGTGAGTAGAGTTATATTATAAACACTTATGAATTGACAAATGCTAATGCCATGCAGACGGCTGCACTGAGCACTGCAGCTTATTCCCAGACAGGTAAATGATATTGGGCTGAAGTGCCAGGTGCCACCACGCACATATATACAATTCAGAAACTGTGAAATCCTCCACCCATCAAACATTGATGGCCTATCATCCCTTAATGGCCTATCATTCCTTTGTCTCACATTAAAACTGAGAGATATATAAAGGTCTCTTTCCTATGTACCAGGAGCTCTGTCATGTCGTCCTTCCATCTCCTGCTCACTGTCTGTGTCTGGCTATAAGACAAATGGCTGGAGCAGGATCTCCCTTCTTCCCTGCCCTTTCTGCAGTAGGACAAAAATATTGTCAATCCCACCTCTCATCCAATCTCCAGCTGAAAATGATCAAGATTAGCACAGCAGTTCACCAGATTAATGCACCTCTCTCAGAGAGTTAGTTTTAACCAGAGCAGGGGATAAGGAGAGGAGACATAGAAATAAAGAAGCTCCTTTGACCACAGCAGGAACAAGACTGAGCAAGCAGTGATGAAGCTGTTGGACGAGGATAAGTTAGGAAGAAACACATGGAAGGCATAATAGGTCTTGTAGTAAACAACCTTTCTAGTGCAATTACTGGTGTTTCTTACTTATTCCTGCCACAATCTCTCTTTTCGGCAGACAGGAAAAGGGACTGGAAAGTTGCAGAAAGGTACTTCTGCAAAACTTGAAGCACTGTAAACACTTCCTGTGACCAGTTGTCACAGGAAATTTTAGGTGAAAAGTGTGTAGTGGGACAACCCCTTTATCCTTGATAAACTTTTTTTTTAATCAGGCTATGCATACAGTAAGTTATCTCTGCAACTTAGTCTGAATAAAAGAATTGCCTTGTGATGGTTAATCCATTGAACAAGTTAGAATGTAATAATATCATGTTTAGATATGAGTGAATTGAAGCTGACGAAGTGGAATTCGATCAAAATTTCAGTAATTATTATTCAATTCGCACCGAATCCAAATTTCCTCATGCTTTGTGGTAACGAATCACATTTTTTCCTAAAATGGCTGATGCACATGTGAGAACGTGGAGCAAGGAACTCAGGGAAGGCGGGATCACCCATAATGCCATGCATGCAGTCGATCAGCAGCCAGCCAGCCCTGTGATGTCACAGCCCTATAAATACCCTCAAACATCTTGGATTCTGCCATTTTCCAAAGTACTTAGTGCAGGGAGAGATGTCAGAAGATGCTAGGGACAGTACTAGAAAAACTTAATTGTGCCAAAAAAACTGGAGGAGGGAAATATTATTCAAGGTATAGAGAAAGGAAAGGGAGGAATCATTCCACAACATTTATGTTGAACAGGTTTCAGTAGGGGAGGTTACAGCCTGGGTAATAGGAACAATCCTATTATACCTTGCTAAACGGACTGGGAATCCAAATTGCCATTATACAGCTCTGTAATTCCAGCAAGCCTTTTTTGTTATTGAGATGCAAGTGCTGTTTGATACAGCCATTAACAGGGTTTATTACAAGGAAATATTTATATGTCTTATTTGCCCTTGTGCAGTGCAGTTATATGTTCTAAAGCATTCTTTGGCTTCTATTAGTGGTAAAAAAGGGCTTATTAGCCGTTGTGTGGCGAAGTGCTAAAATTATAGCACTTTTTGTCGTGTATTTGTGGCAAATGAAAAAATATATTTGCCGTACAGCAGTGCAGTTATATGTTCTAAAGCCCTTTTTTGTCGTATATTAGTGGCAAAAATAAAATATATTTGGCGTATAGCGGTGCAGTTATACAATGCTTTGCAAAAGTATTCACCTTGACTTTTTTCCTGTTTTGTACATTACAGCCTTAAGTTCAATGTTTTGTTAATCTTAATTTTATTTGATGGATCAGAAACAATAGTCTAAGTTGGTGAAGTGAAATGAGAAAAATATATAAATAAAACTATTGTTTAGAAATAGAAAACAGAAAATTGGCATAATATCCTCCCCCCCCCCCTTTGTTAGGAAGCCCATAAAAAGCTCTGGTGCAACCAATTACCATCGAAAGTCACAGAATTAGTGAAATGTCCACCTGTGTGCAATCTAAGTGTCACATGATCTATCATTACATATACACACCTTTTTTGAAAGGACCCAGAGGCTGCAACACTTAAACAAGAGGCATCACTAACCAAAGACTGCCATGAAGACCAAGGAACTCTCCAAACAAGTAAGGGACAGTGTTGTTGAGAAGCAAAAGTCAGGGTCGGGTTATAAAAAAATATCCAACTTTTTGAATCCCCAGGAGCACCATCAAATCTATCATAACCAAATAGAAAGAACATGGCACAACAGCAAACCTGCCTAGAGACGGCCCCCCACCAAAACTCACGGAAACAGGCAAGGAGGGCATTAACCAGAGAGGCAGCACAAGGTAAACCTGGAGGAGCTGCAGAGTTCCACAGAAGAGACTGGAGTTTCTGTACATAGGACGACAATAAGCCATACATTACATAGAATTGGTCTTTATGGCCAAGTGTACAATCCATTAGAAAACGTGGTGTGGTGTTTAACAAGCAGGATATGCTCAACCCATATGCAGTTGTGCATGTATCTAGGGGAGCACATCCTGCACTTGTAGTCCGTTGCTAGGGGCAATCAACAGCAAAAAATGCATACAATGGAAGATGCCAGCAACGGACTACAAGTACCACAATAACCATCCTACATACGATAGCGATAATGTGGATGTGGAGAACAATCAAAAACATAACCATAGCAAAAGCAGGTGCACTCTGCGGCAATACAAAACCCTCACGCTGATAAAATTGAGGGGTTAGTTCGACATATCCTACTAGGAGGACATGTCTTAAGCTCGGACACCACGGCAACGTCCCTCAAGTAGCCCGAGGCCCTACCACTCAACCTACCTGAGCCATATGGGCGATACCAGGAGCCGTTGGGCATTACGGGAGCATAAGGCCTGACTCACAGACAGCTCACCAGTGACCTCCAGCATGTAACCATGCTTGCAATGGGAGGTGGGAGGTGCCTGTGAGCCCCACCCGAGACCGGCTGATATGGCCCAGAGCCTCACAGCTGCACCTGAATGTAGCCTGTAGATGAAAACCAGGTACATTTAAATCGGAGTTTATACACCTCCAAACATATTATACAATCCATTAGAAAACGTGGTGTGGTGTTTAACAAGCAGGATATGCTCAACCCATATGCAGTTGTGCATGTATCTAGGGGAGCACATCCTGCACTTGTAGTCCGTTGCTAGGGGCAATCAACAGCAAAAATGCATACAATGGAAGATGCCAGCAACGGACTACAAGTACCACAATAACCATCCTACATACGATAGCGATAATGTGGATGTGGAGAACAATCAAAAACATAACCATAGCAAAAGCAGGTGCACTCTGCGGCAATACTAAACCCTCACGCTGATAAAATTGAGGGGTTAGTTCGACATATCCTACTAGGAGGACATGTCTTAAGCTCGGACACCACGGCAAGGTCCCTCAAGTAGCCCGAGGCCCTACCACTCAACCTACCTGAGCCGTATGGGCGATACCAGGAGCCGTTGGGCATTACGGGAGCATAAGGCCTGACTCACAGACAGCTCACCAGTGACCTCCAGCATGTAACCATGCTTGCAATGGAGGTGGAGGTGCCTGTGAGCCCCACCCGAGACCGGCTGATATGGCCCAGAGCCTCACAGCTGCACCTGAATGTAGCCTGTAGATGAAAACCAGGCACATTTAAATCGGAGTTTATACACCTCCAAACATATTATACAATCCATTAGAAAACGTGGTGTGGTGTTTAACAAGCAGGATATGCTCAACCCATATGCAGTTGTGCATGTATCTAGGGAGCACATCCTGCACTTGTAGTCCGTTGCTAGGGGCAATCAACAGCAAAAAATGCATACAATGGAAGATGCCAGCAACGGACTACAAGTACCACAATAACCATCCTACATACGATAGCGATAATGTGGATGTGGAGAACAATCAAAAACATAACCATAGCAAAAGTAGGTGCACTCTGCGGCAATACTAAACCCTCATGCTGATAAAATTGAGGGGTTAGTTCGACATATCCTACTAGGAGGACATGTCTTAAGCTCGGACACCACGGCAAGGTCCCTCAAGTAGCCCGAGGCCCTACCACTCAACCTACCTGAGCCGTATGGGCGATACCAGGAGCTGTTAGGCATTACGGGAGCATAAGGCCTGACTCAGACAGCTCACCAGTGACCTCCAGCATGTAACCATGCTTGCAGTGGGAGGTGCCTGTGAGCCCCACCCGAGACCGGCTGATATGGCCCAGAGCCTCACAGCTGCACCTGAATGTAGCCTGTAGATGAAAACCAGGCACATTTAAATCGGAGTTTATACACCTCCAAACATATTATACAATCCATTAGAAAACGTGGTGTGGTGTTTAACAAGCAGGATATGCTCAACCCATATGCAGTTGTGCATGTATCTAGGGGAGCACATCCTGCACTTGTAGTCCGTTGCTAGGGGCAATCAACAGCAAAAAATGCATACAATGGAAGAACTAACCCCTCAATTTTATCAGCGTGAGGGTTTAGTATTGCCGCAGAGTGCACCTGCTTTTGCTATGGTTATGTTTATGGCCAAGTGGCCAAAAGAAAGCCATTACTTTCAGCAAAAAACAAAAAGGCACTTTGTGTACGGAGGAAGATGCTCTGGTCTGATGAGACTAAAATTGAACTTTTCGGCCATCCAAGAAAAGGCTATATCTGGCGCAAACCCAACGCATCACATCAACCAAAGAACACCATCCCCACAATGAAACATGGTGGTGGCAGCATTATGCTGTGGGGATGTTTTTCAGCAGCCGGGACTGGGAAACTAGTCAGAGTTGAGGGAAAGATGTATGGTGCTAATTACAGGGATATTCTTGAGCAAAACATGTACTACTCTTTGCTTGACTTGAGGCTACTATGGAGATATACCCTCCAGTAGGACAATGACCCCAAACACACTGCTAAAGCAACACTTGAGTGGTTTAAGGGCAAACATGTAAATGTGTTGGAATGGCCTAGTCTAAGCCCAGCTCTTAATCCAATAGAAAATCTATGGTCAGACTTAAAGATTGCTGTTCACAAGCGCAAACCATTCAACTTGAAGGAGCTGGAGCAGTTTTGCAAGGAGCAATGGGCAAAAATCCCAGTGGTAAGATCTGGCAAGCTCATAGAGACTTATCCAAAGCGACTTGGAGCTGTGATTGCCGCAAAAGGTGGCTCTACAAAGTATTGACTTTAGGGGGGTGGATAGTAATGCACATTGATGTTTTCTGTTATTTTGTCATATTTGTTGCTTGCTTAACAATAAAAAATAAAATCTTGAAAGTTGTGGGCATATTCTGTAAATTAAATTATGCAAATCCTCAAACAATCCAAGTTAATTCCAGGTTGTGAGGCACCAAAACACAAAAAAGTCAAGGGGCTGAATACTTTTGCAAGGCAATGTATGTTCTAAATCCTTTTGTGGAGTGTATTAATGGCTAAAGAAAAATATAGTTGTCGTTCTGCGGTGCAGTTATATGTTCTAAAGCCTTTTGTGGTGTGTATAACTGGAAAAAGAAAAATATATTTGCCGTTCAGCGGTGCAGTTATGTTCTAAAGCCTTTTGTGGTGTGTATCAGTGGGAAAAGAAAAATATATTTGCTGTTTAGCGGTGCAGTTATATGTTCTAAAGCCTTTTGTGGCGTGTATTAGTGGAAAAAGAAAATATATATTTGTCGTTCAGTGGTGCATTTATATGTTCTAAAGCCTTTTGTGGCATGTATTAGTGGAAAAAGAAAATATATATTTGTCGTTAAGCGGTGCATTTATATGTTCTAAAGCCCTTTTTGTGTGTATTAGTGGGGGGAAAAGGGCTTTTTAGCCGTTGTGTGGGGAAGTGAGAAAATTAAAGACTTTTTGGGGTGCTCTAATTTCCTTTTTATTTATTTATTTGATCTAACAGTAAGTCAGACTCAATAAGTTGGTTGGTTGAAGATCAAAGGAGACTCCAACTCAATTGATGTGCCAGCAATATAAGCGCGAATATAAGCTGAGATATATACAACTGTGCTTCACTATTGGCAAAATTCTGATGTCCCACAGGATGTTTTAAATAGAGGACCTCTGTGAGATCTGACCTCTCTTTGTGGTGGAGGTTTGGTTTTACCTGTGTTCGGGAGAATTGAAAGACGCGCGGTCTCGTCAATTGATTAGAGAAGTATGGTATGCTGTGGGCTCAACTCCACTATACAGTGAGGACGAGCTAATAGAAGAAAGTTAGCAGCTACTGGCAAGCCAAGATGTGGAGGAGATATCCACCGCTTCCTCGGCTAGGCGGGCAAGTAGTGATGAGGAGAGTGGCATGGGAGCTGGTGTTGTGAGCGATCAAGAGACGGTTGAGGAGGACATCAGTGACGTGCAGACAGTACTCGATGAAGATGATGTAGCTGATTGCACTTGTAAGTCAAGTGAATTAGGAGCTTCATCATCATCGGGAGAAGAGGGTGGCAGCTTGCCTGTGAGGCAGGGGCTGAGCCAGCAAGTCGCTAGTTTGGTCAGGAGTCAGCAGGGTGGCAGCAGTGGGAGGTCCGCCTCTGCCTGCTTATCCTCTACCATGTCCTCAGTCTCCCCTGCAGGGACAATTCACAGTGCCCCTCCCATATACCACATATGCAGGGAACGGTGTTGTCCTGCTGTTTTGCACCTTATTTGCTTGGGCGAACGGAGTGACACAGGGGAGGAACTGCTCCGTGTCCTTCATCAAGAAATTGAATCCTGGATTTCTCCGCAACAACAAAAAATCGGAACCATGGTGACCGACAACGGGAAGAACATGGTGTCAGTACAAAGAGGGCTGAGCCATGTGCCCTGCATGGTACAGATGTTCAGTCTGGTTGTCAAGCAGTTCCTGAAGTCTTCCACCCATCTGCAAGACATCCTAAAAATGGCCAGCAAACTTTGCAGGCACTTCAGCCACTCATACACCGCAAAGCAAACCCTCCTTGAGTTGCAGCGGGAGAGCGGCATACCCCAACATAGGCTCATATGCGAGGTTTCCACCCGTTGGAATTCCACCCTCCATATGTTGGACCGACTATATGAACAGAGTAAGGCCATAATGATGATCCAAGTGGACAGGAGTACTCCCCTGTGTAACTTTGATGTCAGCCAGTGGCAGCTCATGCATAATACCTTCCATTTGCTTTATTTGTCAGTCGCCAGGACTATGGGATGAACAATGTCATTCCACTGCTTCATGTCCTGGAACAGATACTGGTAAATCTGTCTGGTCAGGGGACTGGAGATGTGGCGCTTAGATCTCAAGGTCCCATGAGCCCTTTGGGGGCTGGACGAGGAGGAGGAGGACACTGAAGCACAAGCAATGTGTAGTGAAATGGGTGGTTTTTCTACACAGTTGACAGGAGAGGTGGAGCAGGAACAGCCAGAGAAGCTACAGGGCGATGAGGAAGAGGAGGAAGAGGACCCAACATGCATGGGCCATTTTTGCAAGTGACTCAGAGGGACTCCCTGCCTCCATCTCCACTGTATACTGTCACGGTGACAGTATGCAGTGAAGATGGAGGCAGGGAGTTCCTCCGAGTCACTTGCAAAAAGGCCCTATGCATGCTCACTTGCTTGCATAGTGACAGCTGATTTCTCATAAATTGGCTGAGGGATGACATCTGGCTCTCCACCTTGTGAGACCCTTGCTAACTGTCATAAATGGGGGCCTTGTTTACACCCGCTGAGAGGGAAGACAAACTGCACTACTATAGAGACATCCTATGTAGTCAGTTGGCCGCTGCCTATCTGCACCATCGTCCATCCTCTCGCAGGTCTGATCGGGGGGCCCTCTGCACTCACATTCCACTGCAATGGCTGCTGGGGAGGGGTGGGGTGGCAGGAGCAGTACCAGCTCCACCAGAAACAACCTGAGTCTAAAGTCGCTGATGAGCAGCTTTCTTCACCCGCCTAGTGAAGAAACCATTCACCAGCAGCAGCAGCTAGACCTGGAGCATGACCTGAACCAGCAGGTGGTGGCTAGTGTGGAGCGCAAATATTCTAATCACAAATTTTTATCTGGAATATCGGCATTTCGAGAATTCACGAAAATCTTGAATATAGTATTATATCTTCGTAATCATGAATATTCAACTTTTTTATCCTATCATCCATAACCTTCTTTCTTTATACTTATTATTTTACCTATCATTAATAAACTTTTATTATAAGTATTTTCCTACTTATTATTAATCATTTACTTTTTTAGATGCTATATTATTTTATTTTTAAAATAAATCATTACCCATAACATACAATAGATAACAATTAATATACAATCATACAAAGGCTATATGCCAAAAGTCAGGTATGTGCAAGCTGACAACCTATCCATGAGACAGGTACAGTTAGCATACCTTACAATGGCAGCCTTGTGTGTAATGAGACATTCAAGACCAGCTTTTTTTTTTTTTTTTCCTCAGATGGGAATATTTGCAAACAATCACTCATAAACGTTCCACCGCATCATCATCAGACTTTATTACATATTTTCTTCAAGTTGAAAACTTTAAATAGTCAATTACAATAATATACTAGGACCACTGTACCAGATCTAGCCTTTTTTACCCTTCCATATCCCTTCATCATCCAAAGCCCCCTTTCTTTTAACATCCCACAGATAACACATACACAATTTCCCTAATACCACCCTTACACTATCTTTCACACTTAACTCTTTCCTTCTAATCACATACACGTTCCTCACATCCCATAATACTTCCTTCAAACACACCATAAACAACCACAGCACTCATTATTTTGCACCTCTTAATCCTCACCCAAACATCATTACATCAAAGGTCAAACATGTCACTCCAGTCAATTCTTTACTTACCTTTCCTAACTTCTTAATTACTTCTCTAGCATACAAACAATTCCAAAAGAGACGTACTATATTCTCCTTCCCTCTATATTCATGTCTTGGACAATCCTTGCTCCTTATTAGTGTTGAGCGTACAGTTCGAGCATAGTTCGGGTTCGTACCGTATTTTGGGGTGTCCGGGACACGAACCTGAACCCGGACATTTTCAAAAAAGTTTGGGTTCGGGTTCGTTGTTCGGCGATTACTTCCAGCTTTCTGAAGGGCTGCACAATCATTTACTTCTTGCCCTAAGAGCCCATCACAGCCATGCCTACTAATGGCATGGCTGTGATTGGCCAAGCGCAGCATGTGACCCAGCCTCTATTTAAGCTGGAGTAACATAGCGCCGCACGTCACACTGCTCTGATTAGTGTAGGGAGAGGACGCAGCTTCTGTGAGCGCGAGATTAGGCAAGGAAAAGTCAGCAACAGCATCTAATGAACGGATCGATCTACAGCTGTGAATGATTGAACTTCTGCTAGTTACTTGCTCACTGGTTTTTAGGCTGCACAGAGCGTTTTTCTGTCACTTATTTTCTGGGGTGATCAGCAGCCATTTTGTGACTTGTGGTGCACCAGAACAAGCTGCCACCAAGTCCATCAATCCATCAATACTAGTTTTTTTGTTTTTTTTGCTATATACTACATCAGGGGCTTGGCTGTGCTAATTGTCACCCCTAGAAACTCAGGATAGCAATTTCTATATTTTATTAAGGAGTTAAATACAATCGCCCAAATACCAATCCCCTAAATCTGGCTAGCCAAGTATAATACTGTCTGCTGTCTGGCAAAGGATAGATTATTTTATGTGGTAGAATTCAATTGCCAAAATAGCAATACCATAAATCAGTAGTTTCAGCTGTGGCTGGCTAAGTTTCATAGTGTCCTCCAAAACATATATTTTGTTCTGGGGTGAAATTCAATTGCCAAAATAGCAATACCATGAATCTGGTGTCCCAGCTGTTGCAGGCCAAGATTCATAGTGTCCGCCAAAACATACATTTTGTTCTGGGGTGAAATTCATTTGCCAAAATAGCAATACCCTGAATCTGGTGTCCCAGCTGTTGCAGGGCAAGATTCATAGTGTCCGCCAAAACATATATTTTGTTCTGGGGTGAAATTCAATTGCCAAAATAGCAATACCATAAATCAGTGGTTTCAGCTGTGGCTGGCAAAGTATAATAGTGTCCGCCAAAACATATATCTTGTTCTGGGGTGAAATTCAATTGCCAAAATAGCAATACCATAAATCAGTGGTTTCAGCTGTGGCTGGCAAAGTATAATAGTGTCCGCCAAAACATATATTTTGTTCTGGGGGGAAATTTAATTGCCAAAATAGCAATACCCTGAATCTGGTGTCCCAGCTGTTGCAGGCTAAGTTTCACAGTGTCCGCCAAAACATATATTTTGTTCTGGGGTTAAATTCAATTGCCAAAATAGCAATACCCTGAATTTGGTGTTCGAGCTGTTGCAGGCCAATTGTAAATCTGTCCATAAAAGGATACCTTTCATCCAGGGCCTAAATACTAGCCCTAAAAGAGATATTCTCCTAAATCAGTGTTTACTGCTGTGCCTGGTGTAATACGCTACGTAAATAAATATGCAGATAGTGTTAGGTGCCTGTAAAAAAAAGGCCTGAATTTGAATACGCTGATGATGATACGCTTGTCCTTACCTCTGTGGGGCCTGGCACACATGAGCGACTACATGCTGCAGTGCCTGCACAACGACAGCAGAGTTGCCCACATTTTAACGTGTGTGGACTACTGGGTTGTCACCCTGCTGGATCCCCGGTACAAAGACAATGTGTCCACCTTACTTCCTGCACTGGAGCGTGATAGGAAGATGCGCGAGTACAAGCGTACGCTGGTAGAAGCGCTCCTGAGAGCATTCCCAAATGTCACAGGGGAACAGGTGGAAGCCCAAGGCGAAGGCAGAGGAGGAGCAAGAGGTCGCCAATGCAGCTGTGTCACGGCCAGCTCATCTGAGGGCAGGGTTAGCATGGCAGAAATGTGGAAAAGTTTTGTCTCCACGCCACAGCTAACTGCACCACCACCTGATACGGAACGTGTTAGCAGGAGGCAGCATTTCACTAACATGGTTGAACGGTACGTCTGCACACCCCTGCACGTGCTGACTGATGGTTCGGCCCCAATCAAATTCTGGGTCTCCAAATTGTCCACGTGGCCAGAGTTAGCATTTTATGCCTTGGAGGTGCTGGCCTGCCCAGCAGCCAGCGTTTTGTCTGAACGTCTATTCAGCACGGCAGGGGGCGTCATTACTGACAAACGCAGCCGCCTGTCCACAGCCAACGTGGACAAGCTGACGTTCATAAAAATGAACCAGGCATTGATCCCACAGGACCTGCCCCTCCCTTGTGCAGAATAGACATTTTTAACTGCCTCCCCCTCAACCATGTATTCTTGTACTCTGGGGCACTTCTTTATTGAATCCTCATTTTTTTTAACTTTACCATGATCTTGCGGAGCAACCCAAAGTTGAATGAACCTCTCCTCTGTCTGGGTGCTGGGCCGAAATAACAGAGTGGCCTTCTCCGGTGGTGGTTGATATGACGCATGATTCCTTGCTGTGGGACCTCTCTCCTCTGTCTGGGTGCTGGGCCGAAATAACTGAGAGTGGCTTTCTCGGGTGGTGGTTGATATGACGCATGATTCCTTGCTGTGGGACCTCTCCCCTCTGTCTGGGAGCTGGGCCGAAATAACTGAGAGTGGCCTTCTCCGGTGGTGGGTGATATGACGCATGATTCCTTGCTGTGGGACCTCTCTCCTCTTTCTGGGTGGTGGGCCGAAATAACTGAGAGTGGCCTTCTCCGGTGGTGGTTGATATGACGCATGATTCCTTGCTGTGGGACCTCTCGCCTCTGTCTGGGTGCTGGGCCGAAATAACTGAGAGTGGCCTTCTCCACTGGTGGGTGATATGACGCATGATTCCTTGCAGTGGGACCTCTCTCCAATTGATATTGGTTAAATTTTATTTATTTTATTTTATTTTAATTCATTTCCCTATCCACATTTGTTTGCAGAGGATTTACCTACATTTTGCTGCCTTTGGCAGCCCTCTAGCCCGTTCCTGGACTATTTTACAGCCTTTTTAGTGCCTAAAAGTTCGGGTCCCCATTTACTTCAATTGGGTTCGGGTTCGGGATAAAGTTCGGGTCGAATTCGGATCCCGAACCCGAACATTTTCGGGAAGTTCGGCCGAACTTCCCAAACCCGAACTTCCAGGTGTTCGCTCATCTCTACTCCTTACCAGTCTTCACTTCTTATGGAATTCTCTCACTGGTAGTACTCCCTGTAACGTTTGCCACACTATCTCACTCTGCCTATTTGTGATACCATTCATTCTCACCTTTTCCCATCCCTTCTTCACATCACATCCTCTCACCATATTTATATCAAATTCATTTTTCCCTCAATCATTCTTATGACTAATTTTTTTTTATCCTTTAACACGCTAACCTTGTCACACAGCTCAAACTTTGTCAAAAACCTCACAACCCATACATGCCATATAGGACTTTCAAAAGCAATTGGCTTACGCAAATCTTTTTCACCCCACTTTATTCTAAACAAATAATTCCCAAATAAATATCTGCATATACAAGCATACTTACTATACTCCTCAATAGCTCTCAGAATAATATTTACTATATTCACACAAAAAAAAAATCTAACTTTGGAAACCCAAACCTCTTTCCTCTATCTTCTTCACTAAGACTTCTCTCCTAGCTCTCTCAGACCTAGAATTTAAAAAAAAAAAGACAAACAATATCTGATTTAGTTGCCTCACGCACATATATCCCGGAGGGAAAACATATGCTGTGCACAAAAAAATTGGCAATACTACACTCTTAATTACTAAAATCTTCCCAAAAAAGGACAGACTACACATTTTCCAAAAGTTCAGTTTTTTTCTTTACTCTTTCCTTCACATCATTCCAACTTTCTTTCCCATCAAGACATCCTGTAAATTTTATCCCAAGCACCTTAATTGGTCCAGTCACCACATTCACATCTATATCCACACTCAAATTCCTATCTCCAAAACTTTTCTGAGTCAGACTTACCTCTAGAAAACCGCACTTTAAGTCTGACAGGCACATTCAACAGCTGACACACATTTACAAAGATCATGTGAGATGTTTTTGGGAAATCCAAGCGTTGGAGATCTATTTGACACATAAAATTGTTCCTAGGGGAATGAGGATTCCCATTCTTCCCTCCATGAGAGTTAGGTCCCCTGAATTTTTAAAAAAGTGGGAAAAGGAAGCAGTGGATAGTTCTTTGAAATTGATGGGACTTCTGCTTGAGGAAGAGCGTGCGTTGTATGTGAAAAGCACTAACATTCTCCAAGATCAGATCACTGCGGCCAATAAATTCTCCTCTAGTCCCGACTTCGGTCGGAAAGAGAGTCTGCTACAACAGACCATTGAACGTTTCACTTCCCAGCTTAAAGAAAGGAAGCATTCCCAATTTCGAAGGGATATCACTGATTTCAGGGAGGGACATATACTTGACTTTGGAGCTAAGACCACCAAAACCCTAGAGGTGGAAACTGAGCCTTCCTCCTCTGAAGGTGAAACTGAACTTGAGGGGGGTTCTAACCCCAGCCAATATTCCATCTTTCATTCCCCAGCACATAGACCTAGAGGCAGGGGGAACAACAGAGGAGGCAGACGACCACACCGTCAACGGGGTTTTTTAGGGAACCCTGTGATGTCTACATACATGCTGAGAGACCGGGATATATAAGAGGGGCGTTAGTACGTGATAAGGGGGCTGAAATGACTGATTCTTTACAAATCATTAATCTGTCACACAGATCACTCAGCTCATTAGAAATGGGTTTACTTCAGAAGGGACTATCATTTGTCCCTTCATGTAAATTTAAGGCCTTTGACTGGGTGAAGGTTTTAGCCCTTTTCATTAGGAGACTTAAGTGGAAAAAGTTTTTCATCACCCACAACAGACAACAGTGTGTAGAACTAGGCATCAATCCCTCTGAGTTAGCGGATGTTCAATTGCTGGCGGGATTGTCGGAAGAGGGTGACAAGGAACCTGGGGATGGTCCCTATACGTCACTCAGATTACCCTCGACCGCATATCCGCCGTCTGCCGACGGTACCCCTCTAGATATTTTCCTTGAGGTCGTTACTGACCAACTGAGGAAACTGGAGGGACATACGTATGGCAGCAGTAATTTGAAAAAAGACGAAATTGAGGCTTTGATGGCCCTTGAACAGGACTCCTCAATTGTGATAAAGCCCTCTGACAAGGGTGGAAATATTGTGGTAATGAGTGCCGAGCAGTACAAAACCATGTGCTTGACCATCCTGGGAGATGTACAATGTTACCGTAAATTAGACACTAATCCAATTGAGGAGTTCAGATTAAAACTCAGGGATATCTTAAATGTTGCCCTGGATGAAAAACTTATCAGCCATTCAGAAAATGATTTCCTGTTTCCGAAACACCCCTAAATGCCGTGTTTTTACGGGTTACCAAAGATACACAAGGGGTTGTCCCCACTCAAGGGACGCCCTATTGTGTCAGGAATAGGGAGTTTGACACATCCGATCAGTTTGTATGTAGAGCAGATTCTGCGCCCTTTTGTTTTGACCCTTCCATCGTATGTTCGGGATTCCACAGACGTTATTACACGTCTGGAGGGGATTACTGTTGAGGATAATGTATTATTGGCCAGCTTGGATGTTGAAGCACTGTACAGCTCCATCCCCCATGACAGGGGGTGTGGAGCTGTAGCTTCTTTTTTGAACCAGCATGACATCCATCTCTGGTGGCATAATGCTCTGGTGCTTGAACTCCTAGACGTTATATTGGAACATAACATTTTTTCATTTGACGATCGCGTGTACCACCAGCTCAGGGGGGTGGCCATGTGCAGCCCATGTGCCTCTACTTTTGCCAACCTCTACCTGGGCTGGTGGGAGCGTGAAATCGTCTTCTCGGACAACAATCGATATGCCCACTTGATTGATCTTTGGATCAGATTTATCGATGATATTCTGATCCTATGGTCAGGCACCATTGCCGAGTTCAAAGGATTTGTGGACGAATTAAACACAAATTATCTAGGACTGTTCTTTACATCAGAGATCCAGGATTCTCAAATCACTTTCCTGGACTTGACAATCTATAAGGATGGTAAGGGTCACATTGGTACCAGACTCTTTCGCAAGCAGACGGCGACTAATAGTCTGCTCAAATGGGAGAGTTGTCATCCCCTGCCGCTCAAACGGGGAATTCCCAAGGGGCAGTACATAAGAGCACGTCGAAACTGCTCGAGTCTGGTAGACTTCAAAGGGGCAGCGAACGATCTGTGTAATAGATTTACCAATTGCGGGTACCCTAATAACATCCTCAAGCAAGCTTACCAACATGCTTTGAGCAGTGACCGCAATGGCTTACTGATACCCAGGAAGAGGGATTGTGACGATCAGATACGGATAGTGGCCACATATGATGAGGCACATCAGAAAGTGAGAGAGATTCTCACTGACTTTTGGGGAATTCTTCAAGCGGACCCTGATGTAGGACATTTGGTGGGTGATCGTCCTCAGATCACTTACCGTCGTGGCCGTAATATCAAGGATCGGCTGGTTCACAGTCATTTCCAGACACCTACCTCGTCCATGTGGCTCAGGAACACCCTAAAGGGCACGTTCAGATGTGGCAACTGTGTAGCCTGTCCAGCGATAAAACGGGGCAGAGAATTTGTATGTAGCGTCACCCAAGAGTCATATTGGATTGGATCCTTCATAAACTGTAAGACCCGCGGTGTTGTATACTTAATCACCTGTACATGCGGGAAACAGTATGTGGGGAAAACAGTGCGAGAATTGCGCAGAAGAGTCGGCGAACATCTTAACGACATTCGGAATAATGCGGATACCTCTGTGGCACGTCACGTCAATCTGGAACATGGGGGTAATGTTGCAGCGGTCACATTTCAGGGCATTGAGGAGGTAAGGAGGTCCCCAAGGGGTGGGGATTTTGATAGGAAACTGCTTCAAAAAGAAACACAGTGGATTTTCAGGCTGAGAACACGTAAACCACAGGGACTAAATGAATACAATTCGTATATATGTTTTATTTGAAAGACAGTGGCCTTTATTCCCCATTTTCATCCTGTACAACATGCCCTGCTTGCATCATCCGTATGATGTGATTCATTTACATTATTTCAGTATTTACATAGAGCCAAATTAAATGTGCCTATTTGATTCAGCTGTTGTTTGCCTCTTGTACCACTGTATTTTGTTTAGTTTGGATGCCAGCTCCTCTGGTTATGTCCACCGATTGGTTCCCTTACTTACCTTTGTTGTTTTACAACATCGAGCGCTCAATCGAAGAGCAGATGTCCGGGGGATGATGGGATCGGGGTTTTACCCCGCCTCCGGCCCGCCCCGCCCCACCGATGACTCTGGGTTGTGATGTGCTCAGTGGGCGGGGTTTGCTTCATTTAAGCCCCAGGTTCCGGCGGCCGCGTACGGCCAGTCTATGCCGGTATTCTGCCATGTGAAGGGGCAGAGAACGTAGTCCTGCAATACCTCTTTACCCCCCTTTTGAGCTCCTGACGAGCCCATGTATGGGCGAAACGCGTTGAGCAATCCATAGGGGATTTATTTATATGAGGGAAGGAATAGGCAGGAACCTTTATGCAGCGTTCTGTTCATCTCCATATACGTCACTCAGCCTAGCGTGCCGCTTGCAGGGAGTGTGGGGGAGAGATCACCAGCCAGAGCATCCACACAGTGGGCATGGGCTGATGGTCCTCCTACCCAACACGGCTTATATCCCTGTTTGGCGACCGCAGGCACAGTGTGAGTGGTGACCGAGGGTAGGAGATAGACAGCTTTTTTGTCTGTGGAACATCACATGTGGGCCTGTGTAATCATACACCTATCACTATAGCCCGCATTGTGAGACTCCCGACTCAGATGTAGTGGTGTATGGGGTGCCAGCATTTTCCTTTCTAGGGACAGGCAGCTCGCAACCTAGTACAATACTGGGTGGTTCAGTGCTGCACCTTGTCCAGGATTATAGTGCACCCAACACTCACTACTATTTCCAGTTTTTTAATCCCTGCACCTAGCAGTCTTACTAAGGAATTAATAAAAGTTATATTTTAGATTAATCCCTGATAGCGTCCCATTCATTCAGTGAACTCTATCTTTCTCCTTGGGTACGCCTACTGATTCAATTTTCCATTGGAGTATACTCCAAAACTTTTACACTCACTTTTATCCCAATTTACTCTGAAAGCCGATGCTACGCAAAAAATTTAAACTAATAACTTATCTCTTTTAAAACCACATTACAAATCACACACAACACATATATCATCCATATAACCACTCATTTTACATTCTGTTCCTTCACCACCTGGTACCTGTACCCCTCTACATACTTTGTCTTTGCATATCAACCCCAACAAAGGCTCAATCGCACAAATAAAAGCCACTGGAGAAAGTGGACATCCCTGCCATACTACAGAATGGACCTGTACTCTTCTACTTACATTTCCATTCAACAACACACTACTATATATTACTTCATACAAGCTTCTTACTCTCCAAATAAAATCTGAAGGAAAGCCTTATCTAAATAACACCCTAAACAAAAGTTTATGTGATAGTCTATCAAACCCTTTCTCAAAGTCCAGACTCAGCACATATATTCCACTTTTCCGACTTTTGCAATCCCACAATCTCTCAAAATACATATACTATCATGAATTCTTCTACCAGGCACTGCGCATGTTTGTTCCCCTCCAATCACACTTCTCACAATGCCTCTCATCCTATTTGCTATCATCTTTGCATATATCTTATAATCGCTGTTTAACAGCGTAATCGGCCTCCAATTCTTTAAATTCTTCATACATTACACTCAACTCATCATCCTCCAAAACCTCATCCCTCCATTTTGTCTGCATACAATTCTTCACAAAATCTCACAACCTCTTCTTCTTTTCCATCTCTATTCACTTCATTCTCATTTCCTCTATATAATACACCTATGCCCTGCTTTCTTAAAGAAAATTTAGTTTTTTTTTTCTTCACCCAGTCCCACCACATACATACATTATCAAAGCCTTTCCTCTTTCTGCACCACCATTCATACTGTCTTACATACTCTGTGTTGGTACTTGCTTGTTTTCCATCAGGCTTATATTTAACTTCCATACCCCTCTTCCATACTTTATTTTACTATTCAAATCAAACTCACACCTCACACATTCATGGTCTAAGAAAATAACTTTATTTTGAGAGTACCTTTTGGGAACTATGTTTTGTGACACAAAACAGTAAACTATCTTAGATTCTACCCCCCTACTTTCTGCTTGAAATGTATTCATACTCACATTACATAATTTCTGCATGTTTTCTAAATGGAAATCGCTTAGCAACCCCAAAAAAGCTCTACCTGACACATCCACTGTTTTTCTTCTTATATCACAATTCATATCCCCCAATATTATTACAGGTGTTATACCCTCAACAAAAAACGTAACTTTCTCAAAAAGAATGTTATGCTCTTCCCTCCCGGTCGGCACATACACATTAATAACACAAAAGTTAACCCCATGAAAAACAAAATTTGCTGAAATACATCTTCCTTCTTCTATAATCAAATAACTGTCCAGGGATTTCTGGTTTCCTTTAATCAAAATATCTATGCCACCATTCTTATTTGCTGAGCTTCCTGACCATATGGACCTCCCATGTGGCCATTCTTCCTCCTTAATCAGCTCATTAAGCCCGCATTCTTGTAAACAAAATATAGATGCAATTTCCTGAGCTAAAAGATCCAAAATGGCCGACCTCCTTGCTTTATTCTTAAACTTTCTTACATTCTGTTAAACTCATAGTTAAACTCATAATAATAACTGAAAATTAAAGGTCATTTGTTTCTATATTGCTTAACCACTTTAACAATTGTCCATAGCCTCTCCATCCTTTTTGGCTTTTGCTACCACTTTCTTCACTCTGCTCACTTAATGGTTTTTTAAATTGGCTTCTCCTGATGGGGACCTCTTCCAATTCCTCCTCCTCATTGAATTCTGACCCACTTCGTGCTCTTCTGCTCTTTCCACCCCCAGGGTTACCGGAATCTTCAGACGAAAAAAACAACAACATTGGCAGGGTCTGAAGGATGCACAGGACTTACTGCCTCCTCTATTACCTCCTTCAGCTATCTGATGGCTGGTGTCTTAATCACTTCTTTTTTCCTCTCTGAATTTCTGCCAGGAAACTTTACTTTCCTCTCATCCTCCTACACACTTCTCCCCGCCACCCCCACATTTGCATTACTCCTCCCTTCCACCTCCTGTCTCCTGAATTTCTCCTGTTTCCTGGAGATCACCAGAGTGAAATCCTTGTACTTGTGCTCATTATCACCACACATATCACAGGCTTTAGGTTGAGAACAATCACCTGCTGTGTGCCCCTCCTGTTTACAATTCCTGCAAATGACACCCTTTTTACACCCAAGCACAGTGTGGCCAAACACATAACATTTTTGGCAATATTGAGGATGTCCTGGGTAAAACAGGAAGCCTCTGTTACCAGCAATATTAAAGTTAGCCGGCGGGTGCTTGACACTCTCAATATTTCCAGCATCTTTCCTCAGTTTGACTTAATACTTATATTTGCAGTTAAAAGATGTCCAACACATTTTTCTGTAGTACCCCTCCTTTTACATACTCACAATACTGTTCGAGAAAGTTTATCAGCATATTCACATCCATGAAGGGGTTATACACATGCACTACTATTTCTTTTTCAAGCATACAAAACAAGGCTTCAGCTGTTATGTTACTTATAATAGGATCTGTTTCATTGTTCCTCATCTACTCACACACAGTCAAAGCAACTTTCTTTTCAACAAAAGTAACGTCATATATTCCTTGTTTCTGAAAATCTTGGACACTGAAAATGTCTTTCCTTCCCCCACTAGCTTTCCTTTCAATGAGGTCCCGTACAACATATACCACATTGCTATTTTCACTTCTGGTATCCACCTTAACACGGATTGTGTTTCTCAAAGCCATCTTCTTTCTTCAATTGTTCTGTCAGCATAAAACCACAGCAAAGCACTCCCTTACAAGAATACCTAAAAAAAAAAAATTAAAACAATTACAAGCCAAGGCCAGACCAGCTCTCATCTGACTGAGAGCCAGTAAGCCCTAAAGTTGCTTGATTTTTGTTGGATGGCTTGGGGGACCTGCACACCTAGATCATTATAATTGGGGTGACAAAAATTGTAAATTATTATGTTTTGGAGACGCTTGTCTCACTTCTCAGGAAAGCTGCATAAAAAAATTTCAGTTTTCTAATTGTCCTAACATTTAAATTCAATAACCTTTCTATACTGTTTTGTTATGTAAACGTATTTGCATAAACATGGACATATGGGAGAGACATGCAAATAGTGTTTCAGCTGAAAAACAAGTGTGACTCTGCTAACTTGCAGGTCCTTCCCATATGCCCATGTTTATGTAAATGAGTTTAAAAGACAATATAGAAAGGTTATTGAATATAAATGTTAGGACAATTAGAAAACAGAAAATGTTTATGCAGCCCTCCTAAGTAGTGTTGGGCGCGAATATTCGAATCGCAAATATTTATCGCGATTTTCAGCACTTCAAGAATTTGCGAATATTTGTAATTTCAAATATTCTACATGTTTTTTCATCAGTAACCTCCTTCTTGCTTGTGGAGCCAATGAGAAGGCTGCAATGTCTTTGTCTGAGCTTAGCAGCATCCCTAGCAACCAAAGGGAAAGTTGCCTACCCCTTACTATATAAGGAACCTCCCCCTCAGCCAGTTTCTGTAGTGGAATGGAGTTCTGAGAGAGACAGCAGTGTGATTGCTGTGCTCTGTACTTTACTGTATATACATTAGACAGTTAATTTAGATATATTATTAAGATAGCTAGGGGGAGATAGTCAGTGTAGGTTACAATGATTTATAGTATAGTTGATAGGTTCGATTGCAGGGTGTTAGGTAGTGTAATAGGGTCTGCTGTTCATAAATACATAGTGCTATGATGTCACCCAGTTGATGGTATTGCGCAAAAATATGTGCATCATTAATTGTGAATATTTATTGGAGCACTCTACCTGCGTATAAAGCTATTGTACTGTTTGGCCCTGCCAACCATTATCTCTAGTCTCAGGAAACTTCTAGCAGCTTGAAAAATGTACCCAAAGTGACTCACGCCTGTATTGCGCATTACGTCAATATTACATTGCCAACTCCAGGATCACCCAGATTGGCATGCCTGCATGCAGCCAATAAGCAGCCAGCCAGCCCTGTGATGTCACAGCCCTATAAATACGGAGGCCATCTTACAGTCAGACATTTTCAAGTGTTCAGAGTGCAGGGACAGATGTGTGAAGGCGCTAGGGACAGCAAGTGGAAAAACGATTGTGGAAAAAAAAGACAGAAAAAACAATTTATAAGTGCAGGGAAAGGATAGGGAGGAATCATTTACAGTATCTTAGTGCAGGGAGAGAGACGTCAGAAGGCGCTAGGGACTTAGGAATAGTAAAGTGATTTACAAGTGCAGGGGAAGATTATTTGGGGATCTAAATAGTCATTAGACAGCTCTGTCATTCCAGCTATTTGTTATTAGGCTGCAAGTATTATGTTAAAAAGCATTTAGTGGCTTAGATCTTAGTATCTTAGTCAGTACTACAAGAAAAATATATTCTCAGTTCACTTCTGCAGTTATTTCTGTTGAAAGCGTATAAGGGTGTATTTCAGTTCAACAAGAAAAACATATACGCACTACACTGTTTCAGTTATTTCTGGAGAACGCATATAGGGCGTATTTCAGTCTAACAAAAAAAATATATTCTCTGGTCACTTCTGCAGTTATTTTTGTTGAAAGCGTATAGGGGTGAATTATAGTAAAAAAGAAAAAATATATACGCACTGCATTGTAGCAGTTATTCTGTTGACAGCGTATAGGGACGTATTTCAGTCCAACAAGAAAAATATATTTTTTGGTAACTTGCTGCTGTTATTTTTGGGGAAAGCTTATAGGGGCGTATTAGAGTAAAAAAAGAAAAATATATACGCACTGCACTGTTGCAGGTATTTCTGTTAAAAGCCTATAGCGGCGTATTACAGTAAAAAAAGAAATATATATATATATATATATATATATATATATATGCACTGCACTGTTGCAATTATTTCTGGTGAAAGCTTATATGGGCGAATTTCAGTACTACAAGAAAAATATATTTATATTTCACCGTTGCAGTTATATCTGGTAAAATACTGGTGTATTGCAGTAGAAAAATAAATATACATTTGCCATTCGCTGGTGCACTTATATGTAGAAAATCCTTTATTGACGTATATCAATTGAAAAATAAATATACACTCGCTATTCGCTGCTGCTCTAATATCTTGAAAAACCTTTATTGACGTATATCAGTAGAAAAATAAAAATACATTTAGCGTTCACTGTTGCAGTTATATGTGATAATGCCTTTAGTGGTGTATTTCTGTAGAAAAATCAAGATATATTCAGCGTTCAGCGCTACAGTTATATGGGGGAAAGTCCTCTTTGTGGTATAAACCAAATTACGTTGTGGTGAAATTTAGTATTTACGTTTCACACACCGCATGCTTACATGACAACGTCCATAAGAGCGGCGCACCAATACAGGTGCAATAAGCATGCACAAAAATGCAAACTAATTCACACTAGCCAGCATCTATCTAGCAGTATTGCTTAATGGACACTACGGGGACTTTTCTGCAGCACAGAAACTGCACGAGGACCGCGTCTCGCTCTTCCTGCACAGACCTACTTCCGCTGTTGTTTTTTTTAAACTGACAGTCTAAGCTTTTAGTGGCGTATATACTTGGCGTTCACTGTTGGCGTTCACTGTCTTTATATGTGGTAAAGCCTTTAGTGGCGTATATCAGTCGAAAAATAAAAAGATGTTCGACTTTCAGAGTTGCACTTTTATGCGGTAAAATCTTTTTTGAAATATTTTGGTTGAAAAAAATCTTATATTCAGCATTAAGCGCTGCACTTATATGTGGCAAAATCTTTTTTGAAATATTTCGGTGGAAAAAATCTTGTATTCAGCATTAAGCGCAGCACTTATATGAGGTAAAATCTCCATGGTGTCTCCATGATAAATCTGCAGCATACGGGCCCCTGTGTGGCTTTTACACTTTTCAAAATAATCCTTCAGCGTAGCGAATAGATGCCAGATGAATGGGATGCTCCATGACCTTCCCAGGAGTTTGTATTAATCGATGATGGAAAAAAGATCTTGTATTCTGCGTTAAATGTTCCACTTATATGTGGTAAAATCTTTTGTGAATTATTTTGGAGGAAATACGAATTTCCACTTCCTCCATTAACTTTCTCATCTCTTCATTATCATCGGACACACTTATTTTACACCACCCCCCCAAGCTATGTATATATAGGTGGTGCGAATAAAGGTAAATGACACTGTCAGCCCGTTAAAGGGAATTACAGCATGATACCACAACACATTTTATTTAACATTTATCAAGGGTTTAAAGTGCCCACAGATTGCACATATGGGGAAACTGCATCAAGATGAATCAGGCGTGGATCAGACAGGATATCCACACGCCAATTCCTGATGCATCAGAGTACAATAGTAGCCAAAAGTTTTCAGAATGACACAAATATTAGTTTTCACAAAGTTTGCTGCTAAACTGCTTTTAGATCTTTGTTTCAGTTGTTTCTGTGATGTGGTGAAATATTATTACACAAACTTCATACGTTTCAAAGGCTTTTATCGACAATTACATGACATTTATGCAAAGAGTCAGTATTTGTAGTTTTGGCCCTTCTTTTTCAGGACCTCTGCAATTCTACTGGGCATGCTCTCAATCAACTTCTGGGCCAATTCCTGACTGATAGCAACCCATTCTTTCATAATCACTTCCTGGAGTTTGTCAGAATTAGTGGGTTTTTGTTTGTCCACCCGCCTCTTGAGGATTGACCACAAGTTCTCAATGGGATTAAGATATGGGGAGTTTCCAGGCCATGGACCCAAAATGTCAATGTTTTGGCCCCCGAGCCACTTAGTTATCACTTTTGCCTTATGGCACGGTGCTCCATCGTGCTGGAAAATGCATTGTTCTTCACTAAACTGTTGTTGGATTGTTGGAAGAAGTTGGAGGGTGTTTTGGTACCATTCTTTATCCATGGCTGTGTTTTTGGGCAAAATTGTGAGTGAGCCCACTCCATTGGATGAGAAGCAACCCCACACATGAATGGTCTCAGGATGCTTTACTGTTGGCATGACACGGGACTGATGGTAGCGCTCACCTTTTATTCTCCGGACAAGCCTTTTTCCTGATGCCCCAAACAATCAGAAAGAGGCTTCATCGGAGAATATGACTTTGCCCCATTCCTCAGCAGTCGATTCACCATACTGTCTGCAGAAGATCAATCTGTCCCTGATGGGTTTTTTTTGGAGAGAAGTGGCTTCTTTGCTGCCCTTCTTGACACCAGGCCATCTTCCAAAAGTCTTCATCTCACTGTGCTTGCAGATGCGCTTCAATTATATAAATAGTAAAAAATATAAATCTGAAGGAGTCGGCCCTCTACATAGCAATGAGGGGGGTGTTGCAGAGAGCGACGAGGATAAAGCAAAACTATTAAATATTTTTTTCTCTACTATATTCACTGAGGAAAATAAACTGTCAGATGAAATGCAGAATGTAAAAATAAATCCCCCATTAAAAGTGCCCTGTCTGACCCAGGAAGAAGTACAACAGCGACTTAAAAAGATTAAAATAGACAAATCGCCAGGACCGGATGGCATACACCCCCGTATCCTAAGGGAATTAAGTGATGTCATAGCCAGACCATTATTTCTGATATTTACGGACTCTATAATAACAGGGAATGTTCCACAGGATTGGCGCATAGCAAATGTGGTGCCAATATTCAAAAAGGGTCCAAAGACAGAGCCTGGAAATTATAGGCCGGTAAGTTTAACATCTATTGTTGGTAAACTGTTTGAAGGGTTTTTAAGAGATGCTATCTTGGAGTATCTCAATGAAAATAGGCAAATAACGCCATATCAGCATGGCTTCATGAGGGATCGGTCATGCCAAACAAATTTAATCAGCTTCTATGAGGAGGTAAGTTCTAGACTTGACAGCGGCGAATCAATGGATGTCGTATATCTGGACTTCTCCAAAGCATTTGACACCGTACCTCATAAAAGGTTAGTATATAAAATGAGGATGCTCGGACTGGGAGAAAATGTCTGTATGTGGGTAAGTAACTGGCTGAGTGACAGAAAACAGAGGGTGGTTATTAACGGTAGATACTCAGATTGGGTCACTGTAACTAGTGGGGTACCTCAGGGTTCAGTATTGGGCCCTATTCTCTTCAATATATTTATTAATGATCTTGTAGAAGGCCTGCACAGTAAAATATCTATTTTTGCAGATGACACTAAACTGTGTAAAGTAATTAACACTGAAGAGGACAGTTTTCTGCTACAGAGGGATCTGGATAGATTGGAGGCTTGGGCAGAAAAATGGCAGATGAGGTTTAACACTGACAAATGTAAAGTTATGCACATGGGAAGGAATAATGCAAGTCACCCGTACATATTAAATGGTAAAACACTCGGTAACACTGACATGGAAAAGGATCTAGGAATTTTAATAAACAGCAAATTAAGCTGCAAAAACCAGTGTCAGGCAGCTACTGCCAAGGCCAATAAGATAATGGGTTGCATCAAAAGGGCATAGACGCCCGTGATGAGAACATAGTCCTACCACTTTACAAATCACTGGTTAGACCACACATGGAGTACTGTGTACAGTTCTGGGCTCCTGTGAACAAGACAGACATAGCAGAGCTGGAGAGGGTTCAGAGGAGGGCAACTAAAGTAATAACTGGAATGAGGGATCTACAGTACCCTGAAAGGTTATCAAAATTAGGGTTATTCACTTTAGAAAAAAGACGACTGAGGGGAGATCTAATAACTATGTATAAATATATCAGGGGTCAGTACAGAGATCTGTCCCATCATCTATTTATCCCCAGGACTGTGACTGTGACAAGGGGACATCCTCTGCGTCTGGAGGAAAGAAGGTTTGTACACAAACATAGGAAAGGATTCTTCACTGTAAGAGCAGTGAGACTATGGAACTCTCTGCCTGAGGAGGTGGTGATGGTGAGTACAATAAAGGAATTCAAGAGGGGACTGGATGTATTTCTGGAGTGTAATAATATTACAGGCTACAGCTACTAGAGAGGGGTCGTTGATCCAGGGAGTTATTCTGATTGCCTGATTGGAGTCGGGAAGGAATTTTTTTTTCCCCTTAAGTGAGGAAAATTGGCTTCTGCCTCACAGGGGTTTTTTGCCTTCCTCTGGATCAACTTGTAGGAAACAGGCCGAACTGGATGGACAAATGTCTTTTTTCGGTCTTATATACTATGTTACTATGTTACTATGTTACCTGCCTGCTGCCATTCCTGAGCAAGCTCTCCACTGGTGGCACTCCGATCCCACACCTGAATCCTCTTTAGGAGACGATCCTGGTGCTAGCTGGACTTTCTTGGACGCCCTGAAGCCTTCTTAACAAGAATTGAACCTCTTTCCTTGAAGTTCTTGATGATCCTGTAAATTGTTGATTGAGGTGCAATCTTAGTAGCCACAATATCATTGCCTGTGAAGCCATTATTATGGAATGCAATGATGGCTGCACGCGTTTCTTTGCAGGTCACCATGGTTAACAATGGAAGAACAATGATTTCAAGCATCACCCTCCTTTTAACATGTCAAGTCTGCCATTTTAACCCAATCAGCCTGATATAATGATCACCAGCCTTGTGCTCGTCAACATTCTCACCTAAGTTAACAAGACAATTACTTAAATGATTTCAGCAGGTCCTTTAATGATGGCAATGAAATGCAGTGAAAAGTTTTTTTGGGGATTAATTTAATTTTCATGGCAAAGAAGGAATATGCAATTCATCTAATCACTCTTGATAACATTCTGGAGTATATGTAAATTGCTATTATAAAAACTTAAGCAGCGACTTTCCAATATTTATGTAATTCTCAAAACTTTTGGCCACGACTGTTGATCACCCACACCAACAATTTGACAAAAGAGACCGTTTTTTTCTGGCTACCTGCCTCAGCTACTATTCTTATGCTGTTACCCACCTGATGCCACACAACTGATGCTAAGTGCTCCTTCTTTCATCCACCATCTTCAGCGGGTACTGGTATTGCCACCCACCTCCACAGTTTGTCATCTTGCCATTCTGTGGCATGCTGATACTGCGGCCACCTCCAAACTCTGTCATTGTGCCACCCTGTGGTCTCCTCATGCTGCTGCCACCTCCAGACTCTGTCATTATGCTGCCCTGTGGTCTCCTCATGCTGCCGCCACCTACAGTCTCGGTCAGTGTGCCACTCGGTGGCCTCCTTATACTGCCGCCACCTCCAGACTGTCATTGTGGGGCTCTGTGGTCTCCTCATCCTTCCGCCACCTACAGACTCTGATATTGTGCCACTTGGTGGCCTTCTCCTAATGTTGCTGCTCTTGAGACATACAGACTCTGTCATTGTGCCACTCTGTGGCCTTCTCTTGATGCTGCTGCCACCTCCGGACTCTGTCATTGGGCCACCCTGTGGTCTTCTCATGCTGCTTCCACCTCATAACTATGTCATAGCGCCACTCTGTGGACTTCTCATGCTGTTACCACCCTCCCCACTTCATGACTGGGCCGCTAATTTTCCTTTCGGCCTGGCTGACATCATCATTTATCTGACCCTTCTTCTGATCTGTTAGAAGGAAGGGAAAATTAGATGCACAATGGTTCCTGTCTCTGTAGCAGCTGTAAGGCCTGTATGGTCCCATCAGAATTGGCTTGGGATTTGGTAGCCAAAAGATGGAGTGGGTAAAAAACACAGAAGACATGCAAATATTCCATTCACATGTCATCTCTGTTTTGGATCCACGCCCATTTTTTATTTTTTTTTTGAATTAGCAATACTGATGGATTACTGACCAAATGCTGACCGAGTGACGGCGGATGCTCAACAAACTGTATCCGTTTTTTGGGGGTTATTGTTCTGACAGATCAGAGGAAAGGCAAAGTAATCAGTGACGTCAACACAAACTTACTGCTGACACCCTCTCCACTCTGCTCTACTTGTATAAGTATTTAATAGAACAGGTTCTGTAGACATCTATGTGGAATCAGCTGACAAGGGTGTAAAATGAGTGTGCTTCTTCTTGAAGCTAACATTGACCTGTAAGGCTCAGTTCATACTTGAGTCATTTGGTCAGTTTTGGCCCTGTGACTGCCCAAATAAGTTGAGTGTGCAGTGATTCTAAGAGCGACGCCTGTTATCTGCATGTCATACTGACTCACCATATTATTTCATTAACACAGAAGACTCCCTATGCATGTTACTGCTAGGTACAGTGTTCTACACCACTCTAAAGGCTCTCTGCAGCCAGGAAGTAGACAATTTTTAACAAAATTTGCCTTGAATAAATTCGGATTAGACCAAATTTTTTAAAAAAAATTGGTGATCCGGACGAATTAAATTTTTGAAAAATCTGCTCATCTCTAATCAAGTTATTTGCATTAGATTTCTGAAGAAAAGTTGTTGAGGATTTATTTTAACTGCATTTTTGGAGTCGAGAAAAATTCAGCAAATTGGAGCTACAACGAAATTTGCTCATCTACAGCACTGATCATAAATATGATATTTTTGTCAGGGCAATTTTTGTGGACAATCTCTAATTCCTGGACATTACTTCTAGATTATTTTAAACAAAATCTGTTCTTTCTAGATAGAGAGGGGGATTCTTCCACATATTAGAAGAAAGAGCAGTTTTTTATTAAATATGGAAGTGTTTTTTACTATATAGTAATTGTGTGTCATTCTCTGTTTGTTCAGATTCATATAAAATTGTGTCAAAATCCATATATATTTTATAAACTTAGTTGGAGGCAAGACATTATGGAGTATTATTGCAGAGTGGTCTGTGTATACCTGATTTATAGCGATTCGTGACAAATTAAATAAAGAATCAAATTTATTGTCGAACTTCAACAAAGCTGCCGAATCGAGATTTTCAAAACTGTGTTCAACTCTACTTGCAACCACCACAAGTGAAGCCTATTCTGGACTGGCTTTGTGTTGCATGTTGACCTCTGCAGTACCTTCTGTTCCTATCCCCCATATGGTGTACAGGCATAAGTTGTACAAATAGACATATGGTGACATTTAGTATAGGCATCTCGTTTTCCTTATATGAGCAAATTTCCAAGCTTTTTAACAGAAATAGGAACATTCCCATACAGATACATCATAAAGTTAATTAGCACAGAATTTTAACTCTAGAAAAAATGAGTGCAATTTACAGTATAGCTTACTACATTCTGAAAATGTTTTAATAAAGTCATTATTTTCTAGGACATTGACAAATATTCATAAAATATTGTGGTTACATTATTTTACAAATTATAGGACGTTTTCATTTCTGTAGAAATGCACTAAAAAAAATCACCAATTTCATGTTATGTCTTATTAAAACTGACTGAGTTCTCAACATTGAGACTGCAACACCAAGAAGTACAAGCTGTAAGGTTACACAAGTCGAGGAAGTAACAGGTTTTGCTAAGAGCTACAGATGATCACATTTTTAAGTGCCTTTCTCCAATCTATGGCAAGTGGGAGGGGCATAAATGCCAGTTTGAAAGCACTGTTTATAATCACATGAAACCTAAAAAAATCAGATCAATTATGTGGTATAATTGTGTGATGCCTCCTTTCCATCGATGTGCCAGTTATCGCCACTTGCTTCAAACTGTTAGGGGCAGAAAGAAGTGAACCTCTGCATCGACAAATCATTTGATTGGCACATTCTATATTGCAAGGGAAATTGAATGTCACATTTCAACCCTAGTGCAGCAAAAAGGGTCTATACAATCAGAAGGCATTTGTATGGCATTGGGCAATGAGCCAGATGTCCAGCTACAGGTGTTCCATTGACCTCATGCCACCTATCTCAAAAGCTCATCGTGCACAGTAAGATGGCGATGGAGGCTGGATACAGTTCTGTCCTCTTTAGTGATGAGTCCAGCTTTTTTCTTGTACACAATAATAACCAAATGTTGGTCTACAGATGATTAGGGCAATGCCATGAACAGGCCTTTACAAGGTAACATCATACCAGTCTTGGGATTATGGTGTGGGGTGGCATAATGCACGGCTATCAGACCCCTCTAACTTTAATTTCTTAACAGCTTGGTGATACATTGGTTGTGATTAGTGTTGATCACGAATTTTCGAATAGCGAATTTTAATCGCGAGTATCAGCACTTCGAGAATTCGCGAATATTTAGAATATCGCAAAATATATTCGCAATTGCGAATATTCGCTTTATGCGAATTTTTTATATGCAAATTTCCGCATGCAAGAAAATAATGTCATTATTTTCTTGTTTGCGAAAATTCGCATAAAAATCTGCATAAATTAGCGTAAAAATTCGCACAAATTAGCATAAAAATTTGCATAAGCTGGTATTTAAAAGGTATCTTTTAAATGCCAGTTTATGCGAATTTTTATGCTGATTTGTGCGAATTTTTATGCTAATTTATGCGAATTTTTTATGTGAATTTTCGCAAACAAGAAAATAATGTCTGGAGATTACGAATTTGCGAATTTTCGAATATATGGCGAATATTCGCCCAAATATTCACGAAATATCGCGAATTCGATGACTCAGATATAAAAAAGTTTATATTTCTAAAGTCCTATGTGGTGTTCTAGTACTGTATATAATATTAATGGCTGACAGAAAGTGGATCTATCATTGCACCTTGTTTTAATTCTCAATACTGAATATAACATTACCCTTAAAATTACAGTTTCCACAACTATGGTCAGGGACGTTCATGTTGGTTATTACTTTTAGTAACATAAATAATTTGTTTTTTCCCCATCAGTGATCTATGTATATTGGTGTATTGACTTCATATTATGATAAATGGTTAGCTGCTGGCACAAAAATCTTACATAAGTGCAGTAAATCTGTATTATATTGTCATTCGATCAAAAGTGGAACCAAGATAAATGACATATCTTGTTCTTTTAACTCATTTTACCTTTAAACCACCTAGTTGTGATACCAGTGGTAGGGTAATTTCTCCAAAGTGTCCTAGGACCTGTATTTTATTTACACAACAATGCCAGGCTGCATATTGTCCTTGCTACTGGGAGAAGCATGAGTGGCCTAAATATGTTTCCATTAAGCATACCTGAGATATCATTAGTCAGTAATTGCAAAGGAACCTCACAACAGCAGATCTTGATGATTGCAATGCCAAAGGGCACTCAACATCACAGAACAATGCTCAGGCAACCATTAATAACCCTATTGATTCCAAAGTTTGTAAATTCGTATATTTCTGCATATGGTGCTTACACTTGATACTGAATAAATCAAGACTGAATATTTTGTTTCCATTTTTTGATCATTTAAATATCATCAAAGGCAGTAGGTCACATCATTTTAACCAATATAACTAACAGCATTTTCCCACAGAAGATTGAAAATGCATTCCAAACATACCTGTGTGTACTTTATATCTTGAGTCCATGTCCAGGAAAAGCACTTTTATTTTGCTAAAATATAGCTCCCAAGTTCCCAGCTGGGTGGGCTTTGTTTTTCCAAGTGCCCAAAGCAAAGCAGACTTCCTTTAACATATCTATTCGTCTGGTAACTTTTTATTATTTATTTATTTAAATTTGGGGGAAAGAGGGTGATTTGAATTCCTTTTATTCTATAGGCCAGTCAGTAAGAATCACTGCACCAGAAGAGGCTTTTTTTTTTACCAGATTTCACCACTGAACACATTAGGTGGATGTACTGAATTGGATTTAAATGAACATCAGGGGGTGCCATGACAAGCTTAAAAATGCAATATTTAATGTAGACACAGGAGCATTTTTCTTTGTTTTGTCTGATCTAATTATTAATATTTATTTATGGGACCAGCCTTATAAAATATTTTAGCCCACACATTTAATGTTTCCCTATTGCAAAAATGATCTCAATTACTCTACTGCAGGTCAGTGAAACGTGACTCAGATATAAAAAAGTTTATATTTCTAAAGTCCTATGTGGTGTTCTAGTACTGTATATAATATTAATGGCTGACAGAAAGTGGATCTATCATTGCACCTTGTTTTAATTCTCAATACTGAATATAACATTACCCTTAAAATTACAGTTTCCACAACTATGGTCAGGGACTTTCATGTTGGTTATTACTTTTAGTAACATAAATAATTTGTTTTTTCCCCATCAGTGATCTATGTATATTGGTGTATTGACTTCATATTATGATAAATGGTTAGCTGCTGGCACAAAAATCTTACATAAGTGCAGTAAATCTGTATTATATTGTCATTCGATCAAAAGTGGAACCAAGATAAATGACATATCTTGTTCTTTTAACTCATTTTACCTTTAAACCACCGAATTTATATGTTTCTTCATGATGTGTGTGTTTTTTTTTAACAATTTGCTTGACAAATTGCCTTTTTAAATGGGTACTCTTTTAGAATAGCTTCAATTCACACCATGTATTTTCATCCTAAAACTTTATATATCTTGTGGAAGATAATAATAATAATAATAATAATAATAATAATAATAATAATAATTAGATATCAAAAAGAATAGTATGACAGGATATGACAGAAGACAAATCTTGTAGAATCTTGTGTAACGGGACTAAAATGAGACACTCTCTATTTATCTGTCCTGTTAAAAAAATGAAAACCTATGGATTCCTTAACAGATTGTTATAATAGAGATCAATGAAGGCCCGAACTCCACCCACACTATTGACCTTATCTACTTACATCACCAGCTGATGGCTCACAATTGGACAACAATCCCTTCCTC
This sequence comes from Bufotes viridis, assembly GCA_033119425.1. NCBI lineage: Eukaryota > Metazoa > Chordata > Amphibia > Anura > Bufonidae > Bufotes > Bufotes viridis. The sequence goes on along the minus strand of CM065594.1, from coordinate 61,566,574 downwards.
ACTAGGCGCAGGAGCTTACAATGGACAGAACAAAAGACCAAAATAATAAATATAATGACAGATACACAGAACGGATAACGGAAAAGTCGTGTCTGACCAAAAGAATTAGAACCAAATCAACATTGAGGACAATCAAAACTATTCAACACTAGGTCAATACCAGGAGAATCCAAACTAAGCCAAATCAAAAACAAATCAGAAATCAGAAACATTAGAAGCTAGAAGTCTTAACAGGAAGTCTTGTCAAATCCAAAAGTCAGGCAAAGAGGAAAAGGTCAGAAACAAGCTAAGATACAATAATCCAGAGGATAATGCAAAATATCAGGATATTGTGGATAAGGCACCTAATCACAGGCAACTGTGGCCAGCAGCTGCCTGTTTAAATAGGGTGCTCCATAAGTCACATGGGAGGCCCAAGTCACATAACACTATGATGTCATGAAGCCAGATGTCCCAGCATCACTCCTAATTGGCCACAGCTCTGGCACATGAATATATAGCACCCGATGGCGCGTGTTCGGCTCAGTCTTAGTCAGGGAGAGCTGTGCATTAGGAAGGCACAGACAGTGTAGGGAGTGATATTAGACTATTTTTATTAGAAACGCTTTTCAGAGACCCAAAAGTCCTTTTAAGGACTATTGTGTATGACAGCAGCAAAATATATTTTTAGCGCAACCTGAGCAAAATTGCAAAAACTTTACAGACCCAAAAGTCTTTTTAAGGACTATTGTGTGTGGCAGCAGCAATATATTTTTTTAGCACATCCTGCGCTAAATAGTGTCTAATAGGCTGCTGCGGACAGTTAAATTATCTGCGCAAAATCTCCTGTGTAAAGTGTGTGCATCCCAAAAAATATCTGTGACATCCAGTGTACTTTTTCCATAGACGGTGTCCGCTGCGGACAGTTAAATTAGTTACTCAACATCTCTTGTGTAAAGTGTGCGCATCCCAAAAATTTCTGTGACATCCAGTGTACATTTTCTGTAGATGGTTTCCGCTGTGGACAGTTAAATTAGCTGCGCCAAATCTCCTGTGTAAAGTGTGCGCATCCCAAAAATATCTGTGACATCCAGTGAACTTTTTCAGTAGACAGTGTCTGCTGCGGACAGTGACATTAGATGCGCGAGATCTGCAGTGTAACGTGTGCACTGAAAAATTTAACAGTGACATACAGTGTACTTTTTCAATAGACGGTGTCTGCTTCTGACAGTGACATTACCAGTGCAACATTTCAAGTTTACCTGATTTATGGTATTGCTATTTTGGCAATTGAATTTCACCCCAGAACAAAATATATGTTTTGGAGGACAATATGAATCTTGGCCTGCAACAGCTGGGACACCAGATTCAGGGTATTGCTATTTTGGCAATTGAATTTCACCCCAGAACAAAAATATATGTTATGGCGGACACTATTAAACTTTGCCAGCCACAGCTAAAACCACTGATTTATGGTATTGCTATTTTGGCAATTGAATATCACCTCAGAACAAAATATATGTTTTGGCGGACACTATGAATCTTGGCCTGCAACAGCTGGGACACCAGATTCAGGGTATTGCTATTTTGGCAATTGAATTTAACCCCAGAACAAAATATATGTTTTGGAGGACAATATGAATCTTGGCCTGCAACAGATGGGACACCAGATTCAGGGTATTGCTATTTTGGCAATTGAATTTCACCCCAGAACAAAATATATGTTATGGCAGACACTATTATACTTTGCCAGCCACAGCTGAAACCACTGATTTATGGTATTGCTATTTTGGCAATTGAATTTCACCCCAGAACAAAATATATGTTTTGGAGGACACTATGAATCTTGGCCTGCAACAGCTGGGGCAACAGATTCAGGGTATTGCTATTTTGGCAATTGAATTTCACCCCAGAACCAAATATATGTTTTGGCGGACACTATTATACTTTGCCAGCCACAGCTGAAACCACTGATTTATGGTATTGCTATTTTGGCAATTGAATTTCACCCCAGAACCAAATTTATGTTTTGGTGGACAATATGAATCATGGCCTGCAACAGCTGGGACAACAGATTCAGGGTATTGCTATTTTGGCAATTGAATTTCACCCCAGAACAAATTATATGTTTTGGAGGATAATATGAATCTTGGCCTGCAACAGCTGGGACACCAGATTCAGGGTATTGCTATTTTGGCAATATAATTTCACCCCAGAACCAAATTTAAATGTTTTGGCGCACACTTTTATACTTTTCCAGCCACAGCTGAAACCACTGATTTATGGTATTGCTATTTGGGCAATTGAATTTCACCCCAGAACAAAATATATGTTTTGGAGGACAATATGAATCTTGGCCTGCAACAGCTGGGACACCAGATTCAGGGTATTGCTATTTTGTCAATTGAATTTCACCCCAGAACAAAATATATGTTTTGGCGGACACTATTATACGTTGCCAGCCACAGCTGAAACCACTGATTTATGGTATTGCTATTTGGGCAAATGAATTTCACCCCAGAACGAAATATATGTTATGGCAGACACTATTATACTTTTCCAGCCACAGCTGAAACCACTGATTTATGGTATTGCTATTTTGGCAATTGAATTTCACCCCAGAACAAAATATATGTTTTGGAGGACAATACGAATCTTGGCCTGCAACAGCTGGGACACCAGATTCAGGGTATTGCTATTTTGGCAATTGAATTTCACCCCAGAACAAAATATATGTTATGGCAGACACTATTATACTTTGCCAGCCACAGCTGAAACCACTGATTTATGGTATTGCTATTTTGGCAATTGAATTTCACCCCAGAACAAAATATATGTTTTGGCGGACACTATGAATCTTGGCCTGCAACAGCTGGGACAACAGATTCAGGGTATTGCTATTTTGGCAATTGAATTTCACCCCAGAACCAAATATATGTTTTGGCGGACACTATTATACTTTGCCAGCCACAGCTGAAACCACTAATTTATGGTATTGCTATTTGGGCAATTGAATTTCATCCCTGAACAAAATATATGTTTTGGCGGACACTATGAATCTTGGCCTGCAACAGCTGGGACAACAGATTCAGGGTATTGCTATTTTGGCAATTGAATTTCACCCCAGAACAAATTATATGTTTTGGAGGATAATATGAATCTTGGCCTGCAACAGCTGGGACACCAGATTCAGGGTATTGCTATTTTGGCAATTGAATTTCACCCCAGAACCAAATTTAAATGTTTTGGCAGACACTATTATACTTTTCCAGCCACAGCTGAAACCACTGATTTATGGTATTGCTATTTGGGCAATTGAATTTCATCCCAGAACAAAATATATGTTTTGGCGGACACTATGAATCTTGGCCTGCAACAGCTGAGACAACAGATTCAGGGTATTGCTATTTTAGCAATTGAATTTCACCCCAGAACAAAATATTGGTTTTGGCGGACACTATTATACTTTGCCAGCCACAGCTGAAACCACTGATTTATGGTATTGCTATTTGGGCAATTTAATTTCATCCCAGAACAAAATATATGTTTTGGCGGACACTATGAATCTTGGCCTGCAACAGCTGGGACACCAGATTCAGGTTATTGCTATTTTGGCAATTGAATTTCACCCCAGAACCAAATATATGTTTTGGCGGACACTATTATACTTTGCCAGCCACAGCTGAAACCACTGATTTATGGTATTGCTATTTTGGCAATTGAATTTCACCCCAGAACAAAATATATGTTTTGGAGGACAATATGAATCTTGGCCTGCAACAGCTGGGACACCAGATTCAGGGTATTGCTATTTTGGCAATTGAATTTCACCGCAGAACAAAATATATGTTTTGGCGGACACTATTATACTTTGCCAGCCACAGCTGAAACCACTGATTTATGGTATTGCTATTTTGGCAAATGAATTTCACCCCAGAACAAAATATATGTTTTGGCGGACACTATAAATCTTGGCCTGCAACAGCTGGAACACCAGATTCAGGGTATTGCTATTTTGGCAATTGAATTTCACCGCAGAACAAAATATATGTTTTGGCGGACACTATTATACGTTGCCAGCCACAGCTGGAAACCACTGATTTATGGTATTGCTATTTTGGCAAATGAATTTCACCCCAGAACAAAATATATGTTTTGGCGGACACTATAAATCTTGGCCTGCAACAGCTGGAACACCAGATTCAGGGTATTGCTATTTTGGCAATTGAATTTCACCCCAGAACAAAATATATGTTTTGGCGGACACTATTATACTTTGCCATCCACAGCTGAAACCACTGATTTATGGTATTGCTATTTTGGCAATTGAATTTCACCCCAGAACAAAATATATGTTTTGGAGGACACTATGAATCTTGGCCTGCAACAGCTGGAACACCAGATTCAGGGTATTGCTATTTTGGCAATTGAATTTCACCCCAGAACAAAATATATGTTTTGGCAGACACTATAATACTTTGCCAGCCACAGCTGAAACCTCTGATTTATGGTATTGCTATTTTGGCAATTGAATTTCACTCCAGAACAAAATATATGTTTTGGCGGACACAATGAATCTTGGCCTGCAACAGCTGGGACACCAGGTTCAGGGTATTGCTATTTTGGCAATTGAATTTCACCCCAGAACAAAATACATGTTTTGGTGGACACTATTATACTTTGCCAGCCACAGCTGAAACCACTGATTTATGGTATTGCTATTTTGGCAATTGAATTTCACCCCAGAACAAAACATATGTTTTTGCGGACACTATGAATCTTGGCCTGCAACAGCTGGAACACCAGATTCAGGGTATTGCAATTTTGGCAATTGAATTTCACCCGAGAACAAAATTTATGTTTTGGCGGAAACTATTATACTTTGCCAGCAACAGCTGAAACCTCTGATTTATGGTATTGCTATTTTGGAAATTGAATTTCACCACAGAACAAAATATATGTTTTGGCGGACACTATGAATTTTGGCCTGCAACAGCTGGGACAACAGATTCAGGGTATTGCTATTTTGGCAATTGAATTTCACCCCAGAACAAAATATATGTTTTTGCGGACACTATGAATCTTGACCTGCAACAGCTGGGACACCAGATTCAGGGTATTGCTATTTTGGCAATTGAATTTCACCCCAGAACAAAATATATGTTTTGGCGGACACTATTATACTTTGCCAGCCACAGCTGAAACCACTGATTTATGGTATTGCTATTTTGGCAATTGAATTTCACCCCAGAACAAAATATATGTTTTGGCGGACACTATTATACTTTGCCAGCCACAGCTGAAACCACTGATTTATGGTATTGCTATTTTGGCAATTAAATTTCACCCCAGAACAAAATATATGTTTTGGAGGACAATATGAATCTTGGCCTGCAACAGCTGGGACACCAGATTCAGGGTATTGCTATTTTGGCAATATAATTTCACCCCAGAACCAAATTTAAATGTTTTGGCGCACACTTTTATACTTTTCCAGCCACAGCTGAAACCACTGATTTATGGTATTGCTATTTGGGCAATTGAATTTCACCCCAGAACAAAATATATGTTTTGGAGGACAATATGAATCTTGGCCTGCAACAGCTGGGACACCAGATTCAGGGTATTGCTATTTTGGCAATTGAATTTCACCCCAGAACAAAATATATGTTTTGGCGGACACTATTATACGTTGCCAGCCACAGCTGAAACCACTGATTTATGGTATTGCTATTTGGGCAAATGAATTTCACCCCAGAACGAAATATATGTTATGGCAGACACTATTATACTTTTCCAGCCACAGCTGAAACCACTAATTTATGGTATTGCTATTTTGGCAATTGAATTTCACCCCAGAACAAAATATATGTTTTGGAGGACAATACGAATCTTGGCCTGCAACAGCTGGGACACCAGATTCAGGGTATTGCTATTTTGGCAATTGAATTTCACCCCAGAACAAAATATATGTTATGGCAGACACTATTATACTTTGCCAGCCACAGCTGAAACCACTGATTTATGGTATTGCTATTTTGGCAATTGAATTTCACCCCAGAACAAAATATATGTTTTGGCGGACACTATGAATCTTGGCCTGCAACAGCTGGGACAACAGATTCAGGGTATTGCTATTTTGGCAATTGAATTTCACCCCAGAACCAAATATATGTTTTGGCGGACACTATTATACTTTGCCAGCCACAGCTGAAACCACTAATTTATGGTATTGCTATTTGGGCAATTGAATTTCATCCCTGAACAAAATATATGTTTTGGCGGACACTATGAATCTTGGCCTGCAACAGCTGGGACAACAGATTCAGGGTATTGCTATTTTGGCAATTGAATTTCACCCCAGAACAAATTATATGTTTTGGAGGATAATATGAATCTTGGCCTGCAACAGCTGGGACACCAGATTCAGGGTATTGCTATTTTGGCAATTGAATTTCACCCCAGAACCAAATTTAAATGTTTTGGCAGACACTATTATACTTTTCCAGCCACAGCTGAAACCACTGATTTATGGTATTGCTATTTGGGCAATTGAATTTCATCCCAGAACAAAATATATGTTTTGGCGGACACTATGAATCTTGGCCTGCAACAGCTGGGACAACAGATTCAGGGTATTGCTATTTTAGCAATTGAATTTCACCCCAGAACAAAATATTGGTTTTGGCGGACACTATTATACTTTGCCAGCCACAGCTGAAACCACTGATTTATGGTATTGCTATTTGGGCAATTTAATTTCATCCCAGAACAAAATATATGTTTTGGCGGACACTATGAATCTTGGCCTGCAACAGCTGGGACACCAGATTCAGGTTATTGCTATTTTGGCAATTGAATTTCACCCCAGAACCAAATATATGTTTTGGCGGACACTATTATACTTTGCCAGCCACAGCTGAAACCACTGATTTATGGTATTGCTATTTTGGCAATTGAATTTCACCCCAGAACAAAATATATGTTTTGGAGGACAATATGAATCTTGGCCTGCAACAGCTGGGACACCAGATTCAGGGTATTGCTATTTTGGCAATTGAATTTCACCGCAGAACAAAATATATGTTTTGGCGGACACTATTATACTTTGCCAGCCACAGCTGAAACCACTGATTTATGGTATTGCTATTTTGGCAAATGAATTTCACCCCAGAACAAAATATATGTTTTGGCGGACACTATAAATCTTGGCCTGCAACAGCTGGAACACCAGATTCAGGGTATTGCTATTTTGGCAATTGAATTTCACCGCAGAACAAAATATATGTTTTGGCGGACACTATTATACTTTGCCAGCCACAGCTGAAACCACTGATTTATGGTATTGCTATTTTGGCAAATGAATTTCACCCCAGAACAAAATATATGTTTTGGCGGACACTATAAATCTTGGCCTGCAACAGCTGGAACACCAGATTCAGGGTATTGCTATTTTGGCAATTGAATTTCACCCCAGAACAAAATATATGTTTTGGCGGACACTATTATACTTTGCCATCCACAGCTGAAACCACTGATTTATGGTATTGCTATTTTGGCAATTGAATTTCACCCCAGAACAAAATATATGTTTTGGAGGACACTATGAATCTTGGCCTGCAACAGCTGGAACACCAGATTCAGGGTATTGCTATTTTGGCAATTGAATTTCACCCCAGAACAAAATATATGTTTTGGCGGACACTATAATACTTTGCCAGCCACAGCTGAAACCTCTGATTTATGGTATTGCTATTTTGGCAATTGAATTTCACTCCAGAACAAAATATATGTTTTGGCGGACACTATGAATCTTGGCCTGCAACAGCTGGGACACCAGGTTCAGGGTATTGCTATTTTGGCAATTGAATTTCACCCCAGAACAAAATACATGTTTTGGCGGACACTATTATACTTTGCCAGCCACAGCTGAAACCACTGATTTATGGTATTGCTATTTTGGCAATTGAATTTCACCCCAGAACAAAACATATGTTTTTGCGGACACTATGAATCTTGGCCTGCAACAGCTGGAACACCAGATTCAGGGTATTGCAATTTTGGCAATTGAATTTCACCCGAGAACAAAATATATGTTTTGGCGGAAACTATTATACTTTGCCAGCAACAGCTGAAACCTCTGATTTATGGTATTGCTATTTTGGAAATTGAATTTCACCACAGAACAAAATATATGTTTTGGCGGACACTATGAATTTTGGCCTGCAACAGCTGGGACAACAGATTCAGGGAATTGCTATTTTGGCAATTGAATTTCACCCCAGAACAAAATATATGTTTTTGCGGACACTATGAATCTTGACCTGCAACAGCTGGGACACCAGATTCAGGGTATTGCTATTTTGGCAATTGAATTTCACCCCAGAACAAAATATATGTTTTGGCGGACACTATTATACTTTGCCAGCCACAGCTGAAACCACTGATTTATGGTATTGCTATTTTGGCAATTGAATTTCACCCCAGAACAAAATATATGTTTTGGCGGACACTATTATACTTTGCCAGCCACAGCTGAAACCACTGATTTATGGTATTGCTATTTTGGCAATTAAATTTCACCCCAGAACAAATATATGTTTTAGCGGACATTATGAATCTTGGCCTACAACAGCTGGAACACCAGATTCAGGGTATTGCTATTTTGGAAATTGAATTTCACCCCAGAACAAAATATATGTTTTGGCGGACACTATTATACTTTGCCAGCCACAGCTGAAACCACTGATTTATTGTATTGCTATTTTGGCAATTGAATTTCACCCCAGAAGAAAATATATGTTTTGGAGGATAATATGAATCTTGGCCTGCAACAGCTGGGACACCAGATTCAGGGTATTGCTATTTTGGCAATTGAATTTCACCACATAAAATAATCTATCCTTTGCCAGACAACAGACAGTATTATACTTGGCTAGCCAAAGCTGGAACACCCGATTTAGGGATTGGTATTTGGGCAATTGTATTTAACCCCTTAATAAAATATAGAAATTGCTATCCTGGGTTTCTAGGGGTGACAATTAGCACAGCCAATCCCCTGATGTAGGATATAGCAAAAAAAAAAACTAGTATTGATGGATTGATGGACTTGATGGCAGCTTGTTCTGGTGCACCACAAGTCACAAAATGGCCGCCGATTACCCCAGAAAATAAGTGACAGAAAAACGCTCTGTGCAGCCTAAAAACCAGTGAGCAAGTTACTAGCAGAAGTTCAATCATTCACAGCTGTAGATCGATCCGTTCATTAAGTGCTGTTGCTGACTTTTCCCTGCCTAATCTGGCCCTCACAGAAGCTGCGTCCTCTCCCTACACTAATCAGAGCAGTGTGACGTGCAGCGCTACGTGACTCCAGCTTAAATAGAGGCTGGGTCACATGCTGCACTTGGTCAATCACAGCCATGCCATTAGTAGGCATGGCTGTGATGGGCTCTTATGGGCAAGAAGTAAAACGCTAGATGATTGGCTGCTGTGCAGCCCTTCAGAAAGCGGGAAGTAATCGCCGAACAACGAACCCAAACTTTTTTGAAAATGTCCGGGTTCGGGTCCGTGTCCCGGACACCCCAAAATTCGGTACGAACCCAAACTATGCTTGAACTGTTTGCTCAACACTAATTAGGAACTCAGATCTAAGTTGCAATCGCAATGCGATTAATATAACCTGTATTAATCGCATTGCGAATTCAACTTAGAGCTGGGTTCCTAATGGTTGTATTGCTAGAATATAACTAAGATTGAGAATATAGCGCTATATTCTCAATATTCGTTATATTCTAGCAATACAACCATTAGGAACTCAGCTCTAAGTTGAATTCGCAATGCGATTAATACAGGTTTATATTAATCGCATTGCGATTACAACTACTAACACTGCAGCTTCAGAATGAATCTAAGATGGATGCCGTCCTTGCTTTTTGATAGGAGGTGGGAGGATCTGGGAGGGAGGGTATGCTGATTAGATGGAATGTGTCTGCTGACTGTGAGGTACAGGGTCAAAGTTTGCTCAATGATAAAGTATAGGGGCAAACACGAACATCGCATATGTTTGCCCTCCGCGGCGAACGCAAACAAGCTATGTTTGCCGGGAACCGTTCACCAGGGTAAAGTTCGGGACATCATAAATTACCAGTGCCACATGTCCAGATTACAATGTGCACTTAAAAAATGTATATGTGACATACAGTGTAATTTTTCAATAAACGGTGTCCGTTTCTGACAGTGACATTACCAGTGCCACATCTAAAGTGTAATGTGTGCATTTAAAAAATGTATCTGTCACATACAGTGTACTTTGACAATGGGCAGTGTCTTCTTCTGACAGTAACATTACCAGTGTGACATCTGCAGTGTGACATGTGCGCATAAATTTTTATCTGTGACATACAGTTTACTTTTTCCGTAGACGCTGCGGACAGTGACATTACCTGTGGTACCTCTCCTGTATAACGTTTCCACATCCCAAATACCTGTGACATTCACTGTAATTTTTAATTAGCCTCTGATGACAGTATTGACATTATCTGCGGGATATCTCCTGTGTGATGTTTCCACATCCCAAATACCTTTTTAATTTTTTTGCGCTAACACTTCCAAACCTACGCTACTGTATGTGTGACATATGTCACGGTGGGGAGTGGGGGAAACTCCCCACCGTATAAAGAACTGTGACTAAGCCTTGAACAGGAAAAAGGGAGCAGGTGACCAGGTGACTCAGAAGGTAGGAGGGCCCATACTCAGGAACCTTAGATCCCTGGAGTTCCTGAAATGCCCTAGGATAAGGAGACAGGGCCAGAGACCAGCAGTTCCTCCAAAAAACACGGAAGAACTGGTGTCTCCAAGCGGCCTAGTAACACATGTGGAGAAGGATAGAGCAGCCACTGAACAGCAGGTAAGCACCCAATGTAACAACAGGACACAGATAATCAAACACTTACCTGCCGCAGCAAAGATGGAACAAACGACACCAAAACAAACTGGATCCCCATGCAGAGAATGAAAGCAAGGAAACACCAAACCAGACATAACCACACACCCAAAACACGATCCCAAACCAAAATCGACTTCAGGTAAGGGTAGGGGTGATCTCAGTCTCACAGCAACAGAATATGAAGAGACCTGAAACCACACCTAGCTTCACCTAATTCCACACCAGCCAGAGAATTGGGAAGGGAAGGGCCAGGGGGAAAGGAGGACCCACCATCATGCTGCAACTACACAATGCCACCGGCAACAACATGCATGACAACCATATCATGGCACACACAACTGAGGCCATGACACATACTTTCAAGCAAATATAATATTTAAAATGAAGAAGGCGAGCAGTAAGGAATGGGGAAGTAGCCATTATGCTAATGGTGCTCGCAGAGGCTATGACCCTGGACACATTTAAACTGTGCCTGCTGCCAGAGCACACAAAAAAAAAAAACAATCATACACAATACTGTACCTAGCTTCATGTCCCAGTTTGCAGGGCAGCGCAGGTCACCACTCTTGAAGTCAGTCCAGTGCGACCAGGTGTTTGGTTGGATTGCAACAGATAATGCTTCCAGTTGGTTAAGCACCACCCTATCTTCCACCAAGTCCAGTCTCAATAGCCAAGGCCCTCGCATATAATTTTTTACAGGGTAAGCTCACCTACAGGCCGTCGCATATAATGTTTTACAGGGTCAGCTCACCTACAGGACCTCACCTATAACCTTTTAGAGGGTCAGCTCACCTTTATTCCCTTGCATATAATGTTTTACAGGGTTAGCTCACCTTCAGGCCCTTGCATATAATTTTTTAGAGGGTTAGCCCACCTGCAGGCCCTCGCATATAATGTTTTACAGGGTCAGCTCACTTACAGGCCCTCGCATATAACTTTTTAGAGGGTCAGCTCAGCAGCGGGCCCTCAACCATAATATTTTTGATGGTTAGCTCAGCAGCAGACCCTCACCCCTAAGATTTTAGAAGGTCAACTCAGAAGCAAGCCCTTGCCCCTAATGTTTTAGATGGTCAGATCAGCAGGCCCCTGCTTCAAATGTTTTTGAGGGTCACCAGCAGGCCATCAATCATAATTTTTCAAAGGTGTGTATGATGCCCTCCTTTATGTGTAACAAAGGGTGTATTGTATTACTGGTTCCTTGTCATTTTTGGCAGCCGTTTCACTTAGTTCATAGGCTTTATGTCTATAGGAGTCCCACTACATGAACAATTGTACCACAATGTGAATGAGGCCCTCCTTTATGTGATATACAAGTTTTATCTGAGTTTTTTTGCTTGTAATTATTAGCAGCACTTGCACTTTACATCCAAGTAAATATACAGGAAGGAATGTTTCCTAACAATTTTTCCTCTAAAATTGATCTTATCTTTGGTATCTTTTGGTTTATTATTGTCAGCCTGTAAAAGTGGCGTACTACTCGGACAACATCATGCCCAGCAGCTACCAGGGAGTCCAATATGCATCCAGACATCCTCCCCATTCTGTACATGAACCATTTCGGTGGTGTTTCCATCAATTTCTGACCCTTTCCTTTGAACCAGGCACCCTACCCACTTCAGAGCAGGGGGTGCCTGGTTTAATGCTCAGGTTCTACCATTGACTTCCATTATAGGCTACTTTCACACTAGCATTGGTGCGGATCCGTCTGTTTATTTGCACAGACGGATCCGCACCTCTAATGCAAACGTTTGTATCCGTTCACAACGGATCCGTTTGCATTAGGTTTAAAGAAAAATGACAAAGTCCAAAACGGATCAGTTTTGAATTACATTGAATGTCAATGGGGAACGGATCAGTTTTCAAATGCACCATATTGTGTCATTGAAAACGTATCCGTCCCCATTGACTTACATTGTAAAAAAAAACGGATCCGTTAGGCTCCGCCTCTTCAGACGGACACCAAAATTCTGCATGCTGCGTTTTGGTGTCCGCCTCCAAAACGGAATAGAGGCGGAACGGAGGCGAACTGATGCATTCAGAACGGATCCTTATCCATTCAGAATGCATTGGGGCTTAACTGATCCGTTTTGGACCGTTTGTGAGAGCCCTTTTTATCTACTGGAAAGTTGTCTAGGGGGAAAGTAAATTGTCTCTTTAGAGACTAGTGCAAAATGACTAGTGATGAGCGGCAGGTGCCAAATTCGATTTCGACGAAATTTGCGAATATTCGAAAGAATATTCGTTTCATATTCGTCGAAATCGAATATTCATCATTATTCTAGTTATCGCGATTAATATGCGATTTATATAATCGCGTATTATGATTTTAGCTTAGGCTACTTTCCTATTGGTTTCATATCTAGAATTATAGCGAAGATGACGAATATGACGAATGTATTTGTCATATTCCTCAAAACGAAGATAACAAAGTATTCTCCATCTTCGTTTTAGCCACCTATTCGTCAACTATTCGTCGCTAATTCTAGCAATCAAATAGGAGGGTTGACTATAGAGACAGCTGTGTTTAATTCGCTATGCGATTATATTACTTTGCTTTTTTTAATAGAATAATTATATTACTTGATAATTATTATAATTATTCTATTTATTAAAAAATATATATATATATAATCGTATAGCGAATTAAACACAACTGTCTCTATAGTTAACCTTCCTATTTGATTGCTAGAATTAGCGAAGTTGACGAATAGGTTGCTAAAACGAAGATGGAGAATACTTCGTTATCTTCGTTTTGAGGAATATGACGAATACATTCGTCATGTTCGCTAATTCTACCAAGCCAAGAACGTGTCCATACTAAAATGTACTGTCGGATTTGAGAATTACGTTGAAATCGCAATGCGATTAATATAACTTGAATTAATCACATTGCGATTTCTACTTAGACCTGTTTTACTATGGTTGGCTCGGTAGAATTAGCGAATATGACGAATGTATTTGTCATATTCCTCAAAACGAAGATAACAAGTGTATTCTCCATCTTCGTTTTAGCAACCATAGTAAACCATGTCTGTTGAAATCGCAATGCGATTAATTCAAGTTATATTAATCGCATTGCGATTACAACTTAGCACTGCTATCTTACATATTAGGCTAGAATTAACGAATATGGAATATAGCAGCAGTGCTAAGTAGAAATCGCAATGCGATTACTTCAAGTTATATTAATCTCATTGTGATTTCAACTTAGTGCTGGGTTTATAATGGGTCAGCTTGCTAGAATTAACGAAGTTAACGAATATGGAATATATTATAGCATTGCTAATTGAAATCGCAATGTGATTAATATAACTTGGAGTAATCGCATTGCGATTTCTACTTAGCACAGCTGCTATATTCCATATTCGTTAATTCTAGCCTAATATGTAAGATAGCAGTGCACTGCTAAGTTGTAATCGCAATGCGATTAATATAACTTAAATTAATCGCATTGCGATTTCAACGTAATTCTCAAATCCGACAGTACATTGTAGTCGGCAGAAGCGGCAACGGGCACTGACTGGAGCAGCCAGGAAGCCAGAAATCCTCAGGACAGGTAAGAACTACTTTTGGGAGGTGGAAAAGAAAAAAATATAACAAAAAAAAAACAAAAAAAAAGGAATATTCGAAATAGCGAATTTATAGCGCTATATTCGAAATATTCGCGACTTAGCGAAGTGCCGATATTCGCGTTAAAAAATTCGCTATTCGAATATTCGCGCTCAACACTAAAAACAACACACTCCAAGGGCCAGATTTATCATTACACTTACATCTTACTCCACTTTTACATATGGCCAAAGTCACTTTAGGATAGTCAGATTTATTACTGGTCCTTTAATACTGTGATAAATGTGGTTTGATGGCAGCAGTTCATCCTTCAGTAAACGGCTTTACAAAAGTCGCACATATTTACAAAAAAGTCGCATGTTCTATTAAAAAGTCGCATAAGATATGCATTGTCCTCACTGGAGTGAAATTGGGATTTTTTTGCGACTTTTTTGTGACTTTTTTAAAAAGTTTCAATGATAAATCTGGAGTGAAACTCATTAACATGGCTAACCACGCACATTTTTACAAAACTGGAGAGAGTGTTATACACATGTAAAAAAGTCGCGAAATTATGCGCAAATGAGTGTGAAAAGTCGCAAATGCCCTATTTTGGGACTTTTTGATGCCAGAATTCTGGAGTGAAGGTATGATAAATCATGGCCCAAATGTTTGAGATTTTGTGTGAAAAAGTTGCAACTAAAAGAAAGAAGGTTTTTTATTTCAATGTTGGCTTGTTATGTTCTTTGTTTTGGATCTTACTGATTGCTAAAATGAAGGACATTAGTCCCATATCCCCCTCTCCCAAGCAGCACAACCAGCACAAGAAGGAGTTTGATTATATTACTGTATACTGGAATGACTGGAAAAAAAAGTTATATGCAGTTCTTGGATAAGGGTTTTTGGCTGGAATACTCTTAGTATGATTAGTATTACCGTCTATATTATCTTTTATGTGTGGATCAGGAGGTGGCAGCCAAGAAATTTACAGGGAGATTTAACAAAACTGGTACAAAAGAAAAGTAGTTTCCCACGGCAATCATATTTCCCCTCTCATTTTTTAGAAAAAAAAAAGTGATCTTGCATTGACCACTTCATCCAACGAGACATTTTCAGGTGGAGATAAGCACAGAAAAAGGGAGTATGACAGGTAGTTTTAACTTTCTTCATGTAGCAGATTAGGCAGGAGCAGGTAGGTGGTGAATAATTTTATTGTGGCTTGTGCTATGCAGTATGACTTCATTTTAGTTTTACTGTCTGTGAAGCACAAGCATAAGTCTATTACCTCGAGGAAACTGTCAAAAAGCAGTTTTTCAGATCAGTTATTTTTATGAATTTTAATGAGTGAATTGATTCTAAAAAAAATATATATCTGTCCCAAACTGTGCAAACATTTTAGTTGCATCAAAATCCTTACTTTTGATTATTTGAGTTGGGTGAATTTTTGGGGAGATTCACTTATCTCTACTTATGAATCTAGGGCATGTAGTGTAAAATATTGTCCTGCTGTGAAAACGATGTCCTAAAAGTGATGTTCATATGAATAAGCCCATATATATGTTGAGTTGATGCCTACTGAGTTAGCTCAAGATAGTCCCAAGTCTCAAAATGACTTCCTCCACTGTCTGCCTCTGCTGTATGTGTCAATGATGGATGAGTTTATGACAGAAAATTCCTTGGAAACAGATTGCCTATGGCAGCTATAAAGCTTACTTTACCTTTCATTTTTAATATAGTTTGCTAAAATTTGTGATTTAACAGTGTTAATGGAATTCTAGGGTCATCATTTTCATTTCATTGTCTGAATGCTTTTGATATCTTAAAACCTCAGTAAAACTGAATTTTTTTTTTTAATTAATCAAAGGGCATAGAAAAGATATGCAAGTGGAAATATTTTAAATGAAATGTTTTTCACTATTTATTTGTTCCATAAAATATCAGCTATTGCTTTTAACTTTAATTTCATACAATGGGAAAGAACAAAAATGATTTCATCCAGTTAGCCTTCCTTTTTTAGGAATTCAAAGATGGAAAACATGTTGTATACATATTTTCTAGGAAATTATATTTGAAATGATTCTTGGTACTTTGCTTCTGATTTTCTTTTTTGGGTGTTCTGAGTTAAGTAGCAAAGCTTCAATACAGGAACAATAATTAAAAAATCTCTGGAATGTATATATTCAGCCTTTAGTAAAATTGTCAGTATTGTTGTATGGCTAATAAGACATTTTTAGAGTAACATTACCCCTCCCCTTGTCTTTTATATGATACAGATGGAAATGAAAGGCTCCATAATAATCAGTGTTGTTGTATTGTTATCAATGCACGTGTCAAATACTAAATGCTAATGCAGTGATTTATGTTTCAGCTATTACACTCAGGAGCCAATGCCTGCAGGGAAAATTAAAATGACTATCCCTCTTCATTTTCATATGCTGAGAAATCATTATACCTAGACAGATGAAGTTGCACTTCTGAGCTTGCCAGAAAGTAATGTCAAGTCTGTCAAATTTATATTAACTCCCAGAAAGTCTAGTAAGTGAATAGAAAATTTAGAAATGTCTAAAATTGGATGAGTTGTGCACCTTGGCTTGGAATATAATTGTACAGCTTCTGATATATTGGCTGAAAAAAAACAGCTTCAATCACAAATAATATTGTTTTTTTATCAAGTTTCTGAGAAAATCTTGGCTATGAATATGAATGATATATATAATGAAAGAAAACAAAATACAATTGATAATAAAGGGACTTGGCCATGCATAGACCAGCTTTATTTGTCACAGGAGGCTAATTCTGAATGAAAGTAGCTTATCAAATGCACTGAGGTGTCTATATTGGAGAGAAATGCTAAGGAGCATTGCCAGAAATGTGTCAGCTTAAAATAACACAGTATGACTAGTAATTGGGTCTCACAATTAACAGATATATTTTAGGCCTCATAAAATGATGAACCAATCGGGCCAAGATGAAATACAGTTATCTATCTATCTATCTATCTATCTATCTATCTATCTATCAATCTATCTACCTATAAAAGATAATCCATAAAGAAGTTGGCCCATCTGAGACATCCTGTGTAGAGTTGAGCGAACACCTGGATGTTCGGGTTCTAGAAGTCAATGGGGACCCGAACTGTTGGGCACTTAAATGGCTGTAAAATAGCCCTGGAAAGGGCTAGAGGGCTGCAAAAGGCAGCAAAATGTAGGTAAATGCCCTGCAAACATATGTGAATAGGGAAATGACTTAAAATAAAATAATATACAGAAAAATAATAAATAAACATTCTAAACTTGAGCCCAAGTGAGTGACAGTGGCACCTGTCACCCAGCAAACAGAGGATGTGGCAGCAACGCCACCACATCTGTCATTGTCACCAAGCATCTCCACCAAATCGTATGGAAGTGTTCAGCTATCAGCTGTCCATCTTCCAAACAATGGAGAGAAAAAAATAAATAAATAGGAAGTACCCCCTTACCCGTGGCTCTGAATGCCTTATTTCAAACTTCCTGGTCCTGTGAAATGCTGTAATTCTGTCTGGTGGACAGTTTGAAAAACCTTATGTTGGTGGCTATCCCACAGTACGTGTATCCCAGCCGCCGCTACTTTTGCAGGCGGGCCATCCCTTCCCTGCACAACCAAGTGGCGGACAAAATCAAGTGTGCACTGCGCAACACTATCTGTGGCAACGTCCCCATTACCAACAACACAGTGGGTAAATGTAGTGGCTGGCCCAAAGGCGGATAGCATTTTTACGAATGTCCTTCCGCCCCCGAGGATTGCTGGGCATTTCTCTTTGTATCCTGTTACCTCCTCCTCCTACTCGGCTTCCTCCTCCTCTACCTCCTCCTCATCCACTCAGCGTAACACCTTCACAACCCACAGCAGCACAGCCAGGGGGAAACGACAGCAGGTTGTTTAAAAACTTGTGTGTTCGTGGGACAAACCCTGCACCGCGCAGGAGCTGTGGACAGGCATGGAACAACAGACCGACCGATGGTTGGTGCCACTGAGCCTCCAGCCCGGCCTGGTGTTGTGCGCTAATGGGCAAAATATACTAGCAGGTCTGAGCCTAGCCAGTTTGACACACATCCCCTGCCTGCCACATGTGCTGAATTTGGGGTGCAGAAATTCCTAAACACCAGACAGTGAAAATCAATTCAGTTAATCGAACACACACAGCACCCCCATTAACAAACTATTTACAAATTTTCTTAAAAACATATTAAAATAACTGTAATGCAGCTAAACTTACTATATAAACAAACAAAACTATATACACGCCTTATCCTTAACTTAAGGCCAACCAAATACAAGTGGCTCGGAGGGTGGGTATCTGCACCAACATAGGCCCTGGCTTTGAACACAATTGTCCAGCCAGGGCACAGTTCTGGAGGATGAGGAAGTGGAGTAGGAGGAACGCTGGGGGATACAGAGGACACAGACGATATACCTCCCTCAAAGAGGATAGCTTGTCCCTGCCTCTGGGCAGCCTGGCAGACATGAGCGACTACATGCTGCAGCGACCGCCCAGTTACTGCCACATTATAACTTTTGCTGATTACTGGGTGGCTACCTTGCTGCATCCCCATTACAAGGAAAATGTGCCATCCTAAATTCCCTCACTGGAGTGTAATAGGAAGATGAGCCCGCTAGTAGACACGCTGCTGATAGCATTCACACCTAACACCGGGGACTCAGTGGAAGCACAAGGTGAAGGCAGAGAAGGAGGAGGAAGAATTTGCCAATGCAGCTAGGTCACCAGCAACACCTCAGAAGGCAGGGTTAGCATGGGCAAAATGTGTAAAAGCTTTGTCATCACGCCACTACAACCTGCACCACCAGCAGATCTGGAACATCTTAGCACGAGGCAGCATTTCAGTAACATGGTGGAACAGTTCACGTACTGACTGATGGGTCTTCCTAGGGGAATAGCTACAGGGGAAGCAAGGGAAGCAACTGCTTTGGGGCCGTGACCTAGAAAGGGCCAATCCAGGAGGAGGAGGACTAACAGTATTATACAATGAAATTATATACAGTGGCAGTATAGACAGTGTAGAAAGCGAATGGAACAGCTGCTGGGCCTGGTCTGAGAGAACGATCTTTAGTAGCCACAGGCATAGCGGCATGAAAGGAAGGGGTTTGCACAAAAATTACTGAGGGAGGGGGGCCCCATTCAAAAATTTGCTGTGGTGCCCAATCATTTCTAGCTACGCCACTGGGTCTGCCTCATTCAACTTCTGGGTCATCAAATTGGGCACATGTCCTGAGGTTGCCCGTTATGCCTTGGAGGTGCTGACCTACGATGCAGCCACTGTATTGTCTGAACGTGTGTTTAGCATGGCTGGTGGCATTATCACAGACAATCGCAGCCGCCTGTCTGCAGACAATGTGGGCAAGCTTTTGTTTATTAAAAAGAACCAGGCATGGATCCCATGTTTTGGGGTCTACACTAATTTATTTAAAAAAAATTAAAAATAAAAAAACAGTTATTGGCGACTACCTTTGGCTTCACAGCCCAAAAAGACTTTATTTCATGCAAGAATGTAGCTGCTAATTGTAAGTTCCCTGTCAGTTAGGCAGTGCAGGGGTTTGTACCTGGCAAAAATGGTAATATTTCACCCAACAATTTAAATTAAAATCTATCCTTTGCCGGACAGTATTAAACTTGGCCAGCCACAGCTGGGACACCAGATTTAGGGGATTGCTATTTTGGCAATATAATTTCATCCCAGAACAAAATCTCCCCTTTGCCGGACACTATTAAACTTGGCCAGCCACAGCTGAAACCACTGATTTTCGGTATTGCTATATTGGCAATTGAATTTCACCCCAGAAAATATTATGTCCTTTGACGGACACTATGAAACTTGTCCAGTCACAGCTGGAACACCAGATTTATGGTATTGATATTTTGGTAATTGAATTTCACACCAGAACAAAAGCTATCCTTTGACGGACACTATCAAACTTATCCTGCCACAACAGAAACCACTGATTCAGGGTATTGCTATTTTGGCAATTGAATTTCACCCCAGAAAATAATATATTCTTTGACGGACACTATGAAACTTGTCCAGTCACAGCTGGAACACCAGATTTACTGTATTTCTATTTTTGCAACTGAAGTTCACCCCAGAAAATAATATATCCTTTGACGGACACTATGAAACTTGTCCAGTCACAGCTGGAACACCAGATTTACTGTATTTCTATTTTTGCAACTGAAGTTCACCCCAGAAAATATTATATCCTTTGACGGACACTATGAAACTTGTCCAGTCACAGCTGGAACACCAGATTTACGGTACGTCTATTTTTGCAACTAAATTTCACCCCAGAAAAAAATGTATCCTTTGCCAGACACTATTAAACTTGGCCAGCCGTTGCTGGGACACCAGATTTAGGAGATTGTTATTTTGGCAATTAAATTTCACCCCAGAACAAAATATATCCTTTGCTGGACACTATTAAACTTGGCCAGCCACTGCTGGGACACCAAATTTAGGGGGTTGCTATTTTGGCAATTGAATTTCACCCCAGAAAATTATCTATCATTTGCAGGACACTATTAAACTTGGCCAGCAACAGCTGAAACCACTGATTTACGGTATTGCTATTTTGGCAATTGAATTTCACCCCAGAACAAAATCTATCTTTACCGGGCACTATTAAATTGGCCAGCTACTGCTGGGACACCAGATTTAAGGGATGGCTACTTTGGCAATTGAATTTCACGACAGAAAAAATCTATCCTTTGCCAGACTGCAGACAGTATTACACTTGGCTACCCACAGCTGGAAAACCAGATTTCGGGGATTGCTATTTTGGCAATTGAATTTAACCCCTCAATAAAATATAGAAATTTCTATCCTGAGTTTCTAGGGGTGACAATAAGCACAGCCAAGCCCCTGATGTAGAATATAGCAAAAAAAAAAAACTAGTATTGATGGATTGATGGACTTGGTGGCAGCTTGTGCTGGTGCACCACAAGACACAAAATGGCCGCCGATCACCCCAGAAAAAAGTGACAGAAAAACGCTCTGTGCAGCCTAAAAACTAGTGAGCAATTAACTAGCAGAAGTTGAATGATTCACAGCTATAGATCGATCACTTTATTAGGTGTTTTTGCTGAGTGTTCCCTGCCTAATCTCACCCTCACAGCAGCTGCGTCCTATCCCTACACTAATCAGAGCAGAGTGACGTGCGGTGCTACGTAACTCCAGCTTAAATAGAGGCTGGGTCACATGCTGCACTTGGCCAATCACAGCCATGCCATTAGTAGGCATGGCTGTGATGGCTTCTTAGGGCAAGAAGTAAAACACTAGCTGATTGGCTGCTGTGCAGCCCTTCAGAAAGCGGGAAGAAATCGCCGAACAATGAACCCGAACCCAAACTTTTTTGAAAATGTTCAGGTCTGGGTCTGTGTCCCGAACACCCCAAAATTTCAAGTGCCATGACAAAGGGCCTGAATAGTTATGTACATGCAAAATTTTCATTTTTTTTTTCATTTGTCATTAAGAGGTATTGAGTGCAGAATTATACAAGGCCACAACGCAACAAAATGTGAAAAGTGTGAAAAGACATTAGGACTATGCATTTGGTGGAAGAATCCATTTGGCCCTATTCTTCCTATATATGTCAAAAGAGTTTGTCTGCTACTCTTATTTATTATTTGGAGCATACAGTGGTAAAAGTATGATATATACAATATGGTAGATGTTTTATAGATGGAGCCCATGGTCTACATATGCCACTGAATGCCTATAATTTATACCTGAACATTCACATTCTTTGCAGACTTTCATCAGAGATACTTTATGTTGGGAAAAACTTTTGAAGTATACTTCTGATTATAGAAAATATACTTAATAACAACAATTTTATGTCATTATCCTATGTATGTCAGTAAACAGAGGTACATGCAATGAATACAAGAATAACTCTTCTGTTGTTCTTCATTTGAATAATCAAATATTTCACTGTTTTAAATATAAATACATAAAATGTTATATTACATTTTGTTTATTCGTATAATCAACATATCCCTCTAGAATTTTGCTTGTATATTATGTTTACTGATATCAGTAGGTAATAAATAGGTTTGAACGAATCCGAACTGTAAAGTTCGGGTTCGTACCGAACATTACAGTTTTACGCACCCAAACCAGAACATTTCCTCAAAAGTTCGAGTTCGTTGTTCGGCGATTTCTTCCCGCTTTTTGAAAGGCTGCAGGGCAGCCAATCAACAAGCATTTCACTACTTTGCCCTAAAAAGCCCCATCACAGCCATGCCTACTAATGTCACGGCTGTGTTTTGCTAAGTGCAGCATGTGACCCAGCCTCAATTTAGCTGGAGTCACGTAGCGCCGCACATCACTCTGCTCTTCTCAGTGAAGGGATAGGATGCTGCCACTTCTGTTAGGGACATATTAGGGAAGAAATCCAGTGAGCTTGGTGTCGTTAAATCTTTAAGCTACAGCAATTATTGAGGGTGCTGTGCTACATTTTTGTATGCAGCCCTAAGCCCAGTGATACTGCCTAATAACTACTAATCCATCTGTTAGTGAGGTGGGGGTTGGCGGCCATTTTAGCAACTGCAGTGTCCTTGGAACTGCATGTGACCTGCATGTGTGCCAGCTAGGGACATCAGTCTAATCCTTTTTTGGTAGCTCAGAGGAGGAAAAATTCCTTTTTTCTGGCAGGTCCGGTCCCCCTACACAGGGCCGGTGCAAGGATTTTTGCCAGCACAAGCGAAGCTACATTTTGGCGCCCCCCCCCCCATGATCACATTATGACCCTCTATTGTGTCACACTTCTCCCCACGCCATGGCACATCATCCCCCCCATGTCACATTTCTCCCCCCTCCATGGCACAGACATTTGATTTGTTCCCCCTCCCATCATGTCACCTGTTACCCCCCCCCCATTAATGTTGTGTAATAATTATATAATTATAAACAATATGCGCTCTGCGCTCATCACCTACCACCTACCCTACGGCAGTCAACAGTTTGTCTGGTGATTTAAAAAGTTAGTGATTTAAAAATAAAAAAAAAGTTCATTTTTCCGCCCCCCCCCCTCTTCTTTGCGCCCTAAGGGAGCCGCTTGGTCTGCCTTATTATAGAACCGGCCCTGCCCCTACATTACCTATTTTATAATTTAGGGGTGACATAGTAAATTTCAGTAGATGGGGGAAAAAACCTGTATTGTGGTGCCATAGAGCACTGTTGCATACAATGCTGAAAATCTTGTTTTTAAATTTAGGGGCAACATACCCGTATTGTTGTTCCACAGAGCAGTTTTGCATAGAACGCTAAAAAAAAAACGATTTTAAAATTTAGCAGTGACATACTGCATTCCTGTATTTGGGGGAAATAAACCAGTATTGTTGTTCCACAGAGCAGTTTTGCATACAACGCACAAAATTGTATTTTAAAATTTAGCAGTGACATAAAGCATTTGTGCTTTTGGAGGAAATAAACCCGTATTATTGTTCCACGGAGCACTTTTGCATAGACTGCTGAAAAACCTATGTTAAAATTTAGCAGTGACATACTGCATTCCTGTATTTGGGGGAAATAAACTCCTATTGTTGTTCCACAGAGCACGTTTGCATAGAACGCTGAAAAAACCTATTTTAAAATTTAACAGTGACATACTGCTTTTGTGTATTTGGGGGAAATAAACCAGTATTGTTGTTCCACAGAGCAGTTTTGCATACAACGCACAAAAAAACGTATTTTAAAATTTAGCAGTGACGTAAAGCATTTGTGCATTTGGAGGAAATAAACCCTTATTGTTGTTCCACAGAGCGCTTTTGCATAGAACGCTGAAAAACCTATGTTTAAATTTAGCAGTGACATACTGCATTCCTGTATTTGGGGGAAATAAACTCCTATTGTTGTTCCACAGAGCACATTTGCATAGAACGCTGAAAAAAACCTATTTTAAAATTTAACAGTGACATACTGCATTTGTGTATTTGGGGGAAATAAACCAGTATTGTTGTTCCACAGAGCGCTTTTGCATAGAACGCTGAAAAACCTATTTTAAAATTTAGCAGTGACATACTGCATTTGTGTATTTTGGGAAAATAAACCCGTATTGTTGTTCCACAGAGCAGTTTGGCACATAATGTACAAAAACCTATTTTAAAATTTAGCAGTGACATACTGCATTTCTGTATTTGGGTGAAATAAACCAGTATTGTTGTTCCACAGAGCAGTTTTGCATACAACGCACAAAATTGTATTTTAAAATTTAGCAGTGACATAAAGCATTTGTGCTTTTGGAGGAAATAAACCAGTATTATTGTTCCACGGAGCACTTTTGCATAGAATGCTGAAAAACCTATGTTAAAATTTAGCAGTGACATACTGCATTCCTGTATTTGGGGGAAATAAACTCCTATTGTTGTTCCACAGAGCACGTTTGCATAGAACGCTGAAAAAACCTATTTTAAAATTTAACAGTGACATACTGCATTTGTGTATTTGGGGGAAATAAACCAGTATTGTTGTTCCACAGAGCGCTTTTGCATAGAACGCTGAAAAACCTATTTTGAAATTTAGCAGTGACATACTGCATTTGTGTATTTTGGGAAAATAAACCCGTATTGTTGTTCCACAGAGCAGTTTGGCACATAATGTACAAAAACCTATTTTAAAATTTAGCAGTGACATACTGCATTTCTGTAGTTTGTTGCAATAAACACTGGTTGTGTGCTACATAGCAGATCTGAGGCCTGTATTTCAGTCATTTTAAGTAACCTTTTGAACTCCACATTTACATTGTTTGTTGGAAACACACAGGTTTTGTGGTAGATAGCACATTTGCGGTGTACGCTGCATTTCTGACAGTCAAATAAACCGTTAACTTCTGCTTGTACATTGTTGGTTTGAAAAATCTGATTTTTGGTGATAGTGAAGTAATTGTATTGAATTGCTCTGTTACACTGTTGTGTGACCTAACAAAATGTATTCTGTTTCTGACACGGCACTGCCTTACTTACAAACAAAAAAATGCAACAGCACTCTGCAACCAGAACTCTGCCCAAAATAGAAGCTATAGGAGGACATTAGTGTACGTTTTGATCAAAAGGTAATAAGCCACTCGCCACGCCAAGGCTGTCCCGTGAGTGGTACTAACGCTAAATCTGACCTGTTATGGGCCATGACAGCCACATAAAATCCTCCTAACGCTGAATCTCAGTCAGCATGTCCCTGTATGCAGGTGCACGTAGCTATGGCAATTATACATACAAACAAAAAAATGCAACAGCACTCTGCAACCAGAACTCTGCGCAAGATAGAAGCTTCTATCTCGGGCAGAGTTCTGGTTGCAGAGTGCTGTTGCATTTTTTTGTTTGTATGTATAATTGCCATAGCTACGTGCACCTGCATACAGGGATGTGCTGACTGACCCCCCCTTGTGTTTCTGGCACTGCCTTACTGTTAGAGAACTTAATTATTGACTATTGGCAGTTAAATTGACAACGGAGATAAACCATCTGTTCATTTGGTGGGTGAACGCAAATAATGAGAAGAACATCAAATAAGGGTTGTGGGTATGCTCGTGGTGGTGCTGGTGGAGCTCCTGTTGCTGGGAGAGGACGTGGCCATTAAGCACCAACTACAGGTCCAAGTGAAACACCTTCTTCAGGTGTGAGTAGGCGACAGAACTTGCAGCGTTATTTGGTAGGCCCGAATGCCGCACTATGAATGGTGAGGCCAGAATAAGTACAGGCACTAGTAGATTTGGTGGCTAACAGTGCCTCCAGTTCCTTCACGTTGTCTCCCACCCAATCCCCTGCTGAAAGCTCAGAGTTGGCACCTGCAGCCCATACCCATCAGTCTTTCACCTCACCCCCTTGCAAATCAGCTATACAATCTGAGTGCCAAGTCATGCAGCAGTCTCTAATGCTTTTTGATGACTCTGCTGGCAGGGTTTTCCAGGGCCATAAACATAGCCCTGCCCCTGAAGTGGAAGAGATTGAGTTCACAGATGCTCAACCACTAGGTTTGAGGATGAGGACATGGGAAGACCACCGCAGCATGTCTCAGCGTGTCAACTGCTGCGGCTTTCTGTGGTGTGCAGACTGACAAAGAGGGCAGGGGTGAAGACTGGGTGTCCTACACCCCAAAATATACCACTTAAATCCATGTTATTCATGGGTGGTGAAAAAATAAAAATTTTTAAGACCAGGAATTACCTTTGCGGCCTGCGCTGCATACGTGCCAGGGAGAATAATATAGTTAATCTGTCTGGGAGTTCAGGGTTTGACATATTCAAATTTTTTGCTGTCAAGTTACCCTGGACTGCACAGGTGACAGGGACCAAAAATTTGAAAATTCTTCTTTTAAATTGTTGGGTGCAAAATTACCATTTTTGACGAGTACAAACCCTTTCTCTGTACAGGTGACATTAACCGAAAATGTTGAAAATCTTTTTTTAAATTGTTGGGTAAAATATTACCATTTTTGCCGGGTACAAACCCTTGCTCTGCATAGGTAACAGTGACCGAAAATTAGAAAACTCTTCTTTTAAATTGTTGGGTTCAATATTACCATTTTTGCTGTGAATAAACCCCACCTCTGCCTGTGTGCCAGGGGCCTACATTTTAAAAAAATCATCTCTTCCATTGGTGGGTGACATGAACCCCGTTTTGCCATGAATTAACCCCTCCTCTGCCTGGGTGCCAGGGGCCTACATTTCTAAAAATAACTTGTTCCATTGGTGGGTAACATCAACCCAGTTTTGCTGGTGAAAAACCCCTGCTATGCCTGTATGCCAAGGGCCTACATTTTTAAAAATCATCTGTTCCATTAGTGGGTGACATGAACCCCATTTTGCTGTGAATTAACCCCTCCTCTGCCTGTGTGCCTGGGGCCTACATTTCAAAAATCGCCTGTTCCATTGGTTGGTGGACATTAACCATGTTTTGCTGTGAATAAACCCCTCCTGCCTGGGTGCTAGGGGCCTACATTTTTAACAATCATCTGTTCCACTGGTGGGTGATATGAACCCCGTTTTGCCGGTAAAAAAAATGCTGCTGTGCATTGCTGACAGGGAACCAAATTTGGTAAAAAACGTCTGTTAATGATTAAAAGATGCGTGACTACAAATGCACGCTGGTAGACGCGCTGCTGATAGTATTCCCACCTGACGCCTCCTCAACCTCCTACTCCACATCCATTTCCTCCTCCTAGATCAATATTTTGATTTTTAATTTTTATTTATTTTATTTTATTTTAAGTCATTTCCCTATCCACATTTGTTTGCAGCCCTCTAGCCCTTTCCAGGACTTTTTTTTTACAGCCATTTCAGAGCCCAAAAGTTTGGGTCCCCATTGACTTCAATGGGGTTTGGGGTTAAGTTCGGGTTAGGTTTGGATCTCGAACCCAAACTTTTTTGTGAAATGCAGCCGAACCCGTTGAACCCGAACTTCCAGGTGTTAGGTCAACTCTAGTAATAAAACATTTAAAGGTGTTTTCCAAGAGGGGGCACAATACACGAGCTGGAAATATTATGAGCTATTTTTAAATCTATGAAATGATAATATTTGAAGACATATTAGTGGAAGACATTAGTTGCTTTTCCTCAGCTTCAAAGGGTTTTCTAGGACCTAGATGCCACTGACCTATCCAAAGGATAGTAGTTGTCCAACTCCTGCTACCCATACTGATCAGTTACAAAATATAAAGAGGACAGAACCAGAAGCATAAGACTCTGTCCACTGTGTAGTTTATGGCACCAGTGTTTTGCAGCTCAACTCCCATTCACTTGAATGGGGGATTAGATATAGTACCTGGTACAGCCAATATACAGTGGATAAAGCCTTATTCTTGCAGCTATGTCCACTATATAGTTTTTGTACTGGCGGCTGACTGAAAAAACTGATTGGTGGGGATGCTGGGTGTTGGACTCCCACTAATCTGACATTGATGATTTATCCTGAGGATAGATTATCAATATCTAAGTCCTGCAAAACCCCTTTAAAATACTTAAAAATAGTGTATAAAAGGAACTGTAAAATCATATCATGTAACAGGAAAGCAGGAAGTTGAAATATGTGTTCCTTCATTTGAACTTTTGCAGACATACTCGTGTCTAAAGAAGTAATTTAAAAGATAAAAACAACTTCCTTCTGTTTTTAGGGCATAGATATTACTTACTTTTGGGGGAGGGGCTTTACTATTGTAAGTATGTTTGAGGCTATTTGTTTAGACTGTAGTTGATATGCAGACCTGGTTTCAGAAATTGTTATGTCACAAAGCTTGTGTAGCAGATTTGATCAATGTCCCCCTATGTGATTATGACTTTATGACCAATTTATGTATTTATAATATAATTTAACCCCTTCATGCACCTTGATGTACATGCAAGGTGCATGTCGAATGTATAGAATGGGCTCACAAGCTGAGTCAGCTTTATAAACAATGGTATCCAGCTATGTTATATAGCAAATATCTGGCTACCATGGCTGGGATCATAGCTAACACACCTCAGATATGATGATCACTAGTAATTGTGGCATTTGATTGTTTAGACAGAAGAACAGAGCTCATTTTTTCCTCCAATCTCCACCACCCTTGGTGAAATTGCAAAGTACCAAACAGTTTCTCTGGCAGCCTGGGACTTATGAAGGCTCCCAGGTCTGCCAATGTAAACTGCTAGAGTTTTCAAAAATTCAATTTGGATGCTTCGTTGAATTTTTTCAAGAAATTTGCTTTGTTCTGAATTAATTAGCCATGAATCATGTTAAATTAGATATATCAGTATACCACACTGTGCATTGCAGCAACATGCATAGCTAGTCCTTTCTGGTAGTGAACCAGTTACTGTGACAGGCAGTTGGACACCCCAATAACATTAGAATTAAACAACTTATTCTCCCCAATTTGTGAAGCAAGGCCTAAGAGAATTGCTTCTGTAATAAACAAGGTGGAAACCCCAATAAAAGTAGAACAAGATAGGTTATTCACCCCAATTTGAGAATGAAGCCATAATAGAATTGCTTATCTATTAAACAAGGTGGATACCCAAATAACACTAAAATTAGAAAGCCTATTAACCCAAATTTGAAAATCAAGGCCAAATAGAACTGCTTATCTAGTAAATAATGTGGACACTCCAATAACAGTAAAATTAGACAATAATTCACCCCAATTTGAGAATCAAGACCTAATAGAATTGCTCATTTGTTGATCAAGGAGGACACTGTTTAATTAGATAGCTCTGTAGCCTGCACAGGAATTGAAGCAAACTGTAATGTCCCCTATGGATCCCTTCAACTTCAGATTACAAACCCTGCACTGTCCCTGCAGTCTCCTTACGATCTTGCTGCACTGTCCCTGCATTCTCCCGATCTAATATTCCATAGTTCAAAGCTTTTAGCAACCATGTTTTTAGCGCTTGTCATGTCTCTCCCTATGCTCAACTCATAATGAAATGGCAGAGACCAGGCTGGATGAGGATTTAAAGGGCTGTGACATAACAGAGGCTGGCTAGCTGCTAATTGGCTGTGTGCATGACATTATGGGTGATCTCGCATTTCCAGGCTTCTTACTTTCACCTCGTAACATATAGCCGCCATTTTAGGGGAAAAAATTATTTGTTACCATGAAGAGCACGGTAATTCAGATTCGTTGCTAAATGTATTTTTTCTAAACTTTGGATGGAATTCCACTTTGGATGATTCAATTCGCTCAACACTATAAACTGCCTATTAAACCCTTTGGCTGAGCTTTATAGGAAAACCAGAGAAGGTAAGATATTGCAGTCTATGGTATAAGTGATAAAACAGTTGCATATTCAAGTCCTCTAGGGGGACTTAAAATACAAGTAAGAAAGTATAATAAAAAACAAAAATATTCAAAATTATTTATAAAAATAATAAAGAAATAAACATAATTGATATCATCATATGTGAAAATATGTAAAGCCAGGAAAAAAAATATAATTTTTTTTTTTTTTTTGTCACCTCACCACAGATTTTTTTTCTATAAAAACTGATCAAAAAATCATGTGTACTACAAAATGGTAGAAAAAACAAATCTATAGCTAGCTTAACAAAACATCTTCACACAGCTTTGTAGTCAGAGATCTAAAAAAGTTATAGTTGTCAGCATATGGCGATTAAAAGAAAATGTTATTTTATTAACTGCAAATAGAATTGTGGGGTGCTTATGTCTTTATAGTGCAGTTGGGGGTCCATTGAAAACGCTCAGGTCTGCAGTAGGGTATGCCATAGGCTGTGCTTCTTGTGTCTACTAACAGCATAGTAAACTGTACAACATAAGCGGATAACTGCATAAAAGCAAATGCATGTCAAATTCCCCTTGTGTGACTAATAAGTGTAAAATAAAGAATTTTATAAAGTTTTATTTTAAGAAATGTTCAAGTAAAAAAAAAAAAAAAAACTGTGTCTGCTACA
This sequence comes from Bufotes viridis, assembly GCA_033119425.1. NCBI lineage: Eukaryota > Metazoa > Chordata > Amphibia > Anura > Bufonidae > Bufotes > Bufotes viridis. Next base: position 61,535,663 of record CM065594.1, on the reverse strand, counting down.
TATTAGCTATTGCTGAATCTATAACTACCCAAGCTAAACAGTTATGCCACACAATGGACAATGAAAAAAAAAAAGCCAGAATTGCTGTTTTTTTTATGTCCGCAACAAAAAAGACAGAATGAAATGTCATAAAAAATCTTATTTACCTCAAAATGATGCAAATGAAAACTAGGTAATCTTTCAAAAATCAAGTCCTCACAGAGCTCAGCTGAAAGAAAAGTAAAAAAGGTATAGGTCTTGGGATGCAGAGATGCTAAACATTTTCTTACAGCAGTAGATGCGGAATCGCTGCGTCAACCAACTAATTTGACTTCAGGTTAATCCTAAGGGCATTATCCTGGCAGTCCCCTAGCATTCACCCTTTAACCTCTATACAGGTATTTAGACTTTGCTGCAGGGGAGCAAACAGTCTGCAAACTCTTGGAGCAGTTTCTGTGTTTGACAGGTCAACCATAGGTCGTATAAACCTGCGTAAGGCACCAAGGGATCAGGGAAACTTATAGGCAATACCAGACCAGGGTCAATGCAGGCAGAGTAAGTGTGAATATGTGAAACAGGTACAATGTCAGGGCTGGCAGCAGAGGATCACTACAATAAGCTGATATAGGTCGGGTCAGGCAGTGGAGTGTCAGAATGCATTAAACAGTCAGAGGTCCGAGCATGGACGGACAACAAGAACAACCACCTTAGCAAGAAACTAGCAAGCTAGAAATCAAATTGCTCAGGCAAACAGTGAAAGAAACAGATAGAGATGTCCCGAACTATTCGCCGGCGAACATTGCATGTTCGCGTTCTCCGCGGCGGGCGAACATATGCGATGTTCATTCCGCCCCCTATACATCATCATTGAGAAAACTTTGACCCTGTACCTTAAATTCAGCAGACACATTCCAGCCAATCAGCATACCCTCCCTCCTAGACCCTCCCACATCCTATCAAAAAGCAAGGACAGCATCCATCTTAGATTCATTCTGAAGCTGCATTCTAAGGCCCCATTCACACGTCCGTAGTGTGTTGCAGATCCGCAACACACCTTGCCGCCAGCCCCATAGAGATGCCTATACTTGTCCACAATTGCGGGCAAGTATAGGACATGCTCTATATTATTGCGGACCTGCCGGACGGAAGATCGGCAGCGCGCCCCGCCAAATGCGGATGCAGAGAGCACAGTGTGTGCTCTACGCATCCATCACGTCCCCATTCAAAATGAACAGGTCCGCACCCGTTACACAGATTTGCGGAACGGGTGTGGACGAACATTGTAGATGTGTGAATGGGGCCTTAGTTAGAGCAGGGAGAGTGTTGTTGCTGCTGAATTAATAGGGAAAGCGTTAGCTAGGCCAGTGTTCTGAGTCCACTACAGTCCTCAAAGACTCATCTGCTGTAAGGACAGCGTCCTGACAGCACCCCAAAAAGCCCTTTTTAGGGCTGGTACATCAGTCTGCTTTTTTTTTATTTTTTCTATATATATTTTGCAGTTGCCTGACCGTGTGTGAGAGGCCGCGGGCCTACAGACTGTACTGTGGGCACACCACTCATATAGGGTGGCAAAGTACATTGCAGATAAAAAAGTAATTTAATGTTTACCCTTTAATATAATTGCAGTTGCATGCCAGTGTGTGCCAGGCCCACAGACTGTACTGTGCCCACTGCTCACCACTCATATAGGGTGTCACAGTACACTGCACGACGCACACGCAGTGACCTAAAATTCAAACGAAGCGGACCGAGCATGGGTCTTTTTCCATCTCCCGGTTCCAAAAATCTATTCACTACACCGGCCCTGGCCCTGATAAGGGACAAAACAGAGATTAAACTGATAGGAATAGTACTTAGTTAACACTAGTTGCATTGGTGGCAAATTCCATTGCCAGTGCCCAAAATTAGAAGGAAGCGGACAGAGCAAGCTTTTTTCTCTATCTCCCCATGCAAGGATTCAATTCAATACACGTCCCCTCATAGGGAACTTAACAAAGATATAAATGGTAAGAATAGTAGTTCACACTATTTGTATTGGTGGCACAGTACATTGTGCGGCGCACGTGCAGTGCCCCAAATTGGAAGTAAGAGGACTGACCAATCATCTTTTTCATCTCCTGGTTCCTAAAATCTATTTGATACACGTCCCCTGATAGGGGACGAAACAGGGAATAAACTGATAGGAATAGTATTACTTAACACACCACTCATATAGAGTGGCACAGTACATTGCACGGCGCACGCGCAGTTCCCCAAATTGGAAGGAAGAGGACTGACCAACCATCTTTTTCCATCTCCTGGTTCCTAAAAATTATTCCATACACCGACTCCTAATAGGGGACAAAACAGAGATTAAACTGGTAAGAACAGATTTTTTTAATTTAAAAGAAAGAGTACAGCCTCTGCGGAGCTGGGTATTTTTTGGCCGCGTTACTGAACGCTCATGCACATTGGCCGTAGGCTCATGCATCCTTTTGCGGAGGTGAAAAACCTGGTCAGTCAAACCCAAGGCAATATCATCAACCTCATCCCATATGCATTCTGGAGCGTGCCCTGCAAAGAGTGCTGGATCAGGCCTGTAGATGAGCATGAAGAGGAAGAGTTGTGGTCACCATCACTACCAGAAGCAGCCTTGTCGTCGTCGATTGCTGGACCTGCGGCAAAGCAGAGAGAGGAGTCTGAAGAAGAGGAGTCAGAGGAGGAAGGTGGCTTTGAGGAGGTGGAAGACCAACCACATCAGGCGTCCCAGGGGGCTTGTTGTCACCTTTCGGGGACCCTTGGTGTTGTACGTGGCTGGGTGGAGGAAGAGACCTTCAATGATGTCAGTGAGGACAAGGAATGGGACATGGCTAGCTTGGTATCCAACCTTGTGCAAATGGGGAGTTTGCGGTTGTGCAAATGGACTGTTTGTGGTTGTTTGCGGTGTGTTAAACGCCTTTTATGCCCTTTATGGATTAAAACCCGACTCTGCGTCAACTACGTAATTTTCCATGGGAGTTTTGCCATGGATCCCCCTCCGGCATGCCACAGTCCAGGTGTTAGTCCCCTTGATACAACTTTTCCATCACTGTTGTGGCTAGAAAGAGTCCCTGTGGGTTTTAAAATTCACCTGTATATTGAGGTCTATGGTGGTTTGCCCGTTTCGCCTGTTAACGAACATTTGCGGAAGTTTGCTTTCGCCATTCGCGAACGGAAAATGTTATGTTCGTGACATCTCTAGAAACAGAATGGCATACAGTATATAGCAGAAGATAATTAGCAAATTGGAAATAGCATAGCAGCAGCACAGAGAGCAATGGAGGGTGTTAACCTTTGCAGTATTGCAGAAGGAGGTTAGAGTCAATGAGGATACACAGAGTAAGTTGACCTGCACTTATGCCAGCACAAAATAGCAGGGCAGCGGTGGGAACTAGCTGCCAACATAATATATTTTTTTTAAAGTTTTTTGTTATTGTAAGTTGTGAAATAAAATAAAAAATGATTATTGGATATTGTTTTAATTATACTGACCCAGACAGCAAAATTATCATAGTATTTATTCAGCAAAGTTAATGTCGCAAAATTTGCAACATAAAAAGTCAATGACAGTATTGCTGTTTTTTTTTTTTCATTTCTCACTAGAAAGAGTTAATAGTTAACAACATATGGCTACATAAAAAATTAAAAAGCTATAATTAAAAAGTTATAGCTCTTGGAATGTGGTGATCAGAAAATGGAAAAAAATAATGCTTAGTCACTAAGGTTAAAAATGCATACAGGGGATGGGGATGAAAGACGTAAAACATAATAAATACTATACAAATTTGCTATCAGCATGATTGGACTGACCCACGGAATAAGCTTGTCATATTTTAGTGCATGGGGAATGCTGTAAGAATGAAACCTAAAAAATTATGGCAAACTTGTATTTTTTCAATTTTACCTCACAAAGAAGTGTTTTCCTATTTGTCAATGCAAAATATAGTAATTTAATAATTTAAAAACTCAACTTTTTACACCAAAAAATAAAGCCCTCATATGGCTATGCTGGCTCTTGGAATGCAGAAAGGGAAAAAATATATTAAAAAATTGGCCTTGTCATAAAATGATTAGGGCAAATGTGTCGCCTTAAAAATGCAGTACAATCTGCAGGCAGCACTATATTGAGCAGGACGAGCCGAGCACATCAATAAATAATTTCATAAGAAAATATTCAGCAAAGTTGTTTTGCTTTCTATGTTTAGAAGTTATGTGGGAGGTGCTACATATCTGTTTGCATAGTCTACCAGGATAATCACTGGTAAGACCGCTCGCTGGACTCCTAAGCCCAGAATGAACAGACATTTAAATAAATACATAGTAACATAGTAACATAGTATATAAGGCCGAAAAAAGACATTTGTCCATCCAGTTCGACCTGTTTCCTGCAAGTTGATCCAGAGGAAGGCAAAAAACCCCTGTGAGGTAGAGCCAATTTTCCCCACTTAAGGGGAAAAAATTCCTTCCCGACTCCAATCAGGCAGTCAGAATAACTCCCTGGATCAACGACCCATCTTTAGTAGCTATAGCCTGAAATATTATTACGCTCCAGAAATACATCCAGGCCCCTCTTGAATTCCTTTATTGTACTCGCCATCACCACCTCCTCAGGCAGAGAGTTCCATAGTCTTACTGCTCTTACCGTGAAGAACCCTTTTCTATGTTTGTGTACAAACCTTCTTTCCTCCAGACGCAGGGGATGTCCCCTCGTCACAGTCACAGTCCTGGGGATAAATAGATGATGGGAGAGATCTTTGTACTGACCCCTGATATATTTATACATAGTTATTAGATCTCCCCTCAGTCGTCTTTTTTCTAGAGTGAATAACCCTAATTTTGATAACCTTTCGGGGTACTGTAGTTGCCCCATTCCAGTTATTACTTTAGTTGCCCTCCTCTGAACCCTCTCTAGCTCTGCTATGTCTGCCTTGTTCACGGGAGCCCAGAACTGTACACAGTACTCCATGTGGGGTCTGACTAGTGATTTATAAAGTGGTACGACTATATTTTCATCACGGGCATCTATGCCCCTTTTGATACAACCCATTATCTTATTGGCCTTAGCAGCAGCTACCTGACACTGGTTTTTACAGCTTAGTTTGTTATTTATTAAAATTCCTAGATCCTTTTCCATGTCAGTGTTACTGAGTGTTTTACCATTTAGTATGTACGGATGACTTGCATTATTCCTTCCCATGTGCATAACTTTACATTTGTCAGTGTTAAACCTCATCTGCCATTTCTCTGCCCAAGCCCCCAATCTATCCAGATCCCTCTGTAGCAGAAAACAGTCCTCTTTAGTGTTAATTACTTTACACAGTTTAGTGTCATCTGCAAAAATTGATATATTACTGTGCAAGCCTTCTACAAGATCATTAATAAATATATTGAAGAGAATAGGGCCCAATACTGAACCCTGAGGTACCCCACTAGTGACCGTGACCCAATCTGAGTGTGTACCGTTAATAACCACCCTCTGTTTTCTATTACTGAGCCAGTTACTTACCCACATACAGATATTTTCTCCTAGTCCAAGTGTTCTCATTTTATATACTAACCTTTTATGTGGTACAGCGTCAAATGCTTTGGAGAAGTCCAGATATATGACATCCATTGATTCGCCACTGTCAAGTCTAGAACTTACCTCCTCATAGAAACTGATTAAATTAGTTTGACATGACCGATCCCTCATGAAGCCATGCTGATATGGTGTAATTTTGCTTATTTTCATTGAGATACTCCAAGATAGCATCTCTTACAAAACCTTCAAACAGTTTACCCACAACAGATGTTAAACTTAACGGCCTATAATTTCCAGGCTCTGTTTTTGGACCCTTTTTGAATATTGGCACCACATTTGCTATACGCCAGTCTGGTGGAACATTCCCTGTCAGTATGGAGTCCGTGAATATCAAAAATAAGGGTCTGGCTAGGACATCACTTAATTCCCTTAGGATACGGGGTGTATGCCATCCGGTCCTGGCGATTTGTCTATTTTAATCTTTTTAAGTCGCTGCTGTACTTCTTCCTGGGTCAGACAGGGCACTTTTAAAGGGGAATTTACTTTTACATTTTGCATTTCATCTGACAGTTTATTTTCCTCAGTGAAAACAGTCGTGAAGAAAATATTTAATAGCTTGGCTTTATCCTCATCGCTTTCTGCAACTCCCCCCTCATTGCTATGTAGAGGGCCGACTCCTTCAGGTTTATATTTTTTACTATTTATATAATTGAAAAACATTTTAGGGTTAGTTTTGCTCTCTTTGGCAATTAATCTCTCGGTCTCTAGTTTGGCAGTTTTTATTAGTTTTTTACATATTCTATTTTTTTCCTTATAGTTTATCAGTGCTTCCTGGCTCCCCTCCTGTTTTAGTGATTTATATGCTTTCTTTTTGTCATTTATTGCTTTTTTTACAGTTCTATTTATCCACATTGGTTTCTTCTTATTTCTTAGCCTTTTATTTCTATAAGGTATGCATCGATCACAATTTGATGTTACAATGCTTTTAAAAATCTCCCATTTTATGGTTGTATTTTTATTTTTGAGGACTATGTCCCAGTTAACTGGGCCTATGGCCTCTCTTAGTTGGCTAAATTTTGCTTTTATGGTGTAATTTTGCTTATTTTCATTGAGATACTCCAAGATAGCATCTCTTACAAAACCTTCAAACAGTTTACCCACAACAGATGTTAAACTTAACGGCCTATAATTTCCAGGCTCTGTTTTTGGACCCTTTTTGAATATTGGCACCACATTTGCTATACGCCAGTCTGGTGGAACATTCCCTGTCAGTATGGAGTCAGTATGGGATACACTCAGTATGGGATACACTCCAGCCCCTGATGAAGCTTGGAAGGAGCGAAACCCAGGTCGGGCGTTGATGTGATTACTGCACAAGGATTTGTTATGAATTTGTTCCCACCATCCATCTTGTAAGTGCAATAAATAGCGATTAGCTTCTTTTAAAATCGTATTGCACTATGTGTGTTTAATTATTGCAGCTACTTCAACACTGTGGATTTGATCCGTTTGGTGTGGGTGCTGTCTTTTCCCTTCATTCCGGAAGCTGTGGCCTTGTGAATCCTAGGATCTTCCCCATTGAAAGCAGCGCGGTTCCAATTTTTGACTCAGAGTTAAGCGGACACCTGGATGTTCGGGGTCGACGGGTTCGGCCAAACTTCGGAAAAAAGTTTGAGTTCGGGACCCGAAATTGACCCGAACTTGACCCTGAACCCGAACCCCATTGAAGTCAATGGGGACCTGAACTTTTGAGCACTAAAATGGCTGTAAAAATGTGATGGAAAGGGCTAGAGGGCTGAAAATGCCAGAAAAATGTTGATAAGAGCATGGCAAGTGCTCTGCAAAATGTGGATAGAGAAATGACTTTAAATAACATAAAATAGGTAAAAATAAAAAATAATAATCTTGGTCTAGGAGGACGATGTCCATATGGAGTATGAGGTTGAGGAGGCGGTGGATGTGGCGGTGTAGGTAATAGCGGCGGTGGAAGAGGAGGAGGTAGCCTACACTGCTTTTTGGTTTTAAATTTTATTTTTAAAATTAGGGTACACCCCAAAATATTGGGAAATTTAACCTGTGACAACCACCTCCAGTCATGCTAAACACATGTTCAGAAAATACACTGGCTGCAAGGCAGGCCAGCACCTCCAAGGGGTAAATAGGCAAGATCAGGCCATGTGCCCAATTTGGAGACCCAGAAGTTGCATGATCCCAAGTAGATAAATGTTACCTATTACTAGTCAGAGAGGTTGCAAAGGTTACTCTAGGTCCAAGTGACCACCTAACCCCTCTTCCAGAAGTTGCAGGGGCTGACCCCTGTCAGTCAGTTCGTGTAGGCGTGTGCACACTTACCGCCCCACCATGTTGCACATCCCCGTGATGTTCACGATGAAATTTGATATCTGCTCTATCAACTTTCGATGTTCTTTTATGCGCCTACCATGGTGATCATGGTGAATCAGGGTTCCAGGCCAGAGAGGGAGCATGAGAAAAAGAGACCAAATTTAAGGGAGATAAATGTATAAAAAAAATTATTGGGATTGAGCATAAATGTGTGAAAAGCTATTGAGGTGCAAATGTGGGACAAATTACAGAAGCTCAAATGTGGGCCAAAAGAGTCAAGCGGAATTGTGGGAAAAGCTATTGAGGCGGAAATGTTGGCCAAAAGAGTATAGTAGAAATGTGGGACAAAGTATTGAAGCTTAAATGTGGTACAACTTGTTTAAGTTTAAGCATTGAATCATAGGGGGTGGCGCGCATCAATTAAAGAAGGGTATATTAAACCCCAAAATTGGTGATTTTGACCATAAAATGTAACTAACAAATGTTTTTTTTTTTTTTTTTTTACCGGTCTACTAGGTATAGCAGTGGTACTATACACCCAAAAAATTGGTGAATTTCACCCGAAAATGTAAATGACAATTATTATTATTATTATTATTTTTTTACCGGCCTAATAGGTATAGGAGTGGTACTATACACCAAAAAATTTGTGAATTTAACAAGAATGACAATTTTTATTTATTTTATAACCGGCCAACTAGGTATAGTAGTTGTACTATAAACTCAAAAATTGGTTAATTTCACCAGAAAATGTGAAATACAATTTATATATTTTTTTAAACGGCCTACTAGGTATACCAGTGGTACTATACACCCAAAATGTGGTTAAGTTCGCCAGAAAATGTAACAGATAATTTTTTTAATTTAATTTACCGGTCTAATAGGTATAGCAGTGGTACTATACACACTAAAAGTTTGGAGTTCCATCTTGAGTACGTGTTTGAGGACGCAGCGGAGTAGGTGGAAGCGGCGGAGGAGGAGGACGAGATAGCCAACACAAGTTTTTGGTTTTAATTTAATTTTGTCAAATTAAGGTACACTCCAAAAGAGTGTGAAATATCCAAAATACAAACATGAGCAATTGCGCTGCAGTATAACAATGGCTGGTTAGTGCCGTTATACATGTCTATTCTGCACAAGGTACGGACAAGTCCTGAGGGATCCATGCCTGGTTCATTGTAATGAACGTGAGCTTGTCCACATTGGCTGTGGACAGGCGGCTGCACTTGTCTGTGCTGACGCCCCCTGCCGTGCTAAACACACGTTCAGATAATACACTGGCTGCAGGGCAGGCCAGCACCTCCAAGGCATAAAGGGCAAGCTCAGGCATGTGCCCAATTTGGAGACCCAGAAGTTGAAGGGGGCTAACCCATCACTCAGTACGTGTAGGCGTGTGCACACATACTGCTCCACCATGTTGGTGAAATGCTACCTCCTGCCAAGACGTTCCATATCAGCTGGTGGTTGTGGAGTGCTGACAAAGCTTTTCCACATGTCGGCCAAGCTAACCCTGCCTTCTGAGGTGCTGGCGGTGCCCCAGCTGCATTGGCGACCTCTTCCTCGTCCTCTGCCTTCGCCTTGTGCTTCCACTGTGCCCCTCTGTCAGGTGGGAATGCCACCAGCAGCACGTCTACCAGCGTGCGCTTGTACTCGCGCATCTTACGATCACGCTCCAGTGACGGAATTAAGGACGGTATGTTGTCTGGCCACCCAGTAATCAGCACAAGTTAGAATGTGGACAACTCTGCGGTCATTGCGGAGACACTACAGCATGTAATCGCTCATGTGTGCAAGGCTGCCCAGAGACAATGAAAAGCTGTCCTCTGTGGGAGGTGTATCGTCTGTGTCCTCTGTATCCCCCATCCACACACCAGTGATGGCCATAAGCTGGTCTGGGTGCCACCCTGCTGTGAACATGTTTCCTCCTCCTCCATCTCCTCCTCCTCATCCTCCACCTTGTCATCCTCCAGAATTGTGCCCTGGCTGGACAATTGTGTACCTTGGGTTTGTGTGTGCAGGAACCCACCCTCGGAGCCACTTGGGAATGACTGGCCCGGAAACCCTACAAAATGATCCCTCTTCCTCCTCCTGTGCCACATCCTCTTCCATCATCGTCATGAGCATCTTTTCAAGGAGGCATAGAAGTTGGATAGTAACTCTGAGAACGGCATTATCGGCACTGGCCATGTTGGTGGAGTACTCGAAACAGTGCAGCAAGGAACACAGGTCTCGCATGGTCCTCGCCCGACCAAATACCGCTGCAAGTTTTGTTACCTACTCGCACCTGAGGAAGGGGTTTCACTTGTGAGTATAGCTGGCACAGATCGACCACGTCCTCTTCCTGCAACAGGAGCTCTGCCAGCAGCACCATGACGTGGGCCACGTCCCTTATTTGATGCTCTCCTCATATTTTTACCCTAAATGGGTGTTTAATTAATAGTAGAAAAGAACGACAAGATGTAAAGGGTGTATCTCCCACGGCCTGAACCAGACTAGGCCTCAATTAAAAATGTCTTTGCACAAAATGGATGTATTTCAAATGGCTATATTTCAAATGGCTGTGTTTCAAATGGCTGAATCAAACCCCTGTATGTATAGGGGGTATCTCACACGGTCTGAACCACTGTAGGCCTGAAGTAAATATATCTTTGCACGAAAAGGCTGTATTTTAAATGGCTGTATTTCAAATGCCTAATTCAAACCCCTGTATGTATAGGGGGGATCACACACGCCCTGAATCAGTGTAGGCCTGAAGTAAATATATCTTTGCACAAAATGGCTGCATTTCAAATGGCTGTATTTCAAATGCTTGATTCAAACCCCTGTTTTTAGAGGGAGTATCTCATATGGTCTGAACCACTGTATGCCTGAAGTAAATACAGGTCCTTCTCAAAAAATTAGCATATTGTGATAAAGTTCATTATTTTCTGTAATGTAATGATAAACATTAGACTTTCATATATTTTAGATTCATTACACACAACTGAAGTAGTTCAAGCCTTTTATTGTTTTAATATTGATGATTTTGGCATACAGCTCATGAAAACCCCAAATTCCTATCTCAAAAAATTAGCATATTTCATCCGACCAATAAAAGAAAAGTGTTTTTAATACAAAAAAAGTCAACCTTCAAATAATTATGTTCAGTTATGCACTCAATACTTAGTCGGGAATCCGTTTGCAGAAATGACTGCTTCAATGCGGCGTGGCATGGAGGCAATCAGCCTGTGGCACTGCTAAGGTGTTATGGAGGCCCAGGATGCTTCAATAGCGGCCTTAAGCTCATCCAGAGTGTTGGGTCTTGTGTCTCTCAACTTTCTCTTCCCAATATCCCACAGATTCTCTATGGGGTTCAGGTCAGGAGAGTTGGCAGGCCAATTGAGCACAGTAATACCATGGTCAGTAAACCATTTACCAGTGGTTTTGGCACTGTGAGCAGGTGCCAGGTCGTGCTGAAAAATGAAATCTTCATCTCCATAAAGCTTTTCAGCAGATGGAAGCATGAAGTGTTCCAAAATCTCCTGATAGCTAGCTGCATTTACCCTGCTCTTGATAAAAACACAGTGGACCAACACCAGCAGCTGACATGGCACCCCAGGCCATCACTGACTGTGGGTACTTGACACTGGACTTCAGGCATTTTGGCATTTCCCTCTCCCCAGTCTTCCTCAAGACTCTGGCACCTTGATTTCCGAATGACATGCAAAATTTGCTTTCATCCGAAAAAAGTACTTTGGACCACTGAGCAACAGTCCAGTGCTGCTTCTCTGTAGCCCAGGTCAGGCGCTTCTGCTGCTGTTTCTGGTTCAAAAGTGTCTTGACCTGGGGAATGCGGCACCTGTAGCCCATTTCCTGCACACGCCTGTAAACGGTGGCTCTGGATGTTTCTACTCCAGACTCAGTCCACTGCTTCCGCAGGTCCCCCAAGTTCTGGAATCGGTCCTTCTCCACAATCTTCCTCAGGGTTCGATCACCTCTTCTCGTTGTGCAGCGTTTTCTGCCACACTTTTTTCTTCCCACAGACTTATCACTGAGATGCCTTGATACAGCACTCTGGGAACAACCTATTCGTTCAGAAATTTCTTTCTGTGTATTACCCTCTTGCTTGAGGGTGTCAATGATGGCCTTCTGGACAGCAGTCAGGTCGGCAGTTTTACCCATGATTGCAGTTTTGAGTAATGAACCAGGCTGGGAGTTTTTAAAAGCCTCAGGAATCTTTTGCAGGTGTTTAGAGTTAATTAGTTGGTTCAGATGATTAGGTTAATAGTTCGTTTAGAGAACCTTTTCATTATATGATAATTTTTTGAGATAGGAATTTTGGGTTTTCATGAGCTGTATGCCAAAATCATCAATATTAAAACAATAAAAGGCTTGAACTACTTCAGTTGTGTGTAATGAATCTAAAATATATGAAAGTCTAATGTTTATCAGTACATTACAGAAAATAATGAACTTTATCACAATATGCTCATTTTTTGAGAAGGACCTGTATATCTTTGCACAAAAAGGCTGTATTTCAAATGGCTGTATTTCAAATGCCTAATTCAAACCCCTGTATGTATAGGGGGGATCACACACACCCTGAATCAGTGTAGGCCTGAAGTAATATATCTTTGCACAAAATGGCTGTATTTCAAATGGCTGTATTTCAAATGCCTAATTCAAACCCCTGTATGTATAGGGGGGATCACACACACCCTAAGTTAGTGTAGGCCTGAAGTAAATATATCTTTGCACTAAATGGCTGCATGTAAAATGGCTGTATTTCAAATGGCTGAATCAAACCCCTGTATGTATATAGGGAGGATCACACACGCCCTGAATCAGTGTAAGCCTGAAGTAAATATATCTTTGCACTAAATGGCTGTATTTCAAATGGCTGTATTTCAAATGGCTGAAACAAACCCCTGTATGTATAGGGGGGATCTCACACACCCTGAATCAGTGTAGGCCTGAAGTAAATATATCTTTGCACAAAAAGTCTATATTTCAATGGCTGTATTTCAAATGCCTAATTCAAACCCCTGTATGTATAGGGGGATCACACACGCCCTGAATCAGTGTAGGCCTGAAGTAAATATATATTTGCACTAAATAGATGTATTTAAAATGGCTGTATTTAAAATGGCTGAATCAAACCCTTGTATGTATAGGGGGGATCTCACACGCCCTGAATCAGTGTAGGACTGAAGTAAATATATCTTTGCACAAAAAGTCTGTATTTCAAATGCCTAATTCAAACCCCTGTATGTATAGGGGGGATCACACACGCCCTAAGTTAGTGTAGGCCTGAAGTAAATATATCTTTGCACTAAATGGCTGCATGTAAAATGGCTGTATTTCAAATGGCTGAATCAAACCCCTGTATGTATATAGGGAGGATCAATCAGTGTAAGCCTGAAGTAAATATATCTTTGCACTAAATGGCTGTATTTCAAATGGCTGTATTTGAAATGGCTGAAACAAACCCCTGTATGTATAGGGGGGATCTCACACACCCTGAATCAGTGTAGGCCTGAAGTAAATATATCTTTGCACAAAAAGTCTATATTTCAATGGCTGTATTTCAAATGCCTAATTCAAACCCCTGTATGTATAGGGGATCACACATGCCCTGAATCAGTGTAGGCCTGAAGTAAATATATCTTTGCACAAAAAGTCTGTATTTCAAATGCCTAATTCAAACCCCTGTATGTATAGGGGGGATATCACACGCCCTTAATCGGTATAGGCCTGAAGTAAATATATCTTTGCAGAAAATGGCTGTATTTCAAATGGCTGTATTACAAATGCCTAATTAAAACCCCTGTATGTATAGGGGGATAACACACGCCCTGAATCAGTGTAGGCCTGAAGTAAATAAATCTTTGCACAAAAAGGCTGTATTTCAAATGCCTAATTCAAACCCCTGTATGTATAGGGGGGATCTCACAGGGCCTGAACCTCTGTAGGCCTGAATTCAATATTGGTGCACCAAATGGCGGTATTTAAAATCTATGAATGTAACACAAATGTATTAAGGGTGTATCTCACATCTGCATCAAAGGCTGCCAACTAAATTTTTTGTGCCCAAACAACTGTTTGTTTAACAACTGAATTTGACAGCAGTATATAAGCCTGTAATTTCATACGTGCTGATGCTGCATGGCCTGAAAATAGTGTTTTTTGTCAGAAAAGTATGTTTTTCAGACCCCAGAAAATGATGGGTGTATTTCTAGCTTAAATTGCACACTGACTAATACAGATGTTGTAGATTGCCAAAAAAGTATTTTTTTTTGCTAACAGAATATGAATGCTGTATATATTAAACTTGAATTTAACACTTGCAGATCTGGAATATACTGTTTTTGGGGAAAAATTGTGTGTTTTTCAAACCCCAGAAAATGATGGGTGTATTTCTAACTTAAATTGCACACTGACTAATACAGATATTGTAGTTTGCCCCCAAAAAATGTTGATTTGCAATGTCCCAAAAGCTCAGATGCAGCGCTGGTGCACTGAGCATGCATAAAATGGCCACTGCCAACCACCTAACTAACAGAATTCTAAAAGTTAGTATTTCTGGGTGATTAAGCTCAGCGCAGGGTAAAAGGATAGTGACCTGCACCCACACAACTATTTCTAGGTAGATCGCTGATTCTCTCATATTCTCTCCCTGAAATCACAAGTCCAGCAGCATCCTCTCCCTACACTTGTAACAGCAGAGTGACGTACTGCCGCTTTGTGACTCAAGCTTATATAGAGCTGTGATGGCCTCTTGGGGCAAGTAGAATGACGCTTGTTGATTGGCTGCTGTGCAGCCTTAAAAAAAGCGCCAAGAAAGCGGCGAACACCGAACCCGAACTTTTACAGAAATGTCCTGAACACCCAAAAATTCGGTACAAACCCGAACTATACAGTTCGGGTTCGCTCACCCCTAGAGATGAGTGATTTTTCTGAAGCTCATTTCAGTGCAATTTGGCTACAAAGCAACTAAGAAATTTTGATTTGGTCAGTTTTACCCAAATCAAAAGTGCTAAAAAAGAGACTTACCATGTTAAACATGGGGTCTGAGTTGCAGGCATTGGGTTATAGAGCAGGAAGAGCTGAGCAGTTTGGTGTATAGTTTTATTTAAAAAGATTCAGTAAAACTTGGAATTTATCCATTTAAATCCCTGCTCATTCTGGGCTTTGACGTCCAGGAGGCTCTCCTATCAGTGATTGACAGCTCTCTCTGTATACACAGTCATAGAGGGAAGGTTTTTAATCACTGATGGGAGTCTCCACCATGATAGCCCACAATGAACAGGAATTTCAGTGATAGAATACAAGTTTTGCTGAATCTTTTCCAACAAAACTATGTATCAATCTACTGTATATACCAAGCTCCTCCTCTATAACCTGCCGTCTGTAGATTAAATTGTATTTTCATGGTGACGGGTTTCTTCTAAATGTCTGTCTTTGGAAAAAATATATCCAAATGAATATGAAGAAATTCTGATTCTATTAAATCAGCATATAAAAAAAAAAATGGGTCAAATTTTGATTCTAACATACTGCATAGCTTTTCCATGATGAAAGATTTGCTTTGAAATATCATTTTATGATTTCTTAATGATAGCCAATACATATTTATAACTAATCTACTGGAAATGACCAAGGTGTTTCATTTTGTGAACATCCAATTACATGAATTTATATTTGTATTGTATATAGTAATAGTTTTTTTTTTTTTTTTCAACAGTTAGTGGCTTCAGATGGTACTCAAGAAAGTTCTCCAGTCACTGTGAACATTATTGTTATTGATGCTAATGACAACACCCCAACTTTTTCCAGCATCTCCTTTAACATCAAGATCTATACAGACATGGCACCTGGCGAGAGCATAATAAAAGTAAGTTATATACCAACATGGATAGGAATATGAATTCTTAAAAAATAAATAAATAAATAAGCCTTGTAAATAGATGTCCATCCAGACATGTTGTAAATTGATTATCAGTGTTATTAGTATTGGAAATATGTGTTAGCCATCTACTAAATATTAAGGTTTTTTCTTTATAAGAGTATTGTATCTCCAGTCTGCATTTATGATCCTACTGTGCTGGCCTCTGTTCTGCAAATGGTAGCCTCTGGGGATGCTTTGTCTAGTTAAAAGAAACTTGCAGCATGGGCCATGAGCAATCCATACAAAATAACCTTGTACTATGATTCAAAAAATGATTATGTTTCAAAATCCTACTTTTTATTTTATAACTGGAGGTATGCTTTAAAACATTATTAACCCAGTAGCATCCAAGATAAAGGGGATCTCCAATGAAACAGAATGAGGGTAATTTATCAAAGGCCAGTTTTCTGGCACATTAAAGTCTACATTTTTTGCATTTTGCACAAAAATATGCAATTTTTATATAGCCTGACAGGTTCACTGGAATTTATGCCAGAACTGACATAAATTTTAAAGCAAATCTATCTATGGCACAGTGCATAGACGAGGTGTAAATTTTTGAGAGGCTTATCTTTCTTCTTTTTAAGACTAAGGTATGAAACACCAGTCTTAATAAATGTCCCCTACTGATAGAAATATTGAGTGGTCTAACACATACAAAAAACAGGTTAAAGTTTAGGTTATTCAAAACTAAGCCAATAAAACTTTATTTTATCATATTGAAACAAAGGGTAGGTTGCATAGGGTGCTAATAAAAAAATTTGAACAGTCAATTGGATACTGTGACCAAGCTACTTTTAAGGGCTCATACACATGGCCGTTGATTGGCTATTCTGTGGATTTGGGACCATACTATGCATGGGCAACATCCGTGTGTATTCCGCAGACGTTTCCAGACCCATTCAACTTGAATGGGTCTGTCTGCACCACAAAAACGTAGTCCATGCACTACTTTTTTGCAGTGCGGAGGCACAGACAGAAGCCCCACAGCACTCTGTAGTGCTTCCATAGGTTCTGTGCCTCCGTTCCGCACCGGACTGTCTGGATTGCAGATCCATTCAAGATGGGCACTGCCAGGCAACGGCTGAGTGCATGAGCCCTAATTCTGGAGAAACTGGAGTTCAATGAGCACTGGACAGTTTGATCGGCCGGATTCCAAAACACTTGTTTGCTTATTTTATTTGTCTTTGTTTCTCCAAAGTAGTGAAGAATCATCATTTCTTTCAGTATTATTCAGCACACGCAGGCAGATTGCTCAAAATGTCAGTGTTTAATTAATAAGCCCAGTGGCATTACATTTTAGTTTAATAATTTTGAGAAAAAAACGATTCACCTCTTTGATTAATCTACCCTCAAGTAACTAAAACAATTGTATAACTTGGATTATTGCAGGTAGCACATTTATTATTGCATCTGCAGGGATTGTTGAGTTCAGAACATTTCTGAGTAGACATAAATAATGTTTCAGGAATAATAGAATGTTGTGGAATTGGAACTTGTGTTATGTTTACAAAACATCAATGTAGGTGATAATAAATATCAGGATAATGAAACCGATAGAGGGGGACAATTAAATGAACAAATAATTAAAACATAAAATAAAAAACAGCAAGGAATTCAGATTATTAGGTAGAATCCCATCTTAATTTTTATCATAAATCAGCAGAATGTTTGACTATAAATTTATATATACACAACGGTGCCCACTCTGAAATGGCCTAAAGTTTAGTTGAGGAATTTCTCATGAAAGCACTGAGGCCTCAGATAGATACTCAGGAGATGTTATCAAAGCTCTGGAGAGGATGTAATTTATATCACTGAGTGTTGTGTGTACCACATTTAGTTCAGTAACTCAGTAACAGTGGCTGCATGTTTGGAAAAAAGTTGGAGAGTCTTCAGAGTGGCTGTTCTTTGAAATGCATTTTCTTTCACTGACAAGGGAAAGACTATTGTTTCTGTTCTTTGACATTGTAGGACTGGTGAATAGTGTTGAGCGAACAGTTCGAGAATAGTTCGGGTTCGTACCGAATTTTGGGGTGTTTGGGACCCGGACTCGGACCCGAACATTTTCAAAAAAGTTTGGGTTCGTTGTTCGGCGATTTCTTCCCGCTTTCTGAAGGGCTGCACAGTAGCCAATCAGCTAGCGTTTTACTTCTTGCCCTAAGAGCCCATCACAGCCATGTCTACTAATGGCATGGCTGTGATTGGCCAAGTGCAGCATGTGACCCAGCCTCTATTTAAGCTGGAGTCACGTAGCGCCGCACGTCACACTGCTCTGATTAGTGTAGGGAGAGGACGCAGCTGCTGTGAGGGCGAGAGTAGGCAGGGAAAAGTCAGCAAAAGCACCTAATGAAGTGATCGATCTACAGCTGTGAATGATTGAACTTCTGCTAGTTACTTGCTCACTGGTTTTTAGGCTGCACAGAGCATTTTCTGTCACTTATTTTCTGGGGTGATCGGCGGCCATTTTGTGACTTTTGGTGCACCAGAACAAGCTGCCACCAAGTCCATCAATCCATTAATACTAGTTTTTTTTGCTATATCCTACATCAGGGGCTTGGCTGTGCTAATTGTCACCCCTAGAAACTCAGGATAGCATTTTCTATATTTTATTAAGGGGTTAAATACAATTGCCAAAATACCAATCCCCTAAATCTGGTGTTCCAGCTTTGGCTAGCCAAGTATAATACTGTCTGCTGTTTGGCAAAGGATAGATTATTTTCTGTGGTGAAATTCAATTGTCAAATAGCAATACCATAAATCTGGTGTCACAGCTGTAACTGGCAAACTATAATAGTGTCCGCAAAAACATATATTTTGTTCTGGGGTGAAATTCAATTGCCAAATTAGCAATATCATAAATCTGGTGTCATAGCTGTGGCTGGCAAACTATAATAGTGTCCGCCAAAACATATATTTTGTTCTGGGGTGAAATTCAATTGCCAAAATAGCAATACCATAAATCAGTGGTTTCAGCTATGGCTGTCCAAGTTTCATAGTGTCCTGCAAATTATATATTTTGTTCTGGGGTGAAATCCAATTGCCAAAATAGCAATACCCTGAATCTGGTGTTCCAGCTGTTGCAGGCCTAGTTTAAATCTGTCCGTA
Organism: Bufotes viridis; assembly: GCA_033119425.1. Classification (NCBI taxonomy): domain Eukaryota; kingdom Metazoa; phylum Chordata; class Amphibia; order Anura; family Bufonidae; genus Bufotes; species Bufotes viridis. The sequence continues at coordinate 61,516,767 of CM065594.1, read as the reverse complement.
ACAGGGTATATTTTGTTCTGGGGTTATATTCAATTGCCAAATTAGCAATACCATAAATCAGTGGTTTCAGCTGTGGCTGGCAAACTATAATAGTATCCGCCAAAACACATATTTTGTTCTGGGGTGAAATTCAACTGCGAAAATAGCAATCCCCTAAATCTGGTGTCCCAGCACTGGCTGGCAAACTATAATAGTGTCCGCCAAAACATATATTTTGTTCTGGAGTGAAATTCAATTGCCAAAATAGCAATACCATAAATCAGTGGTTTCAGCTGTGGCTGGCCAAGTTTCATAATGTCCTGCAAATTATATATTTTGTTCTGGGGTGGAATTCATTTGCCAAAATAGCAATACCCTGAATCTGGTGTTCCAGCTGTTGCAGGCCTAGTTTAAATCTGTCCGTAACAGGGCATATTTTTTTCTGGGGTGAAATTCAATTGCCAAATCAGCAATACCATAAATCAGTGGTTTCAGCTGTGGCTGGCAAACTATAATAGTGTCCGCCAAAACATATATTTTGTTCTGGGGTGAAATTCAATTGCCAAAATAGCAATCCCCTAAATCTGGTGTCCCAGCACCGGCTGGCAAACTATAATAGTGTCCACCAAAGCATATATTTTGTTCTGGGGTGAAATTCAATTGCCAAAATATCAATACCATAAATCAATGGTTTCAGCTGTGGCTGGCCAAGTTTTATAGTGTCCTGCAAAGGATATATTTTGTTCTGGGGTGAAATTCAACTTCCAAAATAGCAATCCCCTAAATCTGGTGTCCCAGCACTGGCTGGCAAACTATAATAGTGTCCGCCAAAACATATATTTTGTTCTGGGATAAAATTCAATTGCCAAAATAACAATACCATAAATCAGTGTTTTCAGCTGTGGCTTGCCAAGTTTCATAGTGTCCTGCAAATTATATATTTTGTTCTGGGGTGAAATTCAATTGCCAAAATAGCAATACCCTGAATCTGGTGTTCCAGCTGCTGCAGGCCTAGTTTAAATCTGTCCATAAAAGGATACCTTTCATCAAGGGCCTAAATACTAGCCCTAAAAGAGATATTCCCCTAAATCAGTGGTTACTGCTGTGCCTGGATTAGTGTAATACGCTACATAAATAAATAGGCAGATAGTGTTAGGTGCCTGTAAAAAAAGGCCTGAATTTGAAATCAGTACATTGGGCCAAATATTTTTTTTCTTATTGTGGTGCTTGGTGAACGGTAACAATGAGGAAAACATCTAGCAAGGGATGCGGAAGCGGTCGTGGTGGTGTTAGTGTACCCTCTGGTGCTGGGAGAGGACGTGGCCATTCTGCCACAGCCACACGTCCTAGTGAACCGACTACCTCAGGTTCCAGTACCCGCCAGAATTTACAGCGATATTTGGTGGGGCCCAATGCCGTTCTAAGGATGGTAAGGCCTGAGCAGGTACAGGCGCCAGTCAATTGGGTGGCCGACAGTGGATCCAGCACGTTCACAACATTATCTCCCACCCAGTCTTCTGCAGAAAGCGCACAGGTGGCACCTGAAAACCAAGCCCATCAGTCTAACACATCACCCCCGTGCATTATCAGGGAAACTGTCTGAGCCTCAAGTTATGCAGCAGTCTCTTATGCTGTTTGAAGACTCTGCTGGCAGGGTTTCCCAAGGGAATCCATCTAGCCCTTCCCCAGTGGTGGAAGACATAGAATGCACTGATGCACAACCACTGATGTTTCCTGATGATGAGGACATGGGAATACCATCTCATCGCAGTCCGCACGTCTCTGATGATGACGAAACACAGGTGCCAACTGCTGCGTCTTTCTGCAGTGTGCAGACCGAACAGGAGGTCAGGGAGGAAGACTGTGTGGAAGACGATGCAGGGGACGATGAGGTCCTAGACCCCACATGGAATGAAGGTCGTGCCACTGTCTTTCATAGTTCAGAGGAAGAGGCAGTGGTGAGACCGAGCCAACAGCGTAGCTAAAGAGGGAGCAGTGGGCAAAAGCAGAACAGCCGCCTCCAAGAGAGTTTGCCTGCTACTGGCTACCGCCACCAGGGACCGAGCACCCCAAAGGAAGCTTCAAGGAGTTCCCTGGCATGGCACTTCTTTAAACAATGTGCTGACGACAAGACCCGAGTGGTTTGCACGCTGTACCATCAGAGCCTGAAGCGAGGCATTAATGTTCTGAACCTTAGCACAACCTGCATGACCAGGCATCTACATGCAAAGCATGAACTGCAGTGGAGTAAACACCTTAAAAGCAATGAACTCACTCTGGCTCCCCCTGCTCCCTCTTCTGCTGCTGCCTCGGCCTCTTCGTTCGTCTCGGGAGGAATGTTGGCACCTGCCGCCCACCAAACACCTGCGTCACCAAGCATCTCCACCATGTCACACGGCAGCGTTCAGCTCTCCTTCTCAGAGAGAAGGGCCTGAATGCCAGCATTTCAAAACTACTGGCCTTTGAAATGCTGTCATTCAGGCTGGTGGACACAGACAGCTTCAAACAGCTGATGTCCATGGCTGTCCCACAGTATGTTCTTCCCAGACGCCACTACTTCTCCAAGAGAGGCGTGCCTTCCCTGCACAACCAAGTATCCAATAAAATCAAGTGTGCACTGCGCAACGCCATCTGTGGCAAGGTCCACCTAACCAGAGGTACGTGGACCAGTAAGCACGGCCAGGGACACTATATCTCCCTAACTGCACACTGGGTAAATGTAGTGGTGGCTGGGCCCCAGGCGGAGAGTTCCTTGGCGCACGTCCTTCCGCCGCCAAGGATCGCAAGGCATCATTCTTTGCCTCCTGTAGCCTCCTCCTCCTACTCAGCTTCCTACTCCTCTGCTTCCACCAGCTCATCCAGTCAGCCACACACATTTACCACCAACTTCAGCACAGCCCGAGGTAAATGTCAGCAGGCCATTCTGAAACTTATATGTTTGGGGGACAGAACACCACACCGCGCAGGAGTTGTGGCGGGGTATTGAACAACAGACCAACGAGTGGTTTCTCAAGCCAGGCCTGCTGGTGTGCGATAATAGGCAAAATCTCGTCGCAGCTCTGTGACTAGCCGGTTTGACGCACATCCCTTGCCTGGCGCATGTGCTGAATTTGGTGGTGCAGAAGTTCATTCACAACTACCCCGACATGTCAGAGCTGCTGCATAAAGTGCGGGCCGTCTGTGCGCGCTTCCGGCGTTCACATCCTGCCGCTGCTCGCCTGTCTGCGCTACAGCGGAACTTCGGCCTTTCCGCTCACTGCCTCATATGCGACGTGCCCACCGGGTGGAACTCCACCTTGCACATGCTGGAGAGACTGTGGGAGCAGCAGCAGGCCATAGTGGAGTTTCAGCTGCTGCATGCACGCGTCAGTCGCACTGCGGAACAGCACCACTTCACCACCAATGATTGGGCCTCCATGCAAGACCTGTGTGCCCTGTTGCGCTGTTTCGAGTACTCCACCAACATGGCCAGTGGCGATGACACCGTTATCAGCGTTACAATACCACTTCTATGTCTCCTTGAGAAAACGCTTAGGGCGATGATGGAAGACAAGGTGGCCCAGGAGGAGGAGGAGGAGGATGATGGGTTATTTTTAGCACTTTCAGGCCAGTTTGTTAGAAGTGGCTCAGAGGGAGATTTTTTGCAACAGCAGAGGCCAGGTACAAATGTGGCCAGCCAGGGCCCACTACTGGAGGACGAGGAGGATGAGGAGGAGGTGGAGGAGGATGAGGATGAAGCAGGTTCACAGCGGGGTGGCACCCGACACAGCTCAGGCCCATCACTGGTGCGTGGCTGGGGGGATACGGAGGACAATGACAATACGCCTCCCACAGAGGACAGCTTGTCCTTACCTCTGGGGAGCCTGGCACACATGAGCGACTACATGCTGCAGTGCATGAGCAACGACAGCAGAGTTGCCCACATTTTAACTTGTGCGGACTACTGGGTTGCCACCCTGCTGGATCCCCGGTACAAAGACAATGTGCCCACCTTACTTCCTGCACTGGAGCGTGATAGGAAGATGCGCGAGTACAAGCGCACGCTGGTAGACGCGCTCCTGAGAGCATTCTCATTCTGAGGGCAGGGTTAGCATGGCAGAAATGTGGAAAAGTTTTGTCTTCACGCCAGAGCTAACTGCACCACCACCTGATACGAAACGTGTTAGCAGGAGGCAGCATTTCACTAACATGTTTGAACAGTACATCTGCACACCCCTCCACGTACTGACTGATGGTTCGGCCCCATTCAACTTCTGGGTCTCCAAATTGTCCATGTGGCCAGAGTTAGCATTTTATGCCTTGGAGGTGCTGGCCTGCCCGGCGGCCAGTGTTTTGTCTGATCGTGTATTCAGCACGGCAGGGGGCGTCATTACTGACAAATGCAGCCGCCTGTCCACAGCCAACGTGGACAAGCTGACTTTAATAAAAATGAACCAGGCATGGATCCCACAGGAACTGTGCCTCCCTTGTGCAGAATAGACATTTATAACTGCCTCCCCTCAACCATGTATTCTTGTACTCCGGGGCACTTCTTTATTGAATCCTCATTTTTTTAACTTTACCATGATCTTGCGGTGCAACCCAAAGTTGAATGAACCTCTCCTCTGTCTGGGTGCTTGGCCGAAATAACTGAAAGTGGCCTTCTCCAGTGGTGAGTGATATGACGCATGATTCCTTGTTGTGGGACCTCTCTCTGTCTGGGTGCTGGGGCAGAAATAACTGAGTGGCCTTCTCCAGTGGTGTGTGATATGACGCATGATTCCTTGCTGTGGGACCTCTCTCCTCTGTCTGGGTGCTGGGGCCGAAATAACTGAGGGGCAATCTCCAGTGGTGGGTGATATGACGCATGATTCCTTGCTGTGGGACCTCTCTCCTCTGTCTGGGTGCTGGGGCCGAAATAACTGAAAGTGGCCTTCTCCAGTGGTGGGTGTTATGACGCATGATTCCTTGCTGTGGGACCTCTCTTCGCTGTCTGGGTGCTGGGCCGAAATAACTGAAAGTGGCCTTCTCCAGTGGTGGGTGATATGACGCATGTTTTCTTGCTGTGGGACCTCTCTCCTCTGTCTGGGTGCTGGGGCCGAAATAACTGAAAGTGGCCTTCTCCTGTGGTGGGTGATATGACGCATGATTCCTTGCTGTGGGACCTCTCTCCTCTGTCTGGGTACTGGGGCCGAAATAACTGAAAGTGGCCTTCTCCAGTGGTGGGTGATATGACGCATGATTCTCTGCTATGGGACCTCTCTCCAATTGATATTGGTTAATTTTTATTTATTTTATTTTATTTTTATTCATTTCCCTATCCACATTTGTTTGCAGGGCATTTACCTACATTTTGCTGCCTTTTGCAGCCCTCTAGTCATTTCCTGGACTACTTTACAGCCTTTTTAGTGCCCAAAAGTTCGGGTCTCCATTGACTTCAATGGGGTTCGGGTTCGGGATAAAGTTCGGGTCGAGTTCGGAACCCGAACATTTTCGGGAAGTTCGGCCGAACTTCTCGAACCCGAACATCCAGGTGTTCTCTCATCTCTACTGATGAATGCAATATATTGCTCTCTGTTATCAGATATTTCAGGCTGGGGAGAAGCTGATTAAAGAACTGGTGAATACAATCATTTGCTCCCTGTTACCAGCATTTCAGACCAAGGACAGGATGAATATTGGAAAGGGGAATAAAATCTTTTGCTCCCTGTTATCAGTCATTTCAGGTCCATGAGTGGATGACTGTAGGACAGGGGAACACAATCTATTCCTCCCTGATATCAGCCATTTCAGGGTACTGCTCCTATCCCCACCATTTGCTTTCATAGGCTACAGGCTATCAGGTCTGAAGCATATGAGGCCTTAGAGTGGCGCAGTCGGTCGCAAATTGCAATGTGATGACATCATCATGACCAATTTCCAGGGTTTTGGGCAGAGCAATGATATCCCGTGTCAGGATGCAGTTGGTGCAATGATGTCATCATGAATGTCTGTGCCAGGATCAGGTAGCAGCCGGAAGAGGCTTGTTGACTGCTTTTGTCAAGAGTCTTATTAGGGGAAAGTAACCTCACATAATTCTTACCATCGAGGAGACTGGGTACATCGGGGGCGGGGGGGGGGCTTCAAATGGGACAAATGGACAAAGTCCGCCTTCCAAAAACCATATGGCGTTCTTTTACGCCCTTTCATGTGCCCATACAGTAGTTTACGACCACATATGGGGTGTTTCTGCAAACTACAGGATCAGGGCAATAAATATTGAGTTTTATTTGGCTGTTAACCCTTGCTTTGTTACTGGAAAAATGGATTAAAACGGAAAATTTGTAAACAAATATCTGTTTTGGGATCGTTTTTATTTTTTTGTTATTTACATAGATGATCTGACAGGTTAGATTGTGTTCTATTTCTATAGAGCAGGTTGTTATGGATGTGACAATACAAAATATGACTACTTTTTGTGAATTTTGGTTTCAGTTTTTCATAATAAAGCATTTCTGAAAAAAATTATTTTTCTAGTGTCTCCACATTCTGAAAGCCATATTTTATTTTTTATTTTTGGGTGACAGTTTTATATAGGGGCTAATTTTTTGCAGGATGAGATGGCGGTTTGATTGGCAGTATACTGGGGTGTATTTGACATTTTGGTCGCTTGTTATACACTTTTTGTGATGTAAGGTGACAAAAATGGCTTTTGACAAAAAATGTATATATTTTTTTGGCTGTGTTCACCTGAGGGGGTAGTTCATGTGTTATTTTTATAGTGCAGGTTGTTAAGGACGCGGCGATACATAATATGTATACTTTTTATTTATTTATTTAAGTTTTACACAATAATATAATTTTTGAAACAAATAAAAATTCATGTTTTAATGTCTCCATAGTCTGAGAGACATATTTTTTTAATTTTTCTGGGCTATTGTCTTATATAGGGTATAATTTTTTTGCGGGATGAGATGATGGATTGATTGGCAGTATTTTGGGGTTCATATAAATTTTTGATTGCTTGCTATTACACTTTTTGTAATGTGAGGTAACAAAAATGTTTTTTTAGACTATTCTTATAGAGCAGGTTTTTACGAACATGGCAATAACTAATATGTATATTTTTTTTATTTATTTTACTTTAACACAATAACAGCATTTTAAAAAAAAAGCAATCATGTTTTAATGTCTGCATAGCCTGAGAGCCATATTTTTTTGGGGGGCGATTGTCCTATGTAGGGGCTCATTTTTTGTGGGATGAGATGGCTGTTTGATTGATACTATTTTTGGAGGTATATACCTTTTTGATCGCTTGGTATTAAACTTTTTATGGTGTTCATCTGAGGGGTTAGGTTAAGTGATATTTTTGTAGAGCAGGTTTTTACGGACTCGGCGATACATAATTTGTGTAGTGTATTTTACTTTTTTAATTTTAATTTACTGATAAATGTGTTTTTTTATTTTTACTTATTTTTTCACTTTTTTTAAAACATTTTTTTGACCCAGACACACTTGGTTCTTGAAGATCCAGTGGGTTTGAGGTCTATATAATACAGTACAGTACACTATATAGTGTACTGTACTTAAGGACTTAAAAGGGTTGTCTGAGCTATTTATCTGATATTGACAACCTATCCTGAGGATAAGTCATCCATATAAATAATCCAGACAACCCCTTTAACATGTCAATTATATGACATAGTATATGCTAGGTAAAATAATCCAGAATTGCTGTGTTTTTGTCAATTTCTCCTCCCATAAAGTGAAATAAAAAGTGATCAAAAAGACCTATATACTATAAAATGTTACCAATAAAAACTGCAACTTCCCATGCTAAAAAAATAAAAATAACCTGCTCCCACACAGCTCGAGTGATAAAAATTGAAATGTTATAATTCTGAGAATATTTCAATTCAAAAACAGAGTTGTTTTTAAATCTTGTATTTATTGTGGTAATTTTTATTGTCTTAATCTTACTGACCCACAGATAAGTTCTTAAAATTAAATAAAGTGGTATTACCATCTTAGACAATGGAGGTATATCGGTAGGACAACGAAAATGAAGCGCGTAGTGCTGTGGCTGGAAGAACCCGGATTTCCTGGGGTCTATCCACCACCAAGCGCTGCTCCCCCTCTGCTCCCATAAAAGTGAATCGGAGCGCACCAGCATGCCTGGCCCATGCTCCCATTTATTTCTATGGGGCAGACAGAAATAGCCGAGCCAGCGCTTGCCTATTTTCCGCTGCCCCATAGAAATTAATGGAGGGTGGCTGCAAATGTGCACTGCGCCCTCCGTTCATTTCCCCGCTCAGTTCTCATTGTAGCTGCGGGTCACAGTGGTGGGACCCGCACCTATCAGACAATGGAGGCATATCCTAGAGATATGCCCCCATTGTCTGGGATGGGAAAACCCCTCTAATGTTATATGTACCCCAAAGTGGTGTCACAAAAAATTCAACTTGTCCTGCAAAATAAATAGTCCCTCATACAGGTAATTTGACGGAAAATAAAATGTTATACGTGTGCTTGGCAGCTCAAGGCATCTGTGTTCTTCCCATGTTTATAAACGCATGCGATGCTTAGGAAAATTATGTTTTAATATATGCATATGAGCCTCTAGGAGCAATGAGGGTGTTGCCATTAAACCTAGAGGCTCCACTCTCTCTAAAACTGCCGCAGCCTCTGTATTTTGATTGACAGAAACAGACAGTGTAAACGTGATCACTCCTGGCCTTGACTTTTCCTAAAGTTAATCAAAGTGGAGAGGACATGGCAGTTGCAGAAAGAGCTGAGCCTCTAGGAGTCTTGGCAACACTCCCATTGCTCCTAAAGACTCATTTGCATATTTTAACATTTCTTTTTTCTCAGCAATGTAGACAAATAGGAAAATGGGACCCACACAGATGTCTTCAGCTGCTAATTGCAGATGCAACAGGTCAGCCAGTTTCATATGTATAAATCTACTGACAGATGTCCTTTAATAGTGATAATTATGATTTAATCACACTTAAATAACGTGTCCATCTTTTCTTTGGGGGTCCCTGCTCACATGATTTTGCCAGATACCAGATTTATCCCATGACAATGGAATTCCTACAATACATTTTCTGATAACCTCAGTGTATTCTTAGTAAAATAAAAAAAACTCACACTGCAAAAAGTTGTCTTGCTTTTGTTGATCCTGACAGTTTTATGGCTCCAAACCTGCCAAGTGTATACCATTTTTATAGCAGTAAATACACATATTGATCATAAAACTTAATGTAGAATTTCATTCTTATACAGAACTTGCAATATATTTCAGGTTGTTGGCTGTCTTACGTTATTATATCTTTAATATTTAATTGTTTGTAGATATATTTTATAGTAATTGATTGAAAATGTGAATTCAATTTAAAAACTGTTACAGTTTTTATATGGTGTATGTGTTTTAATTAATTTTATTATGAGGGCAAGCTTGAATTGTTCAGTGTTTGTAAATATTGCATGCTATTACACAAATTTTTTTTTAATCATCAGAGTTTTATTTGTTTATTTATTTTTCTATTTTTTTTCTAATAGGAATCTTAAAACATTCTAGAAATACTATATGGAAATGTAAACTTAAAGTGTAACTGTCTTTTAACATTTTTATTAATATTGTGTAGGGACAGAGATTTGAAGAAGAGCATCTGTCATTAAGGTCAATCCTATTATTCCAGGCATACTGCCTGGTACAGTTGGCCCTGCTTACCTTATTTCTGTTGCAGCATTGTCCCATTCCCTCGAAAATTCAGTTCTTCTTGATTTGCAAATAAGATTGGTGGACCACCAAGGGCTAATCCAATCCATTGAAGCATCAGTTCATCAACCCCTTGCAGTTCCTGACACTCCCCTCTCCCCTTGATTGACAGTGTCAGACAACTCACCTCTTCCTTAGCAGTGCAGATATCTACTGTGCATGCATTTATGAAAATTAGTATACATCTGGAAGTAGAGGTAACATAGTAACATAGTTTATAAGGCCAAAAAAATAAGTTTGTGCATCCAGTTTGACCTGTTATCCTGCAAGTTGTTCCAGAGGAAGGCCAACAAATAAACCCTGTGAGGTAGAAGCCAATTCCTTCCCGACTCCAATCAGGCAATCAGATAACTCCCTGGATAAACAACCCATCTTTAGTAGCTATAGCTTGTAATAATAGAGTAACATAGTACATAAGGCCAGAAAAAGACAGTTTTTGGATGAAGGGTCTGTCTGGAGAGCACAGAGCACAGAGCCAAGTGAGATGCCTAGCTCTGTCAACCAATGGGGAGGAGGGAGTGTCTGAAGTTGCAAGGTAATGAAGAACGGGTGCTCTTAGGGGTCAAGCCAGCAACCATATTTGCACATGAGAAAAAGTGGGTTTTCTTGGGAAGGGAGCAATGATGTAACATAAAAAAAAAAATATTGTTTGAACTACAGTAGCAGTATGACTGACTCTGATGACAGATGATCACTGAAAATGGTGCACTACAATGGTAAATGCAATTGACAATATATGGCTAAACCCTCAAGCTGATATTAAAAATGAGACAGTTTGCCAATATATTCTTATAGAACATACCGCTGCCCCTGAAGCACGGGACCTAACACTAACCTACCTATGCCATGTGGCACACACAGCCAGCAGTTCCAAGTTACCTCCAGCGTGAAATAACACATACAATGGGAGGAGGGAGGAGGCTGTGAGTCCCACCTATAACGAGCTCATGTAACGCAGGCTGTCCAGGTGCACCTGAATGTTACCCAAACAAACAAAATCACAGAATAAATTGGTCTACTGTATGTAGTGATGTCGCGAACATAAAATTTTCCGTTTGCGAACGCGAACTTCCGCAAATGTTCGCGAACGGGCGAACCGGGCGAACCGCCATAGACTTCAATAGGCAGGCGAATTTTAAAACCCACATGGACTCTTTCTGGCCACAATATTGATGGAAAACTTGTTTCAAGGGGACTAACACCTGGACTGTGGCATGCCGGAGGGGGATCCATGGCAAAACTCCCATGGAAAATTACATAGCTGACGCAGAGTTGGGTTTTAATCCATAAAAGGCATAAATCACCTAACAATCCTAAATTTTTTTGAACAATGTGGTTTAAAACATCTAGTGTGTGTATACGATTAGGTATGATGTTGTATCGATCAGGGTTACGGGGTTGTATCGATAAGGGTTACGCCCGCTTCACAGACATTGACAGACCAAACTCTCCTTATAATGCACCGCAAACAACCGCAAACAGTTCATTTGCACAACCGCAAACTCCCCATTTGCACAAGGTTGGATACCAAGCTAGCCACGTCCCGGTGATGTCATTGAAGGTTTCTTCCTCCACCCAGCCACGTACAACACCAAGGGTCCCCGAAAGGGGAATTGAATTGATTTTTCGAACGGGGAGATGGTTAAAAAAACGCTGGCTCCCTCCCCTTTGTTTTTATCCACGGTCACTGCGTCTGCGCCGTGCAATTTACTGTCACACCCGATATGAGTGGTATTTTCTGTAGTACTATTTTCATCAGTTTAATCCCTCTAACGTCCCCAATCTGGGAGCCATTTATTGAATAGATTTTTCGAACGGGGAGATGGTTAAAAAAATGCTGGCTCCCTCCACTCTGTTTTAATCCATGGTGACTGCGTCTGCGCCGTGCAATTTACTGTCACACCCGATATGAGTGGTATTTTCTGTAGTACTATTCTCATCAGTTTAATCCCTCTAACGTCCCCAATCTGGGGGCCATTTATTAAATAGATTTTTCGAACGGGGAGATGGTTAAAAAAACGCTGGCTCCCTCCCCTTTGTATTTATCCAAGGTCACTGCGTCTGCGCCGTGCAATTTACTGTCAAACCCGGTATGAGTGGTATTTTCTGTAGTACTATTCTCATCAGTTTAATCCCTCTAATGTCCCCAATCTGGGGGCCATTTATTGAATAGATTTTTCGAACGGGGAGATGGTTAAATAAACGCTGGCTCCCTCCCCTTTGTTTTTATCCACGGTCACTGCGTCTGCGCCGTGCAATTTACTGTCACACCCGATATGAGTGGTATTTTCTATAGTACCATTCTCATCAGTTTAATCCGTCTAATGTCCCCAATCTGGGGGCCATTTCTTGAATAGATTTTTCGAACGCGGAGATGGTTAAAAAAAACGCTAGCTCCCTCCACTCTGTTTTAAACCATTGTGACTGCGTCTGCGCCGTGCAATTTACTGTCACACCCGATATGAGTGGTATTTTCTGTAGTACTATTCTCATCAGTTTAATCCCTGTTACATCCCATATCAGGGATTGCCTTTTGTGAAAAAAAATTTAGGCCGGGTACCTTCGACTGCCTTCACAGTGACAGACCAAACTCTCATACACCAAACTGAATTGATTTCAGGAACTGGGAGATGGAAAAATCAGCTTGGTCGGTCCTCATACTCCCAAATTGGGCCACTGCACGTGCACAGAGCAATGTGCTGTGACACCCTATATGAGTGGTGTCTTAACTAGTACTATTCCTATCAGCGGCGGGCGGGTGCGTGGTAACTTGAGAGCAGGTGACCGAAGCTGAGCTGGAGGAGGATGGTGCGTCAAGGTTCTTAGCGGAAGCTGTTGAAGATTGGGTGTCCTGTCTAAGCCAGTCAACTATGTCCTCAGAATTTTTCGGGTTCAGGGTACGTGGCCTCTGAACACTAGGCATTATTCCAGGGACAGTGGAAATCACAGCACCACGACCACGACGGCCCCTGCGGGGTGGCCTGCCTCTGCCTGTCATTTTTTTTTAGATAAGTGGTACTACGCGTGCTAGGTACTGTGCCACCCGGAATCAGTGGTTGGCACTGGCAGTGGGCACACTACAGTCTATGGAAGTGGGCCTGACACACACTGGCAGCAGGCAAGCAACTGAAATTACACTAAAGTGTAAAAATTAAATGCCTTTTGTTGATGCAAAGTCCTGTGCCACACGGGATGACAGTGGTGGGCACTGGCAGTGGGCACACTACAGTCAGTGGAAGTCGGCCTGACACACACTAGCAGCAGGCAAGCAACTGAAATTACACTAAAGTGTAAAAATTAAATACCTTTTTTTATGCAAAGTCCTGTGCCAGCCATTATGAGTGGTGGGCACTGGCAGTGGGCACACTACAGTCAGTGGAAGTCAGCCTGACACACACTAGCAGTAGGCAAGCAACTGAAATTACACTAAAGTGTAAAAATTAAATGCCTTTTTTTGATGCAAAGTCCTGTGCCACACGGGATGACAGGGGTGGGCACTGGCAGTGGGCACACTACAGTCAGTGGAAGTCGGCCTGACACACACTAGCAGCAGGCAAGCAACTGAAATTACACTAAAGTGTAAAAATTAAATACCTTTTTTTATGCAAAGTCCTGTGCCAGCCGGTATGAGTGGTGGGCACTGGCAGTGGGCACACTACAGTCAGTGGAAGTCAGCCTGACACACACTGGCAGGCAACTAACCTTAGATTAAAGTGTAAAAATTAAATGCCTTTTTTTGATGCAAAGTCCTGTGCCACATGGGATGACAGGGGTGGGCACTGGCAGTGGGCACACTACAGTCTGTGGCCTGCAGCTCCTCACACACAGGCAGGCCAGGCAACTGCAATATGTATATGGAGAAAAAAAAAGCAGACTAATGTTGCAGCCCTAAAAAGGGCTTTTTGGTGTGCTGTCAGGACGCTGTCCTTACAGCAGAGATCAGATGAGTCTTTCAGGACTGGAGTGGATATTGAATTCACTAGCCTAGCTATCGATTTCCCTATTAAATCAGCAGCAACTACACTCTCCCTCCTCTCACTAAGACTGCAAATTCCGAATGAATCTAAAATGGATGCTGTTCAGGAGATGGGAGGGTCTGGGAGGGAGGGTATGGTGCTGATTGGCTGGAATGTGTCTGCTGACTGTGAGGTACAGGGTCAAAGTTTGCTCAATGATGATGTATAGGGGGCGGACCGAACATCGCATGTGTTCGCCCGCTGTGACGAACACGAACAAGCTATGTTCGCCAGGAACTGTTAGCCGGCAGATAGTTCGGGCCATCTCTAACTGTATACTGACAGATGCTTTAAGTGTTTGTTTGTTTTTTCAGCTCTGAGTGTTACTGAGAAGTGTTCCTTTTCCGCACATAATGAATACTAAAGTTATCTATGTGTAAACATACAGAGGTAGGCTGTATGCAGCCTTCCTCTTATACCCCTACTCCAGCCCCACCTCCCTACATGTTCTCTAATGAGGTTTGACTTGTCTCTACCTATCTGACTTACTTCCAGCTTTCTGGCATCCCTGCACATTTCTAACTCCATTTGCAGAGCTCAGAGAATAGAAAGCAGAATGAGACTGCCAAACATTAGCCCCGAAAGGAGCTGCACTATGTTTCCATATACCATACTTACAGTCTGCATTGATTGCTACAGTGCCGTTCACCAGTAAGCCTTTCCTGTGACTACTATTATTGAGTGCGAATATTCAAATAGAAAAATTTGAATCACAAATATCACAACTTCGAGAATTTGTGAATATTTCGAATATAGTGATATATATTCGTAAAAATTAATATTTGTCAATTTTTTTTTTCCATCTCAACCCATTACCTGCCTGCTTCTTGCTTGTGGGCCAATGTGAGAAGGCTTCAATATCTAGTGAATTACAATATTTTTCATTATTTAATTTCTTCTTATGTGAAAAATCAGCAATGTAATATGCACGTTAATCGAGTAAGGGCGGGTTATAGGTAACTTTACTATTAGGTTGGCTTGCTAGAATTTGCGAATATATAGAATAGAGTGGAAATATATTCATAAAAACGATTATTGTTTTTTTTTTTTTTTTTCATCTGAACCCATTAGAGTATTAAATGTAATGGGTTCAGATGAAAAAAAAGACGAATATTCGTTTTTTACGAATATGCTGTATATCACACTATATTTTGAATATTTGTGAATTCTAGCAAGCCAACCCAATAGGAAAGTTGTCTATAACCTGCCCTAACTCAATTAACACGCATATTACACTGCCAATTTTTCGCATAAGCTAAAATTAATTAAATAATGAAGAATATTCTAATTCAGTCAGGATAAACTCAGGAAACTTCTAGCAGCTTTAAAAATGTAGCCAAAGTGACCCACGCTTGTATTTCACGTTACAAATTCGCATTATGCGATTTTTACATAGCCGATTTTTTGCAATCAAGATAATATTCTCAAATGCAAATATTCGCGAATATCTGATGAATATTCTAACCAATATTCGCAAAATATCGCAAATTCGAATATTGCCCCTGCCGCTCATCACTAGTGCCTACTGAGAAGTGCAAGGAAGATATAAAGGATAAGAGCTGCTAGTGATCCATGTTAGCATCCAAGCAAGTCATATAGGCAGGGATAGGTCAGAAATGTAGTAGGATACATGTAAGGTGGCAGTGGCTAGGGTAGGGAAATACCAGGCAGGCTGAGAAGATATATAATTTAATCGGAAAAGATTCAGCTAAACTTTTAACTAATTCATCTAAATCACTCAGGGCTTATGATTAAAGTGATTGCCAGCTATCTCTGTATGCATATTCATACAGGGAAGGCTGGCAATCAATGGTAGGAACACATCCATGACTCCTAATCCCAAAATAAGTAGAGGATTAAATTAATTGATTACAAATTTTGCCATATCTTTTCCCATAAAATTATGTATCAATCTG
Organism: Bufotes viridis; assembly: GCA_033119425.1. Taxonomy (NCBI): domain Eukaryota; kingdom Metazoa; phylum Chordata; class Amphibia; order Anura; family Bufonidae; genus Bufotes; species Bufotes viridis. Next base: position 61,501,114 of record CM065594.1, on the reverse strand, counting down.
CTTAGCTCCTCCTGCTTTATAGCATGCTGCCTGCCGATTGCAGTGTGGCCTGTTGCCTCCTCTTAATACAAGAACAAATGTTTTTGTTATACTGATGATGTATTTTCAGGTGAACAGAAAGTAGCCGTTCACTTGTAGTGAAGTGAGACAGCAGGACAGGTATCGTCTGACATATAATACTGAGAAGATATACTCAGCATACTAGGGGCATCACCGGACATACAATGCTGGACACATGCGCTTGGCATACTAGGGGTTCTCCATAATGAGAAAGATTACCCTTTAGACAACGCATGTATATTTTTACAAAACACGTATTTAGATATTAGTCTCTCTCTCTCATTCATGGGTATACAATGTCTTCACAAAATGGTTATAAGGGCAGCTGTCAGAATTATCTTGTCAATGGGTCAAGGCCTTAAAGGAGTATTCCCATCACGCTCTTTCATATGTACCTGCTCCCGGTGCGCTGTTCACTTCCTGGTTTCGGCAGGGGGCAGGCTCCATCTTGATTGACGTCTTCTCCCGGCCGGGCCGCGCGCTGGACTGAACGCGCACGTCGCTGCGCATGAGCCCTGGTGACCTATTCCTGGCAAGTATACTATACTGGCCAGGAAGAAGTCACCATAGCGCATGCGCGGCGTCGGCGTGCACTTTCAGGACTGCACGCGGCCCGGCCGGGAGAAAAGAAGTCGTCGTCTGCGCAAGCGCGGCCAACGCGATTCGGGAGGAGAGCGGTGGCCGTAACCAGTGGAGATGGAAGACAACAGTCAGGTAAGTATATCTTCATTTTCTTCTAAGGGGTGGGAATTAGTTAATTAAACATATGTAGAAAAATGATCACTGTTAAATCATTAACAGATTTAACAGTGATCATTAAGATGGGAATACCCCTTTAACCCTTAGAGGACGTATGAGGGCTTGTTTTTCGTAGGACAAGCTGTACTTTCTAATGGAACCATTTAATATTGCATATGACGTAGTAGGGAGCTGGGAAAAAATTCCAAATGGGATGGAATTGGAAAAAAAATACTATTTCGCCACAGTTTTATGTCTTCTTTTTGTTTTATGCCTTTCCCTATGTAGTAACATTGACTTGTTACCTTCATTCTCCAGGTCAGAAGGTTTATAATGATGCCACAATTGTATAGTTTTTCTTGCGTTTTGATATTAAAAAAATATATATAAAACCTTAATAAATATATTTTTTTCTTTTAATCACCAAATTCTGACCTCTATAACTTTTTCTGCAGTTCTGTGTACGTAGCTGTGATGACTGATTTTTTGCAGGGCGATCCGTACATTTTAATGATATCATTTTACACACAAGTGTGTGTAACTTTTTGATAATTTTATAATTAAATTTTTGGGGAAGTAAAGAAAAAAAAGGCAAATTGGCCATGTTGAACTTTTTTCTGCGACGTAATTCACTGATGAATTTTGCTATATTTTAATAGTAGAGGCAGGCATTTTCGGATGCGGCAGTGCACTGCATATGATGTTTTTTTTTACTTTGATTTTGGGTAAAGGGGAAGATTTAACCCCTTATGGAACTGGCACATTTTCACTTTAAGGACCCGGCCATTTTTTTTGCAAATCTGACCAGTTTCACTTTATGTGTGAATAACTTTAAAATGCTTTAACTTATCCAGGCCATTCTGAGAATGTGTTTTCGTCACATAATGTAATTCATGACACTCATAAAATGAAGTAAAAAAAAATCATTTTTATTTATAAAAAAAAATACCAAATTTACCCAAAATTTTTAAAATTTTGCAATTTTCCAGGTCTCAATTAATCTACTTCTATAATACATAGTAATACTGCCAAAAATGTATTAATTTACATTCCCCATATGTGTACTTCATGTATGGATCATTTTGGGAAGGCAATTTTATTTTTTGGGGACGTTACAAGGCTTAGAAGTTTAGAAGCAAATCTTGAAAATTTTTAGAAATGTTCAAAAATCCACTTTTTAGGGACCAGTTCAGGTTTGAAGTCACTGAGGCTTACATAATAGAAACCACCCAAAAATGACCCCATATATAGAAACTACACCCCTCAAGGTATTCAGAACTGATTTTACAAACATCATTAACCTTTTAGGTGTTTCACAAGTGTTAATGGGAAATGGGGCTACAATTTCAGAATTTAGATTTTTTTGCAAATTTTCCATTTGAATCCATTTTTTCCAGTAACTAAGCAAGGGTTAACAGCAAACTACTGTATGGCCACGCGGCAGGGCGTAGAGGGAAAGGAGTGCCATGTGGTTTTTGGATGGCAGATTTTGATGGACTGGTTTAACTACACCATGTCCCATTTGAAGCCCCCCTGATGTAGAAACTCCCTAAAAGTTACCCCATTTTGGAAACTACTGGATAAGGAGGCTGTTTTGTTGGGACTATTTTAGGGTACATAAGATTTTTGGCTGCTCTATATTACATTCTTGTGACGCAAGGTTACCAAAAATAGAAATTCTGAAATTTCATCTCCATTTGCCATAAACTCTTGATGAACACCTAAAGGGTTAACAAAGTTTGTAAAATAAGTTTTGAATAGCTTGAGGGGTGTAGTTTATTAGATGGGGTTACATTTTGGAATTTCTACTCTAGGAGTGCATCAGGGGTTCTTCAAATGGGACATGGTGTCAAAAAAAAAAAGGCCATCAAAATCTGCCTTCCAGGAACCAAACGGCGTTCCTTTCCTTCTGCGCCTTGCCATTTGGTCATATAGCAGTTTACCACAACATATGGGGTGTTTCTGTAAACTGCTGAATCAGGGCAATACATTTTAAGTTTTATTTGGCTGTTAACCCTTGCTTTGTTAGTGGAAAAAAATTGATTAAAATGGATTGAAAATGACATTTTTTATAGAGCAGATTATTGTGGACGTGGCAATACATAATTTGTCTACCTTTTTAACCCCTTAAGGACACGGCCCTATTTCACCTTAAGGACCAGGCCATTTTTTGCAAATCTGACCAGTGTCACTTTATGTGGTGATAACTTTAAAATGCTTTTACTTATCCAGGCCATTCTGAGATTGTTTTTTTGTCACATATTGTACTTCATGACACTGGTAACATTTTGTCAAAAAAGTTCATTTTTTTGCATAAAAAAATACAAAATTTACCAAAAATTTTGAAAAATTTGCTAATTTTCAAGTTTCAATTTCTCCACTACTAAAATACATAGTAATACCTCCAAAAATAGTTATTACTTTACTTTCCCCAAATGTCTACTTCATGTTTGGATCATTTTGGGAATGCCATTTTATTTTTTGGGGACGTTACAAGGCTTTGAAGTTAGAAGCAAATCAGACTTCTGTTACCATGGCAAGCAGGACGCTTTTGAAGGTGTCCTGTTGCCATGGTTACCGTCCTCCGCTGCAATAACAGAGCAGCGGAGGATGAGGAGGAAGGGAAGCTAGGGACTGGAGCTAGGGGGCTGCACCAGGCACAGCAGCTCCCTCTTAACCACTTCCATACAGCGGTCCCTACGGACGGCGGCACGGAAGGGGTTAATAGGCTGACATCCGTGCCTGCACGGATGTCAGCCGTTACAAGCAGAGTGTCAGCAATGTGCTGACACTCTGCTTGTCACGCTCGGCCATCCTGAAAATGAGCGGAGGGGCGGGCAGAGGATCACGCGCCCGCCCGCCCCCCTCACCGCCTGCCACACAGCCTCCCGCACCGCCCGCAAGCCTCCCCCCCTCCCCGCACCGCCCATCACAATGAGGGCACAGGGGGGGAGGTTATAGGAATAAAAAAAAAACAATTGCCGGCATTTTAAGACCACGGGGATCAGATACATCGCAAAACGCTGCAAACCGCAGGTCTGAATTGACCTGCGGTTAGCAGCGATCGGGGGGGGGGTCACAGGACCCCCTCGGCATATGAACATGGTTCCTGCTGCACGATCGCAGCAGGAACCATGTTTCTAGCGATATTTTTTTTTTTATATATACAGGATTTCATTTAGGACGTATGGGTACGTCCTGTGTCCTTAAGGACTCGGACATTAGGGCGTACCCATACATCCTATGTCCTTAAGGGGTTAAAGTTATTTAGATTTTACACTATATTATCCTATATGAAACAAACTAAAAAAATTTAACTATCTACGCAGTCTAAGAGTCAGTTTTTTTAAAGTTTTTACCCGATTGTCTTAGGTAGGGGCTCATTTTTTGCAGGATGAGAGGATGGTTTTATTGGCACTATTTTGGGGGCATATGACTTTTTGTTTGCTTGCTATTATGCGTTTTGTTAAGTAAGGTGACAAAAAATTTGTATACTAATATCCCCTTGTTCCAGTCCCTTGCACCATTGAAATCCTTTTTCCATTCAATAAAAGTTTCTTGACTTTGCAGCAAGTTTTAGAAAAGACTAGACAAGCATGTTTGCATGTGCCAAAAACTATCATTTCTGGCCACTTTTACTATTGGCCCGATCTTACTACAAATGTTTCAAATTCCTGTGACAAAATGAAAACTCGGTGTCTGAGACAAAAACTGCTTGTGATTTCCAATTTTTAATCAAGAAATCGCTGTCACAGTCCTGCACATTTTTTTAGACATACAAAATTAGCTAAAACAATAGCTTTGAAATTACTCTGTAAGAGTGGGCCAGAGGCTTGATGCGGAGCCAAATGAAATCCTTCAGAGGGTGGCAGGAAATTGAAACAGTTTACCACACTTTGATTCTAATAAGAAATATGTGCAAAACAAATAAAACATGTACATTTGCAAACTTATTACTGTACCGTCACATAAAAAGAAGAATGATCAAATAAGTAACATTGAAGGTTCATGTACACAATTGTATTGCTTAACTGTACCAGTTTTATGTAGATATGTACAGACGTGTACAGATTTAGCACTCCTCCATCCTATTCACTTGAATAGGACACAGGAGGCATAAATACATCTGCTCCCATGAGCGCTGTGTTTGCTTCAAACAGCTGATCGTGGGGGTTCCGGGAGGATAGGTCATTAATATGGGGACAGCAGAAAATCCCTTAAACTGACCCAGGAATCTTCTAAATAGGAGTAGCACAGGCTTTGGGTAATTATTTTAGGTGCTTTCAAACCTTTTCTTTTTGAATTCTGTGAAGATTCAAGTTGATATTAATGGATGCCCATCGGAGTGTGAACAAGGGAACGTAAATGAACAAAAGGCCTGATAGAATCTATTATGTATTTCTAGCCAAATGTAATTGTTTCATTACTTAATTCTTTCTCCTCAAATGGCATAGCCCTGGTTTTTATAGACTAAAATGTGTAGTTAATGAAGTACTCCCTGCTTCTTCCTCAGGTACTGCTATATGCCTCAGGCTTCAATATCCACAAGAACATCAACTGAGGAATATGCACATTGTAGATTCATTAATAATGAGGATTGTATAGCTGCCAGGCAGATATATCAGTGCCATGGGTACATTTTCCCTTAGTGATTTGCACACTAAAGTTTTCCAAGTATATTATTTCTGGGCTATGCATCTTTGGAAGTAGATGCATACACATAGGGAAATTACAAATACCCAAATCTAGAACAGAGGGGCACTCGTCACCTGGGAATATATTTGGAAGTATATTTGGAGATTAATCACAATATTCGTATTTATTGTATATCATGCATCACCCTGAATATAAAAACAATGCCAATCTAAACTCTATCTAAAGTGCATATAGTGTAACACTCTTACTAGCTTGTGCAAATACCACAAATAAACAATAAAGTGCTCGTGCTCCAGCAATTAATAGCAACAAATATATTTAAAAAGTCCCAAATCTCCAACTGGTCCAAATGTCCAATTAGTGTCCACTTGTGCAAATATCCAAATTTATAGCCACTTGTGCAAAACCGTTATCAGCAGCAATCAACACACTATGGGAATAGCAATATTAGCAGCAATAGTCACAATATAGGAAATGGAGATATGAGCCGTATTGAGCAGTACTTCAACGTGTAGTGGCACTCCTGTCACTTTGCCTTAGTCACCAATCGCAGCATATATAAAATGCTGGTAACTCAATTATGCGGCCACAAAAGATGCGAGCGGTACTGTCTTACCATTCCAGCTGATATGTTCGCTCTGATTCAGGTCGGGCTCACCGCTGCGGCTCATGTGTTGCCTTCTCCACCCGCGCTGCGTCCCGCGCTCTTCCGGGCTACACATAGCATCCCACGTGACTCACTTGTGTTCTGGTGGCTTGCCATCCTGTGAAGCTTTATATCTTTGGCTGGATTATAACCCCAGAAATACAGATTAGTATACTCCTCCAAGTACCGCTCTAAAGGATCCTCACTGCACAATGATCACCAGACGCATTTCAGGGTCTACACCCCTTCTTCGGTGTATTCCCATAGTGTGTTGTTTGCTGCTAATAATGGTTTTGCACAAGTGGCTAATAATTTGGATATTTGCACAAGTGGACACTAATTGCACATTTGGACCAGTTGGAGATTTGGGACTTTTTGGATATATTTGTTGCTATTAATTGCTGGAGCACGAGCACTTTATTGTTTATTTGTGGTATTTGCACAAGCTAGTAAGAGTGTTGCACTATATGCACTTTAGATAGAGTTTGGATTGGCATTGTTTTTATATTCAGGGTGATGCATGATATACAAAAAATACGAATATTGTGATTAATCTCCAAATATACTTCCAAATATATTCCCAGGTGACGAGTGCTCTCTGTTCTAGATTTGCATACGTGTCCTTCCCTTGGCTCTGGGTAAGCCGTGAGGTGAGCACCTGGTCTTATCTGATCAGACAGGAGTTACCGCCTACTGTTTACAATTACAAATACCACAGTCAGTTACAAAAAAAACATGGTCCTGGATGAAAGCTGATTTCCTGTTTTTATGTTATTTTGGATGATTTTATTTAATGAATACCATGATTTTGTTTTGGTTATTAAACATGGAAATGAGTTACACCTTTGTATAAATATAGGTCAATGGCAAAACAACAGAAAGGGGGTTTGAGTAATGCCCTGCTACTTGCTTGTCTGCCATACTTGAAAAAACAAGGCTATGGGGCAGATTTATTAATACTATTATTTGATTTGGACACATTTATTAAACAGAGCATGACTCTTAATATATTTGGTACATTTCATACTAACACAAAGTTAGTAAACAAAATCCACGCCAAACTCAAAATGTGTGCCATTTTTGACTTAAAATGGTTATCCCATGACTACAGTAAAAAATTAATATCAGACATCATATAGTACATGACCATCTCTTTCGAACAAAGCTAGAACCAGCCATGTACCTCATAAAGATCTAGCGATCTCCCAACTTATTGCTCTGCTAGATTTATATCAAGCTGACAGCTCAAGGGGAGTTTCTTTTCTGCTGCAGCTAAGGGGGCGTGTCCATGCTCTCCTTATCACAGCTCAGGAGGCAGTTGAAGGATGAGACTGAGCATGTGTGGCCATCTTAGTGAGTTGGTCAAAGAAATAAGAAAAAACAAACAGCAGACAGCGCTATAATTATATATTTTATTAAATAACTCAGTGGCTATGCTAAATTTTTAATTACATGTAATGACAAACTTATTCAGATCAAGGTTTTGATTTGAAAACTGTAGACTATTTTTCATGGTACAACCCCTTTTATCAATTATTCTAAATCTAAATCTATAAGTGATGGGTTATTCCTTTCATGGCAAACTATGCCTAACTTGTGGCCAGCATGGCATAAAAAGTAATAGTGTTTTATACTTTTCAAATTTTGTGCAAATTGTGGCTTTCTTAAGCAAGATAAAAATGCCCTTAGGCTAGTGTCTTTCTAAATATACCATGTTTGCCTATGTTAAGGTTTAACTATATCATAGATGTACAACTATAGTGTCTCAGTCACTAGACAGGTGATTGTGTTGGTTGATGTCATCTCCAAAGTTCAAACTATTGTCACACCAAAATTAGCCATATGCTGTGACATCTGTTTAGTCTTGTTACTTGTGTTAATTAAGATTGAGCTATATTATCAGATGTTAAAATTGTGATGTGGAAGATGAACTGTAACTTAATATTGGAATACATTAGTTGATTATATACATGTTAGCTGGGGGTTTCCTCATATTGCTTTATAAGCAAATTAATACACAATTATTGCAAATTATGTAACTTCCAGTTTTGAAACATGGATGTTTGTTAACTCTGATGCTATCTGTCATAGGGGCCCTGGAGTCTCTCTGTATTTCATATATATTGTACAGAAGTTATATTTAGTGCTTATGGCTTTGCAGTATCGATCCGCAGTGACTCAGTGTCAGTCTGTAAGGTTCTGCTAAGGGCATATAGGGGGAGATGTATCAAAGCTGGTAAAATGGAAAGCTGGCTTAGTTGTCCATAAGAACCAATCACATTTTATCTTTTTTTTTTTTTTGAGATTCTTTGTAAAATGAAAGGATCAATTTGATTAGTTGCTATGGACAACTAAGCAAGTTTTTCTTAGTAACAGTTTTGATAAATCTCCCCCATAGTATATAGTCTACTGCTAGTGATGAGCGGCAGGGGCAATATTCGAATTCGCAATATTTCGCGAATATTGGGAAAATAGTCGCCATATATTCAAAAATTCGCAAATTCGTAATCTCCAGACACTATTTTCTTGTTTGCGAAAAATTCGCATACAAAATTTGCATAAATTAGCATAAACATTTGCATAAATTAGATACCTTTTAAATAGCAGTTTATGCGAATTTTTAATGCTAATTTATAAAATTCGCATAAATTGGCATTTAAAAGATACCTTTTAAATAGCAGTTTATGCAAATTTTTATGCTAATTTATGCATATTTTATATGCAAATTTTCGCAAACAAGAAAATAATGACATTATTTTCTTGCTTGCGAAAATTTGCATATAAAAAATTTGCATAAAATGAATTCTCGCAATTGCGAATATATTTTGCGATATTCTAAATATTCGCAAATTCTCGAAGTGCTGATATTCGCGATTAAAATTCGCAATTCGAAAATTCGTGATCAACACTATCTACTGCGAGCATATAATGAATCTGAAGATATTGGATCCGTAGCAATATAGATGATAATGGATCTTAATTTAAGTGCTTTATATGGCATTTACATTAGCAAATTGCAATGAAGTTCTGCATAATATAATGCTGTATGTAAAAAAGCTGATCTGAACCCACACCTAAACATGTATATCCCAGGCACTTATGTTAGGACAATTACCTACATAGAATTTTTATATTTTTTCATCTTCTCCTGTATTTTACTCTGTTTTGGGCTGTTGCTTACTGACAACTGATTTATTAGTGTGGGTTAGCTCACCTCTGTGGTGCAGGCAGGCTCATTTGGAAGAGTTCTTGATTGGTTTGCCTCTTTTTAAATGTTTTTGTTTTCCGCAATGGAGTTCTGGTGATAGCATTGTTGTAGGCAATGGTATTGGTTGTAAATTTCAGTTTTATTAGAATATTTGCAAAATATTTTATTTAACAGAACAAATCAAAGTAACTAGAAATAAGGACAAATTAATAGAATCAATGGCAAAATTACAGATCATTGGCATTTATACATAACCACTGTGCCAACCAACTGATTTGACTTTTGGCTAAGCCTAATAGAGCTAACTTCGAAGAGCCTTTTTATTTACCTTTTAACCCCTATACAGGTACACAGGTCTTTGCTACAAAGAACACAGCAGGCCAGTACCAACTGGTGTAGTTTCTGTGTGGTTGGGTGAGAACCACAAGGGTCATAGACACTGGATTGGGGCATTGTGGGATCAGGCAAACTTGTAGTCCACAAGCTGAAGTCAAGGCACCCAGATTTTTTGCAAATCCATTATATTGTGCAAATGCATAAAACATTCCTAAGGTCAGGTCAGGTAGCACAGGGTCAGAATCTGGGAATATTGCAGAAATCTGTACACAGGCAGATCAACATATTATTGCACATTTGCATTATCTAGCAAGCTAGAAAGTCATATTGCTCAGACACCTCTCTTAAGGAAGTGCTTTAAAAATCTACAATATTTTTAGAATATACTTTATTATAAAAGGACTCCAGTTCTGAGATATTTTCTTTACTTCATTATAGTGGGGACTCCCGGTGTTTAATTTGTTTAGGAATGTGCATGTCCACCTACTGAGGTGGTTGTAAATGCTCAATTATTATCCTTTAACCATTATCAGTTTAATGGCAGTTACTGGGAGAAAGTTGTTACAGGAAGTTAAGCCCCCTGCAAAAGATTACCCTCCTAAGCTGCCAGCCTGAAATTAATCTGGCAGAGCATTTGGACCGATGAATGGGGAGATTTGTGGATGTGAGATACAGGGCTGGTTCTAGCTTTGTTAGAAAGAATTGTCATATACCATATTATGTCTGATTTCCATATTTTATATAAATCATGGAATCACCAAGGGGTTGTTCCATGTAAAGGGTGGAGTTCTCAGTGTTCAAACCCTTCTTGCTCAGACACTTATTACCTATTCTGGGACCACCTCTGTAAGATATTATGTACATGTCAGAGTCTTTGCCTGAACTGCTCAGAACTGGACATCCAAGATATGGTTTAGATGTATGAAGAGAGCTCACAAGGAAATCCCGCTCCATAAGTGCTGGGTGCCATTTTTGTAATACAGTCGACGCATGATGGCAATGACCTCTGTTGGAGACGACTTTGATCCCAATCATGTAACCCTTCAGATACAGCTGTCAATAACGACTGCAGCATCTAAGGGGTTTGATAGAAGGGGGGGTCCCTCTATCTTCCTGCCTGAAACCCATAGAGTTCAGATTGGTTAGTTTGGCAGTCTGGGACCTTGTAATGGCTCCAAGGTCTGCCATAGCAATCTGCCTATTATGGCTGATTTGCAATTTTTTTCTCACTTTGCAGCCCTTACAAAAGTAATTTGTGCTTTTGGTACCAAAAGTAACTATAGCTCATCCTGCAAAAAATAAACATTCAAACATCTCTATAGACAGAAAAATATATTAAAAATGTTATGTGTCAGAATATGGCCATGCAAAGTGGGGGCCATTTACTATACTGAAATATGCCTACATTATTATGCCTACTATCTGCCACTTTTCCCTGCTCACACCAAGTCTAAAATTGTGGGTCTGGAGGGGAAGGGCCTATTTTAGGTGTACAAAATGGTCTAAACATAAACATAACTCGGAAGTCGCTGTCGCTGGATGCGCCGGTTATGGAGATGCCTGCGCCTCTTCATAACTCCGATGGATCCTTCACCAGCTATGGGGCTTTATTAAGACTGACATCTAAAAAGCCGGATCTTAATAAATATGCACCTATATTTTTAACACTGAAATCATACTGACCCATTTAATAGTGTAATCATGTAAGTTTAGCTCAAAGTTAACACTGTAAAAAAAAAGAAACATATCAAATTGCGTTTGTGTAATTGCATCCCACAAATAATTATTTTCCAATACAAGATATAGTAAATTAAATGGTGCCACTAAAAAGTACAACTTGCCCCACAAAACAAAAAGTTGTCATCGTCATATATCTATGTGAACAAAAAAATATAAAAAGTTATGACACTTGAAAGGCAGGAAGGATAAAATGAAAGCATGAATACAAAAAACTTGGTATGGTCCTGAAGGTTAATACAGGATCTATGTAAATTCTGAAGAACTTGTACAGAAGTACATAAGGGAAAAATAGACCTTCATGGGTAAATCCTGCTGTATTCAGAAAAATGTATGCTTCCATGAATACAGTATGTTTATTCCAACAAAATGGAAATGGATAGATAACAATGCTGGATTTTTATTTTTTTATCTCCAACAGATTTCTCTCTGTTGATGTAGCTATATGAGAGCTTATTGTTTTCAGGATAAGTTCTAGATTTTAATAGCACTAATTTTAGGTACACATTAAAATTCATTAACTTTTATTAACTCCTTACAAGTAGGAAAGCAAAAAAATCAGCAATACCACTATTGTCTGTTTTCATTATAAATGTTGAGCGATTTACCTAACCTAATAGCATGAAACCTTTACTCTCTGGCTCACTATGAGTACAGTGATACCAAATACTTTTTTTTATACATTTTTATTTTTAGGTTTTATAACTTTTGAACTTTTGTAAGATAAGAATTATTTCAAAACAGTTTTTGCATTGGAGCAGCACAAGACCTATATATATATATATATATATATATATATATATATATATATATATATATTGATGAACTCCACGGCACATCCAAAAATAGCGTAAGTTTATTCACCAGACATACAGCAACGTTTCAATCCACTCAGTAGGATCTTTCTCAAGGACTGATGATCACAAACTGGTGCTTACATAGAGGGGTATATATACAAACCCACATAATAATCAATCAATAAAAGTAATTAATGTAAAACAGTGTATAGCAGTTTTAAAATTGTAACAGTGCACATACATGACACCAATATACATGTATACTAGATAAAGTGGAAACTTATAAAGACAAGTCACAATATTCAAATATCTAAATATCATAATAAAATCAGGATCTATCATAAAATGTACTAAATGTATAATTATAAACATGTGTGGATACCCATATATAATCAATTAAAAACAATTTTGGGCGATAGGGACAAGCTGTGAACACTGACCAGCATGGGAACATCTTGATTGCCTGAGCGTCTTCCAATGTAAACTGCGTATGTCAGAGAAAAGTGTTCGGTCACGTGACCACCCGGCATCAGCAGGTATAGGTCACGTGATCCACTGGACACAATAGGCGCCGACCTCCACAAGTCCTCAAAGCTACAGTGAAAGAAACAAAGTGCATCAAGAGATCCTGGAGGCGCGCACATCCATGTGACCAGGTGTAATGGTCACATGATCGGACAAGCGCAAACAGAATGGGAATACTATACATAATGTAACAACAGCAATGTGGCAATTGAAAACGCTTTGTTATAGTGGCACATCATAAACAATATGTATATATGAATATAAAAGGCTGGTACACCTGTCCGTGTGGTTTACAATTTATTTGGAAAATCACTTAAAATCTGCAATTAATGTAATATAGATAAAAAATGTCCCACAATAATTCACTCTATACAGATACATTTCAAGTATGGGGATCACTCTAAGAGCTAAATTAGAAGCTGAGGATAATTGGGAAGAGCTTTTGTAGATATTAAATATATGTCGGTACCTATAAACAGGTGCTGTAATGTTACAGTGTATTTAAATAATTCTTATATTCTTTATATTGGAAGGCATCCAGCATATTTTAGAACATAACTATTTTTATTTTGAAGGAGAATACTTCCTGCAAGTCAAAGGTACCGCCATGGGCACTAGGTTTGCCCCCAGCTATGCAAACTTATTCTTAGCACAATGGGAACAAGAATTCATTGACCCAAAACGGGGGGGCAACCTGGTGCTCTGGCATAGATACATTGACGATGTGATTTTAATTTGGCAGGGACAAGAGGAGGAATTACGGACTTTTTTAACAGGATTGAATAAAAATGATCATAATTTATCTTTTACCGCCAGTACAAACAGGGAAGTGGTAGAATATCTAGACTTACAGATTACATGTAAGGAAAGAAAATACATATGTAACACATATCAGAAACCCACATCCAAAAATGGCTTCATACTTTACACTAGTTGCCACTTACCCAATTGGTTGCTCAACGTCCCATATGGTCAGTTTAGACGTATTAGACAAAACTGTACGCAAATGAGATGAGAAATAGATTCTTGGAAAAAGAATACCCAGAGAACACAATTGATAATGCATTGGAGAAAGTAAGAAAACAATCCAGAACCTCTTTTTTTACAGAAAACATTCCACTAATTACCTCCACAGACCCAAGTTTCAGGCTAATACTTCCATATTCGATCCAACATAGACAGGTAGAAACAATCATTAGACGCCATTGGCATCACATCCAACAGGACAAGACCATAGGACCCCTATTATCCACAAGACCTCAAATCACGTATACGAGGGCCCCCAACCTGGGTATCGAAATTGCACCAACTGTCAAACAAAGACGCACTAGGAAAACAGGTCTATCAAGTTGGACGAATCTTAAAGGATTTTTCAGGTGTGGAACGTGTATAGGATGTCGTAACACCACCTTTCCGAGAAAAACTGAAAAAGTCTCCTCCACACAGAATGATTACACCTTAGAAATTAAACAGAGCCTAACATGTGACACCAAAAGTGTCATCTACCTACTTCAATGCCCGTGTGGCAAACAATATGTAAGATGTACAAAACGAGCATTAAAAGTTAGGAGCGCGGAACATCTAGCAAACATTAAAAAAGGATATTTAAAACACTCTGTGTCGAAACATTTTAAAGAGACACATAACAAGGACTATACTGGATTGACATTCACAGCATTAGAAAAAATTGAACAACACTGGCGAGGTGAGAAACACATCGTGAGAATGTCGAGGGCTGAATCCAGGAAAATCTATGAATTCGGGAGCCTAATTCCTGCAGGTCTGAACGCAGATCTTGAAATCTTTGGATTTTTATAAAATTTTAGTGAGAGGTTGGGACCCACCTCCGACGCAGGGTCGCATGTCCGGCTGTCTACCAGCACTGCGACCCTCCCTCGGGGTGTGGTCCTACCCTCCATTACCACGACACCATACATTGAAAGTTTTAGCACATATTTTTAGTAAAAATTTTATAGAAAAAATTGTTTGCAAAAAATTTTTTAGCAAAAATTTTTTTAGCAGAAAGTTTAACCACATGGGACAAGCTATAAGATATGGAATATAGATACAGACGTATAGGTATCCATTTTTTGCCATATATCACACCCCTATCTAAGCTATCTTGCAAGGAATTATAGAATGAGTGATGCTGAAAAACAGAGAACTCATAAGATACATAATACATTCAAGTAGAATTTTTTATAGTAAAGATCTGTCATATATTTGTTTTCTATAGATGTATCTCTATTGTAGTCTTTTTAGCCATTAGCTATTTTTTTTATATCTAATTTTATTGTTGTATTTAATGGTATTTATCACTATTATTATTTTTTGTATTTTTTATTTTTACTTTCATATTCTTATATTTTTGATTTATTTTAATTTACTCCCTCACTGGAATGATCTGGATATATAGGAAGAATAAAATAGAATAGTTTCTTTCCTCTCCTGCATATATGGTGATTTAAGAAAAGATAAACATAAAGATTTCCACTTAGAAAGAGAATGGAGCCATACCAGATTTTCCAAGTGCTCCTTTACCTGAGATTGGAACAGAGAATCCATGCCAAGTTTTGTATGTGACAAAGATATCCATCGATATATAAGGAACCACGTCGATGAAAGAGGGCACCCACTGATGAAGGGGAAAGGAGTCCCCGAAACGCGTTTGGGAGTTTTCCCTTATACACCTACAAAGGATATCCTGGACCAAAGATTCTAACATTCAACAGTATTATCTTTTCACATGTCACAGAATTATTTAAATACACTGTAACATTACAGCACCTGTTTATAGGTACTGACATATATTTAATATCTACAAAAGCTCTTCCCAATTATCCTCAGCTACTTATTTAGCTCTTAGAGTGATCCCAATACTTGAAATGTATCTGTATAGAGTGAATTATTGTGGGACATTTTTTATCTATATTACATTAATTGCAGATTTTAAGTGATTTTCCAAATAAATTGTAAACCACACGGACAGGTGTGCCAGCCTTTTATATTCATTGTACCTTTGTGGACTGTTAGGGTGTTCCAGTTTGGCTAGAGCACCCTTGAATCATTGTTACGAACGGGTGAGCTATTCACTTCTTTCTTGATACAATATGTATATATATTTGTCAAGTGCAGTGATTCACTTCTTTAATAATAAATTAAAATAGTATGGAAAAACTGCAGTGGCAGAAAGCAAACATAACATGACATTCTAAACACACAGGACCAACCTGTGTCGCGTCAATGGCCATGATAGATCCCAATGTCACAGATAACAATGTCCAACCTCTTGTCATGGAGTTTGGACATATGTGTCACCTGCGGCTGTATGCATAGAATATATATAACGTGTATATGTAAAAAATCAAGTAGAGGGATCACCATCAAATGGTCAGAGGCCCCCACACTTCTGGTGTAGGGTCACCGACCACTTTACCCAGTGGGGACCACACTGTATAACAGTAAGTGCCCCACACAGCAGGGTTTATGTCCCAATACATGTTAAAGGGCCACACTATAAAAATTGTGAAAAGGGCCACACAGACCTTTAAACGAGACTTAAGTCTGAAATACGCCACATCTTCATTTTATCGACAGTGTGGGAAAAGTTAGAGAATCACAAGCATACACTCACATATGGTATATGTTATGTATATGTATATTAACATGCCACTTATATACAAAGTCAAGGTTACAAAACTTAAACCAGTCATGTTGATAGGCTGTAGATGATCACAAGCTGGCCGGTCTATCCACTTCTCCTCTGTTTGCCAACTGTAGATAAAAACAAAAATATTGAGAAAAAATCAGTTTATTTATAATGTAGTACATAAGAGCACGCAAGTAATGAGTAAGAAATAGCCATGGTAGAATCCAAGGGGAAAAGGAAGGGGGGGGGGAGGAAGGGAAGGGGAAAAGAAAGAGAGGAAAGAAAGAGGAAGGGAAGGGGGTGGGAATGGGAAAGGACGGGAAGGAGGGGGGAGGGGGGAGGAAAAGAGTTATAATGGAGGGGAGAAGGGAAAAGGGGGGGGGAGAAAATGGAAAGAAAGGGTAAACAGGGATTAGTTTAAAATCCATGGTCTATAGTCAACATTTAACCCATCAGGTCTTAATGTATTTAATTCAGTAATCCAGTAAAGTTCCCGTTTTTTCAATACCAGATTTCTATTGCCTCCTTTCCGGGGAGTAGGAATATGGTCTAATAGCATACATCTTAAATCGCTGTCTTTGTGGTTACAATCTGTAAAGTGTTTAGAAGCAGGAAGGTCCATTCGCTTTTTCCGGATGGTATATCTGTGCTGAATACATATAGTTTTAAAATTCAAAGATGTTTCACCCATATACAAAAGATTGCAGGGGCACCATAATACATAAATAACAAAAGTGGAGTCACAAGTCAAAAAGTGTCTAATCTTATACTTCTTAGAGGTGAAAGGATGCACAAACGAATCCCCTTTGCATATGTATCGACAATTGACACACTTGCGACAGGGGAAACATCCCATCTTTTGTACCGGTAAGATGCTTTGTATGTTCTTTTTTTGTGAACCTACATCAGTGTGTACCACTTTGTCCCTTATATTACTCTGACATGCGCAGTTTACATTGGAAGATGCTCAGACAATCAAGATGTTCCCACGCTGGTTACTGTTTACAGCTTGTCCCTATCGCCCAACATTGTTTTTAATTAATTATATATGGGTATCCACACATGTTTATAATTATACAATTAGTACACTTTATGATAGATCCTGATTTTATTATGATATTTAGATATTTGAATATTGTGACTTGTCTTTATAAGTTTCCACTTTATCTAGTATACACGCATATTGGAGTCATATATGTGGTTACGATTTTAATGCTGTTATACACTGTTTTACATTAATTACTTTTATTGATTGATTATTACGTGGGTGTGCACATATACCCCTGTATGTGTGCACGATTTTGTTATCATCATTGCTTGAGAAAGATCCCACTGAGCGGATTGAAACGTTGCTGTATGTCTAGTGAGCAAACTTATGCTATTTTCGGATGTGCCATGGAGTTCATCAATTTTTGTAAGTAAGGTGGGTGGGTCGCCCCCACAGCCGCTGGCACCCAACCACAGTATTTTTTGTTTTGCTGTGCTGCCCTTGTTTTATAATATATATATATATATATATATATATATATATATATATATATATATATTATATACAAAGCCAGGCAGCACTCCTTCCTTGTTCTTTAGCTGCACACGTTCGTCTGTTGATATCGGGCATACACATCCAAAAAATTAACGCAGCACTCTTCTCGAGATGAAAAAAGGTGACGTTTTATTCACACATTTATTCACAAAATGCCAAGTGTGGCTTGGCTTGAAAAGGATCCCGAGAGAGGATTGAAACGTTGCCTGTCGTGTCACATGTGTAAATAAAACTTCACCTTTTTTCATCTGGAGAAGAGTGCTGCGTTAATTTTCTGGATATATATATATATATATATATATATATATGTTATTTCTACTTTTTTCTTTCTACAGAGCTATGTGAGGGCTTTATTTTTGCGGGATGACTTAGTTTTTATTGGGATCATTTTAGGATACATAAGATATTTTAAGTCTATATGGTGGCAAAAAAACACAATCAAATACAATTCTGACATTTTTTGTTTACTATGCAGAATAAATTATGTGATAAATATGTTGTTTGTGTTATTATGGATGTGGTGACCACAAATATATGGAGGAGATTTTATTTTAAATTTTTTTTAAATTAAAAAGCATTTTTTTTTACTTGGAGACGCTTTTAAATAAACCTTTAATTATTTATTTTTACCACTTATTAGTCCCACAAGACTTTTTTTTTTACTTTTTCTTTTTATTGAATCAATATAAAAAAATAAAAGTTGTTACAAAGGACCAATAGAACAAACAAATATATTACATACAAATTCATTTTAAACCCCTTACACCCAACCTATCCCTCCCATCCCACCCCCTGTGATGTATCTCTGAGGCAGGAACGCCGGGGGAGGGGGGGGTATACAATAAGCAATATAATCCAATTAGACCTCTACTAAATCCTAAAACCTCCACTGTTGCCAAATTCTTTTCCCAGAGTATTTTGTTGTCTGTAAAGGATATTTTCATATCTTTGTTCACAAAATTGACCGATGCTCTTAGATTTGGGTAGTTTCTAGAAAACTAGACTCTTGTAACCATTAATCGGGCCAGAAACATTACTCTAATAAGGAGGGTTTTTATGTCTATGGAACAGTTGACATTAGAGAGATCATTTAGTACCCAGCAGTGTGGAGACTGAGGAATCACAAGTTCACAACATTCAAATTCTGAAGTATAAATTTACTAATTGAGCACCAATAATTCCCTATCTCTGGATAGGACCAAATCATATGTATAAAATTTGCATCAGGAAGATTGCATCTTGGACAGTTAGCAGTTTCCTTTAACCCACATTTATTTAACCAAACGGGGTGATGTATATTCTATGTGTAATATTAAACTGAACCACCACTTGATTGAAATTGTGAGATACATATTTTAAGTTAACTAGTGTTTTTCCCAGTCTACTGTGGAATAGTCAGAGCAATCGGTCACCCAGGTCTTTTGGCCAGGGGACGCCGTGCGCTCAAACAGTGTCCTAACTAATAATTTATAAAATTGTGAAATCTTCATTTCCCGACGTGGTACTTCCATCATATCTTCAATTAATGTGCATGAATCAATTTCTAACTGTGATTTTTCTTTAACGTTAACCAGTGCTGACCGCAACTGAAAATATCTAAACCAACTTAGACCTCCTAATATCCCTCTTTGAACTAAAGAGACTAAGCACAAATTCTCTCCCTTCTCCAGCACGTGTGCAACATACAAAAACTTATTATTTCTCCAAAACAGGTCTGCGGATAATTCAAAAAGTTCCTTCAAATAAAAATTGTACCAAAGAGGGGTACAAGAAAGTGATCCCTTTATCCCTAGCCAACATCTAACAACAGTCCAAGAATTGGAAAATAATAATCTAATGGTCTTATATGTTTGTTCCTCAACACTCAATTGTCCTGATTCCAACAAAGTAAATATATTATCATATGGGGAACAATTTACCAAAAATTTACGTAGCAAGTTTTTTTTTACCATTCATTCCAAAGCCACAGCTGCACTGCAATAAAGTACCCCTTAAAGAATAGGAGGTGTAACCCTCCCAGCTCTAATTGCTTATATATATATATTCCAGTTTTAGCCTTACCCACTTCCTTCCCCAGAGTAGGTAATTGATAACTCTCTCAATTAGTTTAAAAAACGTATCTTCAATCCACATAGGTGAGTTTCTCATCACATACAGAAGCTGAGATAAAATTATCATCTTCACTAGGGAGATTCTATCAGCTCTTGATAAAGGAAGCCGGATCGAGATTGCAACCTTAGATCTTATTTTATTTATCACTGGTATCAGATTAATCTGTATATAATCTTTCACTTTAGAAGAGATTGTCATTCCTAGGTATTCAAGTGAATCAGTAACAATAATCCGACTAAGTGACCCATCACATAATTGACCTAAGTGATGGGACTAAGTGACCCATTACATAATTCAAATCTGTCTAATAATGAGGTTTGTTTTTGACCAATTTACATCAAATCCAGAAACCTCAACAAAAGCGTTAACCATTCTAATAATTTGTGGTAATGTTATAGTAGTGTGGTCCATAAAAAATAATACATCATCTGCGTACAGAGAAATACAATCTTCTTGTCCCGCCACACCAAACCCTTGAATCATAGGATTTTGTATCACACTACTAGCTAATGGCTCTATATATCTATCAAAAAGAAATGGAGAAAGTGGCCAACCCTGCTGAACACTTCTCAACAGCTCAAGGCCAGGGCTGAGGCTAAATTTCCATTTATGTTCAGTTTCGCCACTGGAAATTTAAATAAAATCTTAATCATACTAATCAATTGTTGTCCAAACCCCATCTTTCCCATAACCTTCCATAGAAATCACCATTCCACCCTGTCGAAGGCCTTAGCTGCGTCCGACAGGATGGAACACGATCCCTTACCCATGTAGATTATAATGAGTACCTTTATTTGGGATAAACCCATTTTGATCAGGATGAATAATTGTTGATATAACTCTTGAAAGACATATAGCCAAAGCCTTTGATAGTAATTTTATATCTGTATTTAATAATGATATAGATCTGTAAGACCCTATATCTAACTGATCTTTTCCTATTTTGGAATTAATATAATTACTGCTTCTCTCATTGACTCAGGAAGCTCAGAGTCACAGAGAGATTCAGAAAAGACTATTCGCAGGCGTGGCAAGATGTCTTCCCCATATTTCCTATAAAACTCATATGGGAAACCATCCGAAACAGGGGATGAGTTTCCCGAGCATGCCCTAAGGGCATCTTCTAATTCCTGAAGAGATATTCCCTCTGTTCTTCTGTAATGGTTCGAAGAGTGATAGAATCTAAATAAGAGTCAATCCCCACATCCGACACATTGTTATCAGATCGGTATATCTCCAAGAAGTATCTCATAAAGATTTCCTTTATTTGTTCTTGACTTTCTATAATTGCCCCTTGTGGTGATTTAATCTTTAATATTTCTTTTTTTTATTCTTGATCAGCTATTAAATTTGTTAGAAGTTTATCTGGACACCCCATTTCTGAGAAATATTTTTGCCCCCTAAAAAATAGCTTCTGTTGGGCCTTACCAAGTAAAAATTCTGAATAAGTCATACTTGTTTCCTGCGTAGCCCTTCTGCTTTCTTCAGTTTTTTGATCAGCAAATTTACTAGCACAGCCTGCGGCAGTATCTTTTAAGGTATTTTCTTCCCGAACAAATCCCTTCCTTAAATTATAAATTTTACTTAAAAAAAACTTCTCTCATATAGGCTTTAAATGCACCCCATATCCATTGACTTCTGGTTGAATTGTTATTAACAGAACAAAAGACGGTCATCTCCCTTTTAACTGAGCCATGATTATCTAAAACTGTAAGCCAGTGAGGATTCAGACTAAAAGATGCTCTTACTCCCTCCCTTTGAGGATTCATTGATAAGACCAGTGTTAGGGGAACATGATCTGAAAGGTTTAACATGCACTTTTTGGAACACTAACATAATACACTGTACTTACTTACAGTATGTATGGAATGGAGCAAAGTATCTAGTAATACATGCATTCTTTGACACTGTGTTATCTTAAGAATGATCTGTAAGAGATCCAAAATATTTATTGGCTTAAATCTAGCAAAATTACGTTCACTTTCCTTTTATCTTTCTCGTGGTATAGTTTCACTCTCTATAACAGCGTTCCATTTCAGAGTGCTTACCATCTATGCGGACACTCCAGTCTGATTTTATATTTATTCTTTATGTTGCATGATAAGAAATAAATGTCTAATCCCTCTGATCTACTTTATCATTATTATTATTATAATTATTATAATTATTATTATTCAATCTGTATTTTTTTAAATCAGACACTTTGAAATATATTTTGTATCTAGAGCTCATTCATTTTACAAAGCATGCATTTTATATAGACATATTGCAAAGCAAAATTATATATTTCAACTTGTTCATGATCTATGTTAATATAGCATATTTCCTATAGTATGCTAATAAGGAGTGGCTATATGATATATGCACTCCTATTAATTAATCAATCAACTACTGAAATATATTTCACTAACATATTCCATGGAGTTATACAAAGATTGCCTTCACACATTAGTTTCTGTCTCCAGTAGGCTTACAATCTAAATTCCCCAGCATATACACTGGGGAAGATTCTTCTAGAAAGTCAGTTAACCTATATTTTAAGGTGTGGGAGGAATCGGATAAAAAAAAAAAGATGAGAGCATACAAGCACTATGCAGATACTGTCCTAGGTCAGATTTGGTATAAGAAAATGGCCAGCACTCGCTTGTAACGTTGCACGGGACAGGACCAATTCCACACGTAGTAAGATAGAAGGTCCCAGCAACTAATCTTGAATGTTCGCGTCCAGAACGCGTCCTGTGCTTATGGACTATATTATTTTCTAAATAAACCTTCTTGAACATTCAAGATTAGTTGCTAGGTCAGATTTGAGCAGAGGAACCCAATGCTACAGTGCTTTGTGGTACTGAATTGATTTATCCTGAAATGGTGCAAAAAAAAAATCATAGTTACCTCATCCATTTGCTTGCGATGGGCTAGGCACTGCCACCTTGATTGAAAATCTCGGCCATAATTCCATGCGAGGTGACGTATGACATCACTACAATGGTCAGCATGACTATATCATCATAGGCCAAACAAGATTTCACACAAGATCTCCAAGCAAGATGGTGGCAGCTGGCTGGTCACGAGCAAATAGAGCTAGTAAGCATGATTTAATTTTTTTTCTGTCAATTTTACACTGTATTATTATCCTCAAATGCCGCGATCATGTATGAATGCGACATCTGAGGGGTACAACGATGGGGAGCGGCGCTATTGTAGCTCCCTGTCATTGCACCCGGCAAAGCAGCCAAATCAAATTTTCTAACACTTCCCTCATCTCTAGTGATGATAACTATTAGGTAGCTATGCTGTCCTACTTACTGTATTTTGTATTATATGCTTGCTGTTTCCTTATTATTTTAGGCTTAGTTGAATGTGGTTTTCAGGGCTCTAAAAGAGCTAAACATTGATCCTAAGGTTTTCTTTAGTAGAATTTTTTTTTAATTGCTCATGTCATTTGTAATACTGACCAAATACTGAATTTATGAATGTAGCTTTACAGAATAATTCTTGGATTTCATTAGTATATAATTTTAAAGTTTGGCTACAATGTTTACTAGTTCCACAGAAAATAATTTTAAAAACTTGCTATTACCATGTATTATTCACTGGTAATTTCACAGTACCATCTAGTGAGTTCTTAATGAGGAACATTTCTTTTTTTTTCTTACCTAAAATAAATGTTTTCTTCTAATGTTAACATCACATAGTCTGCTCTAAAGTGAAGTCAAGGTAAAATAGAATTATGGAAATTCAATGCTTTTCTTCAATGTTTTGTCTCCAGCTTACAGCTGTTGATGCAGATGAAGGTGCAAATGGTCAGATTACATATGAAATTCTAGCTGGAGCTCAAGGACAGTTTGTCATTAATAGCAAGACGGGGGTCATCACTATTACTCCAGGAGTCACTCTGACGGTTGGGGAGTCATTTGCTCTTACTGTAAAAGCTTCAGACAATGCTCCTCTAGCACAAAGAAGGTATGTATGAATAAATAATGTATCCATTATAGAAATTTTGGATATATAGAGACTGGACAGTATTCTTCAAACACATGTCATCTATAATGATTTTTGATAGATCTCTGTCTGTGCCTACACCATGGTGGATGGATTTTCTCTTGCTATAATCATTATTTATTGTGGTTTTTTTTACCACATTTCCGATTGGATTAGTATGTGCAAATCACTATGAAACAATATATACTTTAATATAGTTTCATCTAAATTAATGGAAACATTTTAAAAAGATCTGCATTTTTATTGTTGCTTAGCCCTGTATCTCAATACAGATATATCAAATAACATGCAATACACTTTGAAAAGAAACACGTGTTTTTAAAATCTATTTAATTAGATTATAGAATTAATATTTTGTGAATGACCCTTTGGACAATTTTAAGTACTGAACCTAGTTCAGGCATAGACCAAACACGTTATTTGCAGTGTTCAGTCATACAGATATAGTGTGACTAAGCTAAGTTCTTCAGTCACTTGGTATTTGATCCTTATGTTTTTTTTTTCTCATTTCTCTTTAGACCTGCCCATACAGTATGTTCTTATAGAATTAATATCCAGGCCTGTTGCCTAACTAGGGTAACATTTCAGTATCATGACCCTTAATTAAACATGTCATTTATCAACCCTTGTGACGGGCACTATCAAATAATGTATGAGGATAAGGTCTCTTTTACCTATAAATCCCTTCTTCTGTGCCCAGTCACATAGCTGAGGGAGAGGACAGTGCAATAGCTCAGATCTGTACTGTTGCTGCTTCATGAAACCCTGAAAAATGTAAAGCCTTTCTGCCCCAAAGACGCAAATGATGCCCCATATGCCCTAAGTGGAGTGATTTACTTGCTTCCCTAATTTGTTCTCCATGCGGTGATTTGACATATTGTACTTCCTGCCTGGAACATTGGATGACAATCTCGTCTATTAAAATAACCTGGGTGTGATTTTTTATTTACTTTGCTCACATATTCTATGGCGCTTTATAGACATTAGAATCATACTGTTCCCAATGGGACTCACAATCTAAGTTCCTTATCAGTATGTCTTTGGAGGGTGAGAAACCAGAGTACCCGGGGAAAATATACAAATCCCATGCATGTGCCATCCTTGGTCGGATTTCAACCTAGGACCCCAGCTTTGGAAGCTACCAGTGCTAAACACTAAACTATGTATAATTTTCATAAATAAAATAAATTATATATATAGGAAAAAAATGAATACATAGAGAGGGCACTCTAATAGCTAGATAAAATGGACAAAAAACTTATTTGGATATGAAAAATTCCTTATAATATAAAATTTATTGAGAATGTAAACAAATAAGTTAATACATATACATATTCAGTATCACAAGGTCAACCCAGTATAAATAAAAGAATAAAATGTAATTAAAATAATAGGCACAATACTTGCAGGAATTATATATCTTATTATATAATCAGGCAAAATAGTGATAAAAAAAAATCTCGAGGGGATATAGTAGCAAGTCATCTTGGCTGTATAACAATAAGCAATTAGTATATGGTTAATACTTTTCCCTCAAGAGTCCTTACTTATGTCACTAGTATCGCTGATAGAGATATATATCCCTGTATGGCATTACTCTCAGTCCTGTACAGAGTAAATAATTGTGTCCAGTGTAGTAGCTACTTATCATACCCTGAATGAGATATTGTTACTTTCAGCTGTACATTAGCACTCTTGAAGCTTTTGCTATTTTGGCAAAGAACTGTTCCTGCTGAGTCTGTATATTACAGTTATTACCTTGGTTCAATGAAAGTGGTGCCCCATGTGTTGTTAATACCTGCCAGTCTCCTTGCAGCCTGTCCGGCTATATCGCATTAATGGATCCCTGGACTTCCTCACTGGGTTAGTTTACCGCTCAGCTTCTCGGCGTCCCACGTGTCTCAAGTTGGAAGTCGCTGCCAGATCGTATATATTTGTCCTGGAGAGGGCCGTTTTTTGGTTGTTTGTTTGTCTATACTGCCGAGGGGTCCATGAGGACCAAAAAAAGTGGGACAGCGATGGTACAGTTTGTATTAAAATATGTAGATATTTGATGATTATGAATACACTGCTCTACAGAAGACACGTTTTGGGGTAAAACCCCTTCCTCAGTGGTCGGCAGTAATTCATTACATGTCTCCATTTATAGTTGTCCAATGTACTGGTTTATGCTGGGAGTAGTCCATTTGAAAACATGGACCGGATTTTTGTTCATATACCGTAAGTCTTCAGTGACGTATAAATGATGAAGTTATATCTACAGCAGATAATATATGTCCATATTGGCAATTATAGCGTTAATGATATAGATATAAATGAGAAGGAATATATATCGTTATAACATATGTCATGCAATTATATTTAGTTTTTTTCATGTTTTTTTGCATTTTTCAGACATCAAGCATTTGGGGGTAGATGTTCAAACACTAAGGATGCATATACATATATTCAGTAACTGGAGATAAATATGTGTGTGTATATATATATATATATATATATATATATATATATATATATATATAGTAAAGAGAAAATATATCAAATACAGAAAATGCATTCAAAAGTGGAAAAAGACAAGACAGGGATGGGGGCCCTCCTGGGAGAGAAGACCGAGGTATCGAAAAAAACATTGGTGTCCTGTACCAAGCTGACCCCATCTGAAATCTAGAGGAACCCAAAAAATCTAAAGGAACCCAAAAATTTCCATGTCAGAATTTTTAAATGTTCTTTTTGTCCTGCCAATGTATTGTTTCTGGCATAGACACTCTATCACAGGTAAGGCTCCTTCTCAAAAAAGACGATAATGGTTCTGTCCACACAAAACAACTTTTGGTTCAAAATAAAACATAGCCTTACCTGTGATACCAGCGATGTTATTTATATTTTAGAGTGCCCATGCCAGAAACAATTCATTGGCAGGACAAAAAGAACATTTAAAAAAAGGGTGGCAGAACATATGGACAATATAAAGAAAGGTTATTATAAGTTACACACAGTCTCTAAACATTACAAAGACCACCATACCTGTGACCCTTCTACTCTAAAATATACAGCTTTAGAAAAGATTGCTAAACCATGGAGAGGAGGCAATCATATTTATAATATGTCAAGAGCGGAATCCAAGAAAATATTTGAGTTTAATACCTTGATTCCGGCGGGTCTCTGTGCTAACATGGAAAATTTTGGTTTCCTTTAGATTTTTTGGGTTCCTCTAGATTTAAGCTGGAGGCCAGCTTGGTATAGAACACCAATGTTTCTTCGATACCTCGTTCTCCTCTCCCTGGAGGGCCCCCACCTCTGTCTCCCTATTTTCCACTTTTGAATGCATTTTATATATTTGATATATTTTCTCTTCATTATATTGAATACATATCTTTTACTAAATATCTGTATATATATATATATATATATATATATATATATATTTATCTCCAGTCACTGAATATATGTATATTTATTTTTAGTGTTTGAACATCTACCCCCAGATGCTTGATGTCTGAAAAATGCAAAAAAGAATGAAAAAATATAATCACATCACATATGTTATAACGATATATATTCCTTCTCATTTATATCGATTTCATTAACTCTATCATTGCCAATATTGACATTTATTATCTGCTATAGATATAGCTTTATCATTTATCATTTATATATCCAACATGCAAACAAGGGGACAGCACAACCCCTGGTCAATACCTTGTACTAGTGCGGCGGTGCAAGTGGTGTTGGATCCTGGTCTCTGATCCCTGATTGATGAAATCAAAAGAAAGTTTTCCACAGCACTCTTGTAGTTGATCTTTTAAATCTTCTTTATTTTCCCAGTGTGCAACGTTTCGACTTCTCTGAGTCTTTTTCAAGCAGAAGCATATAATCATATCATTTATATGTCACTGAAGACTTACGGTATATGAACAAAATCCGGTCCATGTTTTTAAATGGACTACTCCCAGCATACACCAGTACATTGGATAACTATAAATGGAGACATGTAATGAATCACTGCCGACCACTGAGGAAGGGGTGTTACCCCAAAACGCATCTGGCGTAGAGCAGTGCATTCATAATCATCAAATATATACATATTTTAATACAAACTATACCACCACTGTCCCGCTTTTTTGGTCCTCATGGACCCCTCGGCAGTATAGACAAACAAACAACAAAAAACTGCCTCTCTCCAGGCCAAACATGGGACGTTGAGAAGCTTAGCAGTAAATAAACCCAATGAGGAAGTCCAGGGATCCATGACCATGATACAGCTAGACGGGCTGCAAGGAGACTTGCAGGAAATAACATCACATAGGACACCACGTTCATCGAGGTAATAACTGTAATATACAGACTCAGCGGGAATCTGAATACAGCCAAAGTTCATTGGCAAAATTAGCAAAAGCTTCAAGAGTTGTAATGTACCTCTGAAAGTAACAATATCTCATTCAGGGTATGATAAGTAGCTACTACATTGGACACAATTATTTACTCTATACAGGACTAAGAGTAATATCACACAGGGATATATATCTCTATCAGCGATACTAGTGATGTCAGTTAGGACTCTTGAGGGAAAAGAATTAACCATTTACAAACTGCAAAGAAAAAAAGGGGGTCAGTCAGCAAATCCCAATGTGCAGGTGCACATTGCTATGGCTGAAAACACACAGTAAAACATACAATGCAACAGCATTCTGCAAACCAAATAAAGTACAATTTTTTTTTAATGCTAATGCTATGCTTATTTTGTAAAGGAGATGCTTGGCAAATACATTTTGTATAAAATTATTTGGACCCTTCTGCCACACGACGATCTCTGTAAGACGGGAACCTAACACTAAATTCTACCTCTTATGTGCCTTGACAGCTACTATAATATTCAGTGAGTGTTGGTTCCACATGCATGCTGGGCTCACCTTAATTTTTGTCATTTTTGGTCCCAAAACAGCTTCCATTGAATCCAGGGAATGCAGGTACTAACATGCATACAGAGCCCACTACACACCTCCCCTGGTGCCAGATGGCTACTAACGAATGCAATGAGAGTCCACCCTATACCTCTCCTGTTGCCACAGACTTCCAGTGAGTAAGGGAGAGCAGGCTAAGCTTTATACTTACATTAATTAAAGTCAGCCTATGGCCAGGAGTGCCCGACTGAAGTGTCAGCTACACCTCGGGTACAAACTGCAAAGAAAAAAAGGGGGTCAGTCACCACATCCCAATGTGCAGGTGCACGTTGCTATGGCTGAAAACAAGAGGCAAACCATACAATGCAACAGCGCTCTGCAAACCAAATAAAGTACAAAAAATATTCTAATGCTATGCTTATGTTGTAAATGAGATACTTGCCAAATACATTTTGTACAAAATTATTTGGGCCCGTCTGCCACACGGCAAGACTATCTCTGTAACACGGGAACCAAACACCAAATTCTACCTGTTATGTGCCATGACGGCTACCATAATATTCAGTGAGTGTAGGTTCCACATGCATGCTGGACCCACCTTAATTTTTGTCATTTTTGGTGCCAAAATTGCCTCCATTGAATCCAGAGTGCTGTTGCATTGTATGTTTTACCTTGTATTAACCATTTACTAATTGCTTATTGTTATTCAGCCAAGAGGACTTGCTACTAAATCCCCTCGAGTTTTTCATCACTATATTGCCTGATTACATAATAAATTATATGATTCCTGCAAGTATTGCTCATATTATTTTAAATACATTTTATTATTTTATTTATACTGGGTCGACCTGGTGATACTGTGTATGTATATGTATTAACTTATTGTTATACTTTCTCAATAAAGTTTATATTGTAAGGAATTTTTTATATCCAAATAAGTTTGTATCTAGCTATTAGAGTGACACCTATTTATTGTTTTTTTTTCTAATACTGAGTGACATTAGGGTGTGTCAAGGAGTGAGCACCGCTCCGTCATTTTTCAACCTGTTGAGCCACTATATTTTTCTTTTAATATATATATATATATATATATATATATATATATATATATATATATATAATTATTTTGTTAACAAAATTAAATTAGAAAAGTTGTAATAATAATTAACCTTGCAATTTAATGTTTTTTGTCTATTTCCAGTCTCTTTTCAAAACTCTTTATCCAAGTCAAGTCTTTGGGTCTTCATTTTTTAGTCAGTTTCTATTTTATCAGAGATCTGCAGACTCCAAGTCTTGAATCCAATCTCCGTCCAACAGTTCTTAAACTTATTGAAACTTAAAATAGTTGCAGCAACTACTGTAGCTTTCTGTTGGATGCTTTTCTTTTGGTATTCCCTGTTCAAAATTTAGTCACGCCAAGCAGTTGTTGCCCTTCTGCAATCACATTTGCTAGAATATCTGTGTGGGTCACTAATAGAGTTGAGCGAACACCTGGATGATTGGGTTCGAGAAATTCGGCCGAACTTCACGAAAATGTTCGGGTTCGGGATCCAAACTTTACCCCGAACCCGAACCTCATTGAAGTCAATGGGGACCCGAACTTTTGGGCACTTAAATGGCTATTAAATAGAACTGGAAAGGGCTAGAGGGCTGCCAAAAGCAGCAAAATGTAGGTAAATGCCCTGCAAACATATATGAATGGGGAAATGACTTAAAATAAAATACAAAAAATAATAAATAAAAATTCTAAACTTGAAAGTGACCCAGCAAACAGAGGATGTGGCAGCAACTACACCACATCTGTCACTGTCACCAAGCATCTCCACCAAATCCCATGGAAGTGTTCAGCTATAAGTTGTCCATCTCCCAAACACTGGGGAGAAAAAGAAATAGGAAGAGGAAGTACCTCCCTATTGTGGAAAAGCTTTGTCATCACGCCACCACAACCTGCACCACCAGCAGATCTGGAACGTCTTAGCATGATCCAGCATTTTAGCAACATGGTGGAACAGTACACTTACTGACTGATGGGTCTGCCTAGGGGAATAGCTACAGGGGAAGCAGGGGAAGCAACTGCTTTGGGTCCCTGGCCTAGAAAGGGCCCATCCAGGAGGAGGAGGAGGACTAAAGGACTTTGTCAGGGCCCCCTCAACAGTATTATACCCAGGCAGTATAGATAGTGTAGAAAGCGAATGGAACAGCTGCTGGGCCTGGTCTGAGAGAGCGATCTTTAGTAGCCACCACCATGGCGGCATGAAAGGAAGGGGTTCGCGCAAAAATTACTGGGGGAGGGGGGCCCCATTCAAAAATTTGCTGTGGTGCCCAATCATTTCTAGCTACGCCACTGGGTCTGCCCCATTCAACTTCTGGGTCATCAAATTGGGCACATGTCCTGAGGTTGCCCTTTATGCCTTGGAGGTGCTGGCATACCCTGCAGTCACTGTATTGTCTGAACGTGTGTTTAGCACAACAGTGGGTGTTATCACAGACAAGCGCAGCCGCCTGTCCGCTGATAATGTGGGCAAGCTTTTGTTTATTAAAAAAAAAAACAGGCATGGATCCCACAGGACTTGTTTATACCTTATGCAGAATAGACATGTACACCGGCCTTACCCAACAATTGTTATCCTACCGTGCACTTACACTTTGTTTTATTTTTTATATTTCCCCAATGTTTTGGGGTCTACACTAATTTATTTATGAAAATTAAAAGGAAAAAAACAGTTATTGGCGACTACCGCCAAGAATGTAACCGCCATTTGTAAGTTCTCTGTCAGTTATGCAGTGCAGGGGTTTGTACCTGGCAAAAATGGTAACATTTCACCCAACTATTTAAAATCTATCCTTTGCCGGACAATATTAAACTTGGCTAGACAAAGCTGAAACCACCGATTTACGGTATTGCTATTTTGGCAATTGAATTTCCCCCCAGAACACAATCTATCCGTTGACAGACCGTATTAAACTTAGCCAGCCAAAGCTGGAACACCAGATTTACGGGATTGCTATTTTGGCAATTGAATTTCACCCCAGAACAAAATCTATCCTTTGCAGGACACTATTAAACTTTGCCAGCTACAGCTGAAACCACCGATTTACGGTATTGCTATTTTGGCAATTGAATTTCACTGCGGAAAAAAATATATTCTTTGCCTGACACTATTAAACTTGGCCAGCCACAGCTGGAACACCAGATTTAGGGATTGCTATTTTGGCAATTGAATTTCACCCCAGAACACAATCTATACTTTGACAGACAGTATTAAACTTGGCCAGCCACAGCGGGAACACCAGATTTAGGGGATAGCTATTTTGGCAATTGAATTTCACCCCAGAAAAAAATATATCCTTTGTCAGACACTATTAAACTTGGCCAGCCACAGCTGAAACCACGATTTATGGTATTGCTATTTTGGCAATTGAATTTCACCCCAGAACAAAATCTATCCTTCGCCAGACACTATTATACTTAGCCAGCCACGGCTGAAACCACCAATTTACGGTTTTGCCATATTGGCAATTTAATTTTACCCCAGAAAAAAATCTATCCTTTGCCGGACACTATTAAACTTGGCCAGCAACAGCAGAAATCACTGATTTACGGTATTGCTATTTTGGCAATTGAATTTCACCCCAGAACTAAATCTATCCTTTGCCGGAAACTATTACACTTGGCCAGCCACAGCTGGAACACCAGATTTAGGGGATTGCTATTTTGGCAGTTGAATTTCACTCCAGAGAAAAATCTATCCTTTGCCAGACCCTATTAATCTTGGCCAGCCACAGCTGAATCCACGGATTTAGGGTATTGCTATTTTGTCAATTGAATTTTACCCCAGAAAAAAATCTATCCTTTGCCGGACACTATTAAACTTGGCCAGCCACAGCTGAAACCACTGATTCACGGTATTGCTAGTTTGGCAATTGAATTTCACCCCAGAAAAAAAAAAAACATCCTTTGCCGGACAGTATTAAACTTAGCCAGCCACAGCTGGAACACCAGATTTAGGTTATTCCTCTTTTGGCAATTGAATTTCACCCCAGAACACAATCTATCCTTTGACGAACAGTATTAAACTTAGCCAGCCACAGCTGGAACACCAGATTTAGGTGATTGCTATTTTGGCAATTGAATTTCACCCCAGAACACAATCTATCCTTTGACGGACAGTATTAAACTTAACCTGCCACAGCTGGAACACCAGATTTAGGGGATTGCTATTTTGGCAATTGAATTTCTCTCCAGAACCAAATCTATCCTTTGCCAGACAGCAGACAGTATTACACTATGCTAGCCACAGCTGGGACACCAGATTTGGGTGATTGCTTTTTTGGCAAGTGAATTTCACCCTTCAATAAAATATTGAAATTTCTATTCTGATTTTCAAGGTGTGACAATAAGCAAAGCCAAGCCCCTGATGTAGGATATAGCATAACAAAATAAAAACTAGTATTGATGCACTGATGGACTCAGTGTTATCTTCTGCTGGTGCACCACAAGACACAAAATGGCCGCCGATCACCCCAGAAAAAAGTGACAGAAAAACGCTCTGGGAAGCCTAAAAACCAGTGAGCAATTAACTAGCAGAAGTTGAATGATTCACAGCTGTAGACCGATCACTTCATTAAGTGTTTTTGCTGAGTTTTCCCTGCCTAATCTTGCCCTAACTGCAGCTGCATCCTATCCCTACACTAATTAGAGCACAGTGACATGCGGTGCTACGTGACTGCAGCTTAAATAGAGGCTGGGTCACATGCTGCAATTGACCAATCACAGCCATGCCAATAGCAGGCATGGCTGTGATGGCCTCTTGGGGCAAGCAGTATGACGCTTGTTGATTGGCTGCCTTGCAGGCTTTAAAAATGCGGCATAGAAATCTCTAAACAACGAACCCAAACTTTTACGTAAATGTTCGGGTTCGGGTCCGTGTCCCGGACACCCCAAAATTCGGTACGAACCCGAACTATACAGTTCGGGTTCGCTCAACCCTAGTCACTAATTATTAGTTTCTTCTGAATACAGCTGCCATACACCACACTAACACTGATTTTCATAGTGATTTTTGATGCATGAACACCTTCTTTCAGCAAAATCTGAATTGTAGCCCACTTTATGCTGTTAGCTCAGACAGCTTACTCATCATTACAGGTATGTTCTGAATCTGATAATAATTAGCGATTGACAATGAGCTAGTCCTGAGGGCATTATTCCAGTGGTCAACTGGTTTTCATCTGTTAACCCCTATACAGGGATCTGAACTTTGCTGCAGGGGAGCCACTCGTCAGCTATCTCTAGTTATACTTCTAGTGTAGTTGGCAGCTGACAAACAGAGGTCAGAGACTCCAGTGCAATGTGCAGGAGGCACAGGCAAAGCAGACGGAGAATGGGTTCGCAGAGTACATGCTGAACAAGACAAAGTTAGGCACACAGAATATATATAAATCCATGTCACAGACTTTTGGCCAATGTAAATTGAACTTATGTCATAATTTAGACATAGAACAAGCCGACAGAAATTGAACAGATAAAAATTTAAACTAGTGCACAACCAGGGGCAGGACAATTTAGAATATATAGCAGCGCAAATTAACATATAAGATAAACAGGTACATACACAGAGCCAGGAAAAGTTAAACCTACCAGTGCCAAACTAAGGTGAAATACAAAGTACAATGCACCCATTCAAACCCATAATAAACTCATGCAAGCCCACACTAAGTGAACTTGAACCACCATTAAACACAATGGGCCAAATTCAAATCCACAAAAAACCTGGATATGTCTGCACAAAACAATAGCAATAAGTGAAAAGCCATTGTGACAATATCATGATGTGCCATATAGCTATATGGATGATGTAATTTGTCAAATAAGTAAGCCAAATGTAAGTAACTGCATCAAATCATAAAATTAGTACATTAAAGCGAACCTGTCACCTGCTTTTTACCTCTTAAGCTGTTAACTGTACCTTATAGATCTTTGTAACCTTGTTTCCAAACAGGTGTTGTTCGTTTTTCTGGGGTTTATATTACTGAAAAAATCACTTTATAATCTGCTCTGCTGCGTCTGAAGTCACCAGACAAGTCAAGGAGGCAGACCCTCCTTGACTGCTGGATGCGACTCCCCCGCCCTAACCCCGCCTCTCATCCCTATGATTGACACTAGCTCTTCTGCCCGGGACCGCGCTGGTCTCGGCGGCGCATGCGCCGTCTGCCTTCATAGCAGCGCGATCCCGAGCCTCGCACTCAGTGAAGCGCGATCCCCTTGCTAGATCGCGCTTGCGCACTTCTCTCTAGCCGGGCCGCTGGTGAAATGCAGATCACTCAGCGTGAGGCTCGGTATCACGCTGCTATGAAGGCAGACGGCGCATGCGCCGCCGAGACCAGCGCGGTCCCGGACAGAAGAGCTAGTGTCAATCATAGGGATGAGAGGCGGGGTTAGGGCGGGGGAGTCGCATCCAGCAGTCAAGGAGGGTCTGCCTCCTTGACTTGTCTGGTGACTTCAGACGCAGCAGAGCAGATTATAAAGTGATTTTTTCAGTAATATAAACCCCAGAAAAACGAACAACACCTGTTTGGAAACAAGGTTACAAAGATCTATAAGGTACAGTTAACAGCTTAAGAGGTAAAAAGCAGGTGACAGGTTCGCTTTAACGTGTAACTGCTGTTTCACTTTTATACCCTAATGGTATAGTATACCCTGCTGTATAAATGCTTTTGTGCTTTATAATTTAATTTGTTTCAGTTTCACCTCATAAGTTTTACTTTGAGCAATGCTCTTCTCACAGCGTTGTCATGTGCAGGCGTCTCCTCTCTGATATAAACAATAGAAGGGGAGAGCACTAGGAGGAGGAGCACAGCCCTGATTGCCTGGGCTCAGGCAGAAAGTGGAGGGGGAGGGCTGCTTTGGAGGATGCTTTCTCCTGAATGGTAGCAGATAGAAACATGCAACTGGTCTTGTGTGACATTCCAGGCTTCCATACAAGACCAGAATGGCAGCTAAAGTCTAAGCAACAAAGGAAAAATCACTGTTAGAAGCCAAGTCCAGAATAATTGTGCTTTCACTTCCAGCTGCATTCACTGCATTCCAATTTCTATCAGTGATATCTTCCGCCGTACAAAACATATTTGTGTCAATCTGGTGTTTTTTGAAAGCTTGGAATGTTTTCAAAAAATTCAAAGGCCATATCACTGCTGGTACCAAACCAGAGATATGAGCAGCTAAAGCATCCCCCTCCCTGTCAGTGTGGAGGAGAATGAGGGAGCATCTGCAGAGCTGACAGGAGAAGAGAAATTTTTACCACACAGTGAACACACACCGTAAAAAATTCCACAAACAAATGTAAAAATTGTTGTTTTTTATCTTTCCCCCTAAAAATAAAATAATACAAGTTATTTAATACACTATATATACCCCAAACTGGTTCCTAAAAGACCTTTTAATGTGATTAATAAGAGGCTGAAAGATATGCTTCCTGATTTCATGTAATTGCAGGGCTTGTCTCTGGATATCAGGATTTGAAATGATACACACTGCTCTGGGGTAGTGTGGGAGGTTATCTGCATTCTGATTGGTCCCTCTAGTTCATGTGAGGAGAGCAAGTGGTTATGGGAAGTGAGGAAAATACAGGATGGCCTCAAGGACATGGCAAGCATCATCACAGGAAATGCTGCAGAGACCATTTTAGGAAGATGCTGAAATAGAAGCACAGAGAAATAGGGTTTCCAAGGGCTAAATACAGACATCAGAAAGGTAAAATTAGTTGAAAAATAAAGCTTCATGAACACCTTCCCTTCAGCATCACATATGTTAGGAATTTCAATTTTGGTAGTGAAATGGCAGTTACACTTTAAGTTATAAAAAACACACCAAATATACCTGTATGCACTAAAAATAAAAAAAATAAAAAACTGGCATCGTAAAAAATACGTAAATGAAGGAAAAATATCTAATTGTATGTTGACAGTAGAGATGAGAGAAGCGAGCATCTGATATTTAGTTTAATGCCTTACAGAGATTTGTCTACATACATAATTAAAATGTATTAGCTCCGGTGAGGCAAATTCGCTATTATCGAAGTCTCACAGGACTTTGGTAAATAACTTCGGGATGAGATTTTTCAGCTTGAAAATCATTTTAAAACTTGGTTTCAAAGTTGGTTTCAGTACCGAGGTCAAATTTGGATACCTGTTTTAAAATGTTTTTCAAGTTTAATAATCAAATGCCAAAGTCTCGCAAGACTTCGGTTATAACTCATTTTGCGTCGTCGGGGCAGCTACATTTTAATTCTGTACAGAGACGGATATCTGCATAGCTTAGCTCAACACTAGTTGAAATCTTTAACATTTTATAGAAATAGATTTTTATTAACAATGTCCTACTGAAAACCACTAAATAAAAGATGAAAAATTCTATGAACTGCTAATATTTCTATTAATTTGGCCGAATGTGTAATGGAGTATAAACGTATATGGGACACATTTAATGCAAAAATTCTAAAAATGCATGATAACCTTCTCTTCCATCATCATTTTCAGGTCAGTGCAGTATAATCAGAAAGTCTTCAGACCCTTTCACTTTTTTCACATTTTTTATGTTGCGGCCTTCTGCTAAACTAAAAAGAATTGAAAATTTTTCCACATCATTTTCCAGCCTCCAGTCTTCTTGGGTATGAAGCCACAAGCGTTGCAAACCTGGATTTTAGGAAAATGGACTAGTTAACATGAAGTACAACGAAATTTGGCTTCATGGTGAATCAAACTTTTTATAAACTTCGGATCAAATTCCACTTTGGATGCATTGATTTGCTCATCACCAAATATGTATCTCTTTACTTTACTCCATTTATATTTCCATCAACCCTGACCAATCTCCCTATTCTAGTATGAAGCTACCATCACCCTGATTCATTGTAGGGTTGGTATTGGGCATGTGATGAGCAGTGTCTGGCTTTCTCCAGACATGACACTTAGAATTGAGGCCAAAATCTGAAAACAGAATTTAGCTTATTATAGTCCTTTTGATGCTGGTTTGCAAGCTCCAGATGGGCTTTCGTGTATCCTTTATTGAGGAGAGGCTAATTTCTGGCCAATCTGCCATAAAGCCTAGATGGTAAAGTACTATAGTGAGTGTTAATATTCTGGAGGTTTTCTTCCATCTGCATATAGGATCTTTGGAGCTCAGCTCAGCTTGGTAACAGTCACCTCTGTTACTAAGGCCCTTCTCTCTGATTGCTTAGTTTGAAGTGTTGCCAGCTTTAAGAAGAGCCCTGGTGGTTCAAAATGTATTTAATTATGGGGCACACATTTCTCTTGTGATGATTCAGTGTGGTAATATTTCTGTACTCTTTTCCAGATCTACACCTCTATACAATCCTGTCTCTGAGCTCTGAGTCTACAGAAAGTTATTTGCTCCTCATGGCTTGGTTTTTGCTCTGATATGCATTGTCAGCATTGAGACCTCTATAGACAGGGCTGTGTCTTTTCAAATCATGTCCAATCAACTGAATTTACAACAGGTGGACTCCAAGCAAGGTGTAGAAAAATCTTAAAGATGGTCAAGAGAAATGGGAGGCCCTCAGAGCAAAATTTAAAATGTCATAACAAAGGATCTGAATACTTTTGTCCATGCAAAATTTTATATTTTCCTTTTTAATTTGCAAAAATTTCTACAGCTCTGATTCCACTTTCTCATTATGTGGCATTGAGTGCAGATTGATGGGGGGAAACAAAAAAAAAAATGTGAAAGAAGTGACGGGTCTGTACACTTTCATAACCCCCCACATTGCTTTTTGAAGAA
Source organism: Bufotes viridis (assembly GCA_033119425.1). NCBI lineage: Eukaryota > Metazoa > Chordata > Amphibia > Anura > Bufonidae > Bufotes > Bufotes viridis. The sequence continues at coordinate 61,462,405 of CM065594.1, read as the reverse complement.
TATGTTTCTACAAGGAGGCAGCTTGTTGCAGAATTTTCTATGTGTTTGCCTACAATGCAATGCATGAAGGCTATTTTCCGCTAGCTTATTACAAGCTTGTTTATTTCCAAAGATTGCTAAAAGTCCTTCAGACTAACAATTAGACATTTTCTATTATTTTATATTTCTTTCTTACTTTAAAGACTTAGAGTTCCTTTATAGTTATTAACTCACTATTTAGCATTATGCACAAGGCTGCTAATTATGTATTTTTCTATTGTTGATAACAGGAGCTCCATTACTACTGTTTATATTGAGGTTCTTCCACCGAACAACCAGAGTCCTCCACGCTTTGCACAATTGATGTACAACCTTGAAGTCAGTGAGGCAATGCGTATTGGAGCTATTCTTTTAAATCTGCAGGTATTTTAAGTAGTTTTATCATTTATCATTATTCATTCTGTCCAGAGTAGAGGCAGACATAGACAACTGAGGCCATCCATGTAAGAAACATAATTGGCTTAACTAAAATCTGCTATCTGTAAATGAAAAAAACAAAACAAAATACCACTCTAGCGATATCCCCCCGTTGTCTGTGATGGCAAAACCCATTTAAGCCAGTACTTTCTGCTGTGCACTAATGAGGGGCAATCACCCCAACATAGCAGATGAGGGGCTGTCTTATTTAATATCCAAGCCATATGTCAAGGCCCATTTAACATTGATTTATAGGATAGACGCCTTACTTCTGGTGGCATTAGAGGGAAAGCTTCTTAAAAGCCCACTTGCATCCCTTTCTTGCCAGAATTCCAGTGGGGCATGTATCGCCTATAAGTCCCCTCACGCCGATTAAGGCGCTCTATCCCCAAGGAGAGATAGTACCCTCCAAATTCTGACTTAGGCCTCTCACTCACTTAAGCGAGTACCCTCTACTCTGCACTGATGAGGGGCAATCATCCTGAAATAGCTGTCTGCAGATGAGGTGCTGGCTTATTTAATATCCAAGTCATGTCTCAAGGCATGTTTAAAGGATTGAACATTGACTTATAGGATAGCTGCCTTGCATCTGGTGTAATTAGAGGCAGAGCTTGTTAAGAGCTCATTTGCATCGCTTTCTTCCCTGCTTTTTAATTTACATACTTGTTGATAATGCCTCACATATAATCATTCATGATCATTTTGTGTTTTTAGGCTACAGACAGAGAAGGAGATCCAATTACATATTTAATACAAAATGGAGATCCTCAAAAAGTCTTCAACCTATCTGTAAGGTAAGGTATCCAACTGTAAATTGATGTTATTTAGATGTTTTACTCTGTTTTATTTTTTTAATTTTTTTAATGAATTTTTATTGAAATTAACACGGTTTGAAAAACATCTGTTTTAAATTTTATAGAATATTATGCATTAATGTCTGAAAACAATCCGCAAAAGGTTTAACAGTAGCTGATTGAAATATCATTGGTCAATATATTTGGATCTAGGAAGCCCTACTGTAAGTTCTAGGAATACTAGAAGCCATCACATTTTTTGTCCATGTAAAGGTACACGGCTGTAGACCAAGTGTTTTTATGCTTCTATATTTCATTGTAATTTATAGTTTTATGGAGGGTCCTCAGTGGCAGCAGATTCACTTTTTAAATAGTTAGGAATGGTTATATGGTTAAAATACATGTGCCAAAAACAGTGGCAAATCAGTAGTGAAACATGGGAAAAATACTGCTATTTTAGCCTTTCCCCATTGACTACAATTAAGAATGCTGCCAAAATACACTTCAAAGAAATGATATGCAGCTTCTCAAGCAGATTTGAAAGCTGCTCTGTAAAAAAAAAAAAAAAAAAAACATATGCACATGGTCACATTTTCAAAAGCTGTTGGCACTGTGTAATTTGCCATTTTAAAAATTGCTATATTTTTGCAAGTGATCAACAGATTCCATTCTACCATTGAGTGAAAAGCTCTTACCCTTTTCAAAAAGAAAACTTTGTAGCAGGAGCACAAATCTGTCACCATGTAAATGCAGTACAAACTGCAGGCAGCATGTTATAAAGCAGAAGGAGTTGAGAATATTGATATATAGTTTTTGGCCTAAGATTCAGCTCTTTCTATACTTAGGAGTCATATGTGCAGACCTGCTCAGGGATTGACAGCCTCCCCTGTATTCTGAGTCATGTAGAGGTAGCTGACTATTACTGATAAGACCATCCACATAACTCCCAACTGTTAGGTTGGTGGCTCGTGCCAAGCATTGCCCTGCTACTTCAGGGATGCATGAGAACCGCTAAACTCACCATGTGTCTGTCACAGTTCCAGTGTGCCAGCAGTGTAACCAGTCACCAGTGTCCTGTGTATCTTCTGGGGATATTCTTCACTGATTCTCACATTTTTCTGCAGTGCTACAAGGATTAAATCCCTCTTTTTCTCTCCGTGTGTAGCTGTTATGCTGTTTCCAATGTGCTAGTGAGCTTCTGCTAAATATATCATGCAACTTGTAACATTTACTAAATGAGCTGTACTGACCCTGGCTGCCTGCTCTGATCTCTGGACTGTTTGTTGGATTTGCACAAACTTTGCCTGATCCAACCTCAGTCTATTACTGACTACGAGTTTTGACTGATCTGTCGATGCTTCACACCCTGGGTTAGCTGTCATCTACACTAGGACTATTCCAAGAGATAGCAGCCTGGTGACTCCCCTGCAGCTCCAGATCCCTGTACAGTACAGTGGTTAAAGGATAAATAACAGAGGACTAATAGGATAATCCGTTTAGGAATAGCCCAAAGTCAAACCGGTTGGTTGACATAGTGGTTCCACGCTCACTGAAGGCAACTCTAACCGAAAAAAGAGTAAAGATTTCAATGAATAGATTACATTTCTTTTCTGAATCATTTTCCATAAAATCTGCTCAGCTGCTCCTTCTCTATAACAGGAAGCCTGCAGACTGCTCTGTATTTTCATGGAGACAGGTTCCCTTTTAATACACAATATAGCTGATAAAATGCCTCTTTGATAGGGATGAGCGAATACCTGGAAGTTTGGGTTCGCCGTGTTCGGCCGAACTTCGGCTCAAAGTTCGGGTTCGGGACCCAAACTTGACTCGAACTTGACTCTGAGCCCCATTGAAGCCAATGGGGACCCGAACTTTGCGGCACTAAAATGCCTGTAAAAAAGTCATAGTAAGGGCTGCAAAAGGAAGCACAATGGGGGTAAGAGCAAAAAAAGAATAATAATCTTGAACTAGGAGAGGGAGGTCAAAGTGGAGTAGGAGGTTGAGGAGGCGGTGGACGTGGCTGTGTAGGTAGAAGCGGTGGTGGAGGAGGAGGAAGTAGCCAACAATGTTTTGTTCTTTTTTTATTGTTATTTTTCCCCTTTATTTTTTTATTTTTATTTTTTTTATAAATTTGGGAAGACCCCAAAACATTGGGAAATAAAAAAGAGAATGCACAGACAAAGTCCGCTGGAGTATCACAATGGCTGCGTGAGGCCAGTATAGTTGTCTACACAGCACAATGTACGGACAAGTCCTATGGGATCCATGCCTGGTTCGTTTTAATGAACGTGAGCTTGTCCACATTGGCTGTGGACAGGCGGCTTCTACATGTTCGAACAATACATTAGCCCCAGGACATGCCAGAATCTCCAAGGCATAAAGGGCAAACTCAGGCCATGTGCCCAATTTGGAGACCCAGAAGTCGAATGGGGCAGACCCATCAGTCAGTATGTGTAGGAAGGTTCACCTGTACTGTTCCACCATGTTGCTGAAATGCTGCCTCCTGTTAAGACGTTCTGTATCAGCTGGTGGTGCTGGTTGTTGTGGCATGCTAAGAAAGCTTTTCCACATTTCGGCCATGATAACCCTCTCTTCTGAGGTGCTGGCAGTGCCCCAGCTGTGATGGCGACTGAGCCCCCTCTGTCAGGTGGAAATGCCATTAGCATCTATCAGCATGCGCTTGTACTCGCACATCTTTTGATCAGGTTCCAGTGATGGAATGAAGGATGGCACGTTATCCAAGTAGCGGGGATCAAGCAGGCCTCCGAGTAATCAGCACTGATTAGAATGTGGGCAACTCGGCGGTCGTTGCTCAGGCAGTGCAGCAACAAGGTTCCTCCTTCTCATCCTCCTCCTTATCCTGCAGAACTGTGCCCTGGTTGGACAGTTGTGTACCTGGCCTCTGTTGGTGCAGGAACCCACCCACCGAGCCACTTGTGAATGACTGGCCTGATAACCGTGGAAATGATCCCTCTTTCTCCTCCTCTTCCTCCTGTGCTACATCCTCTTCCATCATTGCCCAAAGTGTTTTTTTAAATAGACATAGAAGTGGGATATTAACGTTAAGGACGGCGTCATCGGCACTGGCCATGTTGGTGGAGTACAGCTGCTACGAGATTTCGCCCATTATCGCACACCACCAGGCCAGGCTTGAGGCTCAGTGGCACAAACCACTTATTGGTATGTTGTTCCATGCCCGTCCATAGCTCCTCCGCTGATCTATGAGTTTCTGTGCTGAAGTTGGTGTTGAAGGTGTTAGGCTGACCAGATGAGCAGGTGGTAAAAGAGGAGCGGAGCAGGAGGAGGAGGTAACAGAAGGCAAAGAGAAATGTCCTGCATTTCTCGGTGGCGGAAGGACATGCGCCAAACTGCTATCCACCTAAGGCCCAGCCTCCACTGAATTTACCCAGTGTGCAGTAATGAAGATATAATGTCCCTGCCCAACGGCATTGCACAGTGCACACCTCATTTTGCCTGCCACTTGGTTGTGCAGGGCAGGGATGGCTCACCTTGAAAACTAGTGGCGGCTGGGAACTACGTACTGTGTGACAGCGACCGCCATAAGGTTTTTAAAAGTCTCCGTCTTCACCAGACGGAATGACAGCATTTCAAAGGCCAGGAATTTTGTAATGCTGGCATTTAGGGCCAGGGATCGCTGGTTGGTAGGGGGGTACTTCCTCTTTCTCTCCAGTGTTTGGGAAATGGACAGCTGAATGCTTCCATAGGACATTGTGGAGATGCTTGGTGACGGAGGTGGTGGCATTGCTGCCACATCCTCTGTTTGAGGCGTGGCAGGTGCCACTGTCACTCCAGAGAGGGAGGAAGAAGCCGAGATTTCCCCAAAAGAGGGAGCAGGAGGAGTCTCAGATCTTTTATGGTTTTTGAGGTGTTTACTCCACTACAGCTCTTGCTTTGCATTTAGATGCCTGGTCATGCAGGTGGTGCTCAGGTTTAGAACATTCATGCCTCTTTCCGGCTCTGATTGCTCAGCGTGTAAACCACTCAAGTCTTGTCGTCAGCACATTGTCTGAAGAACTGCCATGCCAGGGAACTCCTTGGATCTGGAATTGGTGTGCTCAGTCCCTGGGTGTAGTGGGCATTAGCAGGCATAGGGGACGGCCAATCTGCTTTTGCACCCTGCTCCCTCTTTTGCTATGTGGCTGGTCCTGTGCGACCACCACCTTTTCCTCCAAACTACACACGTCACTTAGATGACCTTGATACCATGTGGTGTCTAGGACCTCATCATCCTCCACATCATCTTCCACCCACTCTTTACCTCTGTCCTCCTTGCCGGTCTGCACACTGCAGCTGACGACTGTGTTTCATCAGAGTAGTAACATAGTAACATAGTAACATTGTATATAAGACCGAAAAAAGACATTTGTCCATCCAGTTCGGCCTGTTTCCTACAAGTTGATCCAGAGGAAGGCAAAAAAAAACTGTGAGGCAGAAGCCAATTTTCCCCACTTCCCCGACTCCAATCAGGCAATCAGAATAACTCCCTGGATCAACGACCCCTCTCTAGTAGCTGTAGCTTGTAATATTATTACACTCCAGAAATAAATCCAGTCCCCTCATCATCAGAGACATGCTGCGGTGGTCCTCCCATGTCCACATCCTGAAACATAAGTGGTTTGGAATCAGTGCACTCAATCACTACTTCTTCTGGGGCAGGGCTATGTGGCTTACCCAAGGAAACCCTGCCAGCAGACTGCTGCATGACTTGGGGCTCAGACTGCTTGACTGCTTTGCAAGGGGGTGAGGTGAAAGACAGATGCCCTTGGGCTGCAGGTGCCAACTCCGCACTTTCAGCAGAGGACTGGGTGGGAGACAATGTGAAGGAACTGGAGGCACTGTCAGCCACCCAATCTACTACCGCCTCTACTTGTTCTGGCCTCACCATTCGTACACCCGTATTTAGGCCTACAAAATAACGCTGAATGTTCTGTCACCTACATGCACCTAAGGAAGGTGTTTCATTTGGGCGTGTAGCTGGCACAGATCGACCATGTCCTCTCCCTGCAACATGAGCTCTACTAACACCCTCATTAGCTCTCCTCATTATTTGAGGTCACCCACCGAACTTCCAGACGGATTAACCATATTAATTTCCCTGTCCCGTATGCAATGCAGGTGTACCTCACACAAAAATTGGGTATATTTCACCCACCAAACTAACAGACAGATTAACTATATTTTTTCCATGTCAGGTATGCAGTATAGGTTTACCTCAAACAAAAAATGGGTATATGTTCACCCAACGAACTAACAGACGGATTAACTATATTTATTTCCCTGTCAGATATGCAGGGTAGGGTTACCTCACACCAAGAATGGGAATATATCACCAACCAATCTAAAAGATGAATTAACTATATTAATTTCCCTGTCATGTATGCAATGCAGGTGTACCTCACACAAAAAATGGGTATATGTCACCCACCGAACTAACAGACAGATTAACTATATTAATTTCCCTTTCATGTATGCAGTGCAGGTGTACCTCACACAAAAATTGGAATATTTCAACTACCAATCTAACAGACGGATTAACTATATTCATTTTCCTGTTATGTAAGCAATTCAGGGTTACCGCACACAAAAAATGAGTATATGTTACCAATCCAAACTAACAGACAGATTAACTATTATATTTTTATGTCACAGGTACAAAGATGGTGGATTGCACCCACAAAAATATCACTATAGGTCATCCACTGAATTATCAGCCAGATTGATTATTATATTTCTTTGTCAGGGGTGCAAAGCTGGTGAATAGCACCCACAAAAAATTCACTATAGGTCACCAACAGAACAAATAGCTAGATCAGGTTCCTAACACTGTCCCTCGCTTCAGCTGCCTGCTTACTGTCCTTGAACTACCCAGAGCTGATGGGTGGTGCTACACTTGATCCAGCTTTTATAGAGGCTGGGTCACATAATGCACCGGCCAATCAAAGCCATGTCATTACTAGACATGACTGTGATGGCTTCTAAGTGCCCACAGCTTAAAAGCTTGTTGATTGACTGCACTGCAGCCTTTCAACAAGCTTTATTAAATGCCCAAACACCAAACTCGAACCCAAACTTTTCAGGCAAAGTTCTGGTTTGGGTCCGGGTACCCAAAATCGTAAAGTTCGGTATGCACCTGGACTTTACTGTTTGGATTCACTCAACACTACTCTTTGAAAAAGTGAGCACTACAAATACAATCAGTGATTGGCACAGGAGAAGAAACTTCCTACATGCTGCTTCCTCTATGGGAAATGATGAGCAGTGCCTATGTAGAACAACTTTTCACTGTATAATCATCAATCATGTTATGATTTTTGCAAATATAATTTATTATTAATGTTGAGCGCGAATATTGGAATAGTGAATTTTAATCGCGAATATTGCAACTTTGAGAATTTGTGAATATTTCAAATATAGTAATATATATTCGTAAAAACGAATATTCGTCAATTTTTTTTTTTCATCTGAACCCATTACCTGCCTGCTTCTTCCTTGTAGGCCAATGTGAGAAGGCTGCAATATCTAGTGAATTAGTATATTCTTTCATTACTTAATTTATTTATTCTTATGCGAAAAATCGGCAATGTAATATGTGCGTTAATCGAGTAAGGGATGGTTATAGGCAACTTTCCTATTGTGTTGCCTTGCTAGAATTTGCGAATATGTAGAATATAGTGTGATACATATCACTAAAAACGAATATTTTTTATTTTTTTTCCATCTGAACCCATTAGAGTAATAAATGTAATGGGTTCAAATGAAAAAAAAAAAAAAATATTCGTTTTTACGAATATATCGCACTATATTCTACATATTCGCGAATTCTAGCAAGCCAACCCAATAGGAAAGTTGCTTGTAAGATGCCCTTACTCGATTAACACGCATATTACATTGCTGATTTTTCACATAAGCTAAAATAAATTAAATAATGAAAAATATTCTAATTTAATCAGGATAAACTCAGGAAACTTCTAGCCGCTTGAAAAATGTAGCCAAAGTGACCCACGACTGTATTTCGCATTACAAATTCATATTATGCGATTTTTTCATTGCCGATTTTTCACAATCAAGAGAATAATTTTGAATATGAATATTCGTTAATATATGATGAAATATCGCAAATTTAAATATCGCTCATCACTCTTTATTATATGTTGCTTATATAGCACATACATATTCTGCAGTGCTGTTTACATTTTAATTTCTCTTATCTAAGCCACATACACCCTAGGGATATATTTGTAGGAAGGACTTACCCACCCAAGTGCTTTAGTATAATTTACACATAGCACTTGAACATTTCCATTGATATGAATTATAACTAGAGATGAGCGAATTAAAAAAAAAAAAAGATTTGTACGGTTTGCCGAATTTTAAGAAAAAATTTGGTTCGATCAGAATTTATTCGCGGAAAATCGCATTGAAAATGGCTACTTCCTGGCTGCAGAGAGCATTTATAGTGGTGTAGAACACTGTGCCTTGCAGTAACACGCATAGGGAGTTTGCTGTAGTAGTGAAATAATGCGGTGAGTCAGTATGACATGCAGATCATGGCATCGCTCTTAGAATCACTGCACACTTCAAATATTTTGGCAGTCACAGGGCCAAAACTGACCAAATTACTCAGGTATGAACTCATCCTTCCAGGTAGATTCTAGCGTCAAGAAGAAGCACACTCCTTTTACACCGTCGTTAGCTGATTCCACATAGATGTCTACAGAACTTGTGCTATTAAACGCCTATACAAATAGAGCCCCCAAACAGAGAGGAGAGGGTGTCAGCCGTAAGTTTGTGTTCACGTCACTGATTATTTTGCCCTTCCCCTGATCCATCACAACAATAACCCCCAAACACTGGATCCTGTCTTTTGAGCATCTGCCTTCACTCGGTCAGCATTTGATCAGGAATCCATCACTATTGTTAATGCCAAAAAAAAAACAGGAGTGGATCCAAAACAGAGAGGACGTGAATGGAATATTTGCACGTCATTTGTGTTTTGTACCCGCTCCTGCTTTTGGATACCAAATCATAAGCCAATTCTGATGGGACCATATAGGCCTTTCAGCTGCTACACGGACAGGCTCCATTGTGCATCTCATTTTTCCTTCCTTCTGACAGATCAGGAGTAGGGTCAAATAAATGATTATTTCAAGCAGGCTTAAAGGCAAAATAGCGGCCCAGTCATGAAGTGGGAAAGGTGGGAACAGCATTAGAAGTCCATAGAGTGGCTGTATGACATAGTGTTGAGGTGGAAGCAGCATGAGGAGACCACAGAGTGGCCCAATGACAGTCTGGATGTGGCGGCAGCATCAGGAGGCCACAGAGCGGCACAATGACAAAGTGTGGAGGTGGCAGCAGCATCAGGAGACCACAGAGTGGCACAATAACAGAGAGTGGAGGTGGCTGCAGCATGAGGAGGCCACAAAGTGGCACAATGACAGAGTGTGGAGGTGGCAGCAGCATCAGGGGGCCACAGAGTGGCACAATGACAGTGTGGAGGTGACAGGAGCTGCACCAAGAGGCCACAGAGTGGCACAATGATAGTGTGGAGATCGCAGAAGCAGCATCAGGAGACCACAGGGTGGCAAGGTGACATAGTGTGGAGATGGCAGCAGCATCAGGAGACCACAGAGTGACCTTGTGACAGAGTGGGGAGGTGGGTGGCAATATGAGAACTAGCTGCAGATGGTGGGTAAAAAAAGAAGCACTTGGCATCAAATGTGTGGCATCAAGCGGGTGGCAGCATCAGAACAGTAGCTGAGGCAGGTAGCCAGAAAAACTCTTTTTTAAAGGTGTGGCACCATAATTGATCTAGTCTGATGCATTAGGCAATGGTCGGTGGAAATCCTGGCTGATCCCTGCCTGATTCATCTTGACAAAGGTCAGAATCTCCACATTTTGGGTGGACAGGCGAGTTCTTCTTGGGGTAACTATGGCCGCTCTGATGTCAAACTACTGGCCGGGCAGGACAGCGTTTCCAGGGCAAACTCGGCCAGTTGCGGCCACAAATTTAGTTTGGCTGCCCAGTGGTCCAGCAGATCTTCAATGAGCGCTGGCAGGGTGCACTCCAAGTATGACAGCACCTGCTAGTTCCGGTTCTGCTCTATGTCAAGCTGCTGGTGAGTATTTTCTTCACTATGCCGGTGAAGAAAGCTGTTCATCAGCGACTCTAGTCTTAGGCTGCTGCTGATGGAGCTGGTACTGCTCCTGCCACCCCACCCTTCCCCAGCAGCTATGGCAGTGGAAAGTGAGCGCAAAGGCGCCCCCCAGGTCAGACCTGCGAGTGGATGGACGATGGCATAGATAGGCAGCGGCCAACTGACTACATAGAATATCTTTATAGTAGTTCCGTTTGTCCTCCCTCTCAGCGGGTGTAAAAAAGGCCCCCATTTTGGACCAGTAGCAAGGGTCCAACAAGGTGGAGAGCCGGAATTCATCCTTCTGCCGAATGGTGACAATTCGGCTGTCACTACGCAAGCAAGTGAGCATGCATTGGGCCATTTGTGCCAGTGACTCAGAGGGACTCCCTAACTCCATCTCCACTCCATACTGCCACGGTGTGACTGGGTCCTCTGCCTTATCTTCCTCATCGCCCTGTAGCTCCTACGGCTGCTCCTGTTTGCTACACATTGCTTGTGCTCCAATGTCCTCCTCCATCAGTTTAGCCCCCACAGGGCTCATGTGGCCCTGAAATGTAGGTGCCATGTCTCCAGTCCCCCGACCAGCCAGATTTACCAGCATCTGTTCCAGGACACGAAGCAGTGGAATGACATTTTTCATCCTGTACTCCTGGCAACTGACAAATAACGTGGCCTCCTCAAGGGGCCTGAGCGAACGACAGGTGTCACGCAGGAGCTGCCACTGGCTGACATCGAAGTTACACAGGGGAGTACTCCTGTCCGCTTTGATCATTAAGAAATCGTTTATGGTCCCTCCTGGGGGATGCCATTCTGCTGCTGCAGCTCATGGAGAGTGTGCTTTGCTGTGTACGGGTGGCTGAAGTGCATGCAAAGTTTCTTGGTCATTTTTTGGATGTCTTAAAGATGGGTGGAACACTTCAGGAACTGCTTGACAACCAGATTAAACACGTGTGCTATGCAGGGCGCATGGCACAGCCCTCCTTGATGCAGCGCCGACACCATGTTCTTCCCGTTGTCAGTCACCATGGTGATTCAATTTCCTGATGAAGGACACGGAGCAGTTCCTCCCCTGTATGACTCCACATTCACCCAGTGGGCCGTAAGGGACATGTAAGAGGGACCTCTAAAGGCATTCCGGTATGCATTTTGTCATAGAATTGCGTTATGGTCTGGGGTAACGGAATCCATAACGCAATTCACCTTTTACCACCAAACGAAGTGTGAACGAATTTCAAAATATGAAATTTGTTCATCTCTAGTACAGACGTTCCCGTCGAAGCACACAGTACTTTGCATTGACGCTGTAACACATCCATTTCATTAACACCTTTTTCACGAGATTTTCACACTTTTTGTAATCTAATAAATTAGGCTATGCTTTGTAGAATAAGATTTAAAGTATGTTCAAATAAGTAATGAAGTAGGACAAAATTATTACTCATTTGTTCTCTTCTTTTCATGTTTACATTAATAAGAGTTTATCATTTAATTTTGAATCTAGCCAACATACAGCCCAATTTATTATTGCAAATTATGTCTTAAATTAACTTCTCTTTGTTCCTGGGTTGATAATTCTACTTCCAGAATTGTTCTGGTCTATAGAGATTAACCTTGTGACAGAACATAATAATGTGTCATTAATGAGCTTCTATGAGCATCTATTGAAACCCTCAATGGATTGCTGCAAAGAAACAAACTCAGTGGTGTTCTTATGTGTAAAAGGCAGAAACATGTTTCCAGTATAACTAACCATATTTCATGCTGAGCTGTAATTCCAGACAAGGAAAACATTTCAAATGCTTAAACCCGCCACTTACATTTCTTACAAAGCTTATTCGGCAAATTCGCAATTAGAGTATGACGGCTAGGATTTAGTAATGACAAATATCATTTTAGAATGTTGCTAATGGCTTAAAATCCTATATCTAATGTATAATTCAATTTCTGAACTGCAGAAGTAAATAAGTATGTGTGGCATTTTTCTTGAATCATGCTAGCGTTAAAACAGAAGATGCAGTTGTGCATATATATATACAGGGGAGCAGATCCTGCACTTGTGGCCCGTTGCTAATGGCGATCCCCAGCAAAAATGCATACGGTGGAGGACCACAAGTACCACAATAGACATCCTACACAAGATGGCAATTGTGTGGATGTGATAAATAATATAACAATATAGCAATTAGTGATGTTACGAACATAAAATTTTCCGCTCGCGAACAGCGAACGCGACCTTCCGCAAATGTTCGCGAACGGGCGTACCAGGCGAACCGCCATAGACTTCAATTGGCAGGTGAATTTTAAAACCCACAGGGACTCTTTATGGCCACAATAGTGATGGGAAAGTTGTTTCAAGTGGTCTAACACCTGGACTGTGGCATGCCGGAGGGGGATCTATGGCAAAACTCCCATGGAAAATTACGTAGTGGACGCAGAGTCGGGTTTTAATCCATAAAGGGCATAAATCAACTAACATTCCTAAATTGTTTGGAATAACATGCTTTAAAACATCCAGTGTGTGCATACGATCAGGTATGATGTTGTATAGATCAGGTATTGTAAGGGTTACGCCCACTTTACAGACATTGACAGACCAAACTCCCCTTTTAATGCACCGCAAACAACCGCAAACAGTTCATTTGCACAACCGCAAACTCCCCATTTGCACAAGGTTGGATACCAAGCTAGCCACGTCCCGATGATGTCATTGAAGGTTTCTTCCTCCACCCAGCCACGTACAACACCAAGGGTCCCCGAAAGGTGAATTGATTTTTCGAATGGGGAGATGGTTAAAAAAACGCTGGCTCCCTCCCCTTTGTTTTTATCCACGGTCACTGCGTCTGCGCTGTGCAATTTACTGTCACACCCGGTATGAGTGGTATTTTCTGTAGTACTATTCTCATCAGTTTAATCCCTGTTACATCCCATATCAGGGATTGCCTTTTGTGAAAAAAAATTTAGGCCGGGTACCTTCGACTGCCTTCACAGTGACAGACCAAACTCTCATACACCAAACTGAATTGATTTCAGGAACCGGGAGATGGAAAAAGCAGCTTGGTCGGTCCTCATACTCCCAAATTGGGGCACTGCACATGCACAGAGCAATGTGCTGTGACACCCTATATGAGTGGTGTCTTAACTAGTACTATTCCTATCAGCGGCGGGCGGGTGCATGGTAACTTGAGAGCAGGTGACCCGAAGCTGAGCTGGAGGAGGATGGTGCGTCAAGGTTCTTAGCGGAAGCTGTTGAAGATTGGGTGTCCTGTCTAAGCCAGTCAACTATGTCCTCAGAATTTTTCGGGTTCAGGGTACGTGGCCTCTGAACACTAGGCATTATTCCAGGGACAGTGGAAATCACAGCACCACGACGGCCCCTGCGGGGTTGCCTGCCTCTGCCTGTCATTTTTTTTTAGATAAGTGGTACTACGCGTGCTAGGTACTGTGCAACTGAAATTAGACTAATATGTAAAAATTAAATGCCTTATTTATCGGCAAGCTACTGTGCCACCCGGTATCAGTGGTTGGCACTGGCAGTGGGCACACTACAGTCAGTGGAAGTGGGCCTGACACACACTGGCAGCAGGCAAGCAACTGAATTTAGACTACTGTCTAAAAATTTAATGCTTTGTTTATCGGCAAGCTACTGTGCCACCCGGTATCAGTGGTTGGCACTGGCAGTGGGCACACTACAGTCAGTGGAAGTCGGCCTGACACACACTAGCAGCAGGCAAGCAACTGAAATTACACTAAAGTGTAAAAATTAAATGCCTTTTTTTATGCAAAGTCCTGTGCCAGCCGGTATTAGTGGTGGGCACTGGCAGTGGGCACACTACAGTCAGTGGAAGTCAGCCTGACACACACTGGCAGGCAACTAACCTTAGATTAAAGTGTAAAAATTAAATGCCTTTTTTGATGCAAAGTCCTGTGCCACATGGGATGACAGGGGTGGGCACTGGCAGTGGGCACACTACAGTCTGTGGGCCTGCAGCTCCTCACACACGGGCAGGCCAGGCAACTGCAATATGTATATGGAGAAAAAAAAAGCAGACTAATGTTGCAGCCCTAAAAAGGGCTTTTTGCGGTGCTGTCAGGACGCTGTCCTTACAGCAGAGATCAGATGAGTCTTTCAGGACTGGAGTGGAAACTGAATTTCCTAGCCTAGCTATCGATTTCCCTATTAAATCAGCAGCAACTACACTCTCCCTCCTCTCACTAAGACTGCAAATTCCGAATTAATCTAAAATGGATGCTGTTCAGGAGATGGGAGGGTCTGGGAGGGAGGGTATGCTGCTGATTGGCTGGAATGTGTCTGCTGACTGTGAGGTACAGGGTCAAAGTTTGCTCAATGATGATGTATAGGGGGCGGACCGAACATTGCATGTGTTCGCCCGCTGTGGCGAACGCGAACAAGCTATGTTCGCCGGGAACTGTTCGCCGGCAGATAGTTCGGGCCATCTCTAATAGCAATCACAAATGACAAAACAGGTGCATACTGCGGTCTTGCTAAGCCCTCAAACTGATGTTAAAATTGAGAGATTAGTCAACATGTCCTGCAGTGGAGGACATGTCTTAAGCCCGAGCACCGTGCCAAGGTTTCTCCAGTAGCTCGGGACCTAACACTCAGCCACTTGTGCCGTATGGGCAATACCAGGGGCCAGTGGGCATTACATGAATGTATAGGCCGACTCACAACAAACTCCTCAGTTACCTCTAGCATGTAACCATGCCTGCAATGGGAGAAAGGAAGAAGGCTGTGAGCCCCACCCAAGACTTGCTGATATGGCCCAGGCCTCACAGGTGCACCTAAATGTAGCCTGTGGATGGAAAACAGGCTACATTTACCTAGGAGTTTATACACCCCCAAAAATTCTATATATACACAAAACTACTGAAAGGTGGCATGAAGCAGGATGTGCTCAACCCAAAAATGCAGTTGTTCATATATATACAGGGGAGCAGATCATGCACTTGTGGCCCGTTGCTAATGGTGATCCCCAGCAAAAATGCATACAGTGGAGGATGCCCGCAACGGACCACAAGTAGACATGTATAAAAATATAAAGAGAATTCAGATACAGGCCAGTGTTGGATTTATCTGTAGGCATAGTAGACCTGTGCCTATAGACACCCCTTCCCTCCAGGCCATCTAGAAACATTTACATATGACTATTCATTGAGAATGAATATGTAAATGACGCACATACTTTATATGTTGTATATATGAGCAGACTAAAATTGCAAAGCTATATATAACTTAAAGGGTATCCCAGTTATGTATATTTATTATTACCTATCCAGAGAATAAGGGATACTATAAAATTGGTGGGGATTCTACCACTGCGACCCCCACCAATCACAAGAATATCGACCCTGTCCCCAGTGAAGCCCCGTTGCCCAAAAGTAATGGAGCGGCAGGTCGGGCATGCCTGCAGCCAGTGCATTATTATCTATGAGAATTCATGGTGATAGCCGAGCACTGTACATAGTTATCTCTGTGTCATGGGGCGCCATTTTGAGTTTCCTTCATACAGCAGCTAAATGATCCAGACGGAACTCAACTCTATTATTTTGAAGCCAATCCAACAAAACATCTCAGGGGATGGCCTCAACCACATATGGTTCCAGGATCTTGCCTCATCTGAGATCTTGACCCTTCCAGCACAAAACAGCAACTAACAACTACCACTCCCAACTTCTTTACTTTGTCTTGTCATCACTCCCCCCAACCCATTGGTAGGTAGGGGAGGGAACACTCCCTCCACCACATTCCAAGGTGATCTGTCTCCGTACAGTCTACACAATGTTTATTCATAAATGGTTTATGGCCTTTTCCGCACTGAATGTTTGTAAGATACATGACTCCAATAGGGTCTTTAGGTCCATGGCTGATAATTGGAGGATGGATGCCATGCATTGTAACACGCACATTATAATGAGAAATAAGCCAGACATGAGGACCCAGTCACACCCTGGAACTCACATAGAAATGAATGAAGCAGCTCTGTGCATGTCTGACTGGATGTGCCATTGATTTGTGGGGGCTTTAGAGGAGACAACGCCACTGTGCTCATGAATAGTGTGCATGCCAGCAGGAAGACCCCCACCGATCTAATAGTTATCCTCTATCCTGTGAATAGGGAATAACTTTACACAGCCCGGATACCCCATTAAAGTGTGGTCTACTTCTAAAGCACCAGATATTTTTTCATATCTAGAGTTTTACCATCATGACTTATATTTTTTCTCGTTATTATAATGTTACTTTAAATCTAATGCGATACCATAGAATGAGAAAATAGGTTAATTCTTAGTGCCAATCATTAAAGGGTTTTCCATGCTTTTAAAATGTATGGTACATTATATCCTTAGGATCCACTTGACTGGGACCATAGCTACTAAAAGTACAGTATTCTGCAGTATGAACATATGTCCCGACCAATGCAAACAATGAGGAGACTGCAGCACCTGCCGCCATCTCTTGAACCAATTGATTAGCAGGGGTCCAACCCCCACCTATATAATAATGTTGACCTATCATAAGGATAGGCCATTACTGTTAAAAGCTTGAATAACCTTTTAATGCATTCTCAATCTGAAGTTTTGGTGTGATGGAGCATTCTCACAAATCTGCATTTGGTCCAGTGTTAATGTTATGCACACTAATTGTATGCCTGGTAATTCACAACATTTGACTAACTACATATTTTAATTCTTTTTCTAGCTCTGGGCTTTTAATCTTGGCAAAATCTTTAGACAGAGAAAGTACAGATCGCTACATTTTGATAGTGATAGCA
Source organism: Bufotes viridis (assembly GCA_033119425.1). NCBI lineage: Eukaryota > Metazoa > Chordata > Amphibia > Anura > Bufonidae > Bufotes > Bufotes viridis. Next base: position 61,445,203 of record CM065594.1, on the reverse strand, counting down.
TCAGATGGCCGCCCTGATGGTGTAAGTCTTTACTTTTTGCTATTTCATTTTTTTCTATTCAGCCATTCACTCATCTCAAATGAATAATCCTATCTATTGAAAACATGGCTCAAATATGTTAAACCTGACCAATAAATGAAAAGTTCACTATTTAATTTATGTTGCTAAATTTGATCCAAGGCAGGGGCAAATGAAGATTTTGAAAGGGGAATTTCTAAAGACAAACATTTTATTTATTTGGATTAATATGGGCCAGGCTATTGTCAAGGCTATCCGCAACAAGGTTGGGTAAGGCTATTAGGTCTACAGCACATACTGTACATATCAAAATGGTTTGTTGACAAATAAATATACATTTCATAATAATTGTAGATATTTTTATATGAACATGGAGTCCAAGAAATATTTATTGACAGTGAAAAAGTAATACAAAATGTTAACTTTAAGGTTCAGGGTGACCCAATTTTATTCTATGCTTATGGAGTACAATGAACTCTGAGAATGCTCCATTTAGAAGGGCTTAAAAGGGTTGTCTCACTTCAGCAAATGGCATTTATCATGTAGACAGAGTTATTACAAGGCACTTACTACTGTAGTGTGATTCTATATATTGCCTCCTTTGCTAGCTTGATTAATTTTTTCCATCACATTATACACTGCTTGTATCCAGAGGTTATGGTTACCCTGGAATCTATCACTGGTGGCCATGCTTGCACAATAGAGGAGACTGAGACCGTGATTTTGCCATAATGCTGTGCAAATGTGTTTTTAGGAGCTTTATATATGCATGATATCTTTGAAATGGGAATACCCATTTAATGACTACAGGACAAGCAGCTGCTTTGCATTAGCATACAGAAAATAGGAACTGGTTTGGTTGGTTTGGTTTTATTTACTTTTATGTTAAGATAATGCTGTGGATAGAGAGAGGCCACATAAGAGAAGTGGTTGTCCACTGCTTTGACTGGGCACTGGGTATTTCTGCAATTCATTGCACAGGAAATGTGAAGCCCTCCCTCATTCATATGAGCAGGGGAGCTTTTTTTTTTTTTTGTAAAGGGCATGTCTATGCTAAAGGATATGTAAACCTTTGGGGGAATGTTTTTATTTTGTATTATTGCATTGTACTCATTTTTTGCAAAATATTTTTTTAGATTGGTCTTTATAAAATTATATATATATTTTCTGCACAGAGCTGACATTCCCTTTGGATTTTTCATCTTTTCCGTCAGACCAAGAACAGACAGTCTCCTTATCTCTGCTCTCATACCTTATAAACACTCATTATCTTACTGATAATCATGTAGCTTAAATAAGTACTTATGACCTCTTAGTAGTTTAGATATAAGGTTTATTAGATTATAGCACAAAGTAAAAGATAAAGTATCAGTCACATAGCTAGATAAAGACTAATTAAAAAATGTATTTTTAGTAAAAAATGAGTAACATGCAATCATAAAAAACCTTTAACCGCCTGCTGACCACCACACGCACGGATGCGTCCAGGTGGCGGCAGGTTTGTTCCTCCTGGACGCATCCGTGCGTCATCTCGCGAGACGCGAGATTTGCTGTGAACGCGCACATGGCTGGCAGGCTGTAGATGTAGGCTGTAGATGTAAAATACATCGCATCAAACAGGTATATCAGATGCTGTTTTGTTAACAGAGTCTGATATACCTGCTACCTGGTGCTCTGGTGTTCCCATTTGCTGGGATCGACCACCAGAGGACCAGGTAGCTCTGTAAAGTTGCACCAAACACCACACTACACCCCCCCTGTCACTTATTAACCCCTTGTTAACCCCTGATCACCCATATAGACTCCCTTATCACCCCCCTGTCATTGATCACCCCCCTGTAAGGCAACATTCAGACGTCCATATGTGTTTTGCGGATCTACGGATCCACGGATCCGCAAAACACGGACACCGGCAATGTGCTTTCCGCATTTTGCAGATCCGCATATTGCCAGAACTATATAGAAAATGCCTTTTCTTGTCCGCAATTGCGGACAAGAATAGGACATGTTCTATATTTTTGCAGAACGGAAGTGCAGACCCGGAAGTGCTGATCCGCAATTCCGGATTAGAGCGGGACAAAGTCTGTCCCCATAGAAATGAATGGGTCCGCAATTCCGTTCCGCAAACAGAATTGTGGACGTGTGAATGGGGCATAAGGGTCCCTTATCACCGCCAGTTAGTTAGCTACTTGTTAGGTAGTTAGCGCCCAGCCCAACGCAGTCACTGATTTTGGCAGAGATTTTTTCATCCACATTGATCGATGCGAATGAAGAGATCTGTGCCGTTCTTTTTTTTTTTTTTTTTTCAGCCCAGAGGCTGAACGGAAAAAAAAAAATCTCATTACCCGTATGCTCAATTTAAGGAGAATAGAAGAAACTCCTAATGCTGGTCATACATGTCATGATTACGGAGACCCTCAAATGCCAGGGCAGTACAAATACCTCACATGTGACCCCATTTTAGAAGGAAGACACCCCAAGGTATTCCGTGAGGGGTATGGTGAGTTGATGTAAATTTATTTTTATTTTTTTCACAAGTTAGTGGAATATGAGACTTTGTAAAAAAAAATATATATATATATCAATTTCCGCTAACTTGTGCCAAAAAAAATTAAATTTCTGTGAACTCGCCATGTACCTCACGGAATACCTTGGGGTGTCTTCTTTCCAAAATGGGGTCACATGTGGGGTATTTATACTGCCCTGGCATTTTATGGGCCCTAAAGCGTGAGAATCCAAATACGTAAAAATGCCCTGTGAAATCCTAAAGGTACTCATTGGAATTTGGGCCCCTTTGCGCATCTTGGCTGCAAAAAAGTGTCACTCATGTGGTATCGCCGTACTCAGGAGAAGTAGGGCAATGTGTTTTGGGGTGTATTTTTACATATAACCATGCTGGGTGTGAGAAATATCTCCACTTTTTTGCAGCCTAGGTGCGTAAAGGGGCGTAAAGTCCAACAAGTACCTTTAGGCTTTACAGGGCTGCTCACAATTTAGCCCCGCCCAAAATGCCAGAACAGTAAACACACCCCACAAATGACCCAATTTCGGAAAGTAGAGACCCCAAGGTATTCACTGAGGGGCATAGTGATTCTGTGGGAGATTTTTTTTTTTTTTTGACAGAAGTTAGCAGAAATGGAAACTTTATTTTATTTTTTTCCTCAGAAAGTGTCACTTGTGAAAAAAATGAAATGATACATGAACTCACCATGCCCCTCCGCGAATTCTTTGGGGTGTCTTCTTTCTAAAATGGTGTCATTTGGGGGGTATTTATACTATCCTGACATTCTAGCACCTGAAGAAACATGACAGGTGCTCAGAAAGTCAGAGCTGCTTCAAAATGCGGAAATTCACTTTTTTGCACCATAGTTTGTAAACGCTATAACTTTTACCCAAACCAATAAATATACAGTTTTTGCATTTTTTTTATCAAAGACATGTAGAACAATAACTTTAGAAAAAATGTATATAGAAATGTATTTTTTTTTGAAAAATTTAACAGAAAGCGAAAAATATAATTGTTTTGCAAAAATGTCGTTACATTCTTATTAATAGCAAAAAAAGTAAATATGTCAGCAACAATGAAATACCACCAAATGAAAGCTCTATTAGTGAGAAGAAAAGGAGGTAAAATTCATTTGGGTGGTAAGTTGTATGACGGAGCAATAAACGGTGAAAGTAGTGTAGTGCAGAATTGTAAAAAGTGGCCTGGTCATTAAGGGTGTTTAAGCTAGGGGGGCTGATGTCAAGTATTAAGTCAATGTTAACCCCTTAACGACCGGGCCATTTTTCACCTTTTTGCCCAGACCATTTTTAGCAAATCTGACATGTGTCACTTTATGTGGTAATAACTTTAAAATTATATGTAGCAGATATACTGTGGCTCACCGCTTCCTAGGTCTGTGGTGGGGGTGCTCAGCTTTTGGGATGATTCACCTAATCAGACTAGAGGCATGGATTATTTATTGACTTATTCGTCATCCAATTTGCGATACAGGTTTTAGATATTATCGCATCTCCTCAAGCATAGTTTTAAAGTGGGTAGATCTCTTTGACACAACGGGCCAGACGCGTTTCAAGGCCACAACCTCTTCTTCAGTGGCTTTGGTATGTATTGAGTCTACCCCCTTCTTTTATATTGTTGGATCTTAATAGTCCACCTAAAATCTGGACTGGATTAAAAAGTTAATTTGGTATGAACTGGATCAAAAATATGGTTCGGATATTCCTCCATTGTTGTTTCTAGCTCTGTAAGAACAAACTGTGAATACCAAACTTTGTGCACTTTCCTATACATGCATACATCGGACTTGCAAGTCATAATACTCACAGTATTTCACTTGGTACTTTTGTTACAAAATTGGGACTCTTTTGCACCTATATTATACAGTGTTTCAAAGTATTGCCCATTATAATCACTGTTTAGACACCATTTTACGTGTGTATACAATTTTAAGATATATTTTGGATAAATGTTCATTATTGACTTCACCTAGGTTTATATATTTTGTCCAGGTTTTGTTTAAGACTTACCAAGACCTGTCGCTAATAGGAAGTATATGCATATAGGGATTTAAAAATATACAGCTCTAATAATATTAGGCTCTACAATATACAAGGCTTCACTACCCATTTTATCATATTTTTTTTTATATTTTTAGCATATTCTTATAAGTAGAACCAATAAATACAATATACCCGATGGTGAGTGCTTGACTTTTACTTTTATACTAATAACTTTAAAATGCTTTTACTTATCAATGCCATTCTGAGACTGTTTTCTTGTCTCATATTGTACTGTACTTCATGACAGTGATAAAATTGAGTAAAAAAAAATCATTTTTTGTTTATACAAAAAATACCAAATTTACTAAAAATTTTGAAAGATTAGCAAATTTCCAGATTTCAATTTCTCTACTTTCATAATAAATAGTAATATTTTCAAAAATAGTTCTTAATGTACATTCCCCATATGTCTACTTCATGTTTGGATCATTTTGTGAATGTCATTTTATTTTTTGCAGTCATTGGAAGCCTTAGAAGTTTAGAAGCAAATCTTGAAATTTTTCAGAAAATTTCCAAAACCCACTTTCTAAGAACCAGTTCAGGTCTGAAGTCACTTTGTGAGGCTTACATAATAGAAAGCACCCAAAAATTACCCCATTTTAGAAATTACACCCATTATGGTATTCAAAACTTATTATAGAAATGTTGTTAACCCTTTAGGTGTTCCACGAGAATTAATGGAATACGGAGATGAAATTTCAGAATTTAACTTTTTTGACAGATTTTCCATTTTAATCATTTTTTTCCGGCTAACAAAACAAGGGTTAACAGCCAAACAAAACTCAATGATTATTGTTCTGATTCTGTAGTTTACATAAACACTCCATATATGGTCGTAAACTGCTGTACAGCCACAAAGCAGGGCGTAGAAGGAAAGGAACACCATATGGTTTTTGGAAGGAAGATTTCACTGGGATAATTTTAAGCTGCCATGTCATATTTGAAGACCCCTGATGCACCCCTAGGGTAGAAACTCCCAAAATAAGACCCCATTTTGGAAACTACGGGATAAGGTGGCAGTTTCTTTATTACACTTTTTGTGATACAAGGTGACAAAAAGGCTTTTTTGCACCGTTTTGATGTTATTTTCTTACGGTGTTCACCTAAGGGGTTGGATCATGTGGTATTTTTATAGAGCAGGTTGTTACGGACACGGCAATACCTACTATGTATACTTTTTTATGTATTTAAGTTTTAAATAATAACAGCATTTTTTAAACAAAAAAAACTCATGTTTTAGTGTCTCTATAGTCTGAGAGCCATAGTTTTTTCTTTTTTTTTGGGGGGGGGTTGTCTTAGGTAGGGGCTAATTTTTTGTGGGATGAGGTGACGGTTAAATTGGTATTATTTTGGGGGGCATGAGCCTTTTTGATGGCGTGGTGTTGCACTTTTAGTAATATAAGGTGACAAAAAATTGTTTATTTAGCACAGTTTTAATTTTATTTTTTTGACAGTGTTCACCTGAGGGGATAAGTCATGTGATATTTTTATAGAGCCGGTCGATACGGACGCAGTGATACCTAATATGTCGACTTTTCTTTTTTTCCCTATTCTTCAAAACTTTTTTTTTACTTTATTTTGGGAAAAGGACGCTTTTTTTACTTGAAACTTTACATTTTTTGGGGACTTTGTTTTTTTAACTTAAGGTTCCCGTCACAGCAGCGCGGTGACCCAATGGCCACCTCACACATGTCTAAAACCCACACTTGCCATGGTCTGCGCTGACCGCGGCCTAGCAGGTGTTAATGCACCGACATTGGTGATTTCACCGATCCCGGAGAATACAGCAGTGGTCCAGCTATCAGCTCCTGCACCCGCCCGATCACCATGACATACATGTACGACGTTGGGAGTTAATTCAAGTCTAGATATGACGTAAATGTACGTCATCAGGCGTTAAGGGGTTAATTTTGTGAACCATTGCTGATTTTTTTTTTGTCATTAAAATTCAATTAAATGGAGCTCAGCACAGCAAGCTAAACCATTTATGCAACTTTTGAAATGTGAAAACAGCATAGTTTAGTGTGCTACCCTGTTTGCATAACTACGATTAGACATAACCAATGGGCTGTTGTAGTGCTGTTTTTGGAAGTTGTCATGTTTTTCTCCTCCTTGACAATCTCTTTAGAAAGCTGAACGTTCTCCTGAAGCTAATGGACGGCTGGCCTCTACACACATTATATATGACTATTCATTGCCACATTCCATTACCTCACCCTCTTGCTGATGTTTTTGTGCATCTGCTGGAAGTAGATTTTACTGCAGTTAGGGAATGTTGACTCCAGTTGTGCTGCCTTTCACATTTTGTCAGGCATATTTTATTCTTTAGAACGCACTTCCAACAAATTAATATTGTACCAATGTAATTTGCACTTCATAAAAGCATAAATGTTTCTTAAGGTCAATTCATGCCCTTGTTTGCATTGCTCTTTGAGAAAATAGGAAGCAGCAAGCTTTTAATTCTGCATGTAGTGAACCATAACAGGTTTTATACACTGTGTTTCTGTGACCTGCAATGTTCTAGCAATGATGTGCTTTGCAAGAATGGCCTTTAACTTTGCATCATTACTGATAATTACTGAAGTTTTTATGGTAGTGTTGATATTGTGTTGATATACAGCGTCAGCTGCCATTTTATCACAGTGAATGCACACAAACCATCTAAAATGTACAATGGTAATTCTTCCAATGAATGGGATAAAGACGTAATAAACGAAGAGCTGGAGAAGCTTGACTCTAATATAGTTTATAATATCTCATATAACATGGTTTTGTGGGACCACTTGAAAAGTAGGGTTGAAAGCAACATCCACTTCTTTCATCCAGATGTATTAATAGCTGTTAAGAATAATGAAAATGGCAGAACTCATTGATGTTTGCAATTTATTTTTGCCCAGAGAGAAATGTTAAATATATGATGATTAGACTAATGGTTTACTTCATAAGTACCATTCTGGGAAATTAAGAAAATGGTAGCCAAATTATGGAACAATACTTAACAAAAATTATAGGAAGATTCCATTAGTCTTGCATGTGATAGTCTAGAAATCCCCATATAGCATCTGTACAAAATATTTCCAAACTCCATGTGAATCCAATGTGGCACATGTTCTAGAATTTACAGATACAGAATACTGTACATTCATGGATTCATGTATATCTGAAAGTGAACTGGAAAGAATATTGATTCTCATAGAAACATCCAAATGGGAAATAAGTTCTGCATAAACAAATCAGCCATGAATATATGGCAAAATCTGTAACAAAACCATTGTAAAGTGAAGTCATATACAGATTTCTTGCTTCGGAAAAGGTAAAATCTGTGGTGGAAATAGGAAGCAAATGAACAGTAATTTAAAATTGGCCTCTGTGAATGTGCCATCACCCAAAAAATCACGTGATCACATCATTCTTGAGGCACCAAAAATCATCAAGTGCAAACAGAAATGTGACAGACAGTGGAACTCTATCTGGGCTGACAACAGTTGTTTAAGCTGATTGTCTGACAGTAGTGTTGAGCGAACAGTTCGAGGATAGTTCGGGTTTGTACCGAATTTTGGGGTGTTCGGGACACGGACCCGAACCGGAACATTTTCAAAAAACTTCGGGTTCGGGTTCATTGTTCAGCAATTACTTCCCACTTTCTGAAGGGCTGCACAGCAGCCAATCAGCTAGCGTTTTACTTCTTGCCCTAAGAGCCCATCACAGCCATGCCTACTAATGACATGGCTGTGATTGGCCAAGTGCAGAATGTGACCCAGCCTCTATTTTAGCTGGAGTCACGTAGCGCCGCACGTCACACTGCTCTGATTAGTGTAGGGAGAGGACGCAGCATCTGTGAGGGCGACATTAGGCAGGGAAAAGTCAGCAACAGCACCTAATGAACTGATCGATCTACAGCTGTGAATGATTGAACTTCTGCTAGTTACTTGCTCACTGGTTTTTAGGCTGCACAGAGCGTTTTTCTGTCACTTATTTTCTGGGGTGATCGGTGGCCATTTTGTGACTTGTGGTGCACCAGAACAAGCGGCCACGAAGTCCATCAATCCATCAATACTAGTTTTTTTTTTGCTATATCCTACATTAGGGGCTTGGCTGTGCTAATTGTCACCCCTAGAAACTCAGAAAAGCAATTTCTATATTTTATTAGGGGTTAAATACAATTGTCCAAATACCAATCCCCTAAATCTGGTGTTCCAGCTTTGGCTAGCCAAGTATAATACTGTCTGCTGTCTGGCAAAGAATAGATTATTTCCTGTGGTGAAATTCAATTGCCAAAACAACAATACCATAAATCAGTGGTTTCAGCTCTGGCTGGCCAAGTTTCATAGTGTCCTGCAAATTATATATTTTGTTCTGGGGTGAAATTCAATTGCCAAAATAGCAATACCATAAATCAGTGGTTTCAGCTGTGGCTAGCCAAGTTTCATAGTGTCCGCAAAAACATATATGTTGTTCTGGGGTGAAATTCAATTGCCAAAATAGCAATACCATAAATCTGGTGTCACAGCTGTGGATGGCAAAGTATAATAGTGTCTGACAAAACATATATTTTGTTCTGGGGTGAAATTCAATTGCCAAAATAGCAATACCATAAATCAGTGGTTTCAGCTGTGGCTGGCCAAGTTTCATAGTGTCCGCAAAAACATATATTTTGTTGTGGGGTGAAATTTAATTGCCAAAATAGCAATACAATAAATCAGTAGTTTCAGCTGTGGCTGGCCAAGTTTCATAGTGTCCTGCAAATTATATATTTTGTTCTGGGGTGAAATTCAATTGCCAAAACAGCAATACCATAAATCAGTGGTTTCAGCTCTGGCTGGCCAAGTTTCATAGTGTCCTGCAAATTATATATTTTGTTCTGGGGTGAAATTCAATTGCCAAAACAGCAATACCATAAATCAGTGGTTTCAGCTCTGGCTGGCCAAGTTTCATAGTGTCCTGCAAATTATATATTTTGTTTTGGGGTGAAATTCAATTGCCAAAATAGCAATACCATAAATCAGTGATTTCAGCTGTGGCTAGCCAAGTTTCATAGTGTCCGCAAAAACTTATATGTTGTTCTGGGGTGAAATTCAATTGTCAAAATAGCAATACCATAAATCTGGTGTCACAGCTGTGGATGGCAAAGTATAATAGTGTCTGCCAAAACATATATTTTGTTCTGGGGTGAAATTCAATTGCCAAAATAGCAATACAATAAATCAGTGGTTTCAGCTGTGGCTGGCAAAGTTTCATGGTGTCCGTAAAAACATATATTTTGTTCTGGGGTGAAATTAAATTGCCAAAATAGCAATACCATAAATCAGTGTTTTCAGCTGTGGCTAGCCAAGTTTCATAGAGTCCTGCAAATTATATATTTTGTTCTGGGGTGAAATTCAATTGCCAAAATAGCAATACCATAAATCAGTGGTTTCAGCTGTGGCTGGCCAAGTTTCATAGTGTCCGCAAAAACATATATTTTGTTGTGGGGTGAAATTCAATTGCCAAAAAAGCAATACCCTGAATCTGGTGTCCCAGCTGTTGCAGGCCAAGTGTTAATCTGTCCGTAAAAGGGTATATTTTGTTCTGGGGTGAAATTCAATTACCAAAATAGCAATACCATAAATCCGTGGTTTCAGCTCTGGCTGGCCAAGTTTCATAGTGTCCTGCAAAGGATATATTTTGTTCTGGGGTGAAATTCAATTGCCAAAATTGCAATACCCTGAATCTGGTGTTGGAGCTGTTGCAGGCCAATTGTAGATCTGTCCATAAAAGGATACCTTTCATCCAGGGCCTAAATACTAGCCCTAAAATAGATATTCCCCTAAATCAGTGCTTACAGCTGTGCCTGGATTAGTGTAATACGCTACATAAATAAATGGGCACATAGTGTTAGGTGCGTGTAAAAAAAGGCCTGAATTTGAAATCAATACATTGGCCCAAATATTTTTTTTCTTATTGTGGTGCTTGGTTAACGGTAACAATGAGGAAAACATCTAGTAAGGGACGCGGACGCGGTCGTGGTGGTGTTAGTGTACCCTCTGGTGCTGGGAGAGGACGTGGCCATTCTGCCACAGCCACACGTCCTAGTGAACCAACTACCTCAGGTTCCAGTACCTGCCAGAATTTACAGCGATATTTGGTGGGGCCCAATGCCGTTCTAAGGATGGTAAGGCCTGAGCAGGTACAGGCGCTAGTCAATTGGGTGGCCGACATTGGATCCAGCAGGTTCACAACATTATCTCCCATCCAGTCTTCTGCAGAAAGTGCACAGGTGGCACCTGAAAACCAAGCCCATCAGTCTGTCACATCACCCCCATGCATATCAGGGAAACTGTCTGAGTCTCAAGTTATGCAGTAGTCTCTTATGCTGTTTGAAGACCCTGCTGGCAGGGTTTCCCAAGGGAATCCACCTAGCCCTTCCCCAGTGGTGGAAGATATAGAATGCACTGATGCACAACCACTGATGTTTCCTGATGATGAGGACATGGGAATACCACCTCATCGGAGTCTGCACGTCTCTGATGGTGACGAAACACAGGTGCCAACTGCTGCGTCTTTCTGCAGTGTGCAGACGGAACAGGAGGTCAGGGAGGAAGACTGTGTGGAAGACGATGCAGGGGACGATGAGGTCCTAGACCCCACATGGAATGAAGGTCGTGCCACAGACTTTCATAGTTCAGAGGAAGAGGCAGTGGTGAGACCGAGCCAACAGCGTAGCAAAAGAGTGAGCAGGGGGCAAAAGCAGACCAGCCACCGCCAAGAGAGTTCGCCTGCTACTGGCCACCGCTACCAGGGACCGAGCACCCCAAAGGCAGCTTCATGGGGTTCCCTGGCATGGCACTTCTTTAAACAATGTGCTGACGACAAGACCCGAGTGGTTTGCACGCTGTGCCATCAGATCCTGAAGCGAGGCATTAACGTTCTGAACCTTAGCACAACCTGCATGACCAGGCATCTACATGCAAAGCATGAACTCCTTAAAAGCAAGGAACTCACTCAGGCTCCCCCTGCTCCCTCTTCAGCTGCTTCCTCGGCCTCTTCCTCTGCCTCGGGAGGAACGTTGGCACCTGCCGCCCACCAAACAGAGGATGTGCCATCGACACCACCACCTGCGTCACCAAGCATCTCCACCATGTCTCACGGCAGCGTACAGCTCTCCATCTCACAAACCTTGGAGAGAAAGCGTAAATTCCCACCTAGCCACCCTCGAGCCTTGGGACTGAATGCCAGCATTTCTAAACTACTAGCCTTTGAAATGCTGTCATTCAGGCTGGTGGACACAGACAGCTTCAAACAGCTGATGTCCATGGCTGTCCCACAGTATGTTGTTCCCAGCCGCCACTACTTCTCCAAGACAGCCGTGCCTTCCCTGCACAACCAAGTATCCGATAAAATCAAGTGTGCACTGCGCAACGCCATTTGTGGCAAGGTCCACCTAACCACAGATACGTGGACCAGTAAGCACGGCCAGGGACGCTATATCTCCCTAACTGCACACTGGGTAAATGTAGTGGCGGCTGGGCCACAGGCGGAGAGTTCCTTGGAGCACGTCCTTCCGCCGCCAAGGATCACAGGGCATCATTCTTTGCCTCCTGTAGCCTCCTCCTCATACTTGGCTTCCTCCTCCTCTGCTTCCACCAGCTCATCCAGTCAGCCACACACCTTCACCACCAACTTCAGCACAGCCCAGGGTAAACGTCAGCAGGCCATTCTGAAACTCATATGTTTGAAGGACAGGCCCCACACCGCGCAGGAGTTGTGACGGGGTATTGAACAACAGACCAACGAGTGATTTCTGCCGTTGGGCCTCAAGCCCGGCCTGGTGGTGTGCGATAATGGGCGAAATCTCGTCGCAGCTCTGGGACTAGCCGGTTTGACGCACATCCCTTGCCTGGTGCATGTGCTGAATTTGGTGGTGCAGAAGTTCATTCAGAACTACCCCAACATGTCAAAGCTGCTGCATAAAGTGCGGGCCGTCTGTGCGCACTTTCGGCGTTCACATCCTTCCGCTGCTCGCCTGTCTGCGCTACAGAGGAGCTTCGGCCTTCCCGCTCACCACCTCATATGCGACGTTCCCACCAGGTGGAACTCCACCTTGCACATGCTGGAGAGACTGTGCGAGCAGCAGCAGGCAATAGTGGAGTTTCAGCTGCAGCACGCACGCGTCAGTCGCACTGCGGAACAGCAACACTTCACCACCAATGATTGGGCCTCCATGCGAGACCTGTGTGTGCCCTGTTGCGCTGTTTCGAGAACTCCACCAACATGGCCAGTGGCGATGACACCGTTATCAGCGTTACAATACCACTTCTATGTCTCCTTGAGAAAACGCTTAGGGCGATGATGGAAGAGGAGGTGGCCAAGGAGGAGGAGGAGGATGAGGGGTAATTTTTACCAATTTCAGGCCAATCTGTTAGAAGTGGCTCAGAGGGAGGTTTTTTGCAACAGCAGAGGCCAGGTACAAATGTGGCCAGCCAGGGCCCACTACTGGAGGACAAGGAGGATGAGGAGGAGGTGGAGGAGGATGAGGATGAAGCAGGTTCACAGCGGGGTGGCACCCGACACAGCTCAGGCCCATCACTGGTGCTTGGCTGGGGGATACTGAGGACGATGACGATACGCCTCCCACAGAGGACAGCTTGTCCTTACCTCTGGGGAGCCTGGCACACATGGGCGACTACATGCTGCAGTGCCTGCACAACGACAGCAGAGTTGCCCACATTTTAACGTGTGCGGACTACTGGGTTGCCACCCTGCTGGATCCCCGGTACAAAGACAATGTGCCCACCTTACTTCCTGCACTGGAGCGTGATAGGAAGATGCGCGAGTACAAGAGCACGATGGTAGACACGCTCCTGAGAGCATTCCCAAATGTCACTGGGGAACAGGTGAAAGCCCAAAGCGAAGGCAGAGGAGGAGCAAGAGGTCGCCAATGCATCTGTGTCACGGCCAGCTCCTCTTAGGGCAGGGTTAGCATGGCAGAAATGTGGAAAAGTTTTGTCTCCACGCCACAGCTAACTGCACCACCACCTGATACGGAACGTGTTAGCAGGAGGCAGCATTTCACTAACATGGTTGAACAGTACGTCTGCACACCCCTCTACGTACTGACTGATGGTTCGGCCCTATTCAACTTCTGGGTCTCCAAATTGTCCACGTGGACAGAGTTAGCATTTTATGCCTTGGAGGTGCTGGCCTGCCCGGCGGCCAGCGTTTTGTCTGAACGTGTATTCAGCACGGCAGGGGGCGTCATTACTGACAAACGCAGCCGCCTGTCCACAGCCAACGTGGACAAGCTGAGGACCTGTGCCTGCCTTGTGCAGAATAGACATTTATAACTGCCTTCTCCTCAAACATGTATTCTTGTACTCCGGGGCACTTCTTCATTGAATCCTCATTTGTTTAACTTTACCATGATCTTGCGGTGCAACCCAAAGTTGAATGAACCTCTCCTCTGTCTGGGTGCTGGGACCGAAATAACTGAAAGTGGCCTTCTCCAGTGGTGGGTGATATGACGCATTATTCCTTGCTGTGCGACCTCTCTCCTCGGTCTGGGTGCTGGACCGAAATAACTGAAAGTGGCCTTCTCCAGTGGTGGGTGATATGACGCATGATTCCTTGCAGTGGGACCTGTATCCTCGGTCTGGGTGGTGGGCCGAAATAACTGAAAGTTGCCTTCTCCAGTGGTGGGTGATATGACGCATGATTTCTTGCATTGGGACCTGTATCCTCGGTCTGGGGGCTGGGCTGAAATAACTGAAAGTGGTCTTCTCCAGTGGTGGGTGATATGACGCATGATTCCTTGTAGTTAAACCTATCAGGACCAGACCAGGGTAGGGTTAATTAATACTTGTTAATACTAATGCCATCTAAGGCTTTATACCCTTCTTGACCCCGGTACTACATAAAACTTCACTTTTAATAATACTAAATAAATGTGCAAAATACCAAAATAACAAAATAGAGCCACAAACTATATAACACTACAGTCTATGCCGTGCTGGAGAAGTTCAAAATTATAGCTAACAGAGTGAGTAGAAGTGCACTTTCTCTCACTCAGATGCCTGAACTCGGAGATACACTTTGCACCCACAGCTGTGTTTGGTTGGTTAACAGTAAAGCAGTAGCTAATGGTCAGTGTATATCGGCTACTGTTAATAACTGCGGCTAGCACTTAGCCACCTTGTGACAACATACAGAACACTTAGCAGCCAAACTGTCTGCTATTTAGCCAAACTGCTGGGGGTGACTGCATCTCCGTATCATATGCAATGTAGGCATACACAGTATAAACGTGTCCAGCCGGACCGATCACCTATATACTAGCCAGCTCTGCATAGACTGCGTTAAAAACTAGAACTGCCCCCCGACATGTTTCACCAGTATACACTGGCTTCTTCAGGGGTATTTGGGCAGCATTGAATTAACCCGCCAGTTCTGAAGGTTAAATAGACTGTTCACTAATTGGCAAGTGCAACAGCCCACTCACGTGAGAATGACATATACTGTCCTCCAATGGGCATCAAGTAAAAAGTGAGGTCAAACCCCCATATTGAAGACGTAACCAGTCCTAAGTGGATAACTAGTGTTTAGGCTCTGACGTATTGAGCCCTGACCCCTGTGACGTGCTGCGCCCTGACCCTTTGTGCAGACACTCCAAAAAATTAGAAGAGGAGATCCTGATTGCAAGCGGCGCATGTCCTGCACGATCATTAGATGCGCATGGACTTAGGTAACGAATTCTTGCTACAATTAGTTACACCGCTGGCTTCTGTGTACATATAAGTCAGCCAGCCGGCAGTCTCTGTATCTTAACTGGATCTGTATCACAAGAGAGCCTATACTTCCAGGCTCACTGATGTTCTTAAATATAATCCATAAGGGGACGGAACTATGGAGGTAAAAGGCTGTCAGTGCATCAATAGACAATGTGTATACATATATATAGCTGCAATTTCTTTGATATAATTCGCTGCGCTGCAGACTCCTGCAGGCTGCCACAAGCTGCATCGCTAGCGATATAGACAGCAAAGCAAGATGATACAAATACTGGACAGATCACTACTGTATTGGAAAACAATCCATATACAGAAGTGAAATTGGTGATGTTTTGGTTCTACACTATACATGATGTGCACTGGCTTGACCTCCAAAACATTCCCATACTGTAAAATTCGTCATCCACCTAATAGGTACATTATAACCAAGTTAGCATCAATTGTGGTCCTCAATCCGGGAATATGGCCACTTTAGGGAAAAGATAACAATAAAACAAACCGCTATGTAATAAGAGGGGTGATCGAATTATCATATAGGAAAGGTGATTGATGTTAGTATGCCATAGTGAGAAAACTAATTTAAATACATACACTGTAGTGTACTATCGTTGGAAATAGCCATAGAACATTATTACCTTGGTATTACTGAGTAATTAGATTTTGACACTGGTCAAATCTATCCCACAAGATTAAATACAACTAACATACAGTCAAAAAAATTTAATAGCAATCGACCGAACGCCTCTCAATCCGACCTTTCAGAATCCGATTGGTCTGGATCAGAGACTAGAGCTGCGAAGTACACGTCAGGTACTAAACGCAAGTATAAAGGGAGAGGTCCCTACAGTCAAAGGAAGGCACCTGCCCCCCAAACAACTACCGTGACCCAAATAGGGCAACCATGGCAGAATCTAACACCCGGCGTGACAAATGCAGTTACACCCGTACCCAGTGTGCCAGTGGTCAGCAATGCGCAGCAAATTTTTGCAAGCGCAGGGGGACAATTGGCACCCTCCTTATCGTCTGTCTCTTATTGTGCTCCACCTATGACTTCAGCACCTACATCAGCATCAATGGTACCCCCATCCTCCTCTTTTTTAGGTCAGGGCCCATCTCTAAGAGACAGGGACAAATGGGCCTACAATGCAAAGACGTAGATGACCCCTTGAGAATTATAAACCTATCCGACTTCACACTAGAAGAGAGACATACAAAATTACTTGGAAAAGGTTTGTCCTTTACACCTACACCAAGCTTTGATGGGTTTCAATGGGTCAAAGATATCAACCTCTTTGCACGTAAATTGGCCCTTCATAAATCCTTTAAGCAACAGACCTATGACTGTCATCGTTTACAGAAAAAAGAAAGAGAAGCCCTGGCCATTTTGGAATCTTTGGATACTTTTGAGGATAATGCCCCGGTTGTTGTTGAACCGCCACTGTCCACTTTAAAACCCAAGTCCAAATTTACACCTCCATTCTCACAATTTGGCAACATTGACACCTTTGTCCAATTGGTTACTAGGGATCTTAAAACCCTAAACACTACCATACCTTCCTCACAGGTTAATCTTGAAGCAGACGAAAAACAAGCACTGATAGAACTGAGCCAGAATGAAAATCTGGTAATAAAACCATCGGACAAGGGTGGCAATGTTGTCTTGTTGAATCAAAAGGACACGTACCAAAAATTGGACAGCAATCCCACTGAGAGGTTTTTGGGTGAACTTAAAACGATACTCTCTTCAGCTAAAGAGTGTAATCTTATCTCTAAAGATGAGTACAAGTTTCTTCTTAAAACACATCCAACCATAGCTACCATCTATGCCATTCCTAAGGTGCACAAACAGAGGCGGCCCGTGCCGGGTAGACCAATCGTATCTGGCAACAATAGTCTGACTGAAAATGTCAGTCAGTTTGTGGATGAATTTATATCTCCATTTGTACCGAGTTTGCCCTCCTATATTAGGGACACAAAGGATGTGGTCGTCAGGCTCCAGGATAAACAGGTCACTGCACAAACTAAATTGGCTAGCCTCGATGTCGAGGCGTTGTACACTAATATCAGACATGATTTGGGGATCCAGGCGGTCTCCTCTTTTTTGTCCACAAAAAGCACACAATTTTGGTCACATAATGAGTTTATTCTCAATCGTTTACATTTTCTACTCACGCACAATTACTTTCTTTTTGATGGTCACTTTTATTTACAGTTGGTCGGCACCGCTATGGGAAGTAAGTGTGCACCAAATTATGCTAATCTTTTTTTAGGGTGGTGGGAAGACACTATTGTTTTCACACAGGAGTTTCACTCTTTCACTTAGTACATTTTATTTTGGGGTCGCTACATCGATGATGTACTGATCCTTTGGGAAGGCACTACGGACACTTTTTATCAGTTTGTTCAGGCACTTAACACCAATAATATTGGTATGAAGTTCACTTCTGAGATCCATGACAGCACTATTACTTTCTTGGATCTCAAATTAACTCTGGACCCTGATGGCCACATCCTGAGTGAAATTTACCGTAAACCCACATCGACCAATAACCTATTACATTGGAGCAGCTACCATCCAAGATCATTGAGAAGGGGAATACCCATTGGGCAGTATATCAGGGCCCGAAGGAACTGCTCTGATGATAAGAGTTTCCAGGAAGAGAGTAAATTACTCTATGATCGTTTTAGAGCCAGGGGTTATCCCAAGAAGGTTCTACATCATGCCTATGCGAGGGCATGCAGTACCAATCGGACAGAGCTATTAAAGCCTATGTGCAAGGATACCTCGACGCAGGCTGTCAGGTGCATTGGCACCTTTGACGCACAAAATAATCGTGTTTTTCAAATTTTGAAGAAACACTGGCATGTCCTGTGGGCAGACAATGATTTGAGGACAGTGATCACAGAACGCCCCAGTGTTACATACCGCAGGGGCAAGAATCTAAGGGATGAACTAGTTCACAGTTTGTTTCAATCTAGTTCACCCCGAACTACATGGTTAACATCTCAAGTAGTAGGTACTTACCCGTGTGGTGATTGTGTATTCTGTCCACGGGTGAAGAGGTGTCGATCCTTTACGAATCCTGTTGACAATAAAGAATATAGCATTAGGCAATTTATCAACTGTAAGACTAAGGGCATAGCGTACGCTGTACAGTGCTCCTGCCCCAATCTGTATGTTGGGAAGACATCTCAGGAGTTTAGGAGACGCATCTGCCAGCACCTCAGCAACATTAACAAAAAAGTGGACACTTCCCTGACATGTTAGATACCATCATGGAGGTGATGCTAGATGCTTACATTTTTGGGGCATTTGTAAAAAACTTTAGGAACGAGAAAAGGCGATTTGGATGTAATCTTGTTACAGGAAGAGACTAAGTGGATTTATCGCCTGGACTGCCTCAGTCCTAAGGGACTTAATGAAGGCTTTGCGTATACAGCATTTCTATAGAATGAGAGAGTAGGTTTTATTAAATTTTCTGGTGTATTAATATATTTTCACACTTTATACATTTTTGAGCCCTTGGTTTTACCCTGCCAGTTCAGGTATAGATAACACTGTTCCTTATTTATGGCAACAATGGTAATTACTCAGTAATACCAAGGTAATAATGTTCTATGGCTATTTCCAACAATAGTACACTACAGTGTATGTATTTAAATTAGTTTTCTCACTATGGCATACTAACATCAATCACCTTTCCTATATGATAATTCGATCACCCCTCTTATTACATAGCGGTTTGTTTTATTGTTATCTTTTCCCTAAAGTGGCCATATTCCCGGATTGAGGACCACAATTGATGCTAACTTGGTTATAATGTACCTATTAGGTGGATGACGAATTTTACAGTATGGGAATGTTTTGGAGGTCAAGCCAGTGCACATCATGTATAGTGTAGAACCAAAACATCACCAATTTCACTTCTGTATATGGATTGTTTTCCAATACAGTAGTGATCTGTCCAGTATTTGTATCATCTTGCTTTGCTGTCTATATCGCTAGCGATGCAGCTTGTGGCAGCCTGCAGGAGTCTGCAGCGCAGCGAATTATATCAAAGAAATTGCAGCTATATATATGTATACACATTGTCTATTGATGCACTGACAGCCTTTTACCTCCATAGTTCCGTCCCCTTATAGATTATATTTAAGAACATCAGTGAGCCTGGAAGTATAGGCTCTCTTGTGATACAGATCCAGTTAAGATACAGAGACTGCCGGCTGGCTGACTTATATGTACACAGAAGCCAGCGGTGTAACTAATTGTAGCAAGAATTCGTTACCTAAGTCCATGCGCATCTAATGATCGCGCAGGACATGCGCCGCTTGCAATCAGGATCTCCTCTTCTAATTTTTTGGAGTGTCTGCGCAAAGGGTCAGGGCGCAGCACGTCACAGGGGTCAGGGCTCAATACGTCAGAGCCTAAACACTAGTTATCCACTTAGGACTGGTTACGTCTTCAATATGGGGGTTTGACCTCACTTTTTACTTGATGCCCATTGGAGGACAGTATATGTCATTCTCACGTGAGTGGGCTGTTGCACTTGCCAATCAGTGAACAGTCTATTTAACCTTCAGAACTGGCAGGTTAATTCAATGCTGCCCAAATACCCCTGAAGAAGCCAGTGTATACTGGTGAAACATGTCGGGGGGCAGTTCTAGTTTTTAACTCAGTCTATGCAGAGCTGGCTAGTATATAGGTGATCGGTCCGGCTGGACACGTTTATACTGTGTATGCCTAAATTGCATATGATACGGAGACGCAGTCACCCCCAGCAGTTTGGCTAAATAGCAGACAGTTTGGCTGCTAAGTGTTCTGTATGTTGTCACAAGGTGGCTAAGTGCTAGCCGCAGTTATTAACAGTAGCCGATATACACTGACCATTAGCTACTGCTTTACTGTTAACCAACCAAACACAGCTGTGGGTGCAAAGTGTATCTCCAAGTTCAGGCATCTGAGTGAGAGAAAGTGCACTTCTACTCACTCTGTTAGCTATAATTTTGAACTTCTCCAGCACGGCATAGACTGTAGTTTTATATAGTTTGTGGCTCTATTTTGTTATTTTGGTATTTTGCACATTTTACTAGTATTATTAAAAGTGAAGTTTTATGCAGTACCGGGGTCAAGAAGGGTATAAAGCCTTAGATGGCATTAGTATTAACAATGATTCCTTGTAGTGGGACCTGTAACTTCGTTCTGGGTGCTGGGCTGAAATAACTGAAAGTGGCCTTCTCCAGTGGTGGGTGATATGACGCATGATTCCTTGCTGTGGGACTTGTATCTTCGGTCTGGGTGCTGGGCCGAAATAACTGAAAGTAGACTTCTCCAGTGGTGGGTGATATGACTCATGATTCCTTGCTGTGGGACCTCTCTCCTCTGTCTGGGTGCTGGGGCCGAAATAACTGAAAGTGGCCTTCTCCAGTGGTGGGTGATATGACGCATGATTCCTTGCTGTGGGACCTCTCTCCAATTGATATTGGTTAATTTTTATTTATTTTGTTTTATTTTAATTCATTTCCCTATCCACATTTGTTTGCAGGGGATTTACCTACATTTTGCTGCCTTTTGCAGCCCTCTAGCCCTTTCCTGGACTATTTTACAGTCTTTTTAGTGCCTAAAAGTTCGGGTCCCCATTGACTTCAATGGGGTTCGGGATAAAGTTCTGGTCGAGTTCGGATCGGCCGAACTTCCCGAACTTCCAGGTGTTCGCTCATCTCTATCTGACAGCTCACAATTTAACACACCAATGAAAAAACGTATACACAGTGAAATATAAAATAAATCAATCCTTTATTAGTATCAGATACATAAACTTAAAATATCACTAGCATCAGCAATCATGTAATAATGAATGGGAATTTTATAGGTGGCGTACATAAATATCCTGCCTTCCCTAGCCCTAGCTCATGCTTCTTTCTTCACAACACTATACGTAATAATTAGTGCTTATCATATAGTTATTTTAGCATTTCTTGAATACGTATTGATTTTATTGCATTTTCAGAATCATCCTGGCATCAATTCTATTAGCAAAGAATAGAATAATAAAAATAGTAATACCCATATTATTAGTAAAACATGTCAGGAAAAAAACGGAGAAATTGAGTCACTGTTATACCATTAAAATGAATGAAACATTTTGTGTTTCACTTATGTCTTGAAAATGTTCTAATGGGGAGATTCTAAATCACTTAATCCGTTGCCACTTTCTCTTGGAAAGAGACTGAAAAGTGAACATTAGATAACTATTACAAGGATTTGTTAGGAGACTGTCCTTGTAACTGCATTTAGAGACAAATTACATTTATCTGGAAAATACTTTGGGCAGAATCAATCAAGTCAAATAATAATGAAAGAAGAAAACTGTATAATAATTCAGCGCTTGTCTGAAATGGGAGTTGTATCAAGAAATGTTGCAAATAATACCATGAAACGTATTTTTTCACGAACGTAGTAGTTGACCACTTGCAATGATGAATTTATAATTTTATTGTTTTAAAGATACTCGTCATTTTTGTGTTTTATCTGTGCATCTATAGTCAAAAAATCATGTAGAAAAGTGCTTTCCAATCAAGGCCCTAAGTGTCAACAGCCTCCCCTAATTAGGCAGATTGCTGTCATTTGATGGACTTGTTGACAGCAATAGGATAAACATATTTGGAAATTTTGTTTTAAAATGTTTAATAATGACAATTATTGTAATGCCTACATGTCAGGGGCATTAGCAGGAGATGCAACAGAGGCACGTAGAATCCATGCAGCTCCATACTAAAACAATGTTGGTACATCCTGTGCTACTTCTGTGGTACTTTCTGTGGAGCCATAGAGGTATACAATAGCTTTGTAATATGGCATTCTGTATAATCAGATCCAACAGAAAAAAAAACAAAAACTTTTGTGTGCCTTAGAAATCAGAGATATATGAAGTTAGAGTGGATGCCCTAGTATAGCTTAGTTAAACTCAGAGGTTGTATGAACCTATAATGCAGCCATGCACATGAGATACTACAGTTGTTCGAAGTGCAAGATTGTTATGGCAGTAGGTGTGGAACCACAGTGTCAACCAACAGATTTGACTTTGGACTAATCCTAAAGGCATTATCCTCACAGTCCCCTGGCTTTTACTCTTTTACCATAATTAGAAACAAGCTGAGGTCAGAGTTGGCAATATGGTAAATGGTCTGAGGTCAGGGCAGACAGAGAAGGGTCAAGGCAGAGATCAGATTGAGCAACAGAGAGTTTGAATTCAGTTAACAGACAGAAGTCTGAACATTGCAGACAAAAAAGCAAGGCACAGTTTCACATGGAACTGTCAAGCTAGGTAACAGATTGTTTAGGCATTCTCCCACTGGGTAAGGTGCCTTAAATACTCCAAGGTGGCCACCTATAGCCTGGTAAAGAGTCATACGTTTGAAGCCTTTAAGGCTGGATGGCAGAAAAGTCCCAGACTGCATAGAGCGACAGAGATACCCCAGCGTCTGGGCCAGCCAGGAGTGTACAGATTGCGGGAGGTGGGTCCGTGTAGCGTGGACATGGAGTGCCAGAGAAGGTGAGCAATATAACGGTTGGTTCTGGACCGCCATTGCAACAAGGATTGCTTATATGTATTAGCATACACGATAAAGAAGAATATAACATCCTAATCAAATAAAAAAAAGAAAAGAAAAATAAACACAATCCTGAGAATGAAATTAAAATGTTGGAAGTAAAGCGATTTATATTATATTCTAGAATGAGTTACTAATACTGACTAATATTTGTCATTAAATTTTGGCTTTATTTCATTTAGTTTTTTCTTTACTATTTCATGTCTAACAGTGCATTAAAGGGAGTTATTTAAGTCAGAATTAAAAGAAGTTAAACAAAAGCCAAATAAAAAAAAAAAACAAGGAGAAGAAGCTAAAGTCGCCTCTGTTGTCCTAACTTAAAAGTAACACATTAAACTGTCATGGTAAGTGCATTTGTTTTGTCATCAGCAAAGTAATAAATTGCTACATGTTTGATGACTACAACAACATGCAATCAGTAAAAATCAGTCCTAAATTGTGTACTTAAATAGAAACAAATTCTGCAACCATTTCAAGAAATTCAAGAGAACTTTTCAATCAACATTAAATTTTATCCATTGTTTACAAAATAGGCAAATTTGCCTGGTGCAAAACAAAAGTAGAATGCCATTTGTGTAATATGCAGTATTTATTTGTACAAAAGTAAATTATTTCAAGTACAATGTGCAATGGTTTGTTTAAAGCTGCATTAATGCTCCTGACTCCTGACATTTGAAATTATAGATGTACTATGAAAAAATATAGCACAAACAAGAAAATTGCGATGTTTAGAGTGGTGCTAAGAGGAAATATCACTAGAAAAAAATGAGTAAATGGCTTTACCTAGTCTGATCTTCAAATATTTAGACCTTACTCTTGTAGACATGAATGGGCTAGAGTCCACAGTGTTATAATGTGCAAGCATGGCCACTGATGCTGCTTTGAAAGGTGGTGATAACCATGGAAACGGGCAGTGTATAATGGAAAAAATGAATCAAGCCAGCAAAGGAGGCATTATGGATAATCACAATATATTAGTATGTGGTTTGTAATAATTTTCTCTATATGATAAATGCCTTTTACTGAAGGGAGACAACACATTTCATTCCCCACCATATATCGTCCCACCTACATAAATGCTTACTTTTTACAATTATTTTTCAGGTTATTAGGGAAGGATAATTAGCAAATTAGTGATTTATTCTGGTGGCCCCCTAATGCAGTGGTTAGTGTCCCACCGACCATGTATTGTTCAACAAAGAGCAAAGCAACCATAACATTTAATAATCCTTATCACATTATATATTGAATGAATCTCCACAGTGCTGCACCCTTGAAGTCCCTTCCTCATCTCTGTCTATGCTCTCCATTCAGTCAATGACTTACGACTAAAGACTCATGCACATAAATGTATTTTCTTTCTGTGTCCATTCCACTTTTTTTTTTTTGCGGACTGTATGCGGAACCATTAATTTCAGTGGGTCTGCAAAATAAACGGCAGTTAATTCATGTGCATTCCATTACCGTATGTCTAAAAAATACGGAATGCATATGGACGTCATTCATATTTTTTTGTGGATCTGTTTTTTGCGTAATGCACCACAATCCAAACCTCTCATTCCTATGTTTAAGACTTCTCCTGAGCTGCACCAGTTCTCTGAAATGCCCTACCCAAAGCTATAAGATTAATTCACAACATTCATAGATTTAGGTGCTCCCTACAAACATAGCTTTATACATTGGCCTATCACATCCCTTAATCAAACTCTGCTTCAATAACCCGCCCTTCATCATTATTCTTCCAAACTGATCCCTCATCAAACCTCTGTACCCATGCACTCAAAAACAGTACAGAAATCAGCTGTTCAAAATAAGCACTTGTTACCTTTAGTGGTAACCATCTACCACCAGTATGCCCCCAATGTTTGCATTAGTTACTGTTGGGAACAGGTTTAATCTGTGGTTATCAGACAACTACTGTCATCATTACCATATTGGTTGCGTTCCGATTCCGAACATCCCAACTGATCAGCTGTTTTGGGGAGGTGCCACACTCACTTGTGCTCTGGTAAGCGCAGCCAGCTCCTGACAGCTCTTCAAGAATAGCGTTGTACATTGTATAATGGCTATGCTTGGTATTGCAGCTCAGCCTGATTCATTTAAATGGGGCTGAGCTGCAACCAGGCAATAGTAGCAACACAAATAGTCATTAGACCATGCCATGTCTTTTTTACATGTGCTGTGCTTTAAAACTTCAACATAATTTATTTATTTTCTTTAAAACAAGCTTTTATAACTTCTAACTAGACACTATAAATGAGGTAAAAATCTAAGTGGTTTGAGGACTGGCAGCTTAATCACAACCTAGGAAATCCTGCCTGCCTACCTACCACTGAACCTAAAATCACACACAGACATGCATCCCGACATGTTTCGCTGGAAAACCAGTGCCTTCAGAGGATCATGCCGGTATGTCTGTTGGGGGCGGGAACCAATTTTTAAGAGTTCGGTATCTAATGACATAAGTAAAGCAGCCTATCACGCTGCCTTTTGCCTACTAGCTCCCCCCATGTTTTCCAAGCTTCCGACCCTGAAAGGCTTACCTTCCTTTAGGGTACCGCCTTCAGATCGTATCTCTTTGTAATCACGCCACCGCTCTCCTAATCCTTCAGAGGGCTGGTGCATGCGCGTCAAATTGGGAAGATTAACCTCCCTATGTTTGTACTGCGCATAAATTGACACTTTTAAATCACTCTCATCTCTTATGTTATATTGATGAACTTCTCGGTTCTGTTTAGCTCATAGGATCTGATAACTGGACTAGCTTTGATTTTACCCTTTGCTTTAATATTCTACCTATTTATCTCTCTATATTATTTTATCAATTTTATATAGCATTATTGACACATCATTATGGTAACCCATCTACACACTTAAATAACCAGCGCACACCTCTATATACATGATTATTTTTAGTAAATTAATAGACTGGCCACTATTTTATTAATGAGAATACAGTATATTAATTTACATAAACAGATCCCAAATCCCTGACTCAATACATATAAATACAGTTGTTGCTATCATCAAACTCTACTAACCTATAGAGATGCAAACTTATTAGATCCATCTATTTTTTATTTATTTTTTCTAATAATTTATGAATGATAATAACTACTTTTTATTTATTATTCATTATATAATTATTTGTTCTCTTTTTATTTATTTTTTCATATCACTCATTTGTGTGCCATTATTTTTATTAGTTTTTATAGTTTTTATCCATTATTATCAATCAGAATTATTTTGTTGTACTTTTATTTTATTTTTTGTCATCACATCATTGCTATAAATATCAATTTACATTATTCTAGATAGTTATAGTCCATATTGATCATCCAAATTAAGTATTAGAGGTTAGTTTACATATAATGTGGGCTGCCAAACAAATGCATAGAATATGGTCACATGATATATATTGATGTTTAGGAGATTTGATACATTAGGTAGGATTATTAATAAATGTTTCATCAGCTTATAGAGAGTGTATAAGTGCTCTTATGGATTTTCTCTTTCCATTGTTTTTACTAGGCAGTCACTTATTGTTTATCAGAGGACGGAGAGACCAGAGGGAAGGTTTTCTCATCTGTCATCTTTCTTAGTATCTTATAGCTTTGTATTATATTTAGTCTTCATCTAAAAGTTGGTCCCTTGTTT
The DNA here is from genome assembly GCA_033119425.1 of Bufotes viridis. Classification (NCBI taxonomy): domain Eukaryota; kingdom Metazoa; phylum Chordata; class Amphibia; order Anura; family Bufonidae; genus Bufotes; species Bufotes viridis. Next base: position 61,418,588 of record CM065594.1, on the reverse strand, counting down.
AGCTACAGTTGACCTACTTTTAATTCCTCTTTGATGATGTATCATATACCAAAATTAGTACTGTGTATTTTTTTTAAAAAGATGTGTCAAAGGGAATACATTTTTAATGTTACAGAAATGAGGCAAATATAAAGCCTTAATTTATTCCTACTGGTAAGAGATATTTAAGGCGGTCAATCCACTTACTCTCCTCCCGTTGTAGTCTCTTATCAATATCCCTTGTCTAGGGCCTGTCCTAACCCTTTTTATCCCCAATATCTTTAGACCTGAGGGACTCCCTTTGTGATAATTTTTTATATGTTTTGACAGTGGCGTTTCTTCGTTTGTATTAAAATTGCTAAGATGTTTTGATATTCTTCTCCTCAATTCTTGGGTTGTTTTTCCGATGTAGAGTTTCGGACATCACAATGAATCACATATACCACTCCCATTGTTTTACAATTGATGTAATCTGTTATGGCATGTGCTTTTCCATCAGTTGGGTTTGTGAATTCTTTTTTGTGTGAATTCTCAAACCCAACTGATCATATAGAATTAATGATATATGTTATGATAGATAATAAAAGGTTTTCATGCTACCTCCCCTCGGGTGTCTCTGGCCTCTGATCAACCATGAGTGACTGCCTAGTAAAAAAAATGGAAAGAGCAACTCCTTAATAGTACTCATACACTCTCTATAAGCTGATGAAAAATGTATGAATAATCCTACCTAATGTATCTAATCTCCTAAATATCAATATATATCATGCGACCATATTCTATGCGTTTGTGTGGCAGCCCAGATTATATGTAAACTAGCCTCTAATACTTAATTTGGATGATTACTATGGACTATAACTATTAAGAGTTATATAAATTGATATTTATAGCAATGATGTAATAAACAAAAAGGAAAAAAAAAATATAAAAGTACAACAAAATAAATATGATTGATAATAATGGATAAAAACTATAAAAACTAATGCACCAGCCCTATGAATGATCAGGAGAGCAGTTGGGTGATTAGAGAGAAATACGATCAGAAGGCGGCACCCTACAGTATAGTAAGCCTTTCAGGGCCGGAAGCTGGGAGAATGTGGGGGGAGCTAGTAGGCAAAAGGCAGCGCGATAGGCTGCTTTACTTACGTCATTAGATACCGAACTCTTAAAAGTTGGTCTCCGCCCCCAACACACATACTTGCATAATCCTCAGGCGCTGGTTTTCCAGCGAAACATGTCGGGATGCAGGATGTCTGTGTGTGTGTGATTTTAGGTTCAGTGTTAGTTAGGCAGACAGCTCTGTAGTAGGAGAAAATTAGAGCAGAACGCTGGTGTTGCAAAAGACGGTCAGCCAGAGAGCTCAGAGGCTGAAGTCGTTACAAAGTATCAGATGTTTGAATGCTGCTTTGAAGAAAGATTAACAGCAGGATTTCCTAGGTTGTGAATGCTGCCAGTCCTCAAACCACTGAGATTTTTAGCTCTTTTATGTTAGAAGTTATAAAAGCTTGTTTTAAAGAAAATAAATAAAGATGAAGTTTTAAAGTACAGCATATGTAAAAAAGAGATGGCATGGTCTAATATCCATTTGTTGTTCCTACTATTGAAGTAAATGTCTTACATGGACCATGAGGTCCTACTATATTTGTGTAATTGCCAAGCAACCAGGCAATGTGACTGATGTGTGGTGATTCTATATTGCCTAGGATGATATCATAGCATTCACATTGCACCAACTTCTTTTGACAGCTGATCAGTGGGGGTCACAGTTGTCGGATCCCCACCGATCTCATATTGATGGACAATCTAGAGGATAGGTCATCAAAATTAATAACAAGTGTAAGAGGGTGCAAGGTGTTGTTTTTGATAGCAGGTACGTGTCACCGAGGTTGCTGGCCTCGGTGAGGTAAGAGCCGGGGTTTTTGGTCTTCAGCAGCTAGTGCTGCTCTGTTAAATAGCATGGCTGCAAAGCCGATCCGGGCCGGCTCTTACTGGGAGCAGCTAAAGAGTAGGGTGGGTGGCTGCTCCCCACGGTCCAGTCCATGTTTTGGGCTGGGTATATAACGCAGCCCGCAGCTGTGTCTGGGTGGGTGTGATTATCCTGGAGCCTGCAAACAGGGCTGAGGAATTCTCTGTCCTGGAGGAAGGAGCTCAGCAAGGTGGTGTTTCCCTGCGACCTGAAGGTGGAATCGCCTGCGGCTGAGCCGACTGCTAGGTGTGAACCCGCACCTAAACCACCCAAGGTGACTGGACCCTGTGTTGGCCTGTTTTTGTTTTGCCACAGTATTTCCGTTGTGTGTGAACTGTCACCAAGAGACTGCTTTTCATTTATGGCGTGCAAGTGTGAATAAAACACTGTTTGATGCACCATCTGGACTCCTTGTTTTGCCTCTAAACTGCACCCGCACCGCTGTCTACCAGAGCGACTCCCACATTTGGTGTCGGATGCGGGCATGCGCAGTGAGGCTGGCGTGAACGCCGAACTTTGTTTTTGCTGGGCAAAAGTGAATGTCCTATATTAAGCCGGCAAAGTTGCAGCCTGTGATCCCCGACAAAATGGAGGCGGCTGTGAAAGCCCTCATAGAGGCTAACGTGCAGCAGCGGGAGACCAACCAGCTACTGCTACAGCACGTGATGGCGTTGCAAGCGGCAGGAGCGTCCCACCGCGTCCACGATGCCCGGAAAGCTGTCCGTACCGCGATCCCTAAGATGACCCCTCGGATGATGTTGAGACCTATCTGGCGGTGTTCGAGAAGGTGGCCGTGAGGGAGAAATTACCCGAGAACAGTGGGCAGAGGTCATCGCTCCGTTCCTGGCGTCTGGACCCCAGCAAGTATTTTTGACCTCCCAGGTGACCAAGCAGCTGACTACCCGACTGTGAAAGGTGAGATCCTGGCAAGACTGGGGGTGAATGTTTTGGTCCGGGCCCAGCGGGTGCATCAGTGGGAGTTTAACCCGGCTGAACCCGCCCGGCCACAATACTATGACTTGCTACAACGGTTGCAAAAATGGCTGCAGCCAGACATACTGACTCCCACTGCTATGCTCGACCGTCTGTTAGCCGATGTCTTCTGGAGGGCTTTGCCTTACCCTCTCCAGCACTGGATCGGCCAGGTATCGCCCACCAATGCCCTGGAGATGGTCGACCTGGTGGAGCGGTACGAGGCCACCAGAAACCTGCAGGGGAGTCTTGCTGGGAAGGGGTCAGTTAAACCCCGGAGGCCTCTGCCCCAGTTCCAACGTCCGGCGACAGAGCGGCCTGCACGGAATATACCCCCTGCGAGCCCGCCTCCCGTGGTATGCTGGAGGTGTCAGGAGCCTGGCCACATCAGGGCCGACTGTCCGCGCCGGGATGAGCTGATGGAGGTGAACCACGGGGTCGCCACTCCTTGTATGCACGGAAGCTGTGCGCAACTGGCACCCGTGAGGTACAAGACCATAACCACCTGTGTCAGGTAGAGGTGGGAGATTCGTTGGCGGTGGCTCTGCTGGACTCCGGGAGTTTAGTCTCCTGGTAAGGGCTGCCCTGGTACGGCCTGACGGAGTATACTGGCCGTAAAGTCGGGGTCCTGTGCATCCACGGAGACCTGAAAGACTATCCCACTGCACTAGTGACTTTGTCCACAGCGGCTGGTAGGTGGACCCACGAGGTGGCTGTCGCTACTACACTCCCACACGAACTAATACTTGGGAGGGACTTCCCGGTTTTCCGGCGCTGTGGCCGGCAATAAAGGTATCTGAGGGACCCGAGACAGGGGTGACCCTAGCAGAGTGGCCTGATACCGCTGGAAGGCCAGAACCCTGGGAGCCCGAGTCTGAAGGGCCGGCGGTAGGGGTGACCACTGCTCCGGCGGTAGAGGGGGAAACAACCCCACTGAGTGTAATGGTGGGAGACACGGAGGACTTGCCACCGGGACCTGAGTTGGCAGACCTCAATGTCTCCGGGGAAAATTTTGGGACCGCACAACACCGGGACCAAACCCTAACCAGGGCCTGGGAGAATGTGCTGGAAATTGATGGTAAACCCCAGAAACCAGGGGCTGAATTAATGTTTCCGCGATTTATTGTTCTGCAGGATATGTTGTATCGGGTGAACCAAATCCGAGGTGAACCTGTTGAACAGTTGGTGGTGCCCACAGCGTATCGCAAGCTTGTCATGGAGCTTGCCCACCAACATGTTCTTGGGGGACACCTGGGGTGGCAGAAAACCCAGGACCGCATACTGCAGCGGTTTTATTGGCCCGGTGTGTTCAAGGAGGTAGAAGATTATTGTAAGTCCTGTCCGACCTGTCAGATAACTAGCCCCCAGCCTCATTTCCGTAGTCCTCTGGTACCTCTGCCAATTATTGAAGTACCGCTTGAGCGAATCGCTATGGATTTAATTGGGCCTGTACCAAAGTCTGCCAGGGGCCACCAACACATTCTGGTAGTTCTCGACTATGCCACTCGGTATCCGGAGGCGGTGCCTCTGCGACATACCTCAGCTAGGCTCATTGCCAAAGAGTTAATGGAGATGTTTTCCCGTGTGGGCCTGCCAAAAGAGGTTCTGACAGACCAAGGGACCCCTTTATGTCCAAAGTAATGAAGGAACTGTGTAAATTGTTGCGTATAAAGCAGTTACGGACGTCCGTTTACCATCCGCAAACAGACGGTCTTGTTGAGAGGTTTAACCAAACTCTAAAAATATGTTAAAAAGGGTGGTGTCTAGAGATGGGAAGGACTGGGACCTGCTTCTGCCCTATCTCATGTTCGCAGTGCGAGAGGTACCCCAGGCCTCTACTGGGTTCTCGCCCTTCGAACTGCTTTATGGCAGACACCCTCGGGGCCTGTTGGATATCGCCAAGGAAGCATGGGAACAACAGCCTGTCCCCCACAAAAGTGTCATTGAGTATGTCACCCAGATGCAGGAACGGATAGAAAGGGTGTTGCCGCTGGTCCGGGAGCATATGGAGGCAGCGCAACAAGCCCAGAGTAGGGTGTATAATCGTCAGGCTCGGGTACGGGGCTTCCATCCGGGAGATCGGGTTTTGGTTCTGGTACCCACCCTTGACAGCAAGTTCCTAGCTAGGTGGCAGGGCCCCTATGAGGTGATCGAGAAAGTAGGGAAGTAAATTACAAAGTACACCAGCCAGGGCGGCGCAAGCCGGAGCAGGTGTACCACGTGAATTTACTTAAGCCGTGGAAAGATAGGGACACAGCCGACGACCACAGCCCCCGGCCAGGGCTTCTAGGTGAAAGGGTCCAGCCCCACAGTTCGAGGCCTGTGAAGCAGTAACCACGGTAAAATTGCAGACAGCCTGTCTTCCAAACAAGTTCAGGAAGTCAGGGAGTTCATCAGTCGGAACACGGATGTGTTCTCGGACCTCCCTGGCCGCACGTCTCTCATCCAACATGACATCGTCACTGAGCCTCAGGCCAAGATCCGGTTAAAACCATACCGGGTACCCGAGGCTCGCGACGGGCCATCGCGGAGGAAGTACAGTTAATGTTGAAGCTCGATGTCATTGAGGAGTCGAAAAGTGAGTGGGCCAGTCCCATAGTCCTAATACCCAAGCCGGATGGGACGTTGCGGTTCTGCAACGACTTTCGCAAGTTAAATGAAGTATCCAAGTTTGACGCGTATCCCATGCCCCGAGTAGACGAGCTTGTTGAAAGTTTAGGACAAGCCCGTTATTTTTCTGTGCTGGACCTCACTAAAGGGTACTGGCAGGTACCCTTAACGGAGTCGGCTAAGGAAAAACCGCATTTGTTACCCGCAGGGCCTGTATCACTACAAGGTGTTACCCTTTGGCCTGCATGGCGCCCCGCCACTTTCCAAAGGTTAATGGACATAGTGCTGCGACCACATCGTCGGTACGCCTCGGCCTACTTAGATGATGTAGTCATCCACAGCACCGACTGGGAAAGCCATTTACCCAAGGTGCAGGCGGTAGTGGATGCCCTGAGGAAAGCCGGACTGACCGCTAACCCAAAGAAGTGCTCCATAGGGTTAGAGGAGACAAAATATCTGGGATATGTAATTGGGCGGGAGTCATCAAACCTCAGGTAACCAAGGTAGAGGCCATTCGTAACTGGCCCCGACCGGTCACCACCAGGCAGGTAAAGTCGTTCCTGGGGATTGTAGGTTACTACATGAGGTTTGTGCCCCACTTTGCCACAATAGCAGCGCCGTTGACAGACCTCTTGAAGGGGCGAAAGTCTGGGAGGGTTAGCTGGAGTGAGAAGGCGGAGGAGGCTTTCGCCGCGTTGAAGTCGGCCCTGTGTGGGTCCCCAGTTTTGGTGACACCCGACTTCAACAAGGAGTTTGTCGTACAGACCGACGCCTCGGAGGTAGGCCTCGGTGCGGTACTGTCTCAGGAGGTCAACGGGGAAGAACATCCCGTTGTCTTCCTGAGCCGTAAGCTCAATCCCGCCGAGTCCAGATATAGTATAGTGGAGAGGGAGTGCCTGGCTATCAAGTGGGCACTCGAAAGTCTCCGCTACTACCTGTTAGGGAGGAGGTTCCGTCTGGTGACCGACCATTCCCCCTCAAATGGATGAGTCAGGCCAAGGAGAGGAATGCTCGGGTCACCAGGTGGTTCCTATCTCTTCAGAATTTCAAATTCTTCGTGGAACACAGGGCAGGCCGCTTGCAGGGCAATGCAGATGCCCTGTCCCGCGTCCACTGCCTCACGTGTGTTCACCCCTCAGGGTTGAACAAAGGGGGTGTGTAAGAGGGTGCAAGGTGTTGTTTTTGATAGCAGGTACGTGTCACCGAGGTTGCTGGCCTCGGTGAGGTAAGAGCCGGGGTTTTGGTCTGCAGCAGCTAGTGCTGCTCTGTTAAATAGCATGGCTGCAAAGCCGATCCGGGCCGGCTCTTACTGGGAGCAGCTAAAGAGTAGGGTGGGTGGCTGCTCCCACGGTCCAGTCCATGTTTTGGGCTGGGTATATAACGCAGCCCGCAGCTGTGTCTGGGTGGGTGTGATTATCCTGGAGCCTGCAAACAGGGCTGAGGAATTCTCTGTCCTGGAGGAAGGAGCTCAGCAAGGTGGTGTTTCCCTGCGACCTGAAGGTGGAATCGCCTGCGGCTGAGCCGACTGCTAGGTGTGAACCCGCACCTAAACCACCCAAGGTGACTGGACCCTGTGTTGGCCTGTTTTTGTTTTGCCACAGTATTTCCGTTGTGTGTGAACTGTCACCAAGAGACTGCTTTTCATTTATGGCGTGCAAGTGTGAATAAAACACTGTTTGATGCACCATCTGGACTCCTTGTTTTGCCTCTAAACTGCACCCGCACCGCTGTCTACCAGAGCGACTCCCCACACAAGATAAACCCTTTAAATGTTACTACCATTTTTGTTAACCTGTCAAGCTTAAAGGGGTTGTACACTTTCTACTAGCCACTATCCTTAGAACTCCCAGCACCTCCGCAGATCATTTGTTTGAAGAGACTGCAACACTTACTGCACACAACTGCAGCAGTCAGCAGGTGTAAATACAACTGCTCAATCCCATTCACTTCAATGGGATAGATACTTTTTGTTCAACTTAATAGGAAGGAGCTGTCCACTTGAAGTAAATTGGTATGGAGGATCTGTAATTATACCTGCTCACCTCTGCAGTTGTAATGGTGAGCAGGTAAACAGTGAAGAAAAGCAATGCTCCAATGAGTGTTGTAGTCTCTTTAAACAGCTGATTGGTGAGGATGTCGGAAATGGCCTGGAAAGTAGAACTTTTTCAACTAAATGCAAAAATCTATGTATTGCAGAAAATTAACAACATACATAGGCCCCTGATATATCATCCATGCCATTAAACAAGGTGGTGGCAGCATCATGCTGTGAGGATGCTTTTTTTTTCAGCAGGGACAGGAAATTTGGTCAGAGTTGAAGGGAAAATAGATGGAGCTAAATATAGGCCAATCCTGGAGGAAAAGAGGCTGCAAAAGACTTGAGACTAAGGTGGAGATTCACCTTCCAGCAGGACAACAACCCTAGACATACAGCCAGAAGTAAATATTATGGCTTAGATCAAAGCATATTCATGTTATAGAATGGCCAGTCAAAGTCCAGACCTAAATCCCATTGAGAATCTGTGGCAAGGCTTGAAAATTGCTGTTCACAGAAGCTCTCCATCCAATCTGACTGAGCTTGAGCTATTTTGCAAAGAAAAATGGATGACAATTTCAGCTTCTAGATGTGTAAATCTGGTAGAGAAATCCCCCAAAAGACTTGCAGCTGTAATTGCAGCAAAAGGTGGTCCTACAAAGTATTGACTAGGGGGGAGGGGAAGGGGGGGGATCTAAATACAACTGCACGCCACACTTTTTTGACTTTTATTTCTTAAACATTTTGAAAAGCATGTATCATTTTCTTTACACACTTCACACATACCTGCTACTTTGTGTTGGTCTATCACATAAAATCTAAATTAAATACATTTAAGCTTGTGCGAATAATGTAAAACAAAACATGGAAAAGTTCAAGGGGTATGAATACTTTTTCAAGGCACTGTATATGAGCATCTCATTAATATTAAAAAAGTGGATAACCCCTTTAAAAAAAGTTTGTGTGTTTTTTTGTTTTTTTTTCTGTCTGCTAATTCCCTTTTATTTAAGTCTACTTTCAGACAGAACTATAAAAGTTATGTTTCAATTTATGATTGGATGACACCTTTATTAATTGTAGAAGCCTAGAAAAAAATGTATGCAACAAGGATCAGTAGTCTGCTTTGAAACCTCAAAGGTTCTTATTACTTTTGAAACCTTGGAGTTCTTGTCTGTTCCCTGTAGACTTGCCTGACTGCTTACAGCAAATTTCCAATTACATTGCATATTTTCTTAGGCACCACATTTTGCACATGTCATGGTATATCACTGGAAGCTAGAAACTGTTCAAGTATATCATGCCATTTCTAAAAGTCTTAATTCACTTGGAATAAAAGAGTAAATCAGACTAAATTCTATACAAATGCAGACTGATGTAACAGAATCTGGCAATGCCTTATCACAAGGGACTAAATAAATATATTAACCTGAAAAGTCATACATGAGTCATTTAAGTATTGGCCTAAAAGCAAACAAATACATATTTTAAAATGATATTTTTAGTTCAAGTTTTTAGCATGAAATATGACAATAAAGAAATTTCATTTTAATTTGTAATCTCCATTAGTAAACTGACGTTGATCATGAATGTCACTTAGTTATATTTTCTGACAGCATTTGAATGGTATGCCTGAAGTAGTGACAGGATATGACAAGTGATCATGAAATCTATAGTCAAAGTCGAAGCAAGACATTTGGACATATGAGTAATGAAATAATCACCTTTGTTTGAAACACTAATATACACTGCAGACAGGATTTCAGACAATTACTTTTTATTGCATTCTACCAGTATTTTCTTCACATTATATCAAAAGAGCATTTGAAAGTGTAGAGAAAGATGAAGTATCTTGCATACAAAACTGTAACTAATGCAATAAGACAGGCATGCTCCCCCTGCGGCCCTCCAGCTGTTGTAAAACTACAACTCCCACAATGCCCTGTTGTAGGCTGATAGCTGTAGGCTGTTCGGGCATGCTGGAAGTTGTAGTTTTGCAACAGCTGGAGGGCCGCAGGTTGAGCATGCCTGCAATAAGAGGTATATGACTGAATTCTCTAATAACACCACCTATAAAACAGATATCCTCTATATATAGCAAGAGACTCATTACATCATATAGCACATATATATTTTCTTGATGAAACATGTACATTTCCCCACCTAATCTAATTATAGAACATTGAAATTAGTGAAAATATTAATAGCTTGTGACAACCACTATTTATTAAAAAATAAATATTACATCATGGTGGAAAATGAAAAATGTTGGTATTGATCTTAAAGGTTCACTTTAGGAGAAACTAAAAGTGACTATGTCAGCAGACGTCACCCCTAAAAGTTGGTGGATTGTTTTTGGAGCAATTCAAACCTGCCCATGTTTGTTGTCATGATGTAAGACTGCCATACCTGCAAAAATAAATAAATGTTAAATTAATTCAGACACCATATTCTAATGCCATCAAATGTGTCTGCTACACATTCTCTCCTCATTGAAGTACCCAGGCTTTTCATTGGCATTACCAAATCCCTCCATTTTAGATTGATATATTCTGTTAAAGGGCATTTGCTGATGTTGGAGATATCTATTAAGAGTGGGTTTGGGAGGGATTGCTGTTGATAAAACAGGGCCCTTTGCTAAAGAGAAAAATGCCATTTGGACCCGCATTAGTATATGGTGCCCGTAATCACTAAGGGGGTGTTTGAACTGATTTCCTCAAGACCTGTTTAGTGTTGTTGAGGGTCAAATTAGCTGCCATAAATCTTTTAAATCTCAAACTGATTTAATAGAAAAAGAACTGTGAACACATTGAACTCAATAGAATGTATCTTGATTTATTTACACTAGCTTGGCCCACAAAATCTTTTCCAATCTCAGAAAGCATCTCCTAATTTATAAAGTCAGGGCCCAACCCATCATTTTGTTCAGACTCACAGGTTGCCAGTGTGCCAACCAATACCATTCAGTCTGCACACCTTCAGAGGACCAGGTTTTAATGATGACCATCCTTATCTTTTGCTTCCAAATCATTCTTCTAAGTCTCCATGTCCTAGAAAAGTCAGCAAGATGCACAGAGAGGAGGAGCTGGATGTTCCTGATGAAATATTCTCATCAATATTAGATAATGTGGAAAAGAAAGAAAAGCAGAAGACGGGCTCCCACCTGTAGGGCATAAGAGCAGTGGGGTTGGAGAAGTGGGTATGCCAGAGCTGAGTAATATTCTGTGTTTACTGTCAAATAACATATAGGAGATTGCAGGACGAAATAACAATAATTTGCATATTGTTCCCCCACCATACCAGCAACAACCCCTTTTTAAAGGTGCATTAAAGGTTGCAGACAGCCATTAACTGACTACAGTGCAGTCTTCATTTTTAAATGTAAGGCATCTGGGGGCTTATTGGCCGTGCAGTTTTCACCACAGCAAACTTTGCTAGTTGCTAATACACTAATACACACGAAAAAGGGCTTGCAATACACACGAAAAAGGGCTGTAGTTTTCTCACTTCAACACACAACTGCTAATTAGCCTTTTTTCTTTTTCCCCACTAATACACGCCAAACAGGGCTTTAGAACATATCCACTGATCTGTAAATATATATATATTTTATTTTTTTGCCACTAATACATGCCAAAAAGGGCTTTAGAACATATAACTGCACTGCTGAACGGCAAATAGGCCCTTATTTTTGTCCATTTATACATGACACAAAAGGCTTTAGAATATTTACCGTATTTTTTGCCCCATAAGACGCACTTTTTTCCCCAATTTTTACATCGCAGGCTGCAATGCATGAGCGGGGAGGGACTGGGAGGAGGAGCTGGGGGCCGGCAATTGCGGTGGGGCCGGTGCAGTCACTGTACTCACAGCGCTGCACTATACAAATATAAAATCTCTCCTCATTCAATTAAACGTGATTAAACATGCCCCCTCACTTCCAATATTACCTTACACCCTAACACTTGTGTAGAATGCGGGCGGGCAGCAGCGTAACTCCCTGATGTCACGTGCCTACTTTATGAATGAAGCAGGTGGCGCAGACAAGTGACGTCAGTGAGTCATGCTGCTGTCTGCCCGGCCGGCCTTCCCGAATTCTACACAAGCTGTTAGGGTGTAAGGTAATATTGGAAGTGAGGGGGCATGTTTAATCACGTTTAATTGAATGAGGAGAGATTTTATATTTGTATAGTTCAGCACTGGAGCGGCAGGGGGGGGGATCTGTGGATGACAGGTTTATGGGGGACATCTGTGGATGGCACTCTTAAGGCGTGGGGGGTGGTCTGTGGATGGCACTGTTATGGGGTGGGGGGTCTGTGGATGGCACTGATATGGAATGGAGGTTCTGTGGATGGCACTGTTATGGGGTGGGGGGCGTGTGGATGACACATAAATAACAGTGCCATCCACAGATCCCGCATAACAGTGCCATCCACAGATCCCCATAACAGTGCCATCCACAGATCCCCCATAACAGTGCAATCCACAGATCCCCCATAAGTGTCCTTCACAGATCCCCCCCCCCCGTAAAAGTGTCCTTCACAGATCCCCCCGTAACAGTGTCCTTTACAAATCCCCCCATTACAATGATATCCACAGATTACCCAATAACAGTGTCCTTCACAGATCCCCCCCATAACAGTGCCATCCACAGATCCCCCATAGCAGTGCCATCCACAGATCCCCAGTAATGTCATGCACAGACCACCATTAGTTCCAAACCCACCAAAAGCACACCTTTTGGTTAAAAATATTTTTTTTCTTATTTTCCTCCCCAAAAACCTAGGTGCGTTTTATGGGCCGGTGCGTCTTGTAGGGCAAAAAATACGGTAACTGCACTGCTGAACGGCAAATATATATATTTTTTTTCCACTTATACATGACACAAACGGCTTTAGTACATATAACTGCACCGCTGAACAGTAAATATATTTTCCTTTTGCCACTAATACACGACAAAAAGGGCTTTAGAACATATAACTTCACCGCTGAACAGTAAATATATTTTTATTTTGCCACTAATACACAACAAAAAGGGCTTTATAACATATATCTTTACCGCTAAACGGCAAATAGGCCCTTATTTTTGTCTACTTATACACGACACAAAAGGCTTTAGAATATATAACTGCACCGCTGAACTGCGAATATATTAAAAAAATTTCCACTTATACACGCCACAAAAGGTCTTAGAACATATAACTACACCGCTGAACGGCAAATATATTTGTCTTTTTTCCACTTATACACTCCACAGAAGGACTTAGAACTAGAGTGGAGCAAACACCACGAACATTCACGAAAATGTCCAGGTTCGGGATCCGAACTCGACCCGAACTTGACCCCAAACCCCATTGAAGTCAATGATGACCCAAACTTTTGGGCACTTAAATGGCTGTAAAATAGCCTTGGAAAAGGCTAGAGGGCTGCAAAAGGCAGCAAAATGTAGGTAAATGCCCTGCAAACATATGTGGATAGAGAAATGACTTAAAATTAAATAAAATGCAGAAAAATAATAAATAAACATTCTAAACTTGAGCCCAAGTGAGTGACAGTGGCACCTGTCACCCAGCAAACAGAGGATGTGGCAGCAACGCCACCACATCTGTCATTGTCACCAAGCATCTCCACCAAATCCCATGGAAGTTTTCAGCTATCAGCTGTCTATCTCCCAAACACTGGAGAAAAAAAGAAATAGAAAGAGGAAGTACCCCCCTACCCGTGACTCTGAATGCCTTTTTTTTTTTAAACTTCCTGGTCCTTTGAAATGCTGTCATTCTATCTGGTGGACAGTTTTAAAAACCTTATGGCGGTTGGCTGTCCCACAGTACGTGTATCCCAGCCGCCGCTACTTTTGCAGGTGAGCCATCGCTTCCCTGCACAACCAAGTGGCGGACAAAATCAAGTGTGCACTGCGCAACGCTATCTATGGCAACATCCACATAACCAACAACACAGTGGGTAAATGTAGTGGCTGGCCCAGAGGCGGATAGCATTTTTGCGAGTGGCCTTTCTCCCCAGAGGATTGCTAGGCATTTCTCTTTGTATCCTGTTACCTCCTACTCGGCTTCCTCCTCCTCTACCACCTCCTCATCCGCTCAGCGTAACATCTTCACCACCCACAGCAGCACAGCCAGGGGGAAACGACAGCAGGTTGTTTTAAAACTTGAGTGTTTGTGGGACAAACCCCACACCGCGCAGAAGCTGTGGACAGGCATGGAACAACAGACCAATCATTGGTTGGTGTCACTAAGCCTCCAGCCCGGCCTGGTGTTGTGCGCTAATGGGCAAAAAATACTAGCAGGTCTGGGCCTAGCCGGTTTGACGCACATCCCCTGCCTGCCACATGTGCTGAATTTGGGGTGCAGAAATTCCTAAACACCAGACAGTGAAAATCAATTCAGTTAATCGAACACACACAACACCCCCCCACACCCTTTCACTCAAACCATTAACAAACTATTTACAAATTTTCTTAAAAACATATTAAAATAGCTATAATGCAGCTAAACTTACTATATAAACAAACAAAACTATATACACGCCTTATCCTTAACTTAGGGCCAGTGACATCCAAGTGGCTCGAAGGGTGGGTTCCTGCACAAACATAGCCCCTGGCCTGGAACACAATTGTCCAGCCAGGGCACAGTTCTGGAGGATGAGGAGGATAAGTAGGATGAGGAGGCGTAGGAGGAACCGTGTTCTTAGCAGGGTGGCACCCAAGCCAGCTCACGAGCAGCTGGGTCACTATCAGCACCTCAGAAGGCTGGGTTAACATTGGCAAAATGTGGGAAAGCTTTGTCATCACGCCACAACAACCTGCACCACCAGCAGATCTGGAACGTCTTAGCAGGAGGCAGCATCCAGGAGGAGGAGGAGGACTAAAAGACTTTGTCAGGGCCCCCTCAATATTATTATACAATGAAATTATATACAGTGGCAGTATAGACAGTGTAGAAAGCGGATGGAAAATAAATCCAAACAGCCTCACACCCTACACACTCAACACCCCCACCCCCCCCTTTCACTCAAACCATTAATAAACTATTTACAAATTTACTTAAAAACATAATAAAATAACTAGGCAGCTAAACTAACCATATAAAGAAACAAAACTATATACACGCCTCATCCTTAACTTAAGGCCAACCAAATACAAGTGGCTCGGAGGGTGGGTATCGGCACCAACATAGGCCCTGGCCTGGAACACAATTGTCCAGCCAGGGCACAGTTCTGGAGGAAGAGGAGTAGGAGGAACGCTGGGGGATACAGAGGACATAGACGATATACCTCCCTCAAAGAGGATAGCTTGTCCTTGCCTCTGGGCAGCCTGGCAGACATAAGCGACTACATGCTGCAGTGCCTGCTCAACGACCGCCCAGTTACTGCCACATTCTAACTGTTGCTGATTACTGGGTGGCCACCCTGCTGCATTCCTGTTACAAGGACAACGTGCCATCCTTAATTCTCTCAATGGAGTGTGATAGGAAGATGAGCCCGCTATTAGACACGCAGCTGATGGCATTCACACCTGACACCGGGGACTCAGTGGAAGCACAAGGTGAAGGCAGAGGAGGAGGAAAAATAATTTTCCAATGCAGCTGGATCACCGCCAACACCTCAGTAGGCAGGGTTAGCATGGGCAAAATGTGGAAAAGCTTTGTCATCACGCCACAACAACCTGCACCACCAGCAGATCTGGAACATCTTAGCAGGAGGCAGCATTTCAGCAACATGGTGAAACAGTACACTTACTGACTGATGGGTTTGCCTAGGGGAATAGCTACAGGGGAAGCAGGGGAAGCAACTGCTTTGGTGCCGTGACCTAGAAAGGGCCCATCCAGGAGGAGGAGGAGGACTAAAGGACTTTGTCAGGGCCCCCTCAACCGTATTATACAATTCAATTATATACAGTGGTAGTATAGACAGTGTAGAAAGCGAATGGAACAGCTGTTGGGCCTGGTCTGAGAGAGCGATCTTTAGTAGCCACAGGCATGGCGGCATGAAAGGAATGAGTTAAAGCAAAAATTTCTGGAGGAGGGGGTCCCCATTCAAATATTTGCTGTGGTGCCCAATAATTTCTAGCTACGCCACAGTGTCTGCCCTATTCAACTTCTGGGTCATTAAATTGGGCACATGTCCTTTATTAAAAAATACTAGGCATGGATCCCACAGGACGTGTTTGTACCTTATGCAGAATAAACATGTATACCGGCCTCACCCAACCATTGTCATACTACCGTGCACTTACACTTTGTTTTATTTTTTATATTTTCCCAATGTTTTGGGGTCTACACTAATTTATAAAAAAAAAAAAAAAAGTTATAGGCGACTACCTTTGGCTTCACAGCCCAAAAAGGCTTTATTTCATGCAAGAATGTAACCGCCAATTGTAAGTTCCCTGTCAGTTATGCAGTGCAGGGGTTCTTACCTGGCAAAAATGGTAATATTTCACCTAACAATTTAAAATGTATCCTTTGCCGGACAGTATTAACTTGGCCACAGCTGAAACCACTGATTTATGGTATTGCTACTTTGGCAATTGAATTTCACCCCAGAAAAAAAATATCCTTTGCCGGACACTATTAAACTTGGCCAGCCACAGCTGGAACACCAGATTTAGGGGATTGCTATTTTGGCATTTTGAATTTAGCTCCAGAAAAAAATCTATCCTTTGCCGGTCACTATTAAACTTGGCAAGCCACTGCTGGGACAACAGATTTAGGGAATTGCTATTTTGTCAATTGAATTTCACCCCAGAACAAAATCTATCCTTTTCCGGACACTATTAAACTTGGCCAGCCACAGTTGAAACCACTGATATAGGGGATTGCTATTTTGGCAATTGAATTTACCCCAGAACAAAATGAATCCTTTGCCGGACTCTATTAAACTTGGCCAGCCACTGCTGGGACACCAAATTTAAGGGAATGGTATTTTGGCAATTGAATTTCATCCCAGAACAAAATCTATCCTTTGCCGGACATTATTAAACTTAGCCAGCCACAGGTGGAACACCAGATTTAGGGGATTGTCATTTTGGCAATTGAATTTCACCCCAGAAAAATATCTATCCTTTGCCGGACACTATTAAACTTTGTCAGCCACAGCTGAAATCACTGATTTACAGTATTGCTATTTTGTCAATTTAATTTAATCCCAGAACAAAATCTATCCTTTGCCAGACAGTATTAAACTTAGCCAGCTACAGGTGGAACACCAGATTTAGGGGATTGCCATTTTGGCAATAGAATTTCACCCCAGAACAAAATCTATCCTTTGCTGTACACTATTAAACTTGGCCAGCCACAGCTGAAGCCACTGATTTATGGTATTGCTATTTTAGCAATTAAATTTAACCCCATAACAAAATCTATCCTTTGCTGGACACTATTAAACTTGGCCAGCCACAGCTGAAACCACTGATTTACGGTATTACTATTTTGGCAATGAAATTTAACCACAGAACAAAATCTATCCTTTGCCGGACACTATTAAACTTGTCCAGCCACAGCTGAAACCACTGATTTGCAGTTTTGCTATTTTGGCAATTGAATTTCACCTTAGAACAAAATCTATGCTTTGCCAGACACTTTTAAACTTGGCCAGCCACTGCTGGGACACCAGATTTATGGGATTGATATTTTGACAATTGAATTTCACCCCAGAAAATTATCTTTCCTTTGCCGGACACTATTAAACTTGGCCAGCCACAGCTGGAACACCAGATTTAGGGAATTGCTATTTTGCCAATGGAATTTCACCCCAGAACAAAATCTTTCCTTTGCCGGACACAATTAAACTTGGCCAGCCACAGCTGAAACCAATGATTTAGGGGATTGCTATTTAGGCAATTTATTTCACCCCAGAACAAAATCTATCCTTTGCCGGACGCTATTTAACTTGGCCAGCCACTGCTGGGACACCAGATTTAGGGGATTGCTATTTTGGCAATTGAATTTCACCACAGAAGAAAATCTATCAGTGGCCGGACACTAATAAACTCGGCCAGCCACAGCTGAAACCACTGTTTTGCGGTTTTGCTATTTTGGCAATTGAATTTCACCCTAGAACAAAATCTATGCTTTGCCAGACACTATTAGACTTGGCCAGCCCCTACTGGGACACCAGATTTAGGGGAATTATATTTTGACAATTGAATTTCACCCCAGAACATAATCTATCCTTTGCCGGACACTATTAAACTTGGCCAGCCGTAGCTGGAACACCAGATTTAGGGAATTACTATTTTGTCAATTGAATTTCACCCCAGAACAAAATCTATCCTTTGCTGTACACTATTAAACTTGGCCAGCCACAGCTGAAGCCACTGATTTATGGTATTGCTATTTTAGCAATTAAATTTAACCCCATAACAAAATCTATCCTTTGCTGGACACTATTAAACTTGGCCAGCCACAGCTGAAACCACTGATTTACGGTATTACTATTTTGGCAATGAAATTTAACCACAGAACAAAATCTATCCTTTGCCGGACACTATTAAACTTGTCCAGCCACAGCTGAAACCACTGATTTGCAGTTTTGCTATTTTGGCAATTGAATTTCACCTTAGAACAAAATCTATGCTTTGCCAGACACTTTTAAACTTGGCCAGCCACTGCTGGGACACCAGATTTATGGGATTGATATTTTGACAATTGAATTTCACCCCAGAAAATTATCTTTCCTTTGCCGGACACTATTAAACTTGGCCAGCCACAGCTGGAACACCAGATTTAGGGAATTGCTATTTTGCCAATGGAATTTCACCCCGGAACAAAATCTATCCTTTGCCGGACACTATTAAACTTGGCCAGCCACAGATGAAACCAATGATTTAGGGGATTGCTATTTAGGCAATTTATTTCACCCCAGAACAAAATCTATCCTTTGCCGGACGCTATTTAACTTGGCCAGCCACTGCTGGGACACCAGATTTAGGGGATTGCTATTTTGGCAATTGAATTTCACCACAGAAGAAAATCTATCAGTGGCCGGACACTAATAAACTCGGCCAGCCACAGCTGAAACCACTGATTTGCGGTTTTGCTATTTTGGCAATTGAATTTCACCCTAGAACAAAATCTATGCTTTGCCAGACACTATTAGACTTGGCCAGCCCCTACTGGGACACCAGATTTAGGGGAATTATATTTTGACAATTGAATTTCACCCCAGAACATAATCTATCCTTTGCCGGACACTATTAAACTTGGCCAGCCGTAGCTGGAACACCAGATTTAGGGAATTACTATTTTGTCAATTGAATTTCACCCCGGAACAAAATCTATCCTTTGACGGACACTATTAAACTTGGCCAACCACAGCTGAAACCACTGATTTAAGGGATTGCTATTTTGGCAATTGAATTTCACCCCAGAAAAATATCTATCCTTTGCCGGACACTATTAAACTTAGCCAGCCACAGCTGAAACCACTGATTTAGGGTATTGCTATTTTTGAAATTGAATTTCACCCCAGAACAAAATCTATCCTTTGCCGGACAATATTAAACTTGGCCAGCCACTGCTGGGACACCAGATTTAGGAGACTGCTATTTTGGCAATTGAATTTCATCCCATAACAAAATCTATCCTTTGCCGGACACTATTAAACTTGGCCAGCTACAGCTGAAACCACTGATTTACGGTTTTGCTATTTTGGCATTTGAATTTTACCCCAGAAAAACATCTATCCTTTGCCGAACAGTATTAAACTTAGCCAGCCACAGCTGGAACACCAGATTTAGGGGATTGTTATTTTGGCAATTGAATTTCACCCCTCAATAAAATATAGACATTTCTATCCTGAGTTTCTAGGGGTGACAATTGTAACGGATCAACGGGTGTGGACCCGCTGTGCCACTTGCCGGTTTGACTTTGGGCCAAACTTGGGAGCAGAGTCTAAGTGTCCCCCTGGTTTTCGCCTTTTATCCCGCTCCTGGATGCGGAAGCTGGACTCAGCTGCAGGGGAGACACCAGATCGCTACCGCAAGAGTGGTCCCGGTTAAGTGGCAGCTGGCCGGGCAGGCCAGAAAGCCTCGATGCTAGCACCGGGGAATAGGCAATATAGCAGACAGCCGCAGGAATGATGCTGAGCTGAACAAGTGGTATAGCAGAGCTAGTGCTGTGAGAACAGCAGAGCTGAGTTAGTCCAGGTGGAGCTGGTGTAACTATCTGCACAGCAGACAGAGGCGTGGTCGACAGTCCGGGTCTTTAACTTGAGAGCAGCGAGGTACAAAAATGATCAAGCAGAGACGAGGTCAGGATACAGGCAGAGGTCATAAGCAGGATATTGAATGCAGGAACAGCAGGAGCCTTAGTTGTAGGAAGTACAATGTTGCTCAGGCATTGCAGGAAGGTGCTGCCTGGCTAGGATTGGAGAGAGGGCGGAATCAGGGGCGTGCATTAACCCTTAAGGTACAAGGACGCCTGCGGCTC
Organism: Bufotes viridis; assembly: GCA_033119425.1. Lineage (NCBI taxonomy): Eukaryota > Metazoa > Chordata > Amphibia > Anura > Bufonidae > Bufotes > Bufotes viridis. The sequence continues at coordinate 61,398,586 of CM065594.1, read as the reverse complement.
CTACAAGATACAACAGAAGCTGTCGTAGCCTGCGACAGCGCATGAAAGCAGGTCCGGAGCCTGCAGCGAAGAGGAGGAGCCCCGCGTGCAGCTCGACTGAGGTAAGTAGTCGGATGCACTGCACGCTGGCGGCTGCCAAGTGCCATTGTTACAGTATCCCCCCTCTCACGTCCCTTCTTTTTGGCCTTGGTGCACTGAAAAAATCTTCTGAGAAGATTCGGAGCATGTACATTCTCCTCCGGCTCCCAGAAACGTTCCTCAGGACCATAATTCTTCCAGTCTACAAGGAAGTACCTCTTACCACCAACAACCTTGGAATCGAGGATGTTCTGTACTTCAAATTCAGGCTCACCGTCAGTAGGCACGGAAGTAGAGGTGGAGGGAGGCCTGGAAAAGGAGTTGAGGACCAATGGTTTCAGAAGAGATACATGAAAAGAATTTGGAATCCGGAGAGAAGGAGGCAACCGGAGTTTATAATAAACACGGTTGATACGCTCATGGACCTCAAACGGGTCCAGAAACCGTGGAGCAAATTTGTAACAGGGTACCTTCATGCGGATGTCCCGGGAGGAAAGCCAGACTTTGTCTCCAGGAGAGAACTGAGGAGGAGGTCTTCGTCTGGTATCCGCATTTTTCTTCATACGAGTAACAGCCTGAGAGATGGAATCCTTAGTCTGTCTCCAGATGCTGAGGAAGTCTCTGAACAAAGAATTAGCAGCCGTTACCTTGGAAGATGCGGACAGGGGTAAAGGAGCACGAGGGTGTAGTCCATACACTATGTAGAAGGCAGAAGAGCCCGTGGATTCTACGGAATGGCTGTTGTACGAGAATTCCGCCCAAGGCAGGAGCTGCACCTGATCATCATGCTGAGCAGAGACAAAGTGACGTAGGTAGTTCTCCAAAGTCTGATTAAATCGTTCAACTTACCCATTGGACTGAGGGTGGTATCCAGAAGAGAAGTCCAACTTCACCTCATGTAGCCCACAGAGCGCTCTCCAGAATTTGGAAGTAAATTGTACCCCTCGATCGGACACAATGTGCAGAGGTAGGCCATGAAGGCGGAAGATGTGTTCGAAGAACAGACAGGCTAGTCGCTTAGCAGAGGGCAATCCAGGAAGCGGAATAAAATGTGCCATCTTGGAGAATCTGTCTACCACTACCCAGATTACAGAACAGCCAGCAGAGGACAGGAGGTCTGTGATAAAGTCCATAGCAACATGCTGCCAGGGAACTTCCGGAATGGGTAACTGTAGTAGCAACCCTGCTGGTTTGGTTCGGGGAACCATGTTGCGGGCACAGGAGGTACAGGCAGACACAAATTCCCGGACATCTTTGGGTAGGGTCGGCCACCAGTAGTGACGGGACAGCAACTCAAGGGTCTTACTTACCCCAGGGTGACCAGCATACTTGGAACAATGCCCCCAGAAGAGAATCTTCCTCCTCTTGGCTTGCGGAACAAAAATCTTCCCCGGAGGAATATCTTTTACTCGAACTGGCGCCACTGAAACCAGACAGGACGGATCGATGATATGTTGAGGTTCTTCAATCTGATCTGCTGGGTCAAAGGAACGGGAAAGCACATCAGCCCTCACATTTTTGTCTGCCGGTCAAAAATGCAGAAGGAAATTGAATCGGGCAAAGAAGAGTGCCCATCGAGCCTGACGTGGATTAAGATGCTGTGCAGACTGCAGATAAGTCAGATTCTTGTGGTCAGTGTATATAGCCACTGGAAGCAAAGCCCCCTCCAGACGGTATCTCCATTCTTCCAAGGCCAACTTGATAGCAAGCAGTTCTCTATCACTGATGGAGTAGTTTCTTTCTGCAGAAGAGAAGAGCTTGGAGAAGAAACCACACGAGACAAATTTCCCCTTGGAGGTCTTCTGTAGCAGGACTGCACCTGCACCAATGGAAGAAGCATCCACTTCTAGGAAGAACTGTTTGGAAGTGTCTGGATGACGGAGGACAGGAGAAGCAGCAAAGCAATCTTTGAGTTGTCAGAATGCAGAATCTGATTTAGGGGTCCATTTCTTTGCATCCGCCCCATTCTTAGTCAGCGCAGAAATAGGGGCTGCGAGAGAAGAAAAGTTTGCAATGAAGTGCCTATAGAAGTTGGCAAATCCCAGAAATCTTTGAATAGCACGGAGACCTTGAGGACGGGGCCAATTCTGCATGGCAGAGATCTTGTCGGGGTCCATTTTCAGACCAGTGCAGGAAACAATGTACCCCAGAAAGGGTAAGGAAGACTGCTCAAAGACACACTTTTCGAGCTTGGCAAACAGACCATTGTCCCTTAGGTGCTGCTAAACCAGGCGCACTTGTCTCCGGTGAGTGAACAAGTCGGTTGAATAAATGAGAATATCGTCGAGATACACTACTACACACTTGTATAACAGGTCCCGGAAGATGTAATTTACAAATTCTTGGAAGACTGCAGGAGCGTTGCAAAGGCCGAACGGCATAACCAAGTACTCTTAGTGGCCATCACGGGTATTGAATGCCGTCTTCCACTCGTCGCCTTCACGGATTCGGATCAGGTTATATGCACCACGTAGATCCAATTTAGAAAATATCTGTGCACCTCGGATACGGTCAAACAATTCAGACATCAGGGGCAGAGGATACTTGTTCTTGACTGTGATCTTGTTTAGTCCACGATAATCTATGCATGGACGGAGTGACCCGTCTTTCTTGGACACGAAGAAGAAACCGGCTCCAGCTGGCGAGGTAGACTTCTGGATAAACCCCCTCTCCAGGTTCTCCTTAATATACTCGGCCATAGCCTGTGTCTCAGGCAGGGATAAAGGATAAACCCTTCCACGAGGAGAAGTCCCAGGTAGAAGATCGATCGGGCAGTCATAAGTCCGATGAGGTGGTAAAGTCTCTGCCTTCTTCTTACAGAAAACATCTCCAAAGAATGCAAATTGCGGAGGCAGACCAGGCAGGTTCACAGGAACTGGACGAGGAGACATTGGTTGGACCATCGACAAGCAGGAGGTTTGGCACTGAGGCCCCCAGCGGAGAATATCCCCCTTTCGCCAGTCTAAGACGGGAGAATGTTGCTGTAGCCAGGGCAATCCCAGAATCACTGGGTCCGTGGAATCTGGCAGGACATAGAAGGATATTTCTTCAGTATGTGACTAGAGACTATGGAACTCTCTGCCTGAGGAGGTGGTGATGGTGAGTACAATAAAGGAATTCAAGAGGGGCCTGGATGTATTTCTGGAGCGTAATAATATTTCAGGTTATAGCTACTAGAGATAGGTCGTTGATCCAGGGAGTTGTTTTGACTGCCTGATTGGAGTCGGGAAGGAATTTTTTCCCCTTAAGTGGGGAAAATTGCCTCTACCTCACAGGGGTTTTTTGCCTTCCTCTAGATCAACTTGCAGGAAACAGGTCGAACTGGATGGACAAATGCATTTTTTCGGCCGTATATACTATGTTACTATGTAATGTAGCACCCCGACTTGGAGTTTCACAGGAGCAGTGATGAACTGAATAGGTTTGGGTAAGGCTTGTCCATTAACAATCGTTGCCACCAGAGGCTTTGCCAGACGGGTAGTGGAAAGCTGGCACTGGGTCACCAGGGCTTGATTAACAAAATTCCTGGCAGTGCCAGAATCCTGGAAGGCAGGTACCGATATACTGGTTTTCCCAGCAGACACCATTACAGGGATAAGAAGTTTGGGAGAATTGTCTTTTTCGCCTAGGGTCACTTCTCCCAATGAGCCTAGGCGCTGAGGTTTTCCGCCTTCTGGGGGCAGGTACGAACAACATGTTCCTTTCCACCACAGTAGAGGCACAAGTTCTCTGCTCACCGTCGCTGGTGCTCCTGATCAGTGAGCTTCAGGCGATCCACCTGCATAGGCTCTTCAGACGGAATCGCAGCAGGAGTCTGAACAGTCCTTTGGAAGATGGGTGCGAGTTTAGACGTCTGCTTCATCCTTGCGGCTTGAGAAAAACGTTCACGAAACCGCACATCTATGCGTGTGCCCAACGTGATCAAAGCGTCCAGAGAGCCAGGGAAGTCCCTTCCCGCTATTTCGTCTTTGATGTGGTCACACAGACCCTCCCAGAATATGGCTCGATGAGCTTCATCATTCCAGGACAGTTCTGCGGCCAGTGTACGGAACTGGATTGCGTATTGGCCTACTGTCCTAGCGCCTTGACGCAGACGAAGAAGAGCAGAGGCTGCAGACGAGGCACGACAAGGTTCCTCAAATACTGTACGGAAAACAGTTAAGAAGGTCTGTAGGCTTGCATTTTTGGGTCCGCTTCGCTCCCATATAGGATTAGCCCAAGCAAGAGCTTCTCCAGAGAGCAGAGATACAATGAAAGCTACTTTTGCTCGGTCAGACTGGAACTTGTCTCCATGTAGCTCAAAGTGGATCAAGCATTGATTCAGGAACCCTCTGCAGGCCTTTGACTCACCGCTGAAACGTGGAGGCAAGGGAAGTTGGACAGCAGACGTGCCTTGGTATGCAGACGATGCAATGGAATTAGTAGGAGTTGCTGGGACCTGTAGTGCCGCAGGATCAGTAGTGGGTAGAGCGTCCAGACGTGCATAAAATGAGTTCAGACACTGCAGCAGGACATCTTGGCTTTCACTCTGGCGTTGCAGCTCTCGGTATAAATCTTCTACCACAGGCTTGGGCTTGCCAGCGGGGTCCATGGCCTGAGCAAACTGTAACGGATCAACGGGTTACCGGTTTAACTTTGGGCCAAACTTGGGAGCGGAGTCTAAGTGTCCCCCTGGTTTTCACCTTTTATCCCGCTCCAGGATGCGGAAGCTGGACTCAGCTGCAGGGGAGACACCAGGTCGCTACCGCAAGAGTGGTCCCGGTTAAGTGGCAGCTGGCCGGGCAGGCCAGAAAGCCCCGATGCTAGCACCGGGGAACAGACAATATAGCAGATAGCCGCAGGAATGATGCTGAGCTGAACAAGCGGTATAGCAGAGCTAGAGCTGTGAGAACAGCAGAGCTGAGTTAGTCCAGGTGGAGCTGGTGTAACGATCTGCACAGCAGACAGAGGCGTGGTCGACAGTCCGGGTCTTTAACTTGAGAGCAGCGAGGTACAAGATGATCAAGCAGAGACAAGGTCAGGATACAGGCAGAGGTCATAAGCAGGATATCGAATGCAGGAACAGCAGGAGCCTTAGCTGTAGGAAGTACAATGTTGCTCAGGAATTGCAGGAAGGGGGAAGCACCCTTATAAAGGTGCTGCCTAACTAGGATTGGAGAGAGGGCGGAATCAGGGGCGTGCATTAACCCTTAAGGTACCAGGACGCCTGCGGCTCCTACAAGATACAACAGAAGCTGTCGTAGCCTGCGACAGCGCAGGAAAGCAGGTCCGGAGCCTGCAGCGAAGAGGAGGAGCCCCGCGTGCATCTTGACTGAGGTACGTAGTCAGATGCACTGCACGCTGGCGGCTGCCAAGTGCCATTGTTACAACAACAAGCACAGCCAAGCCCCTGATGTAGGATATAGCAAAAAAATAAATGGATTGATGTACTTTGAGGCAGCTTGTGCTGGTGCACCACAAGACACAAAATGGCCACCGATCACCCCAGGAAAAAGTGACAGAAAACCAGTCTGGGCGGCCTAAAAACCAGTGAGCAATTAACTAGCAGAAGTTGAATAATTTACAGCTGTAGATCGATAACTTCATTAGATGTTTTTGCTGAGTTTTCCCTGCCCTTCAGAAAGCGGGAAGAAATCGCCGAACAACAGACCCGAACCGGGTCTGGGTCTCGAACACCCCAAAATTCGGTACAAACCCAAACTATACAGTTCGGGTTCACTCAACTCTACTTAGAACATATAACTACACCGCTGAACGACAAATATATTTTTCGTTTCCAGTAATACACAACAAAAAGGGCTGAAATTTTTGCACTTCACGACACAACAGCTAATAAGTAGGGTTTAGCGAACCTGAACTGTAAAGTAGGGGTCCATACCGAACTTTAGGGTTTTTGGTACCTGAACCTGAACCCGGACATTTCCATAAATGTTCGGGTTCGTTGATTTCTTGGCACTTTTTGAAAGGCTCCAGTGCAGCTAATCAACAAGCGTTTCACTAGTCTGCCCTTAGAAGCCATCACAATCATGCCTACTAATGGCATGGCTTTGATTGGCCAAGTGCAGCATGTGAACCAGCCTTTATATAGGCTGGAGTCACGTAGTTCCACACATCACTCTGCTCTTCTGAGTGAAGCGATAGGATGCTGCTGCTGTGAGGGAAATATTAGGGAAGAATTCTGATGTACTTGGTGTTCAAACTTCAAACTACAGCGATTATTAGGGGTGCTATGCTACATTTTCTTACCCAGCCCTGAGCCCAGTCACACTGAAAAATAACTTTTAATCCATCTGCTAGTTCGTTGGGCGTCAGCGGACATTTTTGCAACTGCAGTGCACTTGCAACTGCATATGAACTGCATGTGTGCCAGGGACATTACTTTAATTCTGTTCTGGTAGCTCATGGGGGACAAATTCTCTTTTTTGGCCGGTCAAGTACCCCTGCGGCCTGCAGTGCATACCTGGCAGTGAAAATTATTCAATTTCATTAGTCTGTCACTTATTTTTGTGACCTAAAGCAATGTTTTATCTGTCAGCAACAGGCACTGCATATCTGAGAGTCCAATAAAACCTTTAAATACTGCAGTTACCTTGCTGATATAAAAAAGCACACTTTTTTGCTAGGTAGTAAATTTACAGGCTATTCTGCATTTCTGACAGTCCAATTAAACCGTTACATACTGCAGTTACATTGCTGCTTTAAAAAAAGCTAAATTTTTTGTGCTAGATAGCAAATATGCGTGCTAAGCTGCATTACTGACAGTCCAATACAACCGTAACATACTGCATTAACATTGGTGCTATAAAAAAAACCACACGTTTTGTGCTAGATAAGTGACAGGGACATAAATTTGTAAAAATCGTGTGATTCATTGTTGGGTGACATTTTACAATTTTTTACGTATACAAACCCCTGCTCTGCATAGTTGACAGTTAGGTAAATTTCTAAAAATCATCTGTTACATTGGTGGGTGAAATTTTACCATTTTTGCCATATACAAACTCCTGCTCTGCTTAGGTGAAAAGGAAGTAAATTTCTAAAAATCGTCTGTTACATTGGTGGGTGAAATTTTACAATTTTTGCCATATACAAACCCCTGCTCTGCATAGGTGACAGGGAGGAAAATTTCTAAAAATCGTCTGTTCCATTGGTGGGTGACGTTTTACCATTTTTGGCGTATACAAACCCCTGCTCTGCATAGGTGACAGGGAGGTAAATTTCTAAAAATTGTCTGTTACATTCTTGGGTGACATTATCACAGTTTTGTCATATACAAACCCCTGCTCTGCATAGGTGACAGGGAGGTAAATTTCTAAAAATCGTCTGTTCCATTGGTGGGTGACATTTTACCATTGTAGGTAAATGTAGGGGGGGTGTAGGGTGGGAGTAAAAATATAAAGTGTAAAGACGGCCCAACCTATATATAGAACGGAAAATAAGTTGCTCAATACCGATTGGTGCCGGCTCCAATGCACCCACTAAAAAGAAATTAAAACAATGGTAACGGTATGGCACTCATAATCTGGAGTAAACTAATCGATAAAATGGATAAAGGACCAATCAATAAAAATGAAAATAAATAAAATACTTAGAATAAAAAGAGCATAATAATATTCCCAAAAGGGCAAGTACAATTAATCCTCACTGTGCAGCCGTACGTAGTTATCCTGCGTGGGACACACAGTTCATGAGCAGTTGATATTTGATATTTGATAAGGATCAATCCATCTGTGGAATGGAGATGCTATATATCAATTTTGACAATGCATAGACCGATGGGGCAGAGTCTATGTGTAAACGGTGGCGTCCCACCAAACACTATACGCTCCTCGTCTTGACTTTATCCCATCGGTAATCCGACACACTAATTCGGTCAATCACTCACCGCTTCCCGCTTTGTTGGCGGCGTGCCACGTGTTGGTATGGCACAGTTTACCTTCGTGAGCTCTCCAAGATCCTCCCCCGTTGTATTCAAAGGGTGGTTCGCAGTGTAGAGCAGCTGCCAAGCGGAGCTTGATTCACAACTTCAAGCGGTGGTTCGACCAGAGCTGTGATCTGTGTATCCACATCAAGCCAAGGCTTTTATTCTAAAATTCCAGCGTACGCTATCCTGGAGGTATTTGGAGCTTAATTTTTCATTATTCCCAAAAGCGTTTTGAGGTCCCAATGTGTGTCTGACCTCTTCCTCAGTGGAGGTACTCGGGGCGTAGGGTGGGAGGCTGGTTGGGTTAATTTTCTCTTTTTGAAATGTTCCTTGTAAATAGTTTTTGTTATGAATTATAATAAAAAGTCCTGATAACCGTGGAAATGCTACCCAACAATCTAACCGACAAAGTTAATAAAATTATTTGCCTGTCACATCTGCAGCTTGAGCACCAATAAAACTGAATTTGTCTCACCAGAATCTAAGAGCTGGATAAACTGAATTAATTTTCACTGTCAGGTGTTCAGGAATTTCTGCACCACCAAATTCAGCACATGCTCCAGGCAAGGGATGTGTGTCAAACCGGCTAGGCCCAGAGCTGTTATGAGATTTTGCCCATTATCGCACACCACCAGGCCGGTCTTGAGGCTCAGTGACACCAACCACTCATCGGTTTGTTGTTCCATGCCCCTCCACAGCTCATGCGCGGTATGGGGTTTGTCACTCAAACAGATGAGTTTCAGAACAGCCTTGGCTGTGCTGATGTTGGTGGTGAAAGTGTTATGCTGAGTGGATGAGGATGTGGTAGAGGAGAAGGAAGCGGAGTAGGAGTAGGAAGAAACAGGAGGCAAATTAAAATGCCCTGCAATCCCCAGGGGTGCAAGGACATGCACCAAACTGCTATCCGCCTCTGGCCCAGCCGTCACTACATTTACCCAGTGTGTTGTTAGGGAGATATAACTTCCCTGCCCGTCCATGTATTGGTGGTTCTGTGGACATTGCCACAGATGGCATTGCGCAGTGCACACATAATTTTGTCCGCCACTTGGTTGTGCATGGAAGGGATGGCTCGCCTGGAAAAGTAGTGGCGGCTGGGAACCACATACTGTGGTTTTTGCTTTGTTTTTTTTAATGATTTTATTTGGATAAGCATATGAGATTTCATATGTGATCTGTTATTTAAATTTTTTTGCCTGCTATATGTGTTGTACCGTATTGTTCGCCCTATAAGAGGCACCGTCCCATGAGACGTACCTAGGTTTTTTAAGAAGGAAAATAAGAAAAAAAAATTTGAACCAAAAGGTGTGCCTTTTGGTGGGTTTTGAACTAATGGTGGTCTGTGGATGACACTATTATGGGGGATCTGTGAATGATGCACTGTTATGGGGGCATCTGTGGATGACACTGTTATGGGGGCATCTGTGGATGACACTGTTATGGGGGCATCTGTGGATGGCACTGTTATGGGGGCATCTGTAGACGTCACTGTTATGGGGGCATCTGTGAATGGCATGACACTGCTATGGGGGGATCTGTGGATGACACATAAATAGCATCTTATGTTATGTGTCATCTACAGATCCCCCCCATAACAGTTTCCCTGTGTAGTGTGAATGACCCCCAATACAGGGGTGGGGGCCGTCATCTAGTTTTGAAATGGCATTGGGGCCCGGTGCAGTTACTGTATTCTATTGCACTAGGCATTGTTTATCAATAGAATTAATCTTTAATCCAGCAGCCTGTACTACTTACTAACTTACGTATCAAGCAGGAGGCCGGGCGGGTGGCAGCGTAACTCACTACGTCACGAGCCCGCACCACCTGCTTCATTTATAAAGTGGGAGAGGCAGGCGCATGACGTAGTGATTAACGCTGCCGACTGCCCGGCCTCCTGCCTACTACGGAAGTTAGTAAGTAGTACAGGCTGGTGGATTGAAGAGTAATTTTATTGTTAAACAGCGGTGTATCAGTGTAAACTGCAGCATTCGCCCCATAAGACAATGGGTGGTCTTATAGAGCGAAAAATACAGTATATATCTGAAAAATAGTAAGTATAAAGCTGAACTTGCACTCATAGTACCTACTAGTTGCCATTTGGCTCCAGGAGGAGTACATAGTGGGCTCAACATGCATGTTGGTACCTGCATTCCTGGATCTAACGGAGGCTGTTATGGCACCAAAAAGGGTTAATAAGCACGGTGGATCCTAGCATGCATGCTGGGACCACACTCCCTGGGTTTTATGTGGCTGTCATGGCCCATAACATGTAGGATTTAGCGTTATGACCTCTCATAGAGGCGGGCTTGGCGTGCCGAGTGGCTTATTACTTTTTGATCAAAATGTACACTAACGACCTCTGATAGCTTCTAGCATAGAGGCAGAGCAGAGTGCTGGTTGCAGAGTGCTGTTGAATTTCTGTGTTTTATGTATATTTTGCCATGGCTACGTGCACCTGCATACAGGGACGTGCTGACTGACCCCCCTTGTGTTTCTGTGTAGTATATGCTGAAGGTGTAGCAGCCTCCTTTCAGTCGTGCACACCTGACTAGTTTGTCTGCCCTAGAGGCTGGTTTTAATCAGAGTAAGTATAAAACTGAACTTGCATTAATAATACCTACTAATAGCCATCTGGCTCCAGGAAGAGTGCACAGTGGGCTCAGCATGCATGTTGGTACCTGCATCCCTGGATTTAATGGAGGCTGTTATGGCACCAAAAAGGGTTACTAAACACGTTGGATCCTAGCATACATGCTGGGCCCACACTCCCTGGATTTTATGTGGCTGTCATAGCCCATAACAGGTAGGATTTAGCGTTAGGACCACTCATAGAGGCGGCCTTGGCGTGTCGAGTGGCTTAGTACTTTTTGATCAAAATGTACACTAACGACCTCTGATAGCTTCTAGCATAGAGGCAGGGCAGAGTGCTGGTTGCAGAGTGCTGTTGCATTTCTGTGTTTGTATATATCCGAAAAATGTCATTGTAACCGTTTCTCTACCATTTACCTAAGAAATCTTTATTTTGTTCCAGATTTTCTTAAACATGTTTATTCATCGGTTTTGCCTTAATTAATTTTATCTAGTTTGATGCTGTCCATTAAAACTTGAACCTGAAAACCGTAGCCTATTGTTTATAAGCGGGCTATTAAAATTTTATGGCGAAGTAAGAAAAAATAAATAGCTTTGAAGAGCATTTGTTTTATTCCTCTGAAGTAGCCAGCAGGATATAACACGAAAAAAGATTGATCTCAGCTTGCGGCAATTTGTGAACAAAAATGATTTCAACCTGCAGCAACTTCCATTTCCCATACTGACATTAAACTTCTGTCAGACACACAGATGTGTTTCGTAGCATGCAATCCCCTATTAAAAGCCTTCAGAGGTTAAAGAACATACAAATGAAAGTGCCCTTGCCATTCTGAGCATTCACTTTATGTCCAGGAGAACCACAGTGAGACCTTATAACAAAAGCTACTATTGGACACAGATAAAAAGAAGTACTTGAGATGCTTTTAATCCCCAACAAGGTTTCCATTAAAGACAGCTCCAGAAATTATCACAGCAGCCTGTGAAAATTATTTGGAAAGTAGGATTGTTTTAGTAAAATATCAGTTAGTTTCTACAATTATAATTGATCTACAAGCGCAAGCATTTTAATACTGCCTAAGTTTTAAATATAATGAGCAGAATCATTCATAAGCCCTTTCATTAGAGCCTCTAACCAATCTTACTTGTATTTTGTAGCTTTTCTAATTCAAAAGTTTAGCATTTGTATATTAAAAAAAGAAAATGAAAAAAACAAAAACAAAACACCAGTTCTATTTCAAAGCTCAAAACATGTGAGTTGCTTTCACAATTTTATGTGTCATATTGTCTCTGTACATAGAAATTCTGACAACATATTAAAGGGTTGGCTAATGAGAGTGACCTTTTCTCTTGCTGTAGCCCCTTGGTAATCATCGTATTGGGTTTCTGTTACTGGGCTGATATTCCCTAGAGTATCATTTCCCAAACATGTCATCAAATGACCCCAGTAAACCATGTATTGAGAACTTCCCATAGAAAAATGATCTGTTCAACATTAGGGAACTTCTTAATAAATAAACAGTTGGGGGTTCCAGATTTGGGAAAAACCGTGCCATAAAGTGTAGTAATGCATAGTACCCATAAGCAACAAACATGGTCAAATGGAGTCAACCTGACATAGCCATAATGAAGAGCTTTTGCAAATGGTGGTTCTAATTAAGGTATTTACTTTCAATTTTGCTAGTTTCTTTTCTATGTATATAAAAAAGAATTTCCAGACTAGTTACAGCTATTAAGAGAAACAGTAGATACGAGTGTGACTGTATTTTCATCTCTACATATTGAAGGAATATGCCAATCTGTTCCTAGGGAAGTTTATGGCACATTTATCAATCTGAGAGTTTCAACGGGAATATCCTCGTGCATAGTAGGTTGATGAAACAGGCATTGTCTTAAAACTGATGGGCTGAGAGTAAGTTATTCACAAAAGATTTCCAATACTCTGGAATCTGTAATACAAAAGTAGAATTCAGTGCTCATAAGTCCTGCTTGAAAAAATGGTGCATTGACTTCATAAATATGACGCTCATCCTAAACACCAAATTTTTCAAAGTACTGGTGTAAATTTGTTGATATATCTGGGCCTTTGTATTTTACAAGTCATTATTATTCTTTTCCTACACTCATTGTGAAACCTCTGTAGGTAGAGACAGACAAGGACAGTGAGCCTTAACCTAGAACTCAGCCCGCCATCCCTACTAGTGATGAGCGGCAGCAGTAATATTCAAATTAGCGATATTTTATTCACCATATATTCGAGAATTCATGATCTCCAGTCATTATTTTCTTGATTGTGAAAATTTGCATTGCGAAAAAAAAAATTGCTGCTTCCACCACATATTGATTGAGGCCTGCGAGATACCTGCTTTCACAAAATAATGATTAAGTGGTTTGATATACCTGCTTCCACCAAATATTATATACCTTATATATATTATATACCTTCAGCCACATAATCACTTGTTCTTTTCTGTCAGGTGAATGCCTAATTTTCAGGCCCGTACTCCCGTGGCCAAAAATTAAATTTTAGTAGGCTCCAGCAGGGCACATTTTTGAGAGTTTTCCTTTAAGTCACATAAAAATAGCCCCTGATTAAAAAACATATTTTTTGTGGGAATTTTTGCCAATGATCCCCCTCTGGTATGTCACTGTACATGTTGTGGGACTATTTGTGTACTTCTAGTAAGTATTTGGGTGTCTTTCAGGTTCGCCTGCCATTAAAGTGAATGGATCCCACCGCGTTTGCGAAACGTCCCGGACGATGTTTGTCCATCACTAAATAGTACACAGTAATAGAGAAGCTGAGCTAATTAGGCAACTGCTAATCTCCCCCAGCACATGCCTGCTGCAAGGAGAAACAGAGCATTGCATCTGGTTAAATGCCTGGATCTGATATGGTCAGATGTTAACTAATACCTGCCGGCCCCCTTAACTATAATGAAGATTGGCGGAGATCCGACCTGTACCCAACAAATATGCCAAGAATCGGCCAAATGAAAACCAATGAAAATTCGAGCATATTTGCTGGGTTGTGGCCGTATTATAGTTAATGGGGCCCCAACGGCAATGCTGCAGTTTCTAGCAATGCTGGAATGCAAAGATTTACGGCAGGCTGCTCCGGCCTTCTTCTCTCTTCTGATCTGTAAAATGATGGCCACCGTTTTCAGCTATTCATGCGGGCCAAATTATTAAAGTTGAAATTAGACTCTTTTGGGAAATTCGTAACAACTCTTTTTCATGTAAAATGGATTCACTCACTATTAGTGTGCTATATGAATTCTTCCAAAAAACATAAACGACTGTAAAACTCATAAATCTACTACTCATTCAAATGATAGGTAAATGTTCTCTCTTATTCATTCACCACTTTTAAGAAACCATTTCCCTTTGTACTGAAGCCCTGCTAATATTTGTGTTTGCCTAATATTTCATCTTCAAGATTCTACTTGGTTTTGAGTATGAGTTTATCATCAGCATAGACACATTCCTAACCATGATGACCAAGATGTTTTTGCTTATGACCTCCATTCCCTACGTAACATAGAGTTGGTGATCCAAGAGATCAAGAAGTGTCTTGATACATAGAATTTCATGCAATATTTTAGAGTGAAGAAAATACCCACTTTATCCAGATAAGATTCTTCCTTTAAAAGTCAAATAGTTTGAGACATTCATGATTTCCATATATATTAGTGTTCTATTTTGATACATTTTACTGTATCTAAAACTACTGTACAAGGATTTTATAATGTCTGTCAAATGTTTTTGTTTAGTGTTTCGAATGGTAGATTTTACTATAGGTTTTAGACTATTTTTCTTCAGAAAAGTTCTAAGGATAAATAACGTACATTTTATTAAAGGACTGTAAAGAGTATGAACATATTGTACTGAATTCATTTTAGTTTTCATTAAATATGTATAGCAATTAGCAAGCACCAAAACTAAGATATATATATATATATATTTTTTGTAGACATCAACTGCTACTGTTAATGTGGTGGTGACGGATGTGAATGACAATGACCCGGTCTTTGATCCTTACTTGCCTAGAAATCTCTCAGTTCAAGAAGAAGAAATGAATGCTTTTGTTGGTCAAGTCAGGGTGAGTGCACAATTATTTAATTATTGTGTTGCAGCAAGTAAATGTTTGAATGTTCTTATTATTCATTCGCCCTTATACTACCACAATTTCCATTTGGCATGTAAAACAACTGATAAAAATTTTATGGACTAAGGCTTCTATTCTGTCTTTTACCATTATTCGTTTGTATAATAGACAAGAGAAGTTGTTCAGAGGAAGAGATTGTTGATAAAACTAAATTTTCTGCCATGAAATTTACCATTAATGGCAACCTTCAATTATGATCATTCATTTATAATAAGAAAAAATGAAAAAAAAAAAAAAGGCCCACATATCAAACTCATATACATTTAAGGTTTTAGACAGGATACAAAAATATGGCTTATTTCTTCTAACACAGGGCCATATGTTTCTGCAGGCTGTGAGTGATACATTATCTCAGCCTCATTCACTTTGATAGAGCTGAGCTGCAATACCAGACATACCAATAGACAGGTATAGTGTTAATACTGAATAAAACAGACACTTTTTTTTCTAATCCTGTGCAACCACTTTAACTCCTTCCTAATATAGCCATTTTCCAGGTTATTTTTCAGAGTTTTGCTATTGTGGTGTTCCCCATATTGTTAAAAATTACATAAAAGCATTATTCTTTGGATCAGTGGGATTAAAGCAATACCAAACTTATATCATTTTTATGATGTTTTAACACTTAAAAAAAAAATGCCATAACTTTTTTTATATTTATGTGTATAGAGGTGTGCAAGGTCTATTTTTTGTTGGGCAATCTGTAGGTTTTATTGGTACTATTTTGGGGTATCTATAATGTTTTGGACTCTTTTTCTTCATTTTTTGCTGGGGAGGTGAAGCTCTATATATATATATATATATATATATATATATATATATATATATACATATATACATATATATATATATATTTTTTTTTTTTACTATGTTATTTTATTAAATTAAGTATGTTTTAATGTGGCAATACCAATTGTGTTTATGTTATATCTTGAAAGGAGATGATTTTAATTTTCACTTAATTTTGTTTTTATATATATTTATTTTTACTTTTTTATAATTATTTTTAGCACCACCACCCCCTTCCCTCTCCTTAAATTGCAGTAGAGCATTTATATGGCTATTGAGCTCTGGCAGGAACTTTACAATGGCAGGCTTAGGAGTCTTCATATGTTTGGAAGCAGCTCTTTCAGATGCAATGGTTGCAATTGACCTTGGCATCTGATCATATCTGTTATTGTACTTGTAAAACAGCAGACACCCACTGGCTAAGGAGCCAACACGGCTTCTGAGTGGGCACCAAACATTTTTCATACAAGTATAGCAAATGTTGTGAAATAGTTAAAAAGGACCCATCAATTTTATTCGCAAGTTTAACCACTCCCGGACCGCCGCACGCAGGATCGCGTTCTCGCGGCGGCCGGGCTCTTCTGATCCGACGCATCGGCGCGTCATCTCGCGAGACGCGAGATGACGCGAGCACGCGCCCGCACATGCGCAATGCGCGCCATCGGCGCGCTCGCATGTAGTTATACTACAGCCTGCCAGCGCCGATCGTGCGCTGGCAGGCTGTATATGGCAGAAAAAATCGCAGATCAGACGTTGTTCTGTGAACAGCGTCTGATCTGCTTGCTGCCCGCTTCTCTGGTGGTCCCTTTGCTTGGGACCACCAGAGAAAAAATATCAAAGTGCACCAATCACCACACAACCCCCCACCGCCCCCACCCACCCACCACCCCCACTGTCACTGATTAACCCCTGATCTCCCATGTCACCCCCTGATCACCCCCTGTCACCCCCCTGTCACTGATCACCCCTGTAAGGCTCATTCAGATGTCCGCATGTGTTTTGCGGATCCACGGATCCGCAAATCCGCGGATCCGCAAAACACGGACACCAGCAATGTGCTTTCCGCATTTTGCGGATCCGCACATTGCCAGAACTATATAGAAAATGCCTTTTCTTATCCGCAATTGCGGACAAGAATAGGACATGTTCTATACTTTTGCGGATCTCCAATTACAGATCCGCAATTATGGATCCGAGCGGGACAAAGTCTGTCCCCATAGAATTGAATGTATCCACAATCCTGTTCCGCAAAATTTTGCGGAACAGAATTGTGGACGCTTGAATGAGGCCTTAGGGTCCCTTAGCGATCGCAGCTTTATAGCTTTTCCTCTTTTTTTTGCACATTTTTTAGAGATTTTTTCATCCACATTGATCAATGTGAATGGAAAAATCTGTGACGTTCATTTTTTCTTTCAGCGCAGAGGCTGAACGGAAAAAATTCTCATTACCCGTATGGTCAATATAAGGAGAATCGCAAAACTCCTAATTCTGGCCATACGTGTAATGATTGCGGAGACCCCTAAAATGCCAGGGCAGTACAAAAACCTCACAAGTGACCCCATTTTAGAAAGAAGACACCCCAAGGTATTCCGTAAGGGGTATGGTGAGTTCATGCAAAATTTTATTTTTTGTCACAAGTTAGTGGAATGTGAGACTGTAAAAAAAAAAAAATAAATAAAAATACCATTTCCGCTAACTTGTGCCAAATTTTTTTTTCTGTAAACTCGCCATACCCCTCACGGAATACCTTGGGGTGTCTTCTTTCCACAATGGGGTCACATGTGGGGTATTTATACTGCCCTGGCATTTTAGGGGTCCTAAAGCGTGAGAATTCAAATGCGTAAAAATGTCCTGTGAAATCCTAAAGGTACTCATTGGTTTTAGGGCCCCTTTGCGCATCTTGGCTGCAAAAAAGTGTCACTCATGTGGTATCGCCGTACTCAGGAGAAGTAGGGCAATGTGTTTTGGGGTGTATTTTTACATATAACCATACTTTGTGTGAGAAATATCGCTGTAAACGACAACTTTTTAATTTTTTTTATTCAAAATTGTCAATTTACAGAGATATTTCTCTCACCCAGCATGGGTATATGTAAAAATACACCTGAAAACACATCGCCCTACTTCTTCTGAGTACGGCGATACCACATGAGTGACACTTTGCAGCCAAGATGCGCAAAGGCCCTAAACCAATGAGTACCTTTTAGGAGGGCATTTTTACGCATTTTTCTTCTCACGCTTTAGGGCCCTAAAATGCCAGGGCAGTATAAATACCTCACATGTGACCCCATTTTGGAAAGAAGACACCTCAAGGTATTCCGCTGAGGGGCATAATGAGTCCATGCAAAATTTAACTTTTTGTCACAAGTTAGCGGAATGTGAGACTTTGTGAAAAAAATAAATAAATAAAAATACCATTTCCACTAACTTGTGCCAAAATATTTTTCTATGAACTCACCATGCCCTCACGGAATACCTTGGGGTGTCTTCTTTCCACAATGGGGTCACATGTGGGGTATTTATACTGCCCTGGCATTTTAGGGGTCCTAAAGCGTGAGAATTAAAATGCGTAAAAATGTCCCTGAAATCCTAAAGGTACTCATTGGTATTAGGGCCCCTTTGCGCATCTTGGCTGCAAAAAGTGTCACACATGTGGTATCGCCGTACTCAGGAGAAGTAGGGCGATGTGTTTTGGGGTGTATTTTTACATATAACCATACTTGGTGTGAGAAATATCGCTGTAAATTGACAACTTTTGAATTATTTTATTCAAAAGTTGTCAATTTACAGAGATATTTCTCTCACACAGCATGGGTATATGTAAAAATACACCTGAAAACACATCGCCCTACTTCTTCTGAGTACGGCGATACCACATGAGTGACACTTTTGCAGCCAAGATGCGCAAAGGGCCCTATAACCAATGAGTACCTTTAGATTAGAGGCCATTTTTACGCATTTTCTTCTCACGCTTTAGGGCCCCTAAAATGCCAGGGCAGTATAAATACCCACATGTGACCCCATTTTGGAAAGAAGACACCTCAAGGTATTCGCTGAGGGGCATAATGAGTCCATGAAAAATTAAACTTTTTGTCAAAAGTTAGCGGAAAGGGAGACTTTGTGAGAAAAAACAATGAAAAATCAATTTCCACTAACTTGTGCCAAAAAAAAATCTTCTATGAACTCACCATGCCCCTCACGGATTACCTTGGGGTGTCTTCTTTCCAAAATGGGGTCACATGTGGGGTATTTATACTGCCCTGGCATTTTAGGGGCCCTAAAGCGTGAGAAGAAAAATGCGTAAAAATGCCCTTCCTAAAAGGTACTCATTGGAATTAGGGCCCCTTTGCGCATCTTGGCTGCAAAAAGTGTCACACATGTGGTATCGCCGTACTCAGGAGAAGTAGGGCGATGTGTTTTGGGGTGTATTTTTACATATACCCATACTGGGTGAGAGAAATATCTCTGTAAATTGACAACTTTGAATAAAAAATTTAAAAAGTTGTCGATTTACAGCGATATTTCTCACACACAGTATGGGTATATATAAAAATACACCCCAAAACAGATTGCCCTACTTCTCCTGAGTACGGCGATACCACATGTGTGACATTTTTTGCAGCCAAGATGCGCAAAGGGGCCCTATAACCAATGAGTACCTTTAGGATTTCACAGGCCATTTTTTTGCATTTGGATTCTCACACTTTAGGGGCCCCTAAAATGCCAGGTGAGTATAAATACCCCACATGTGACCCCATTTTGGAAAGAAGACACCCCTAGGTATTCTGTGAGGGGCATGGTGAGTCCACAGAATTTTTATTTTTGGCACAAGTCAGCGGAAATTGTTTTTTTGTTTTTTTAATTTTGTTTTTTACAAAGTCTCATATTCCACTAACTTGTGACAAAAATAAAATTTTACATGAACTCACCATACCCCTCACAGAATACCTTGGGGTGTCTTCTTTCCAAAATGGGGTCACATGTGGGGTATTTATACTGCCCTGGCATTTTAGGGGCCCCTAAAGCGTGAGAAGAAGTCTGGAATCCAAATGCGTAAAAATGCCCTGTGAAATTCTAAAAGGTACTCATTGGTTTTAGGGCCCTTTGCGCACCAAGCTGCAAAAAGTGGCACACATGTGGTATCGCCGTACTTTGAGAAGTAGGGCAATGTGTTTAGGGTGTATTTTTACATATACCCATACTTTGTGTGAAAAATATCTCTGTAAACGACAACTTTTAAAAATTTTTATACAAAGTTGACAATTTACAGCGATATTTCTCTCACCCAGCATGGGTGTATGTAAAAATACACCCCAAAACACATTGCCCTACTTCTCCTGAGTACGGCGATACCACATGAGTGACACTTTTTGCAGCCTGGGTGCGCAAAGGGCCCAAATTCCAACGAGTACCTTTAGGTTTTACATGGCGGCTCACAATTTAGCCCCGCCCAAAATGCCAGAACAGTAAACACACCCCACAAATGACCCCATTTCGGAAAGTAGACACCCCAAGGTATTCACTGAGGGGCATAGTGAGTCCGTCTGAGATTTTTTTTTTTTGCCAGAAGTTATCAGAAATTGAAACTTTTTTTTTTTTTTTTTTCTCAGAAAGTGTCATTTTCCGCTAACTTGTGAAAAAAATGAAATGATACATGAACTCACCAAGCCCCTCCGCGAATACTTTGGGGTGTCTTCTTTCTAAAATGGTGTGATTTGGGGGTATTTATACTTTCCTGACATTCTAGCTCCTGAAGAAACATGACAGGCGCTCAGAAAGTCAGAGCTGCTTCAAAATGCCGAAATTCACTTTTTGCACCATAGTTTGTAAACGCTATAACTTTTACCCAAACCAATAAATATACACTTATTGGATTTTTTTATCAAAGACATGTAGAACAATAAATTTAGAGAAAAATTTATATAGAAATGTAGTTTTTTTTGAAAAATTTTACAACAGAAAGTGAAAAATGTCATTTTTTTGCAAAAATTTCGGTAATTTTTGATTAATAGCAAAAAAAGTAAAAATGTCAGCAGCAATGAAATACCACCAAATGAAAGCTCTATTAGTGAGAAGAAAAGGAGGTAAAATTTATTTGGGTGGTAAGTTGTATGACCGAGCAATAAACGGTGAAAGTAGTGTAGTGCGGAATTGTAAAAAGTGGCCTGGTCATTAAGGGTGTTTAAGCTAGGGGGGCTGATGTGGTTAAGTACACACTTGCATTCTCACTAAAACAATTCTGGAACATCTCTTCTTAGATCTGCAGTTGTTATTTTCTTTTTTGCCTTTATTGCATATAGACTGCCTAATCAATGCTGGCAAAATTATACTGTTCAATGACCCACCCGTATCTGGTAATGCTCAGCTGTCAGCATATAAAACTGTGTGCTACTGTATTGACTTAATACACCACAGTGTGCAGTTTTAAAGGGGTTCTCCAGGCTCTCCTATATTGAGGACCTAGCCTAATCAAATCGGCAGTGGTCCGACACTCGGCACCCTATCTGATCGCCTGTATGAGGGGAAGGCATGCGTAATGTGCACATGCCGTCTCTCTTCACTCTTCCTGTTCACTGCTGCTTTGCAATAGAAAGCAGTGGTGAATAGGAAGAGAGACAGGAGATGGCATGTGCGCACTGCGCATGCCGTCCCCTCATTCAGGTGATCAGCGGGATGCTGGGTGTTGGACCCCCGCTGATCTGATATTGATGACCTATCCTAAATATAATCAAATACTAATCCCTAGGCGGGAATAGAGGGGGAATGATAATGCTAAAACATAACTTTTAATGCTAAAGTGTATAAAATATTACGCCAAGTAACAAGTGAAAATGTTTCACCTATTCAGGTGGAAGCAAAGCTATAGGGCCCTAGGCCAAACAACAGGCTCAGAGGCTCAGATAGTCTGCAAAACACCGAGACATACAAAAAGACATAAAGCATAGCTACTTCAATATCAGCCGGACAATAACATGGAACGTGCTCACCAGATCCTCGATGTAGTTAATTGAGGAGAAAAGTGGACCGTTTGGATGGCTGCTATGGAGACCACGAGATGAGTGGAGAGAGTCAAGTCCCGGTTGGTTGCTGTCGATATCCAGTACATTGGACGAACAAAGAACATGGGGGCTCTGTAGAGAAGGAGGTAGGTGGGAGCTGGAAAAGTCCCTATGTGAACCCTAAAGCAGACAGATATTTTCTATCTGGAAGCTCTTTTCCTTAGGGCATAACCAGGGACTCCGGCCGGTCTAGGGACAGGGATCCGGATGGTGTCACCCCTTTCGGGGCCGGTGCTCTGTATAGGTAGGTAGGGTGTCTGATAGCCCCCTTCCCTTGCTTTAGGGTTCACATAGGGACTTTTCCAGCTCCCACCTACCTCCTCCTCTACAGAGCCCCCATGTTCTTTGTTCGTCCAATGTACTGGATATCGACAGCAACCAACCGGGACTTGACTCTCTCCACTCATCTTGTGGTCTCCATAGCAGCCACCCAAACGGTCCACTTTTCTCCTCAATTAACTATATCGAGGATCTGGTGAGCACGTTCCATGTTATTGTCCGGCTGATATTGAAGTTGCTATGCTTTATGTCTTTTTGTATGTCTCGGTGTATTGCAGACTATCCGAGCTTCTGAGCCTGTTGTTTGACCTAGGGCCCTATAGCTTTGCTTCCACCTGAATAGGTGTAACATTTTCACTTGTTGCTTGGCGTAATATTTTATACACTTTAGCATTAAAAGTTATGTTTTAGCTTTATCATTCCCCCTCTATTCCCGCCTAGGGATTAGTATTTGATTATTGAGTCTTGGGAGAATTTAGGTTGAGGACATCACGCATACCCCACCACCTGTGTGTTCTATACTAAGGATAGGTCATCAATATTAAAAGCCTGGACAACCCCTTTAATAGAAGTGTGTTAGAATGGTGCACTAGGCAAATAGCATAGGGTGCCATGACACACTAGTGTGCCATTATTAATGTTTCTATTCACTATATCTGTGTTGGCAAAGTGCAGCATATGTATTGTCTGTTTCCATTATTACATTAGAAATAACTTCAACATAAAGTCATAGAGTTGTTCTCCACATGAGATTTTATGTTGGGAATATCACTATAACTAGCAGTAGGAACTAGATATCCAACATCATTAGAGAATAGACTTCCGTAGATAGAAAATGTATCCGCTTCTGGCAGGAGAGACTGAACTTCTATGTCTAGGAGAATGAAAATTGAAAACTTGTCTGGTTAGTATCACTGTGTAGACAATTATATATTTTAATATTCTAGAGTACAGATTATCTTTTGGCCATCTTTTTTTCTCCCACACGCAAAAAGGTGATCACAGCCGATAGATAACACTTTACTGATGACATTCAGTTGAGGGCTATGATGCATGATCCTGACATACAGTGTCTTGCAAAAGTATTGACCCCCTTGACTTATTTTTATTTTGGTACGTTACAGCTTTAAATTCAATGTTTTGTTAATCTGAATGTTATGTGATGGATCAGAACACAATAGTCTAAATTGGTGAAGTGAAATGATAAAAATATATAAATAAAACTATTGTTTAGAAATAGAAAACAGAAAATTTGCATGTGCGTATGTATTCACCCCCTTTGTTAGGAGGACCATAAAAAGCTCTGGTGCAACCAATTACAGTCAGAAGTCACATTAATAGTGAAATGATGTCCACCTGTGTGCAATCTAAGTGTCACATGATCTGTCATTACATATGCACACCTTTTTTGAAAGGCCCCAGAGGCTGCAACACCTAAGGAAGAGGCATCACTAACCAAACACTGAAATGAAGACCAAGGAACTCTCCAAACAAGTAAGGGACAATGTTGTTGAGAAGTGTAGGTCAGGGTTAGGTTATAAAAAAAAATATCCAAATATCCCCACGAGCACCATCAAATCTATCATCACCAAATGAAAAAAAAACATGGCACAACAGCAAACCTGCCAAGAGACGTCCGCCTACCAAAAATCACTGACCGGGCAAGGAGGGCATTAATCAGAGAGGCAGCACAGAGACCTAAGGTAACCCTGGAGGAGCTTCAGAGTTCCACAGCAGAGACTGGAGAATCTGTACATAGGATGGGAATAAGCCGTATGCTCCATAGAGTTGGAGTTATGGCAGAGTGGCCAAAAGGAAGCCATTACTTTTAGCTAAAAACAAAAACACACGTTGAGAGTTTGCTAAAAGGCATGTGGGAGACTCCCAAAATGTATGGCGGAAGGTGCTCTGGTCTGATGAGATTAAAATTTAACTTTTTGGCCATCAAAGAAAATGCTATGTCTGATGCACACCCAACACATCACATCACCCAAAGAACACCATCCCCACAATGAAACATGGTGGTGGCAGCATCATGCTGTGGGGATATTTTTCAGCAGCCGGGACTGGGAAACTGGTCAGAGTTGAGGCAAAGATGGATGGTGCTAAATATAGGGATATTCTTGAGAAAAACCTGTATGTACCACTCTGTGCGTGATTTGAGGCTAGGACCGAGGTTAATCTTCCAGCAGGACAATGACCCCAAACACACTGCTAAAGCAACACTTGAGTGGTTTAAGGGGAAACATGTAAATGTGTTGGAATGGCCTAGTCAAAGTCCAGATCCCAATCTTATAGAAAATCTGTGGTCAGAATCAAAGATTGCTGTTCACAAACGCAAACCATCCAACTTGAAGGAGCTGGAGCAGTTTTGCAAAGAGGAATGGGCAAAAATCCCAAGGGTAAGATGTGGCAAGCTCATAGAGACTATTCCAAAACAACTTGGAGCTGTCATTGCCACAAAAGGTGGCTCTACAAAGTATTGACTTTAGGGGGTGAATTGTGCACATTGACTTTTTCTGTTATTTTGTCCTATTTGTTGTTTGCTTCACAATAAAAATAAAAAAAATCTTCAAAGTTGTGGGCATGTTCTGTAAATTAAATTACGCAAATCCTCAAACAATCCATGTTAATTCCAGGTTGTGATGCACCAAAATACCAAAAAGTAAAGGGGGTAAATACTATTGCAAGGCACTGTAGGTGAGGGCAAAAAGCATTTCATTACTAACTGATATATATGCGTTTGCGGTCTTTGAAAGCAAAAAAATATTAAACTATCTCTGTCATTTCAGGAGAGGCAATAGAAGGTGAATATGTTCAGCAGTTATTGCTTTGTAGAGAATTTTGTTTTATTATTGATTTTTATGATACCAAGGAATGCTTATTTTATTTATTCCCTTGGAAGAAAATAAAAACTTTTCTTTGCCCACAATATGAATTTAGCATTTTAAACAAAATTAAAAAGCACCTGTCACTTTTTAATATAATATATAGCAATGCTTGAATAAACATTTCTTAGGAATTCCATATTTTATGGTATAAATTTTTCTTTAGACAAGATAAGAGGCATAACATTTTCCCTCTTCCTATTTTTTCTATGCAAGTCAAAATGTATTTTTTTTCCAATATTTTGACACTATTAAAACTCCATAGTCTGAGAGTTCTCACAGCCTGATGCAAAGTCAAGCAGATAACTTATATATTTTATGTTATTTTTATTGTTTTTCTCAAGACATTAAAAGATAGAGACATCTGACCATTGCTCATATACCAAGCTGAATAGGCATACTAAAAGGAACTTTGGCCAATATAACCAGCTTAAAGAGGACCTGTTTCTTCTACTGTCATGTCTGTCTTAGTAACTACTTGCATTCCCCATATAATACCAATTCTGGAGCATCTATTCCCTTGTGTTGTGCCGTGCCTTCTGCTAAAAGTATATGAATTAATGGCGAGCAGCTTGCAGTTAAGGAACCAATGGGTGTTACCAGTTGGGGTGTGTCACTGCATAGTCTGACACTAGCAGCACTGATTGGACAGAGTCAGACACACCCTCTACTGGTGGTAACACCTAGCAGTACCTTACTGCAGATTGCTGCCAATCTATTTGTAAACTTCTAGCAGGAATAATACAGAAATGGCATAACACAGAGTCATAAGAACAGGCACTTCAGAATTGGTATTACATGGGGAGTACAAAGTAGTTACTAAAACTGAAATGTCAGGAGAGGTGACAGGTCCTCTTTAAAGGGGTTCTGTCATAAAAGGGTTCCCACAGTTCTTTGTATGATTGGAGCTGTGTACTTGGTTATCTCCTCTCAGTCTCATAGACAATGAAAAGAATGATGGTTACACATGCTCTACTGCTCCATTCACAAAGGGACCTGGAAACCTCAATAATCATTATTTTTTTACATTTACATCTACGGTATTTATAGTAAAACCCCATTCAAGAATCATGAATGTGTCACATCTATTGTATGTCATATGGATTCTATGTGCCCATGCTATAACTTCCATTGTCTGAAGTAGAAAATTATACATGAGAAATAATGAGAAGATTTATAATGTTTAGTTTTTATGTGAGAACACAATATGTCATCAAAGTACCATATGGCTTCTCACCTGTGCCCCTTGACCCCCGTGTGTCAGCCTTCACTTGAACAAAGACTACTCCAAGATAAAGTGGCCTGATGGTTCACCTGCAGCAAAGTCCAGATCCCTGTGCAGGGGTTACATTGTTTAGACGAGGTGGAGCCCTTAGGAGTAATCCTAAGCTAAAACTGTTCAGAGACATGGTGGATCCACATTACCTTTGTAACATTCACATGTATGTATGAGACCTACAATTTTACACCACGTAATATTTTCTTTTGAGTCCTATTTGTTTGAAAATTGTATAAGGTTTGGGATACAAAGCAATATACATTGCACAACCACAAGTCTTAGGAAAGTGGTGTTTAACGTCATTGTCCTGTTGGAAAATGAACCTCTGTCCTAGCCTCAAATCACGCAGAGTGTGGTACAGGTTTTTCTCAAGAATATCCTTTTATTTAGCACCATCCATCTTTCCCTCATCTTTGGAAAGTTTCCCAGTCCTGCTGCTGAAAAACATCCCCAATGCATGATGCTGCTATCACCATGTTTCACTGTGGGGGTGGTGTTCTTGGGCTGTGGAATGTGTTGGGTTTGCACCAGACATAGCGTTTTCTTTGATGGCCAAAAAATTCTATTTTAGTCTCATCAGACCAGAGCAGCTTATACATTTTGGGAGTCTCCCACATACCTTTTCGCAAACTCACAACATGCCTTTTTCTTTTTAGCTGAAAGTAATGGCTTTCTTCTGGAGTACTGTGTACAGTTCTGGCCTCCTGTTAACAAGGCAGACATAGCATTGCTGGAGAGGGTTCAGAGGAGGGCAACTAAAGTAATAACTGGAAGGGGCAACTACAGTACCCTGAAATATTATCAAAATTAGGGTTATTTACTTTAGAAAAAGTACAGAGATCTCTCCCATCATCTATTTATCCCCAGGACTGTGACTGTGACGAGGGGACATCCTCTGCGTCTGGAGGAAAGAAGGTTTGTACACAAACATACATTCTTTACGGAAAGAGCAGTGAGACTATAGAACTCTCTGCCTGAGGAGGTGGTGATGGTGAGTACAATAAAGGAATTCAAGAGGGGCCTGGATATATTTCTGGAGTGTAATAATATTACAGGCTATAGCGTCTAGAGATGGGTCGTTGATCCAGGGAGTTTTTCTGATTGCCTGATTGGAGTCGAGAAGGAATTTTTTTCCCCCCTAAAGTGGGGAAAATTGCTTTTACCTCACAGTTTTTTTTTTTACCTTCCTCTAGATGAACTAGCAGGATGACTGGCCGAACTGGATGGACAGTGTCATTTTTTGGCCTTATGTACTATGTTACTATGTTACTATGTTACTTTGCCATAAAGTCCAACTCTTTGAAGCGTATTGCTTATTGTCGTCCTATGTACAGATACTCCAGTCTCTGCTGTGGAACTCTGTAGCTATTCCAGGGTTACCATAGGTCTCTGTGCTGCCTCTCTGATTAATGACCTCCTTGCTTGGTGCATGAGTTTTGGTAGGCGGCAATCTCTTGGCAGGTTTACTTTTGTGCTATGTTCTTTCCACTTGGTTATGATAGATTTGATGGTGCTCCTGGGGATTATCAAAGATTTGGATTTTTTTATAATCTAACCCTGACTTTCACTTCTCAACAACATTGTCCCTTACTTGTTTGGAGAATTCCTTGGTCTTCATGGCAGTGTTTGGTTAGTGATGCAATTTTTTTTAGGTGTTGCTGACTCTGGGGCCTTTCAAAAAAGGTTTGTATATGTAATGACAGATCATGTGACATGTAGATTGCACACAGGTGGACATCATTTCACTAATTTTGTGACTTCTGAAGGTAATTGATTGCACCAGGCTTCCTAACAAAGGGGTGAATATATACGCATATGCCAATTTTCTGTTTTCTATTTCCAAACAATAGTTTTATTTATATATTTTTCTAATTTCACTTAACCGACTTAGTCTATTTTGTTCTGATCCATTACATAAAATTCAGGTTAACAAAACATTGAATTTAAGGCTGCAATTAGAGATGAGCAAATTTTTCTAAAATTCGATCTGCTGGTTTCTGAATTTTTCGGGACAAATTAGATTTGATATGAATATTTTTGCGGCAAACTATATAAAAAGAAAACAGCTATCTCCTTGCTCCTGAGAGCCTTTATAGTGGTGTAAAACACTGTGTCTTGCAGTAACACGCATAGGGAGTCTGCTTTGGTAGTGAAATAATACTGTGAATCCGTATGACAAGCGTCGCTCTTAGTTGGGCGGTCACGGTGCCAAAACTGACAAAAAAAAACAAGTATCAACTCAACCTTACAGGTAGATGTTAGTATAAAGAAGAAGCACACTCCTTTTACACCCTAGTCAGCTGATTCTTATAGATTTCTACAGAACCTGTTCAATTTAACGCTCATACAAACAGAGCCCCCCGACAAAGTGCTGAGTGTCAGCAGTAAGTTGGTGTTGACGTCACTAATTAATTTTCCCAATTCTCTGTCAGAACAAATACCAAAAAAAAAATGGATCCTGTCTGTGGAACATATGCCTTCACTCAAAGGCTAAAAATCTGGAGTGGATCTAAAACAGTTGACACATAAATGGAATATTTGCATGTCTTCTGTGTTTTCTACCCTCTCCTGCTTTTAACTACCAAATCATAAGCCAATTCTGATGGGACCAAAAAGGCCTTAAAGCTACTAAACAGACAGGATCCGTTGTGCATCTTGTTTTTCATTCCTTCTGACTAGTGTTGAGCGAACCCAAACTGAAAAGTTCGGGTTCGTACCGAACTTTTCCATAAAAGTTTGGGTTCGAGTTTGGTGTTCGGACATTTAATAAAGCTTGTTGAAAGGCTGCAGGGCAGCCAATCAACAAGCGTTTAACACATGTGCCCTTAGAAGCAATCACAGCCATGGCTACTAATGGCATGGCTGTGATTGGCCAGTGCAGCATGTGACCCAGCCTCTATATAAGCTGCAGTTCTCTAGTGCCATATGTCACGTCAGCTCTGACTAGTGTAGGGACAGGATGATGCTGTTATGAGGGAAAGATTAGGAAAAATCTGAAATCATAGCTTGTTGTTAAGTCTGTGTTGTTAATAATACTGGGACATTGTGGGTGAAAAAAAAAATAATAATTATTTTTTTCTCATAAAGTACCTTTGCGGCCTGCACTGCATTTCTGAGAGTGAAATATAAGCAGTAAATCCAGCTCTTAGATTGTGGGTGGACATTTCCACGGTTATCAGGCCAGTCATTCACAAGTGGCTTGAAGGGTGTGTTCCTGCTGCACTGCATACCTGCACTGCATACCTGATTCGGCGGAATTTAGATTGTTGGGTGATCTGAATCCCTTTTTTCTTTAAAACTACCACTGCTCTGCATACCTGGCTGGGAAATATATTCTGTAAATTTGGCAGATTTTAGATTTCTGGCTGGGTGATCTGTACCCCTTTTTTCTTTCAAACTACCCCTGCACTGCATACCGTACCTGACTGGGAAATATATTTAGTAAATTTGGCGCAGATTAGATTGTTGGGTGATCTGTATCCCTTTTTTCTTTAAAACTACCACTGCTCTGCATACCTGGCTGGGAAATATATTCTGTAAATTTGGCAGATTTTAGATTTCTGGCTGGGTGATCTGTACCCCCTTTTTTTTTTTTTTTTCAAACTACCCCTGCACTGCATACCTGACTGGGAAATATATTCTGTAAATTCAGTGGGGTTTAGTTTGTTGTGTGATCTGTACCCCTTTTTTCTTTCAAACTACCCCTGCACTGCATACCTGCCTGGGAAATATATTCTGTAAATTCGGCAGTGTTTAGATTGTTGGTTGATCTGTGCCTCTTTTTCTTTCAAACTAACCATGCACTGCATACATGACTGGGAAGTATATTCTGTAAATATGGCCGAGTTTAAATTGTTGGGTGAAATTTCCCCCCTTTTTCTTTCCAACTACCCTTGCACAGCATACCTGACTGGGAAATATATTCTGTAAATTTGGTGAATTTAGATTGTTGGGTGATCTATAACTCTTTTTTCTTTCAAACTACCCATGCACTGCATACCTGACTGGTAAATATATTCTGTAAATTTGGCGGCGTTTAAATTGTTTGGTGAAATGTACCCCTTTTTTATTTCAAACTACCACTGCAGTGCATACCTGACCGGGAAATATATTCTGTAAATTCGGCAGAGTTTAGATTGTTGGGTGATCTGTGCCTCTTTTTTCTTTCAAACTACCCATGCACTGCATACCTGACTGGGAAGTATATTCTGTAAATTTGGCGGCGTTTAAATTGTTTGGTGAAATGTACCCCATTTTTCTTTCAAACTACCCTTGCACTGCTTACCTGACTGTTAAATATATTCTGTAAATTTGGCGGCTTTTAGATTGTTCGGTGATCTGAACCCCTTTTTTCTTTCAAACTACCCCTGACTGGAAAATATATTCTGTAAAATCGTTGGAGTTTAGATTATTGGGTGATCTGTACCACTGTTTTCTTTCAAACTACCCATGCACTGCATACCTGACTGGAAAGTATATTCTGTAAAATTGGCGGCGTTTAGATTGCTGGCTGGGTGAACTGAAACTCTTTTTTCTTTCAAACTACCCCTGCACTGCATACCTGACTGGTAAATATATTCAGTAAATTCGGTGAATTTAGATTGTTGGGTGAAATGTACCCCTTTTTTCTTTCAAACTACCCCTTCACTGCATACCTGACTGGGAAATATATTCAGTAAATTCGGTGAATTTAGATTGTTGGGTGATCTGTATCCCTTTTTTCTCTCAAACTACCCCTGCACTGCATACCTGACTTGCAAATATATTCTGTAAATTCGGTGGCGTTTAGATTGCTGACTGGGTGATCTGTACCCCATTTTTTCTTTCAAACTTCCCATGCACTGCATACCTGACTGGGAAATTAATTCTATAAATTTGGCGGAGTTTAGATTGTTGGGTGATCTATAACTCTTTTTTTCTTTCAAACTACCAATGCACTGCATGCCTGACTACTAAATATATTCTGTAAATTTGGCGGCGTTTAAAATGTTGGGTGAAATGTACCCCATTTTTCTTTTAAACTACCCCTGCACTGTATACCTGACTGGGAAATATATTCTGTAAATTCGGTAAATTTAGATTGTTGGGTGATCTGTACCCCTTTATTCTTTCAAACTACCCCTACACTGCATACCTGACTAAACAATATATTCTGTAATTTCTGCGGAGTTTTGTTTGCTGGCTGGGTGATCTGTATCCCTTATTTCTTTCAAACTACCCCTGCACTGCATACCTAACTAGGAAATATATTCTGTAAATTCAGCAGCGCTTAGATTGCTGGCTGGGTGATCTGTACCCCTTTTTTCTTTCTAACTACCCCTGCACTGCATACCTGACTGGGAAATATATTATGTAAATTCAGGGAGTTTAGATTGTTGGGTCAAATGTACCTCTTTTTTCTTTCAAACTACCCCTGCACTATATACCTGACTGGGAAATATATTCTGTCAATTCTGTAAATTTAGATTGTTGGGTGATCTGTACCTCTTTAGTCTTTCAAACTACCCCTGCACTGCATACCTGACTGGACAATATATTCTGTAAATTTGGCGGAGTTTAGATCGCTGGCTGGGTGATCTGTATCCCTTTTTCTTTCAAACTAAACCCTGCAATGCATAACTGACTAGGAAATATATTCTGTAAATTCAGTGCATTTAGATTGTTGGGTGAATCTGTACCCCTGTTTTCTTTCAAACTACCCCTTCACTGCATACCTGACTGGGAAATATATTCTGTAAATTCGGTGAATTTAGATTGTTGGGTGATCTGTATCCCTTTTTTCTCTCAAACTACCCCTGCACTGCATACCTGACTGGCAAATATATTCTGTAAATTCGGTGGCGTTTAGATTGCTGACTGGGTGATCTGTACCCCATTTTTCTTTCAAACTTCCCATGCACTGCATACCTGACTGGGAAATTAATTCTATAAATTTGGCAGAGTTTAGATTGTTGGGTGATCTATAACTCTTTTTTCTTTCAAACTACCAATGCACTGCATGCCTGACTACTAAATATATTCTGTAAATTTAGCGGCATTTAAAATGTTGGGTGAAATGTACCCCATTTTTCTTTCAAACTACCCCTGCACTGTATACCTGACTGGGAAATATATTCTGTAAATTCGGTAAATTTAGATTGTTGGGTGATCTGTACCCCTTTATTCTTTCAAACTACCCCTACACTGCATACCTGACTAAACAATATATTCTGTAATTTCTGCGGAGTTTTGTTTGCTGGCTGGGTGATCTGTATCCCTTATTTCTTTCAAACTACCCCTGCACTGCATACCTAACTAGGAAATATATTCTGTAAATTCAGCAGCGCTTAGATTGCTGGCTGGGTGATCTGTACCCCTTTTTTCTTTCTAACTACCCCTGCACTGCATACCTGACTGGGAAATATATTATGTAAATTCAGGGGAGTTTAGATTGTTGGGTCAAATGTACCTCTTTTTTCTTTCAAACTACCCCTGCACTATATACCTGACTGGGAAATATATTCTGTCAATTCTGTAAATTTAGATTGTTGGGTGATCTGTACCTCTTTAGTCTTTCAAACTACCCCTTCACTGCATACCTGACTGGACAATATATTCTGTAAATTCGGCGGAGTTTAGATCGCTGGCTGGGTGATCTGTATCCCTTTTTTCTTTCAAACTAAACCCTGCAATGCATAACTGACTAGGAAATATATTCTGTAAATTCGGCGGCGTTTAGATTGTTGGGTGATCTGTACCCCTGTTTTCTTTCAAACTACCCCTGCACTGCATACCTGACTGGGAAATATATTCTGTAAATTTGGCAGATTTTAGATTGTTGGGTGATCTGTACCCCTGTTTTCTTTCAAACTACCCCTGCACTGCATACCTGACTGGGAAGTATATTCTGTAAATTTAACTGCATTTAACTTGTTAGGTCAAATGTACCCCTTTTTTCTTTCAAACTACCCCTGCACTGTATACCTGACTGGACAATATATTCTGGAAATTTGGTAAATTTAGATTGTTGGGTGATCTGTACCCCTTTTTTCTTTTAAACTACCCATGCACTGTATACCTGACTGGGAAATATATTCTGTAAATTCGGTAAATTTAGATTGTTTGGTGATCTGTACCCCTTTATTCTTTCAAACTACCCCTACACTGCATACCTGTCAAATCAATATATTCTGTAAATTCTGCGGAGTTTTGTTTGCTGGCTGGTTGATCTGTATCCCTTTTTTCTTTCAAACTATTCCTGCACTGCATACCTAACTAGGAAATATATTCTGTAAATTCGGCAGCGCTTAGATTGCTGGCTGGGTGATCTGTACCCCTTTTTTCTTTCTAACTACCCCTGCACTGCATTCCTGACTGGGAAATATGTTCTGTAAATTCAGGGAAGTTTTGATTGTTGGGTTATTTGTACCCCTTTTTTCTTTCAAACTACTCCTACACTGCATACCTAACTAGGAAATATATTCTGTTAATTCGTTGGAGTTTAGATTGCTGGCTGGGTAATCTGTACCCCATTTTATTTTCAAAGTACCCCTGCACTGCATACCTGACTGGAAAATATATTCTGTAAATTCGGCGGAATTTAGATTGTTGGGTGATCTGTATCCCTTTTTTCTTATAAACTACCACAGCTCTGCATACCTGGCTGGGAAATATATTCTGTTAATTTGGCAGATTTTAGATTTCTGGCTGGGTGAAATGTACCAATTTTTTCTTTCAAACTACCACTGCACTACATACCTGACCGAAAATATATTCATTCAATTTGGCAGAGTTTAGATCACTGACTGGGTGATCTGTATCCCTTTTTTCTTTCAAACTACCCCTGCACTGCATACCTGACTTGGAAAAATATTCTTTAAATTCGGCAGCGTTTAGATTGTTGGGTGATCTGTGCCCCTTTTTTCTTTCAAACTTCCCATACACTGCATACCTGATTGGGAAGTATATTCTGTAAATTTATCGGCGTTTAAATTGTTGGGTTAAATGTACCCCTTTTTTCTTTCAAGCTAACCTTGCACTGTATACCTGACTGGGAAATATATTCTTTAAATTCGGTAAATTTAGATTGTTGGGTGATCTGTACCCCTTTATTCTTTCGAACTACACCCAAACACTGCATACCTGACTGGACAATATATTCTGTAAATTCGGCGGAGTTTCGATTGCTGGCTGGGTGAGCTGTATCCCTTTGTTCTTTCAAACTACCCCTGCACTGCATACCTGACTAGGGAATATATTCTGTAAGTTTGGCAGCGTTTAGATTGCTGGCTGGGTGATCTGTACCCCTTTTTTCTTTCTAACTACCCCTGCACTGCATTCCTGACTGAGAAATATATTCTGTAAATTTAACAGAGTTTAGATTGTTGGGTTATTTGTACCCTTTTTTCTTTCAAACTACTCCTACACTGCATACCTAACTAGGAAATATATATTCTGTTAATTCGTTGGAGTTTAGATTGCTGGCTGGGTGATCTGTACCCCTTTTTTCTTTCAAACTACCCCTGCACTGCACACCTGACTGAGAAATGTATTCTGTAAATTCGGCGGAATTTAGATTGTTGGGTGATCTTTATCCCTTTTTTCTTTAAATCTACCACTGCTCTGCATACCTGGCTGAGAAATATATTCTGTAAATTTGGCAGATTTTTGAATTCTGGCTGTGTGATCTGTACTCCTTTTTTCTTTCAAACTACCCCTGCACTGCATTCCTGACTGGGAAATATATTCTGTAAATTCGGCAGCGTTTAGATTGTTGGTTGAACTGTGCCCCTTTTTCTTTCAAACTACCCATGCACTGCATACCTGAATGGGAAGTATATTCTGTAAATTCGGCGGCGTTTAAATTGTTGGGTGAAATTTCCCCCCTTTTTCTTTCAAACTACCCTTGCACTGCATACCTGACTGGGAAATATATTCTGTAAATTCGGTGAATTTAGATTGTTGGGTGATCTATAACTCTTTTTTCTTTCAAACTACCCATGCACTGCATACCTGACTGGTAAATATATTCTGTAAATTCGGCAGCGTTTAAACTGTTTGGTGAAATGTACACCTTTTTTCTTTCAAACTACCACTGCACTGCATACCTGAACAGGAAATATATTCTGTAAATTCGGCAAAGTATAGATTGTTGGGTGATCTGTGCCCCTTTTTTCTTTCAAACTTCCCATGCACTGCATACCTGACTGGGAAGTATATTCTGTAAATTTGGCGGCGTTTAAATTCTTTGGTGAAATGTACCACTTTTTTCTTTCAAACTACCCTTGCACTGCATACCTGACTGGGAAATATATTCTGCAAATTTGGGGGCATTTAAATTGTTGGGTCAAATGTACCCCTTTTTTCTTTCAAACTACCCCTGCACTGTATACCTGACTGGGCAATATATTCTGTAAATTCTGTAAATTTAGATTGTTGGGTGATCTGTACCTCTTTATTCTTTCAAACTTCCCCTTCACTGCATACCTGACTGGACAATATATTCTGTAAATTCGGCGGAGTTTTGATTGCTGGCTTGGTGATCTGTATCCCTTTTTTCTTTCAAACTACCCCTGCACTGCATACCTGACCGGGAAAAATATTCTGCAAATTCGGCAGATTTTAGATCGCTGGCTGGGTGATCTATATCCCTTTTTTCTTTCAAACTACCCCTGCAATGCATACCTGACTAGGAAATTTATTCTGTAAATTCGGCGACGTTTAAATTGTTGGGTGATCTGTACCCCTTTTTTCTTTCAAACTACCCCTGCACTGCATACCTGACTGGGAAATATATTCTGTAAATTCGGCAGATTTTAGATTGTTGGGTGATCTGTGCCCATTTTTTCTTTCAAACTACCCATGCACTGCATACCAGACTGGGAAGTATATTCTGTAAATTTGACGTCATTTAAATTGTTAGGTCAAATGTACCCCTTTTTTCTTTCAAACTACCCCTACACTGTATACCTGAATAGGAAATATATTCTGGAAATTTGGTAAATTTAGATTTTTGGGTGATCTGTACCACTTTAGTCTTTCAAACTACCCCTACACTGAATACCTGACTGGACAAGATATTCTGTAAATTCGGCGGAGTTTTGACTGCTGGCTGGGTGATCGGTATCCCTTTTTTCTTTCAAACTACTCCTGCACTGAATACCTGACTAGGAAATATATTCTGTAAATTTGGCAGCGTTTAGATTGCTGGCTGGGTGATCTGTACCCCTTTTTTTCTAAATACCCCTGCACTGCATACCTGACTGGGAAATATATTCTGTAAATTGAGCGGAGTTTAGATTGTTGGGTTATTTGCACCCTTTTTTCTTTCAGACTACTCCTGCACTGCATACCTAACGAGGAAATATATTCTGTTAATTTGTTGGAGTTTGGATTGCTGGCTGGGTGATCTGTTCCCCATTTTTCTTTCAAACTTCCCCTGCACTGCATATCTGACTGGGAAGTATATTCTGTAAATTTGGCGGCGTTTAAAATGTTGGGTGAAATGTACCCCTTTTTTCTTTCAAACTACCCCTGCACTGCATACTTAACTAGGAAATATATTATGTTAATTCGTTGGAGTTTAGATTGCTGGCTGGGTGATCTGTACCCCTTTTTTCTTTCAAACTACCCCTGCACTGCATACCTGACTTGGAAATATATTTTGTAAATTTGGCGGAATTTAGATTGTTGGGTGATCTGTATCCCTTTTTTCGTTCAAATTAACACTGCTCTGCACACTTGGCTGGGAAATATATTCTGTAAATTTGGCAGATTTTAGATTGCTGGCTTGGTGATCTGTACCCCTTTTTTCTTTTAAACTTCTCCTGCACTGCATACCATACCTGACTGGGAAATATATTGTGTAAATTTGGCAGAGTTTAGATTGTTGGGTGATCTGTGCCCCTTTTTTCTTTCAAACTTCCCATGCACTGCATACCTGACTGGGAAGTATATTCTGTAAATTTGGCGGCGTTTAAATTCTTTGGTGAAATGTACCACTTTTTTCTTTCAAACTACCCTTGCACTGCATACCTGACTGGGAAATATATTCTGCAAATTTGGGGGCATTTAAATTGTTGGGTCAAATGTACCCCTTTTTTCTTTCAAACTACCCCTGCACTGTATACCTGACTGGGCAATATATTCTGTAAATTCTGTAAATTTAGATTGTTGGGTGATCTGTACCTCTGTAGTGTCCAGTAAGCAATACCGCAGATAGATGCGTACTGGGGTGAACTTGTTCACATTTTTGTGCAGGGTTAGTGCATAGTGTATTCACCTCTATTGGTGCGCCACTCTTATGGACATCGTCATGTAAGTGCACAGTGCAACTGCAGCACTGAATGCTGAATATATCTTGATTTTTCTGCAGAAATACGCCACTAAAGGCTTCACCGCATATAACTGCAACAGCGAACGCTGAATATATTTTTCTACTGATATATGTCAATAAAGGTTTTTCAAGATATAAGTGCAGGACCGAATGGCGAATGTATATTTCTTTTTCTACTGATATACATCACTAATGGTTTTTCAAGCTATAAGTGCAGGAGCGAATGGTGAATGTATATTTCTTTTTCTACTGCTATACATCAATAAAGGTTTTTCTACATATAAGTGCACCAGCGAATGGCGAATGTATATTTAATTTTCTACTGAAATACGCCAGTAAAGGCTTTACCAGATATAACTGCAACAGTGAACTGAGAATATATTTTTCTTGTAGTACTGAAATACGCCCCTATATGCTTTTACCATAAATAACTGCAGAAGTGACCTGAGAATATATTTTTCTTGTTGGACTGAAATAGGCCACTATACGCTTTCAACAGAAAACGATTAAAGAGTGAAGTGCGTATATATTTTTATTGTAGTACTGAAATACGCACCTATATGCTTATACAAAAAATAATAGCAGAAGTGACCTGAGAATATATTTTTCTTGTAAGACTGAAATAGGCCACTATACGCTTTCAACAAAAAAACTGCAGAAGTGAACTGAGAATATATTTTTCTTGTTGGACTGAAATACGCCCCTATACGCTTTCACCAAAAATAACTGCAACAGTGCAGTTTGTATATATTTTTCTTGTTGTACTGAAATATGCCCCTATACACTTTCCACAGAAATAAGTGAAGAAGTTAACTGAGAATACATTTTTCTTGAAGTGCTGAATAAGATACTAAGATATAAGCCCCTAAAGGCTTTTCAACATAACACTTGCAGCCCAATAACAAAAAGCTGGCTTGACAGAGCTGTCTAATGACTATTTAAATTCCAAAATAATCTTTCCCTACACTTGTAAATTACTTTCATATTAATGTCCCTAGCGCCTTCTGACGTCTCTCCCTGCACTAAGATGCTGTGAAATAATTCCTCCCTATCCTTTCCCTGCACTTATAAATCTTTATTTCTGTCTTTTTTTCCCACAATCTTTTTTCCACTTGCTATCCCTAGCGCCTTCACACATCTGTCCCTGCACTCTGAATGCTGGAAAATGTCTGACTGTAAGATGGCTGCCGTATTTATAGGGCTGTGACATCACAGGGCTGGCTGCTGATTGGCTGCATGCAGGCATGTCCATCTGGGTGATCCTGCCTTCCCGGAGTTCCTTGCTCCATGTCCTCAGTCCTCACACGTGTAGCCGCCATTTTAGGAAAATTGTGATTCGTTACCACGAAGCGCGAGAAAATTTACATTCGTTGCAAATCAAATTTTTTCTTAAATTCTAAACCAATTCCACTTTGTCAGCTTCGATTTGCTCATCTCTAGCTATAATGTAACAAAACCTGAAAAAAGTCAAGGAGGGAGAATACTTTTCCAAGGCACTATATATTTGCTTATTATCAAATGATATGGAGAATATAATCAATGAAGATTATATAATGGTTGGAAATAAGTGCTTGACCCCTGGCACACAGGATTGTTAGCGAAATACATTTTTCAATCAATAATGACATCTACAGTCCTCTGGTAAAGTATAATTTGCTCTACCATTATTTATGAACATTAGATAAGAAACTATTTGACTTTAACAAAAGTTTTACATTTATTCTTATGAGACCAGGTGTCTCCAAGTGTGGCAAGTGTCAAAGATGAAAAGAAATTAGTGTGAACAATTATTTTATCTCATATCATCTGAACTTTTGAGCACTAAATGGCTGTAAAAATGTTATGGAAAGGTCTACAGCGCTGCAAATGCCAGCAAAATGTTGTTAAGTGCATGGCAAATGTGGATAGTGAAATGACTTTAAAGAACATAAAATAGGTAAAAAAAAAAATCTTGATCTAGGAGGACGAGGTCCATATGGAGTAGGAGGTTGAGGAGGCGGTGGATGTGGCGGTGTAGGTGAAAGCAGCGATGGAAGAGGAGGAGGTAGCCTACACTGCTTTTTGGTTTTAAATTTTATTTTTAAAATTAGGGTACACCCCAAAACATTGGAAAATGTAACCTGTGATAACCACCTCCAGTCATGCTAAACACACGCTCAGACAATACACTGGCTGCAAGGCAGGCCAGTACCTCCAAGGTGTAAAGGGCAAGCTCAGGCCATGCGCCCAATTTGGAGACCCAGAAGTTGCATGTTCCCAAGTAGTTAATGTATTTTTAATAGAGTGATTAATAAAGATAAAATTTTACCTATTAGTAGTCAGAGAGGTTGCAAAGGTTACGCTAGGTCCGAGTGACCACCTAACCCCTCTTCGAGAAGTTGCAGGGGCTGACCCGTGTCAGTCAGTTCGTGTAGGCGTGTGCACACTTACCGCCCCACCATGTCGCACGTCCCCGTGATGTTCACGATCCAATATGATATCTGCTCTATCAACTTTCTATGTTCTTTTATGCGCCTACCATGGTGATCACGGGTGGCGGGGAATCAGGGTTCCAGGCCAGAGAGGGAGCGTGAGAAAAAGAGACCAAATTTAAGGGAGATAAGTGTATAAAACAAAATTGGGATCGAACATAAATGTGTGAAAAGCTATTGAGGCGCAAATGTGGGACAAATTACAGAAGCCCAAATATGGGCCAAAAGAGTCAAGCGGAATTGTGGGAAAAGCTATTGAGGCGGAAATGTTGGCCAAAAGAGCATAGCGGAAATGTGGGACAAAGTATTGAAGCTTAAATGTGGTACAACTTGTTTAAGTTTAAGCATTGAATCAAAGGGGGTGACGCGCATCAATTAAAGAAGCATTTCCAAAATTTTATTCCCTGTCACCTATGCAGGGCAGGGTTTTATTCACGTCTAAAATTGTATAATGTCAACCCAAGAATGTAACAGAAAAATTACTGAAATTAATTAACCTGTCTACTTGGTAGACAAGGGGTCTATGACAGAAAACAATTGTTCATTGTCACCCAAAAATGTAAAAGAAAAATTATTGAAATTTATTATGCTGCCAACTTGGTAGAGGAGGGGTATATTACACCCCAAAATTGGTGAATTTGACCATAAAATGTAACTGACAAATGTTTTTTTTTTTGTTTTTTTTACCGGTCTACGAGGTATAGCAGTGGTACTATACACCCAAAAATTACTGAATTTCACCAGAAAATGTTAATGACAATTTTTATTTATTTTTTAACCGGCCTACTAGGTAACAGTGGTACTAAGCACCTAAAAATTGGTTAATTTAACCAGAAAATGTGAGACAATTTATATATATATTTTTTAAACGGCCCACTAGGTAAATCAGTGGTACTATACACCCAAAAAGTGGTTAATTTCACCAGAATATGTAACAGATAATTTTAGAATTTATTTTACCGGCCTAATAGGTATAGCAGTGGTACTATACACACCAAAAGTTTGGAGTTCCATATGGAGTAGGAGTTTGAGGAGGAGGTGGACGCAGTGGACTAGGTGGAAGCGGCGGTGGAGGAGGACGAGATAGCCAACACAGGTTTTTGGTTTTAATTAAATTTTGTAAAATTAAAGTACACTCCAAAAGAGTGTGAAATATCCAAAATACAAACATGAGCAATTGCCCTGCAGTATAACAATGGCTGGTTAGTGCCGGTATACATGTCTATTCTGCACAAGGTTTAATGAACGTGAGCTTGTCCACATTGGCTGTGGACAGGCAGCTGCGCTTGTCTGTGATGACACCCCCTACCGTGCTAAACACACGTTCAGATAATACACTGGCTGCAGGGCAGGCCAGCACCTCCAAGGCGTAAAGTGCAAGCTCAGGCCATGTGCCCAATTTAGAGACCCAGAAGTTGAAGGGGGCAGACCTGTCATTCAGTACGTGTAGGCATGAGCACACATACTGCACCACCATGTTGGTGAAACGCTGCCTCCTGCTAAGATGTTCCATATCAGGTGGTGGTGCTGGTTGTTGTGGCGTGCTGAAAAAGCTTTTCCACATGTCAGCCATGCTAACCCTGCCTTCTGAGGTTCTGGCGGTGCCCCAGCTGTGTTTACGACCTCTTCCTCGTCCTCTGCCTTTGCCTTGTGCTTCCACTGTGCCCCCTCTGTCAGGTGGGGATGCCACCAGCAGCGCGTCTACCAGCATGCGCTTGTACTCACGCATCTTATGATTACGCTCCAGTGATGGAATTAAGGACGGTATGTTGTCATTGTAACAGGGATCCAGCAGTGTGGCCACCCAGTAATCAGCACAAGTTAGAATGTGGGCATATCTGCGGTCTTTGCGGAGACACTGCAGCATGTAATCGCTCATGTGTGCAAGGCTGCCCAGAGGCAACGAAAAGCTGCCCTCTGTGCGAGGTGTATTGTCTGTGTTTTCTGTATCCCCCATCCACGCACCAGTGATGGCCATGAGCTGGTCTGGGTGCCACCCTGCTGTGAACATGGTTCATCCTCCTCCTTCTCCTCCTCCTCATCCTCCACCTCGTCACCCTCCAGATTTTTGCCCTAGCTGGACAATTGTGTAACTTGGGTTTGTGTGGGCAGGAACCCACCCTCAGAGCCACTTTGGAATGACTGACCGGAAACCCTATGATATGATCCCTCTTCCTCCTTCTCCTTCTGTGCCACATCCTCTTCCATCATCGCCATGAGCGTTTTTTCAAGGAGGCATAGAAGTGGGATAGTAACGCTGAGAACGATGTTATTAGCATTGGCCATGTTGGTGGAGTACTCGAAATAGCACAACAAGAAACACAGGTCTCGCATGGAGGCCCAGTCATTTTAGGTGAAGTGGTGCTGTTCCGCCGAGCGACTCACCCATGCGTGCTCCACCTGGCCAGCATGTGCCTTGTGGGCATGTCGCATATGAGGCATTGAGCATATAGGCCGAAGTTACGCTGCAGCGCTGACAGGCGAGCAGCAGCAGGATGAGAATGCCGAAAGCACACACAGACGGCCCGCACTTTATGCAGCAGCTCTGACAGGTAATTTTTAAGGGATTTCTGCACCACCAAATTCAGCACATGCGCCAGGCAAGGGATGTGCATCAAACAGGCTAGTCCCAGAGCTGCTACGAGATTTTGCCCATTATCGCACACCACCAGGCCAGGCTTAAGGCTGACTGGCACAAACCACTCATCGGTCTGTTGTTCAAGGCCCGTCCACAGCTCCTGGGCGGTGTGGGGTTTGTCCCCCAAACAGATGAAGTTAAAACTGCATGCTGTCGTTTACCCCTGGCTGTGCTGAAGTTGGTGGTGAAGGTGTTACGCTGACCGGATGAGGAGCTGGTAGAGGATGAGGAAGCAGAGTAGGAGGAGGAAGCAACAGGAGGCAAACTGAAGTGCCCTGCAATCCTCGGTGGTGGAAGGACATGCGCCAAACTGATATCAGCCTCAGGTCCAGCCGCCACTGCATTTACCCAGGGTGCTGTTATGGAGATATAACGGCCCTGACCGTGCTTACTGGTCCACGTATTTGTAGTCAGGTGCACCTTGCCACAGATGGCGTTGCGCAGTGCACACCTGATTTAGTCCCCTACTTAGTTGTGAAGGGAAGGGATGGCTTGCCTTGAAAAGTAGTGGCGGCTGGGCATGACATACTGTGGGACAGCAACCTCCATAAAGCCTTTAAAACTATCTGTCTCCACCAGACGGAATGACAGCATTTCAAAGGCAGAAATGCTGGCATTAAGGGCTAGGGATCGCGAGTGGGTACTTCCTCTTCCTTTCCAGCGTTGGGGATATGGAGAGCTGAACGCTACCCTGGGACATTGTGGAGATGCTTGGTGACCCAGGTGTTGGTTGGCAGATCCTCTGTTTGTGGGGTGCCAGGTGGCACTGTCACTCCAGAAGTGGATGAAGAGGCGGCGACTGCAGCAGAAGAGGAAGCAGGAGGAGCCAGAGACCTTTCTTGGTTTTTGAGTTGTCTCCTCCACTGCAGCTCGTGCTTTTCACTTAAATGCCTGGTCATGCAGGTTGTGCTCAGGTTGAGAACGTTTATGAATCACTTCAGGCTCTGATTGCACAGCGTGCAAACCAC
This sequence comes from Bufotes viridis, assembly GCA_033119425.1. Taxonomy (NCBI): domain Eukaryota; kingdom Metazoa; phylum Chordata; class Amphibia; order Anura; family Bufonidae; genus Bufotes; species Bufotes viridis. The sequence goes on along the minus strand of CM065594.1, from coordinate 61,355,148 downwards.
TCGTGTCTTGTCGTCAGCACATTGTCTGAAGAACTGCCACGCCAGGGAACTCCTTGGAGCTGCCTTTGGTGTGCTCGGTCCCTTGCTGCGGTGGGCAGTAGGAGGCATACTGTCTGGGGTCGAGGACCTCATCGTCCTCCACATCATCTTCCACCCAGTCTTCACCCCTGACTTCCTTGTCTGTCTGCACACTATTGAATGCCCCAGCAGTTGACACCTGTGTTTCATCATCATCCGAGATGTGCTGTGATTGTCCTCCCATGTACTCATCTTGAAAAATAAGTGGTTGGGCATCGGTGCACTCAATCTCTTCCATTTCTGGGGCAGGGCTAGATGGATGGCCCTGGGAAACCCTGCTAACAGAGTCATCAAAAAGCAGAAGAGACTGCTGCATGACTTGGGGCTTAGACTGCTTGGCTTATTTGCAAGGGGGAGAGATGAAAGTCTGATGGACATCGTCTGCAGGTGCCAACTGTGGTCTTTCAGAAGGAGACTGGGAGGGAGACAATGTGAAGGAACTGGATCCACTTTCAGCAACCCAATCTACTATCGCCTGTACTTGTTCAGGCCTCACCATTCATAGAGCATCATTAAGCCCGATTAAATACCACTGAAGGTTTTGTCGCCTACTCGCACCTGAGGAAGGGGTTTCACTTGTGCGTGTAGCTGGCACAGATCAACCACGTCCTCTCCCTGCAACAGGAGCTCCACCAACAGCACCACGAACTGGGCCACGTCCCTTATTTGACCTCTCCTCATATTTTTTGAATTGAGGATCTTGCCCTAAATGGGTATTTAATTAAAAGTAGAAAAGAACTACAGTATGTAAAGGGTGTATCTCACACGGCCTGAACCAGACTAGGCCTCAATTAAAGATTTCTTTGCACAAAATGGCTGTATTTCAAATGGCTATATTTCAAATGGCTGTATTTCAAATGGCTGAATCAAACCCCTGTATGTATAGGGGGTATCTCACACGGTCTGAACCACTGTAGGCCTGAAGTAAATATATCTTTGCACAAAAAAGCGGTATTTCAAATGGCTGTATTTCAAATGCCTAATTCAAACCCCTGTATGTATAGGGGGGATCACACACGCCCTAAATCAGTGTAGTCCTCAAGTAAATATATCTTTGCACAAAATGGCTGTATTTAAAATGGCTGTATTTCAAATGGCTGAATCAAACCCCTGTATGTATAGGGGGGATCACACACGCCCTGAATCAGTGTAGGCCTGAAGTAAATATATCTTTGCAAAAAATGGTTGTATTTCAAATGCCTAATTCAAACCCCTGTATGTATAGGGGGATCACACACGCCCTGAATCAGTGTAGGCCTGAAGTAAATATATCTTTGCACAAAAAGGCTGTATTTCAAATGGCTGTATTTCAAATGCCTAATTCAAACCCCTGTATGTATAGAGGGGATCTCACAGGGCCTGAACCTCTGTAGGCCTGAATTCAATATTGGTGCACCAAATGGCGGCATTTAAAATCTCTGAATGTAACCCAAATGTATTAAGGGTGTATCTCACAATAACATCTGCATCAAAGGCTGTCAACTAAAGTTTTTTGTGACCAAACAACTGTTTGTTTAAGAACTGAATTTGACAGCAGTATATAAGCCTGTTATTTCACACGTGCTGATGCTGCAAGGCCTGAAAATAGTGTTTTATTTGTCAAAAAAGTGTGATTTTCAAACCCCAGAAAATGATGGGTGTATCTCTAGCTTAAATTGCACACTGACTAATACAGATGTTGTAGATTGCCCAAAAAGTATTCTTTTGCTAACAGAATATGAGTGCTGTATATATTAAACTTGCATTTAACACTTGCAGATCTGGAAAATACTGTTTTTTGAAGAAAAAAAAAAGGGTGTTTTTCAAACCCCAGAACATGATGGGTGTATTTCTAGCTTAACCACCTCAGCCCCCCTAACTTAAACACCATTAATGACCAGGCCACTTTTTACAATTCTGCACTACACTACTTTCATCGTTTATTGCTCCGTCATGCAACTTACCACCCAAATGAATTTTACCTCCTTTTCTTCTCACTAATAGAGCTTTCATTTGGTGGTATTTCATTGCTGCTGACTTTTTAACTTTTTTTGCTATTAATCAAAAATGACCGAAATTTTTGCAAAAAAATGACATTTTTCACTTTCTGTTGTACATTTTTTTTTTAAAAACTACATTTCTATAAAAAAAAAATCCTTAAATTTATTGTTCTACATGTCTTTGATTAAAAAAATCCAATAAGAGTATATTTATTGGTTTGGGTAAAAGTTATAGCGTTTACAAACTATGGTGCAAAACAGTGAATTTCTGCATTTTGAAGCAGCTCTGACTTTCTGAGCACCTGTCATGTTTCTTCAGGTGCCAGAATGTCAGGATAGTATAAGTACCCCCAAATTACACCATTTTAGAAAGAAGACACCCCAAAGTATTCGCGGAGGGGCATGGTGAGTTCATGTATCATTTCATTTTTTTTTCACAAGTTAGTGGAAAATGACACTTTCTGAGAAAAAAATTTATAAAATAAAGTTTCCATTTCTGCTAACTTCTGGCAAAAAAAATACAAAATCTCCCACGGACTCACTATGCCCCTCAGTGAATACCTTGGGGTGTCTACTTTCCGAGTGTTTACTGTTCTGGCATTTTGGGCAGGGCTAAATTGGGAACAGCCATGTAAAACCTAAAGGCACTCGTTGGAATTTGGGCCCCTTTGCGCACCCAGGCTGCAAAAAAGTGTCAGTCATGTGGTATCGCCGTAATCAGAAGAAGTAGGGCAATGTGTTTTGGGGTGTATTTTTACATATACCCATGTTGGGTGAGAGAAATATCTTTGTAAATTGACAACTTTGTATAAAAAATTTAAAATGTTGTCGTTTACAGCGATATTTCTCACTCAAAGTATGGGTATATATAAAAATACACCCCAAAACTCATTTCCCTACTTCTCCTGAGTACGGTGATACCACATGGGTGCCACTTTTTTGCAGCCAAGATGCTCAAAGGGGCCCAAATTCCCATGAGTACCTTTAGGATTTCACAGGGCATTTTTACGCATTTGGATTCTCACGCTTTAGGACCCCTAAAATGCCAGGGCAGTATAAATACCCCACATGTTACCCTATTTTGGAAAGAAGACACCCCAAGGTATTCCGTGAGGGGCATGGCGAGTTCACAGAAAAAAATATTTTTGGGCACAAGTTAGCGGAAATTGATATATATTTTTATTTTTTTACAAAGTCTCATATTCCACTAACTTGTGACAAAAAATAAAATTTTACATGAACTCACCATACCCATCACGGAATACCTTGGGGTGTCTTTTTTCTAAAATGGGGTCATATGTAAGGTGTTTGTACTGCCCTGGCATTTGAGGGTCTCCGCAATCATTACACGTATGGCCAGCATTAGGAGTTTCTGCGATTCTCCTTATATTGAGCATACGGGTAATGAGATTTTTCTTTTTCCTTTCAGCCTCTGGACTAAAAAAAAAAAAAAATGAACGGCACAGATTTTTTCATTCACATCAATCATCGTGGATGAAAAAATCTCTGCCAAAATCAGTGACTGCGGTACGGTGGGCTGGGCGCTAACTACCTAACAAGTAGCTAACTAACTGGCAGTGATAAGGGACCCTTATGCCCCATTCACACGTCCGCAATTCTGTTTGCGGAACGGAATTTGGGACCCATTTATTTCTATGGGGACAGACTTTGTCCCGCTCGGATCCGGAATTACGGATCCGCACTTCCGGGTCTGCACTTCCGTTCCGCAAAAATATAGAACATGTCCTATTCTTGTCCGCAATTGCCTTTATGTTTTACATGGCTGCTCACAATTTAGCCCCACCCAAAATGCCAGAACAGTACAAACACCCCACAAATACCCCATTTTGGAAAGAAGACACCCCAAGGTATTCGCTGAGGGTCATAGTGAGTCCATGAAAAATTGAACTTTTTGTCAAAAGTTAGCGGAAAGGGAGACTTTGTGAGAAAAAACAATAAAAAATAAATTTCCGCTAACCTGTGCCAAAAAAAAATCTTCTATGAACTCGTCATGCCCCTCACGGAATATCTTGGGGTGTCTTCTTTCCAAAATGGGGTCACATGTGGGGTATTTATACTGCCCAGGCATTTTAGGGGCCCCTAAAGCGTGAGAAGAAAAATGCGTAAAAATGCCCTCCTAAAAGGTACTCATTGGAATTTGGGCCCCTTTGCGCATCTTGGCTGCAAAAAAGTGTCACAAGTTGACAATTTACAGAGATATTTCTCTCACCCAGCATGGGTATATGTAAAAATACAACCCAAAACACATTGCCCTACTTCTCCTGAGTACGGTGATACCACATGAGTGACACTTTTTTGCAGCCTGGGTGCGCAAAGGGGCCCAAATTCCAACAATTGATCATCGCTGGCAGGCTGCAGTATATCTGGTGAGACGCGCGCCACTGTGAACGCGCGCGTGCGTGCGCGCACGTTCACAGGAAATCTTGCGTCTCGCGAGATGACGCACGGATGCGTCCAGCCAGAGCAACAGGACCGCCGGCTGGACGCATTGGTGCGTTAGGCGGTCCTGTAGTGGTTAAATTGCACACTGACTAATACAGATGTTGTAGATTGCCCTAAAAGTATTTTTTTGCTAACAGAATATGAATTCTGTATATATTAAACTTGAGTTTAACACTTGCGGCTCTGGAAAATACTGTTTTGCACACAGATGTTGTAGTTTGCCCACAAAAATGGTGATTTGCAATGCCCCTAAAGCTCAGTTGCAGTGCTAGTGCACTGAGCATGCATAAAATGACCGCCGCTGCTTCCGCCACTTACCTAACTAACAGAATTCTAAAAGTTAGTATTTTTTGGTCAATGAGCTCAGGGCAGGGTAAAAGGATAGTGCCCTGCACCCACACAACTATTTCTAGGTAGATCGCTGAGTTAGATTCTCTCCTATTCTCTCCCTGAAATCATAAGTCCAGCAGAATCCTCTCCCTACACTTGTAACAGCAGAGTCACGTACAGCGCTATGTGACTCAAGCTTATATAGAGCCTGGGTCACATGCTGCTCTGGCCAATCACAGCCATGCTATTAGTAGGCATGGCTGTGATGGCCTCTTGGGGCAAGTAGTATGACACTTGGTGATTGGCTGCTGTGCAGCCTTTCAAAAAGAGCCAAGAAAGCACCAAACACTGAACCCAAACACAAACTTTTACGGAAATGTTCGGGGTCGTGTCCCGAACACCACAAATTTTGGTACGAACCCGAACTTCGGGTTTGCTCAACCCTATATGCAAGCTGTTATCATGATTGCAAAGAAATATTTTTTATATGAATCATTTATTGTTCCTCAGCAAAGTAGGCCAAGTTTTTTTTAATGCCAAAACATTTCTATGAAAATCTGTGTCAAGGTGACATTCCTTTAAAACGTAGAAGTATAAAAGTGAGGCAATGAAAAGTCAGCGACTCCAAAATAGTAAGACTTCAAAGTTTATGGAAGAATAGAATAATTAATACAAACTCATTAAGAGAACAAGATATTCAAATTATCTTCAAGCAATAAAAAACCTTTCTAGGCTCTTTTATATTTACATACATTTATATTTAATATTTGCAAACAGCTTGATGGATGTATTGTCTTGTATATTGGGGACATTTACATCACACATTCATTTGGCAGATTGCCCAGAATGATTTTTGTTTTCTGAAGTTTTTGAAAGTCTTAGTGCCATTGTAATTATTAAGATACATAGCTGAAAACCAAAAGGATTTCATTTCCAAGAGAATGCAATTTACATATATTTGCAAGATTAATTCTTAGTGTCTTTTTTTTTTCTTTTTTTGAGGCAAAAAACGTATGAAAGTCAGCCTTGTTAATGTGGAGGCAGACAATTCATTTATACTGTATGTCAGATAAAACTACTTAATTACAGGACATTAATGGTGAAGTATGCCCTCAATATTTATTTTTTATTTTTTAGAAATCATATTTAAACAGAAAAATATTTCTAAACTATTTAAAATATTTCTTAAAAACCACAAATGTTCCCTTTCTTTCCCTTCTTCTTGCCTCAACAAATTACTAAATAAGTGATACAAGATGAACAGCGTTGAACATTTTTAGAAATTCTTGAAGGAGATGTTTATATATCTATATATTTTTTTAATTCTTAGATTTTTTTTTTTCTAAAATAATGAGGGATTCAAAGTTTGCAATGGAAAGTAGAGGATCCCACCTTCCATCATTCAGAGACCATTAAATAATGGAAGCAACAGCTTGATTAATTGCTATGGACAGCAGCTATACTTCTTACATGGATTAGTTTTTATAATTCTTGTCCATTGTGATTATTTTAGTAAAAAAACTTTCTACAAATATTTTGACATTTTAGGCATTAAAGCTCACCAGGTTATGCCATAACTTACTGATCATAGCAGCATAACCAAAATACACCATATTAATCAATATTAAGGAGCCCAGGAACCTTCAGCACTTTCTAGGCACAACACTAATGATGAGTGAATCGAGCTTTAGATGCTACATCCGAAGTCACTTTGTTCAAAACTTCAGATTAATGCTGTATGGAGATCCATCTTCGTACAGCATTAAAATGTATGGGCTCTGATGAGCCGAAGTCAGTTATTCACAAAGTCGACTTTGGTTCCAACTGGTGCCTCAGAACCGAAGCCAAGTTCGGTTTATAGTTTTAAAGTGGCTTTCCACTTTAAAAATCAACTGCTGAAGTTATTCAGCTTAGTCTTGCCGGAGCCTGTAAATTTTAATGCTGTATGGCAATAGATCTCCATACAGCATTAATCTGAAGTTTTGAACAAAGCATCTGAAGCTCGCTTCACTCATCACTACACAACACAGAGTAGTGTGAATGAAGGTGAGTTGCAGTACTCAAAAAGCTCCAGGTCTGGGTTGGTGCTTTGGAAAGATAATAATTCAAAGGCACACTTCATTCTACTTATTGTTGGGAATTGCAGATCCAGACAATATGTAATTTATGGTGTATCCTAAAGATATGATGCAAATTATTTTTGTAGGTCAACCCTTTTTTATAGGGCATGTAGAACAAACTCTTTTAAAGGTGTTATCCCATCAGAGACATATGCTTTCATAATGTGGGCCTTGGGCTGATCAGCTTGTCTTCCTAAGTTCTTCTCCCAGCACCCCTGGAAAACCAGCCAGGCATTTAAAATGAATGGTCAACCAAGTAATAGATGGTTGGATCAAAGCTACCAGAATGGTAGATACTCCTGCAGACCATCCATATACTGACCATATGCCCTAATGCAGCATATAAACAGGGGTTGTCTTAATGAGACATCTCCTTACTTAATATTTCAGATTTTTTTTTCGAATATGTTTCTGACTTTGGCTGAATAACCTGCAGGAAAGTCTGCCTCAAAATATCCTACAAAAATAGTGTGAATCCATCCTAAGTGGTCTTAGTTTGACACAGAAGAGTGTGGACATTGTTTTGCTTCCAAAACTAAAGAACTTTAATGTATCTTAGTTTAGAAAAAGTACCCATCATTGACATTTTCCCTCTTTGACAATGCATAGATTTTCTGGTTCAGTTACTTTATAATGTGGCTACTTGAATAAAAATACTTTTGCAGATAATCTTGAGACACAGTGATTTATTCTTTAGAATTTATTAATCCGAAATTCTCTCAGCGTGCAGCAGTAAAGGATTATTTTATTTGTTATGGCCAGTACCTGGATTGCAATATGCATTAATTTACACTGTGTGGATATAAAATGCATTAAACAAACACTCCCTGTTGCAGAGCTTTAACTACGTCCAATGATTTTTCACGGTCTAACCTTTATGGTGCTTATGTTTTATAATGAATGCTATTATTCAAAGAGTTACAGACATTTTTAACTTATAGATTATCATATTTATAGAGAATTATCCCAATATTTAAGCCTTAAACCAGAAATTGATCAGGTACCTGGTTGCTGGTTGCCTGTTTTTTTCTGCTTATCTGCTTAGAATATGTCATACTTTCTCCAGATATATTCTTGTTAAACCATGGTAGCTATATTTCAAAACCACTTACGCATTACTGCATTAATGGCTACATATGGGGGAAAAAAAAAAAATATATATATATACTCTAAGATGGCTTGAGAAAGACCGCAACATTTCAACTGCTTGTTTGGACTCTGGGTGAATAAACCACACTTCCCTTGAGATTTGGAGTGCTGCTGGCTTTCTTTCCTATGGACTATTAAATTGAACTGCGGTGCTGGTTCTGTGTCTGCTGGATTTTTGCACCCCTCTTTGTTAAACAGTGTGCTGCATCCTCCTTCCCTATATCTATCTATCTATCTATCTATCTATTAATTTTTTTACAAAGTAGAAGAAGGTCATTGGAGAGTAGAAGAAGGTCATATGTACAGAATGCATAACATGCATATCATTCCTCTGGTGGTGGCTGCAGGCAGTGAGAACAATATATTTTAACTCCATGTCTATCTAGGGGATTTTGAGGTTTGTAGCTGTGACAGCTATGAAAAAAGATTATGAAATAAACCACATGGTCTTTAAAGGGAACCTGTCATAAGGAAAATGCAGTCCTCTCTACTGGCAGCATACTGTAGAGCAGAAGGAGTTAAGCAGATTTAGGGTACGTTTACATGACTGTATGTATTTTGTGGTACGCAAAAAATGCAGATGACGTCTATGTTGAATCTGTTCTTTTTTTTTTTTTTTTTTGCGGATCCATCGTAACAATTCCTATTCTTCTCTGAAAAATGGACAATAATAGGGCATATTCTATTTATTTATTTTTTTTGTGGGGTTGTGGATCAGACATACAACATACAGTCCATATCCAATCCGCAAAAAATATGGATTGGATGTGGGCCAAAAAATACAGTCTCGTTAACTGCTCTATAGCTTGAAGGTGAAACCAGCCCCTTATCTTCTATGCTCTAACCCTCATTTCAAATTAAGTAACAGTGTATATACAAGCAGTTTGGAGAATCAGACAACACACAACAGGTAGTGTAGTCTATGTTGATTCTACTTTATTGTAGTCTGGTTGGGGTTTTCATATAACCCCTCAAACAAAGAAAGTTGTATACATAACATTTAGGGCTCTAGGACAAAAAGCAGTGAAACTCTCACAACAGTGAAGACAAGACAGCCTTGAGTTAGTATGTTTTTTTCTAGAGATGCTTAGTTGAGATTGCATTTGCTATGTGCTATATATAGGTTTCAAATAGTACAATAATTGTGTATTCACTTTATTATTGTAACTTGAATTTTTTGTTTAGTCAATTAAACATATCCATTATATCTTTAGTAGCTCACATACAACTGATATTACAAAACTGAAATTCTACTCTTTTTTATATAAAACTATACTTTATACTTCATATGACTGGCAGTAAGATTGAATTCATATGAAAACACATAAAAACCACAAATGTTGTAGTGGTGTGTCAAGAATGCATGTTGATAAAATATCAGTACTGTTTTTATATCACTGCACTTTAATCCCAGTAGAAGAAGAGCTTGTTGTAGTTTAAAACTGCTTGGAAACTTTTTAGTTATTTTAGGCAAATATAATTTTACAGGTTTAAAGTGTCACTGCACTTTTAAAAAGCTTTGATATGTCATAGTGGCATATAAAAGGTTTTGATTGGTAGGAGTCTGAGTGCTGAGACCCCTACCAATTGCTAGAATGAGGAGAGAGAATCGCTCACTTTCTCTCCTTGATGCAAAAGTTGAAATCGAGATGGGCCCATAGTCCATCTATTGAGCCTATCTCCTGCAGCAAGGAGAGAGGGCATGCTATGTGAGCAATTTTCTCATGTTGTTCTAGTGATTGGTGGGGGGTCTCAGTGCTTGGAAGCTTTTTTTCAAAGTCCAGGGATATTTTAAAGGGTTTGTTTCACTTCAGCAAATGTCAGTTAATACAATGCACTTACTAATTTATTGTGATTGTCCATATTGCCTCCTTTGCAGGCTTAATTCATTTTTCCATCACATTATATACTGCTTATATCCAGGGGTTATGACCACACTGCTATCCAACAGTGGTGATCGTGCTTGCACACTATAGGAAAAAGTGACCTATGTCAGTGATGGCTAACCTCGGTAATCCAGCTGTGGTAAAACTACAACTCCCAGCATGCTCCATTTATTTATATAGAGTTCTGAGAGCAGCCAAGCAAGGGAGGCATCTTGGGAGTCGTAGTTTTACCACAGCTGTTGTGCCAAGGTTAGCCATTACTGGCCTATGGGCACTTCCACTATCTTGGCCGCCAGACAGGCTAGCACCCTTTTCCTATAGTGTGCAAGCACACCCACTGTTGCTGGATTGCAGGGTGGTTGTAATCCCTGAAAATGAGAAGTGCCTAATGCAATTAAAAATAAATTAAGCCAGCAAAGGAGACAATAATGACTTTTACAATACATTATTAAGCGCCTTGTATTAACTTTGTCTACATGATAAATGCCATTTGCCAGAGTGAGACAACCCCTTTAGGCCTTTTCTATTTTGCCTGAATACATAATTCATTGAATTATGATTTAATACTTTGTTGAATAAAGAGCATGTCTTCTGTGACTGAGCTAAACAGAATTTGACTTAATGACATGGCTACACATGTTTACTGGCATTTTCTGACATTACATTTAGAAATTACAGTAGAAATTCCCAGAATATAAAACAGCCCAAGGTTATTTGCTTATTAAAAAGTTGTGAGATGCAATATAATTACTGTTTACTAAGTGTAGCGATTATTGAATGGTACAAATTGGATAGGCCATGTATACACTCTGAGGGGAATTTACCATGATAGGAATATGTGGAGTTTGTTTTGCTTAAATACACATTGTCATTACATGCAGCAAATTTATTAAATGCCATAAACTGTCTAAAGTTATTTCAGTTTGTATGCCTCCTCCGCCCCAGAGTAAAATTGCAACAATTATGCAATGTTTTCATTGCTTAAGTCTGGCCTACACCTCATTTACATAACTAGCAATGCTTACTTTTCAAACCTGGAGTGAGTGATTTAAAATCACAATATGTTGCAAATGTTGACACAAATCTAAAAAGTTGCAAAAGTTGTCTTTTGCTAATTTTTTAAACCAGAATTATGGATTGCAGGACTTGATAAATCCCCCCTCCATGTTTAACAACTGTACCTACTGCGTCTCTACTTTGGACAAGAACCTTAGTCACAAAATCGTTGCATTGTTCCAAAATTGCACAACCCTGTTCACATGCTACTGAAAATGTTTCTGGTGGTTTGTTGTCCATATCAAAGGAAATAAAAAAAAGCTGCCATGGAAATATGTAGCATACTGTGTATTTTCCAGGATCCTGCATGGAAAAGTAGAAGATTAACCCCGTGGAATGACAATGGGGCTAATCCTTATTCAGAAGATTGCTCATGCATGTCTACAACACATCCACAGCAGAATGTCAATATGTGAGCATATTCTAAGGGCGAATTTAGATGCAGTGACGGTATTCCAGTGCAGATTTTACCATGATTCACAATAAATCCTCAGAAACCAATATACTACTCTCTTTTTCTTGCATATTTTGGTGCAAATATGCCACAGTTTTCAACTTTTATATTACAAATGGTTTGGGGGTACTAACTCTCCTTGGGGAGAGAGTGCCATAATTAGCATGAGAAGACTTATAGGCCATACATGCTCCTCTCGATTTCTGGGAAAAAGGTATAAATGAGTCCTTATTATCCATACATAGCCCATTGTGCAAATGAACAAAAAATATATTTGTGTGAATAAGCCCATATATATAAGTTTTAGCAAATTGTGGTAGGGGAAGGGGCATACAAATATCAATCATTGTCATCTGAATTTCCCCCCATGAGTAGACTAGGTACGCAGTACAGTGTCCAAAATTCAATTTTTTTTTTGGTAAGTGAAGCATGAAATAATGGTGAATCGGCCATTTTATTTTTATTTTTTATTTTTTTTCTGTTACGCCAAAAAAGGCTTTTATTGTACAAACAACACCACTTCTTTGTATAGGCCTGGTATTGCAGCTCAGCTCATTCAAATGTATAGGAGTGAGCAGATTAATAGACGCAGCCCATGCATAAAAGTGTTTCCGTGAGAAATGAAAACTAATAATCATATTATAAAAGCCTTTAAAGGATGTCTTTCATCAGATTTGTACCTATGAAACTGGCTGACCTGTTGCATGTCCATTTGGCAGCTGAAGGCATTTATGTGGGACTCATGTTTATATGTGCCCGCGTTGCTGAGAAAAATGATGTTTTAATATATGCATTTGAGCCTCTAGGAGCAACTGGAGCCTTTACACCTAGAGGCTCTCCTCTCTCTGCAGCTGTCCCACCCTCTCCACTTTACATGACATGCAGTAAAATCATCACCACACCTGTCTCTGCCAATCAAAGTGCAGAGGGTGCACCAGTTGCAGAGAGAGCTAAGCCTCTAGGTGTAATGGCAATGCCCCTGTTGCTCTTAAATGCTCATTTGCATCATTTTTCTTAGCAGTGCGAGCACATATGAATATGGGAACAGCACAGATGTCTTCAGCTGCCAAGCGCACATGCAACAAGTCAGCCAGTTTCATAGGTACAAATATGCTGATAGGAATTCTTTATATAAACCAATGCTGAAATAATCCTTAAAGGTAATCTTTCATCAACTTTGTGCTGACCGTACTGAGGGCAGTGTAAAGTACTGAGAGAAATGCTGATGTCAGCGGTGTGTTACATATCTGCTAAAAGTTCTTGCCGAGAACCATCATCATAATCATTGCAGGCCAGGCCTTGAAAATCTACCTGAAAAGAGTCATGGCTATTCATGAATTCCTGCTCTCCCTGCCCACCTGCTCATGATTGACAGTCTTCTACCTAGTTTTCTCCCGTTCTCTCTAGGAAAAAACTGACAATCCTCAGCAGATGAGTGAGAGTGCCGAAGATTATGAATAACCATTACTCTTCTAAGGTATAATGCTGGTTCTCAGCAACCACTTACTTTTAGCTCATGAGTGACACACTGCTGAAATCAGCATCTCTGTCACTACTTTATACTCCCCTCAGTACGGTCACCATAACGTTGATGACAGGTTCCCTTTAACATAGTTCCAAGGCTGATTTTTATTAACTGTGCTGTAGACTGGGCAGCTATAGGGAGTGCAGTGGTAACAGTCACAACTGGGGACAGGTACATTATTGGGATCCATTAATTGGTGGTGAAAGGCAATCCATCACCCCAATTTTTCACAATTAGTAATACATGAATAGTACTGTAGATATGGAGTCCAGATTTTTTATTTTTCTGCTGTTCCACATTACCCTACTGTCAGCGCACAGATCTTCATTGAAATACATTGCCAAGACTACCATGCATGAGCACAAGTCCTCTCTATTATGTTACAACAGTGCAGCAGTCCATACTGTGTAGTTCGGTGTAGCTTTGAGTACTGACAGCGGGGAAACCGAAAGAAGTAGGAAAATAATAGTGATCCTGACTCCTTATCTACAATAGTACCTATGTATTACTGTAGATAATAGTCCTAAATTCGGGTGAAAGATTTTCTTTAAGGCCTCCTACATGGGACCATATCGCAGATCCACAAAATAGGGATGAGGTCTGTGTGAAAAAGCCAATTTTTGTCCGCGAAACTATAAGAATAGGACAGATTCTATCATTTATAGAAATGACGCCTGGATGTGGACAGTACACAGATTATATCCATATGCTGTCAATTTTTTTGCGGACCTATAGAAATGAATGGGTCCCTGTGTGATCTGCAAAAAATGCGGATCAGACAGACATTCCTAAGCAAAAGGTAAAATTTCTGCTATTCCGCTTGTATAATGTGTGTTTTGTTATATATTTGGTACGCGTGACTTCACCAGGTTGCTTTTTGCACTATGCATTGTCTACGCTGTTGCTGTCTGCTATATACATATACAGTATGCAAAGTTTCTCACTGAAGCTACTGTATCGTCTGGGACATATGCTTTGCGTAACTAACTGCAAACTTTCAGAAAAGAAGCATTTCACTTTCCAGTTTTTAAAGTGATTTTATGAATGACTTGTTCACTTCTAAATGCTTGTCTGATTCATTTTCAGAGCCTCACTTTCAATAAATAGAAATTGTTCCTCTCCACAATAGTCACAGCTGTCCTGATTTATGTGACTGCTAATTCACAAAAGAGGATTCTAGTATATGCATGTGACTAGAAAGAAAGTAATCAATTAAGCTGCCAATCTTATTGTGTTCATTTGCATATTAATCAAAAAGTACAAACTCCATGCTGTTAAAAGTACTTTTCAACACAGTCAGATTGCTGTTCTTGGTTTTTAAAGTTTATTGATTCCTTTTCTTTTAGGATAGGAAGTTGTTCGATAATGCAGTTTTATAATGGTCTCACAGATAAATGGGTTATCCATCAAAAGCTGCTTAAATTAAATCTTAGTATTTTAAAAAAGAATCTGTTATTGGAGAACCATTTCTATTACATAGAAGTGCTCCCAACCTGTTTGCGCCTATTCTGCAAAACCCTATCCATTTGTGTACCTTGTAAGAGGTGCCACTAATTGGTTATACTCTGATGTCATAGAATATTTCAGTTTCATTTCAATGACCTCCATACATGAAAGCAATGTTCTGAATGTATTCAAACTACATGAAAGAATCTATATGTGCCTAAGTATTGACCAGGTGGTGCTGCTATAGGTCAGAAGTAAATATTGTCATCATTCTTCCCAGGTCTGTGCAGGACAATTGTTTTGATGCTGCTAGGGTTTTCTGTGTCTGTGATTACCAATGTAATACTGTATAGCATGTTATATATGGGATGAATAGCTGAGCACTTTCTTGCTTTCTACTTTTCTACTGCTATTGTTTCTCTTTCCCTCTGTTGCTACATTAAAGGCTATGTACACCTTTGGGGCATTTTTTTATTTTTGTATTGTACTTATTTTGAGCTAAAAATATTTTTTCCAATTGGTCTTTATAAAAAATATGGATTCCTTATAGTGAGCCCTTGACTGCCAATGTTAGACAAGATACTACGATCAAGGGTTTTGGGATATTGGGAGTAGAGGATCGTATTTCCCTGTATGCAGATAGTGTGCTATTTTTTATAGACCGTACTCAGATCAAACTCAGCCAAAAATCATTCAAACAGTTAACTTCTTTGGTGAGGTTTCAGGCCTAGACATTAATTGGATAAAAACTATTCTCTTGCCAGTGGATAGTTTTGAATTCCCAAATTAAGTCTCCTTGAGGACACGGAAAGTTGCTGACTCATTTGAATATCTGGGAATGACTTGATAACATCCCAAGAAGCCAATTTCTCCGTATCAAGAGAAACTGTATAGAGATAGCAGAGTATGAAAAAGAGGCGATTGGGAAAAAATGTAAATCTAAAGGGTATGATGCAGACATACTTACAGAGCAGAAAGATGAAATTAAACAAATTGAGAGGAAGCATTTACTAGAAAAGAGGAGAAGAGCAGAATAAGGAGAAATGAGGAAAAGAGAAGAAAAAAAAATACCACCTATAATTGTCCCATACAATGGCCAATTTCTTTATGTATTTCTGCACCCTACAAATATTCAACAAAAAGATTATGAATAGGTATTGGGATGTTCTAAAAGAAGATTAGATTGGAGGAAATATGGTACCTGCAGCTCCAGTTTTTGTATATAAAAAAGTGGCCAATATAGGAAATATAATTGCACCTACAAGTAAATGTGCTGCCATTTTAAATAAGAAAAAAATGAACAGTAATTTGCCGCAGGGCTTTTTTCTGTGCAGAAAGTGTGTAGGGTGCAGAAATACATCAAGAAATACAGTTAGAAAAACAAAAATAAAAAACCAAACAGGTACATATGTACAAGATATCCGCGGTCACATAACATGCAACACCGAAGGAGTAATCTACACCATAAAATGCCCCTGCGAAAAATAATATATTAGCCACACAAAAAGACAGTTAAAAAAGCGCATCAGTGAGCACATTAATAATATAAAGAAAAAGTCTATAGGGCATACCCTGTCTAGGCATTTCATACATTGATACCAAAGGGCCTCAATTCAGAAATTGAATTGTTTGGTTTTTTGATTAAAACAAAAAGCACATATAGAGCGCAGTAAAAGCAAGAGCGGGGGAGCGGTGTCTATAAAAAGAAGATAACAGCAGACTAATGATTCCCTGACGAAGAGAAAAGCAATTTGATCGAAACGCGTTGAGAGTGTTTTGGTACTGCTGCCCATCCGTAGCTCCAAGCGGTGACGTCACCCGCTCCACCGCAAGCATGAGCAACATCTATTGGAGTTTTTTTGCCACCGGCCGGGGCGAACTCCAATGAAACAGCCCAATATTGATACAGATCCCCCGTTTTGCTGCTTTGATTGACAGTACAAATCTTTCTGCGTGATACTGAAAAGCTTGTACCCCGGAGAATAGACCTGCGGTTAAGATCCTCATACTAAGGTAACCCTGATAGATATGTATGACATGTTGCCATAGGAATTACTCTGGGAAGAACTGCTGAAGGAAGTTTTGTAGATAGGAAAGGCTAGGCGCGGTGTCAAAGTTTGATTTGTAGTCACATACTTTGGTTGTATATAGCAGTAGTACGGGACTGCTTAGACACTGCAGCGATATTATACAGTACCTAGCGCCAGTGGTTAGAGAGTTGGCTTATGCGAATATTAATATACCCGTATCCACTTGTAGGCTGCTCGGTACAATGGGGTCATTGAAACATTGGAACACCGTAAAAGTCTGTTGTAGTCCATTGTGATTTAAGAATAACTGAAACCTATCTTGGTATTTGAGTATATTGAATATGTCACTACTTTTGTGGGACCGAAAAGAGCATATCCAAAGAGTACAATCGCTCTTTGGTATTAAAATCTCAGAGCATAATACCACATCACATAGTAACCCACATCTCCCGCATATTAAAAATATTTTGAAACAATGGAGCCGCGAATTTCCGGGTTTCGTCACCGAAACATCCGGCCGCAGCTCCGCAAAAGATAGAGCATGTCCTTTTGTTGTCTGCAATTGTGGACAAGAAAAGGCATTTTCTATATAGTTCTGGCAATGTGCGGATCCGCAAAATGCGGAAAGCACATTGCCGGTGTCCGTGTTTTGCGGATCCGCGGATTCGTGGATCCGCAAAACACATACGGACGTCTGAATGAGCCTTCCAGGGGGGTGATTAGTGACAGGGGGTGATTAGGGGAGTGAAATGGGGTGGTCAAGGGGTTAATCAGTGACAGGGGTGGGGGGGTGTTGGTGTGTGGTGATTGGTGCACTTACATAGCTGCCTGTGTCCTCTGGTGGTCCCAAGCAAAAGGGACCACCAGAGGAGCAGGCAGCAGGCATATCAGACGCTGTTTACTAAACAGCATCTGATATGCGATTCAGATTCAGTTTTTTTTTACCATCTACAGCCTGCCAGCGCATGATCAGCGCTGGCAGGCTGTAGTTAAACTTCCTCCCAACGCGATCCTGTGAGCATGCGCTCACAGGAAATCTCGCCTCTCGTGGGATGATGCACCGATGCGTCAAGGAGGAACATCCCGGCCGCCCGCAGAACGCATCCCTGCGTTAGGCGGTGGGGAGGTGGCTAAATTATGATCTAAAATTACGACATGGCTCTAACTTCCATTGTTCAGAGCAGATAGAACATCAACTCCTTTATATTCTAAGGAATTCTCCTACAGTATATGGATTGAGGATAACTTATTTAAACTAATTGAAAGAATCATTAATGATTTAGTCTGGGGAAGAAAGCAAATATGGATGAAGTTGGAGAATCTTTATAAGCCTATGGAGGAGGGAGGGTTAAATATTGCCTATTTCAAGGGATATTTGCAGAGGCACAGCTATGGCTGTGCTATGAATGGGAGAAAAGTCCCTTGTGTAGGATGTTAGTTAGACAGTCCCCATATTATAATATATTTACCTTGCTGGAATCGGGGCAATTGATATATGTTGAACAAGAGTGGTTGGAAAGCTACTTAGTAGATCCTTGGCCACTATTAGAGAATGGCTAGGGATAAAAGGATCTCTCTCCTTCACTCCTCGTTGGTATAAATACTTTCTACAGGACTTTTTTAAATTATCTGTGAATCAGTTTTGTATCATATGTATCATAGTTGGTGAGGAATGGAGAGTTAATTCAGTTCACTTTGTTAGTTGAAAGGGGTAATTTGGGTAATTTAGGTTGGTTTAGGTAGTGTCAGCTATGATTACCACTGTTTAGTATTAAATAAAAATCATGGTTGGAAATAGTATAGCTTTGAATAACGTGTTGGAGAATCCAGGTTTCCCAATTCAATAAACTAATAATTAAGGCTTTTCTTAAGAAGGTCTGCTCTCCTGGTCAGAGGGCATGGGGAGAAACTGCCCAATAATTGTTCAAGGTAAATGGAAAAATATACATGAGAATTTGAGATATGTATCCCGTAATTTTAATCCCATGCTGGTACAGTTTAATATTGTTTTCAGGTTATATATCACTCCTTTATGGTTAAATAAATGTGGTCTGAGGAAGTGTTCTAATTGTCCACGGTGTGATTCTCCTGGGGCTGATTACCTACATATGTTTTGGTCCTGGTCAGAATTAAAAGAATCCTGGGCTCAAATTATAACCTTATCAATCAAAAAATGAAGTTGCAGATTCAGTTTACAGCAGTGTCTGATATTGAATGATCTATCTAAGGTTAACTGTGTTAATTCTAAAAATATATTGTTGACTAAAACAATGCTCTTGGCTAGATTATTGATTGTATGCGTGTGGTTTTCACGAAACATCCCTCATTTCAATTCATGGATAAAGCTAGTGAATAAGGTAAAAAGCTATGAAAATATTTTATATAGGGAAAGAAATATTGGGGAAAGATGGAGTAAGATTTGGTAATTATGGAAGTTTTAGGGAAACAATTTCTTCTTACTTCCTTTTTTTACTTTCTGCTTAGATGGTATGCATCCCCCCACTCTTTTGCCTTCCTCCAAGGGGCTTTTGCCACGAAGGGAAACTGGCATGCATTTCAAGGGAAAGGGAAAAAAGAGGAAAGTGGGGAAAGGGAAAGAAGGGAAAAAATAAATGAAGGAAAAGGGGGGTAAAATAATGAAAATCTGTTTTTGATTAGCACAGAGGCCCTTTATTGATGAATTGATAATATTTAAGGAAAACTTATGTAGATAAATTATAGTGTGTCCTTTTTATTGACTAAAAACATGCATGTAAATTAATTGTGCTTTTCAATAAAAACAAATAAATATGGAATCCTTTTTTGTGTACATAGCTGAGAAACTTTAGTAGCTGCCTATGGATATTTTTGTCTTTTCCATCATCTGGGGAGCAGACGGACTCCTTATCTCTGCTCTCTGGCATTATAAACACTCTTGAAAGCTAGTTCCTTATATTACTAATAAGAATGTGGCTTAAATTTTAGAGTTTAGAATTAAAGTTTAGAGATAAGGTTTATTAGATGACGAGCACAGTTAGTGAAAGTCACACAGTTAGAAAAACAGTTAACCCTTTTTGACAGAATGTCTCAATATTTTTAATAAAGGCCAATTGAAAATATCATTTTTAGCCAAAAATGTGTAAGATTCAATCATAAACAAAAATTGCCTCCAAAGGTGTACATAGCCTTCTTATATTGAATAAAAAGATCTATTTACAAAATGTTGTAAAAAATTGTTGCTTTTTTGGTCACCTCACCTCTGAATATTTTTCTTCAAAAAAAGTTTAATTTTTTTTCTAAAAACATTAAAACATGACAAACTCTCTTACATTTGGTATCTCCATAATCATACTGACTTGGAAAAAAATGTTGCATGCCATCTTTACTGTGCACTGAATATAGCTAAATTGCATGGCTATTTTTTTAAATCATCACCCTCTAAACCTTATTTTTAAGTTATATAATAATTTAAGCATACAACAAATAGTAGCATTAAAAATAACTGATCCCACATAAAACATGC
This sequence comes from Bufotes viridis, assembly GCA_033119425.1. Taxonomy (NCBI): domain Eukaryota; kingdom Metazoa; phylum Chordata; class Amphibia; order Anura; family Bufonidae; genus Bufotes; species Bufotes viridis. The sequence goes on along the minus strand of CM065594.1, from coordinate 61,335,130 downwards.
TCTCATATAATTATGTTGATGAAAAAATAAAAAGTTTGGGCTTTTGATTTGTGAAGATAAAGAAATGAAAAAAGCGATCACTGTGCCTTCAGTGACAAACTAGGCTGCATCCTTAAGGGGTTAAGAGACTTTGAAACGTGTAAGCAGGGGAGAAATAGCAACACAATTCCACATGACCCAAATTTTTACTCATTTTATTTTTTTTCCAAAAAATAATTGAAATTTTTCTTACTTTTACATGTTAGTTCTGTTAAATCTGTTAATATTCATTGAAAAAATAACTTTAATTAAACTGTAAATTGATGTTGAATGAAAAGCCTATCATATAATTCAAGACAAAATGTGCAACTTGTCGGTAAAGAAAATATAATTTCTAACATTTACACACAATTAGCATGATAGAAATGAATGTATTGCTCACCACCTTCTTCTTAAAGCTTTTAAGTATGGTGAATATAATGTAAACAGTTAACATCTGCAAGGCAACTGAAGGTGAAGACACCGATTAGAAGAGGTGGTAGCATGGGTCAAGGCAAACTTTAATATAGGAATGATCGCTTCTGGTGACTGCCGGTTATTAATACTTTTCTACTGAATTCAACAGCTTGTCTAAGTGCAGTACAGAAGATGAGAGAAAGAGGATTTTTCTGTGTATCACAGGACAGGATAGTTATGTCACAATACACATCATTAGTACTCAACAATAGAAAAGGTCAGATAAAGAACAGACAACAGGAACTGCTGAATACAATTTATCAGCTTTCTGTTCATTCTTATATAGGCGCTTTACAATTAAATGTCCGTTTTTTTAATATTAATTACCTATCCTCAGGACTCCTGCCTATAAGATTTTTGAAGAGAATGCAGCGCTCATATGATCACCATCAACATGTAATAAACGCTCACTTGAATGGTATGACTCTGTTTTATGCACTTGACTTGAAAGTGAATGAGAAGGCGGAGTTGCAACTACATCTGCTCACCACAACAAAGTCATACCAGTGCTATGTTCTCTTGAAACAGTTAATTGGCTTTGGTGCTGACAGTCAGGCTCCTGTCAATCTGATATTAAGGACTAGAGATGAGCGAATTTCTCAAACATTCGAATCTTCCAATTTGACGATTTGATCCAAATTTATTTGTGGCAAATCACATTAAAAAACAGCTATTTCCTAGCTGCAGAGAGCCTTTATATTGGTATAGAACACTGTGCCTTGCAGTAACACGCATAGGGAGTCTGCTGTGGTAGTGAAACAATACTGTGAGTCACTATGAAACAGATAACAGGCGTCGATCACTGCACACTTCAATTATTTGGGCAGTTACAGGGCTAAAACTGATCAAATACCTCAAGTATGAACTCAGCCTTACAGGTCAATATTAGCGCCACATATAAAGAACCATGCAGATACCCAAGATCCTGCTGTAGCATGAAAGAGCGCACTCCTTTTACACCGTTGTCAGCTAATTCCACATAGATGTCTACAGAACCTGTTCTATTAAACTCTTATATAATTAGAGCCCTCCTGACACAGTGGAGAGGGTGTCAGCAGTAGGTTTGTGTTAACATGACTGATTTTTTCGCCCTTCTACTGATCCGTCAGAACGATAACCCCCCCCCCCAAAATGGATCCTGTCTGTTGAGCATCCACCTTCACTTGGTTAGCATTTGGTCAGTAATCCATCAGTATTGCTAAAGCCAAAAAAAAAAACAGGAGTGCATCCAAAACAAAGATGACATGTGAATGGAATATATGCATGTCTAATGCGTTTTGTACCTACTCCTGCTTTTGGCTACCAAATCATAGGCCAATTCTGATGGGACCATGCAGGCCTTACAGCTGCTACACAGACAGGATACAATGTACGTGTTATTTTTTATTCCCTCTGACAGATCAGAAGAAGGGTCAAATAAATGATGATATCAACCAGGCCAAAATGGCAAAATAGTGATGCAATCATCGAGTGGGGAGGGTGGGAGAACAGCTTGAGAAGTCCAGAGAGTGGACCAATGACAGTTTTGAGGTAGCAGCAGCATGAGGAGACCATAGAGTGGCCCAGTGACATAGTGGGGAGGTGGCAGCAGCAGCAGCATGAAGATACCACAGAGTGGACCTTTTACATATTGTTGAGGTGTCAGCAGCATGAGGAGACTACAGATTAGTGATGTGACAGCAGCATGAGGTGACCACAGAGTGGGAATGTAACATAGTGTAGAGGTGGCAGCAGCTGGATGAGACCACAGAATGGGCCATTTACATAGTGTTTAGGTGGCAGCATAATGAGGAGACCACAGAGTAGTGATATGGCAGAAGCATGAGGAGACCAAAGAGCGGCAAGGTGACATAGTGTGGAAGTGGCAGCAGCCACCACATGAGCAGGCAACAGAGTGGTCCATTGGCATAGTGTTGAGGTAGCAGAAGCATGAAGAGACCACATAGTTTCACAATGACACAGTGTGGAGGTAGCAGCAGCAGCATGAGGAGACCTGAGTGGTGAGGTTGCAACAACATCAGGAGACCACAGAGTGACCTGGTGACAGAGTGGGAAGGTGGGTGGCAATAAAAGTACCCGCTGACGATGGTGGGTTTAAGAAGGAGCACTTGGCAGTAGATGTGGGGCATCAGGCGGGTGACAGCATCAGAATAGTAGCTGAGGCAAGTAGCCAGAAGAAACCAGTCATTTTTGTCAAGGTTTGGGTGAGGCAACATGGATAATATAATCTGATGCATCCGGCATTGGTGGGTGAAAACCCTGGCTGATACACGCCTGATTTATCTTGACAGAGGTCAGTCTATCCACATTTTGGGTGGACAGACGAGTTGGGATGAGCGAACCCGAACTGTAAAGTTCGGGTTCATACTGAACATTACGGTTTTTCACACCCGGACCCGAACCTGAACATTTCCGTAAAAGTTTGGGTTCGTTGCTCGGTGATTTCTTCCTGCTTTTTGAAAGGCTGCAGGGCAGCCAATCAACAAGCATTTCACTACTTTGCTCTAAGAAGCCATCACAGCCATGCCTACTATTGGCATGGCTGTGATTGGCTAAGTGCAGCATGTGACGCAGCCTCTATTTAAGCTGAAGTCACGTAGCGCCGCATGTCACTCTGCTCTTCTCAGTGTAGGGATAGGATGCTGCCGCTTTTGTGAGAGAGAGATTAGGGAAGAAATCTGTTGAACTTGGTGGTGTTAACTCTTCAAACTACAGCAATTATTGAGGGTGCTATGCTACATATTTGTAACCAGCCCTGAACCCAATGATACTTCAATATAATTTTTTAACCCATCGGTTACTAAGGTGGGGGTCGGCTGCCATTTTAGCAACTGCAGTGTCCTTGGAACTGCATGTGACCTGCATGTGTGCCAGCCTGCCAGGGACATCAGTTTAATTATTTTTTGGTAGCTGAGAGGAGGAAAAATTCCATTTTTTTGGCAAGTCAAGTCCCCCTACATTGCCTATTTTATAATTTTGGGGTGACATAGTGCATTTCTGTAGTTGCTGTAATAAACCCGTACTGTCGTACCACAGAGCATGTTTGCATACACCGCTGATAAACCAATTTAAAAATTTTGCGGTGACATTGTTCATTTCTTTAGTTGCTGTAATAAACCTGCACTGTTGTACCACAGATCACGTTTGCATACAATGCTGAAAAATCTGTTTTAGAATTTTTAGGGTGACATACTGCATTTCTGTAGTTGGGTTAATAAACCCGTGCTGTTGTGCCACAGAGCACGTTTGCATACAATGCTGAGAAAACGGTTTTAAAATTTTGCTGTGAAAAACTGCATTTCTGTAGTTGGGTTAATCCACCCGTACTCTTGTGCCACAGAGCACGTTTGCATACAATGCTGAAAAACCTATTTTAAAGTTTAGCAGTGACATAAAGCATTTGTTTATTTGGGGGAATTAAACCCGTATTGTTGTTCCACAGAGAACTTTTGCATAGAATGCTGAAAAACCTATTTTAAAATTTAGCAGTGACATACTGCATTCCTATATTTGGGGGAAATAAACCCATATTGTGGTTCCACAGAGCAGTTTGGCATACAACGCACAAAAACCTTTTTTTAAATTTAGCAGTGACATACTGCATTTCTGTAGTTTGTTGCAATAAAAACAGGTTTACATAGCAGATCTGAGGCCTACCCTGTATTTAAGTCATTTTAAGTAACCTTTTGAACTCTGCATTTACATAGTTGGTTGCAAACACACAGGTTTTGTGGTAGATAGCACATTTGCGGTATACACTTCATTTCTGACAGTCAAATTAAAACGTTAACTTCTGCTTTTACATTGTTGGTTTGAAGAATCAAATTTTTGGTGATAGTGAAGTAATTGTATTGAATTGCTCCGTTACACTGTTGTGTGACCTAAAGAAATGTATTCTGTTTATGACACAGGCACTGCCTTACTGTTAGTGAACTTAATTGTTGACTATTGGCAGTTAAATTGACACCGGAGATAAACCATCTGCTAGTTTGGTGGGTGAACTCAAATAATGAGGAGAACATCAAGTAAGGGACGTGTGCATGGTTGTGGTGGTGGTGTTGGAGCTCCTGTTGCTGGGAGAGGACGTGGCCATTCAGCGCCAACTACAGGTCCAAGTGAAACACCTTCATCAGGTGTGAGTAGGCGACAGAACCTGCAGCGTTATTTGGAAGGCCCGAATGCTGCTCTACGAATGGTGAGGCCAGTACAAGTACAGGTGCTAGTAGATTGGATGGCTGACAGTGCCTTCAGTACCTTAACATTGTCTCCCATTGCTGACAGCTCAGAGTTAGTACCTGTAGCCTATGCCCATCAGTCTTTCACCTCACCCCCTTGCAAATCAGCCAAGCAATCTGAGCCCCAATTCATGCAGCAGTCTCTTATGCTTTTTGATGACTCTGTTGGCAGGGTTTCCCAGGGCCAAAATCATTGCCCTGCCGCAGAAGTGGAAAATATTGAGTGCTCTGATGCCCAACCACTTAGGTTTCAGGATGTGGACATGGGGAAACCACCTCAGCACATCTCTGATGATGACGAAACACAGGTGCAAACTGCTGCAGCTTTCTATGGTGTACAGACCGACAAAGAGGGCAGGGGTGAAGACTGGGTGAAAGATGACGTTGAGAACGATGAGGTCCTACACCACAAAATATACCACTTAAATCCATTTTATTCATGGGTGGTGAAAAAATCATATTTTTTAAGGCCAGGAATTACCTTTGCGGCCTGCGCTGCACATGTTTCGGGGACAATAATATAGTTAATCCGTCTGGGAGTTCAGGGGTTGACATATTCCAATTTTTTGCTGTCAGACTGCTGTACTCGGCAAAAATGGTAATTTTTCACCCAACAATTTAAAAGAAGATTTTTAAAATTTTCGGTCACTGTCACCTATGCAGAGCAAGGTAACCCTGGACTGCATAGATAAAAGGGACCGAAAATTTGAAAAATCTTCTTTTAAATTGTAGGGTGAAAAATCACCATTTTTGCCGGGTACAAACTCTTGCTCTGCATAGGTGACAGTGACCGAAAATGCTGCAAATCTTCTTTTAAATTGTTGGGTGAAATATTACCATTTTTGCCGAGTACAAACCCTTGCTCTGCATACGTGACAGGGACCGAAAATTTTAAAAAATATTCTTTTAAATTGTTGGGTGCAAGATTACAATTTTTGCCGTGTACAAACCCCTGCTCTGCATAGGTGACAGTGACCGAAAATGTGGAAAATCTTCTTTTAAATTGTTGGGTGCAATATTACCATTTTTGCCATGAATAAACCCCACTTTTCTTGGGTTTTTGCCGGTGAAAAAACACTGCTCTGCCTGGGTGCTAGGGGCCTACATTTTTAAAAATCGTCTGTTCCCTTGGTGGGTGATATGAACCCCATTTTGCCGGTGAAAAACCCCTCCTGAGCATTGCTGAAGGGTAACCAAAATTGGTAGAAAATGTCTGTTAGTGATCGAAAGATGCGTGACTAGAAAAGCACGCTGGTAGACACGCTGCTGATGGCATTCCCACCTGATGCCTCCTCAACCTCCTACTCCACATCCATTTCCTCCTCCTAGATCAAGATTTTTATTTTTAATTTTTATTTATTTTATTTTAAGTCATTTCCCTATCCACATTTTTTTTGCAGCCCTCTAGCTTTTTCAATTACTTTTCTTACAGCCATTTAAGTGCCCAAAAGTTCGGGTCCCGATTGACTTCAAACTTTTTTGTGAAGTTCGGCTGAACCCGTTGAACCCGAATAGAGATGAGCGAACCCGAACTGTATAGTTCCAGTTTGTACCGAATTTTGGGGTGTTCGGGACATGGACCCAGACCCGAACATTTTCTAAAAAGTTTGGGTTCGGGTTCGTTGTTCGGCGATTTCTTCCTGCTTTCTGAAGGGCTGAACAGCAGCCAATCAGCTAGCGTTTTACTTCTTGCCCCCATAAAGCCATCACAGCCATGCCTACTAATGGCATGGCTGTGATTGGCCAAGAGCAGCATGTGACCCAGCCTCTATTTAAGCTGGAGTCACGTAGCGTAGTGTATGGATAGGACGCAGCTGCTGTGAGGGTGAGATTAGGCAGAGAAAACTCAGCAAAAACACCTAATGAAGTGATCGATCTACAACTGTGAATCATTTAACTGCTAGTTAATTGCTCACTGGTTTTTAGGCTGCACAGAGCGTTTTTCTGTCACTTTTTTTTGCACCAGCACAAGCTGCCACCAAGTCCATCAATCCATCAATACTAGGGTTTTATTTGCTATATCCTATATCAGCGGCTTGGCTGTGACTACTGTCACCCCTAGAAACTCAGGATAGAAATTTCTATATTTTATTGAGGGGTTAAATTCAATTGCCAAAATAGTAATCCCCTAAATCTGGTGTTCCAGCTGTGGCTAGCCAAGTGTAATACTGTCTGCTGTCTGGCAAAGGATAGATTTTATTCTGTGGTGAAATTCAATTGCCAAAATAGCAATCCCTTAAATCTGGTGTCCCAGCAGTGGCTGGCCAAGTTTAATAGTTTCCGGCAAAGGATATATTTTGTTCTGGGGTGAAATTCAATTGACAAAATAGCAATACCGTAAATCTGGTGTCCCAGCAGTGGCTGGCCAAGTTTTAATAGTGTCCGGTAGAGTTGAGCGAATACCTGGATGTTTGGGTTCTGGATCCGAACTCGACCCGAACTTCACCCCGAACCCGAACCCCATTGAAGTCAATCGGGACCCGAACTTTCGGGCACTTAAATGCCTGTAAAATAGCCCTGGAAAGGGCTAGAGGGCTGCAAAAGGCAGCAAAATGTAGGTAAATGCCTTGCAAACATATGTGAATAGGGAGATGACTTAAAATAAAATAAAATACAGAAAAATAATAAATAAACATCCTAAACTTGAGCCCAAGTGAGTGACATGGCAACTTTCACCCAACAAACAGAGGATGTAGCAGCAACGCCACCACATCTGTCATTGTTACCAAGCATCTCCACCAAATCCCATGGAAGTGTTCAGCTATCAGCTGTCCATCTCCCAAACACTGGAGAGAAAAAGAAATAGAAAGAGGAAGTACCCCTATACCCATGGCTCTGAATGCCTTATTTCAAACTTCCTGGTCCTTTGAAATGCTGTCATTCTGTCTGGTGGATAGTTTTAAAAACCTTATGGCGGTGGCTATCCCACAGTACGTGTATCCCAGCTGCCGCTAATTTTGTATGAGAGCCATTCATTCCCTGCACAACCAAGTGGCGGACAAAATCAAGTGTGCACTGGGCAATGCTATCTGTGGCAACGTCCACATAACCAACAACACAGTGGGTAAATGTAATGGCTGGCCCAAAGGCGGATAGCATTTTTGCGAATGTCCTTCTGCCCCTGAGGATTGCTGGGCATTTCCCTTTGTATCCTGTTACCTCCTCCTCCTATTTGGCTTCCTCCTCCTCTACTTCCTCCTCATCCACTCAGCGTAACACCTTCACCACCCACAGCAGCACAGCCAGGGGGAAACGCAGGTTGTTTTAAAACTTGAGTGTTTGTGGGACAAACCCCGCACCGCGCAGGAGCTGTGGACAGGCATGGAACAACAGACCAACCATTGGTTGGTGACACTGAGCCTCCAGCCCGGTCTGGTGTTGTGCGCTAATGGGCAAAAGATACTAGCAGGTCTAGGCCTAGCCGGTTTGACACACAACCCCTGCCTGCCACATGTGCTGAATTTGGGGTGCATAAATTCCTAAACACCAGACAGTAAAAATCAATTCAGTTAATAGAACACACAAAACACCCCCAACCCCCCTTTCACTCAAACTATTAACAAACTATTTTACAAATTTTCTTAAAAACATATTAAAAAACTATAATGCAGCTAAACTTACTATATAAACAAACAAAACTATATACACGCCTTATCCCTAACTTAAGGCCAGTGACATTCAAGTGGCTCGAAGGGTGGGTTCCTGCACCAACATAGTCCCTCGCCTGGAACACAATTGTCCAGCCAGGGCACAGTTCTGGAGGATGAGGAGGATAAGTAGGATGAGGAGGATGAGGAGGAACCGTGTTCTCAGCAGGGTGGCACCCAGGCCAGCTCACAGTCAGCTGGGTCACCATCAGTTCCTCAGATCTGCATTGGCGAAATGTGGGAAAGCTTTGCCATCACGCTACAACAACCTGCACCACCAGCAGATCTGGAACGTCTTAGCAGGAGGCAGCGTTTCAGCAACATGGTGGAAGAGTACACGTACTTACTGATGGGTTTGCCCAGGTGCGTAGCTACAGGGAAGCTTGGGAAGCACACTGTTTTGGGTCCCTTAGCTAGAAGCGGCCCATCCAGGAGGAGGATAAGGACTAAAAGACTTTGTCAGGGCCCCCTTAACAGTATTATCAAATGAAATCAGATACAATGGCACTATAGTGTATAAAGCGGATGGAAAATAAACCAAAACAGCTTTACACGCTACACACTCAACACCCCCCCCCCCCTTTCACTCAAACCATTAATAAACTATTTACAAATTTACTTAAAAACATAATAAAATAACTAGGCAGCTAAACTAACCATATAAAGAAACAAAACTATATACACGCCTCATCCTTAACTTAAGGCCAACCAAATACAAGTGGCTCGGAGGGTGGGTATCGGCACCAACATAGGCCCTGGCCTGGAACACAATTGTCCAGCCAGGGAACAGTTCTGGAGGAAGAGGAGTAGGAGGAACGCTGGGGGATACAGAGGACATAGACGATATACCTCCCTCAAAGAGGATAGCTTGTCCTTGCCTCTGGGCAGCCTGGCAGACATAAGCGACTACATGCTGCAGTGCCTGCTCAACGACCGCCCAGTTATTGCCACATTCTATCTTTTGCTGATTACTGGGTGGCCACCCTGCTGCATCCCCATTACAAGGACAACATGCCGTCCTTAATTCCCTCACTGGAGTTTAATAGGAAGATGAGCCCACTAGTAGACATGCTGCTGATGGAATTCACACCTGACACCGGGGACTCAGTGGAAGCACAAGGTGAAGGCAGAGGAGGAGGAGGAAGAATTTGCCAATGCAGCTGGGTCACCAGCAACACCTCAGAAGGCAGGGTTAGCATGGGCAAAATGTGGAAAAGCTTTGTCATCATGCCACAACAACCTGCACCACCAGCAGATCTGGAACATCTTAGCAGGAGGCATCATTTCAGCAACATGGTGGAAAAGTACACGTACTGACTGATGGGTCTGCCTAGGGGAATAGCTACAGGGGAAGCAGGGGAAGCAACTGCTTTGGGGTCGTGACCTAGAATGGGCCCATCCAGGAGGAGGAGGAGGACTAACAGTATTATACAATGAAATTATATACGGTGGCAGTATAGACAGTGTAGAAAGCGAATGGAACAGCTGCTGGGCCTGGTCTGAGAGAGCGATCTTTAGTAGCCACAGGCATAGCGGCATGAAAGGAAGGGGCTTGCGCAAAAATTTTAGGGGGAGGGGGGCCCCATTCAAAAATTTGCTGTGGTGCCCAATCATTTCTAGCTACGCCACTGGGTCTGCCCCATTCAACTTCTGGGTCATCAAATTGGGCACATGTCCTGAAGTTGCCCTTTATGCTTTGGAGGTGCTGGCCTACCCTGCAGCCACTGTATTGTCTAAACGTGTGTTTAGCATGGCTGGTGGCATTATCACAGACAAGCGCAGCTGCCTGTCTGCAGACAATGTGGGCAAGCTTTCGTTTATTAAAAAGAACCAGGCATGGATCCCACAGGACTTGTTTGTACCTTATGCAGAATAGACAAGTATACCGGCCTCACCCAACCACTGTTATACTACCATGCACTTACACTTTGTTTTATTTTTTATATTTTCCCAATGTTTTGGGGTCTACACTAATTTATTTTAAAAAATTACAAATAAAAAAACTGTTATTGGAGACTACCTTTGGCTTTACAGCCCAAAAAGGCTTTATTTCATGCAAGAGTGTAACCGCCAATTGTAAGTTCCCTGTCAGTTATGCAGTGCAGGGGTTTATACCTGGCAAAAATGTTAATATTTCACCCAACAATTTAAAATTTATCCTTTCTTACAGCAGATTATTGTGTATTATGTGAAGATTGCACTTCTCATTGCAAATCAACAAAGAAAGCTTTGAAGTGCAAGCAAGATATTTCAGCTCCGAAGTTAACTACAGCATTGCCACTTAAAATACTTTAGGGTTGGTAATTGTAAAATTGCAAATGGATGCTCATAAGTTAGCAGACATTTTAGGTTCAACTACCTGAAGTACCTGCCCGAAGTAGTTGTGCAATATATAGCTTTTATTGGCCATTCTCAATGAAAAAGGCTTTATAACTAAAGGTGCCCGTTCAACTTCAATAACTGTTGACTGTGTGTGGTTGTATTTTAAATGGGGATATAGAAAAATGTCACTGCCAGACACCTCTGGTGGCAGTTTATCTACGGGGAGAAAAAAAGGATCAGTTGAAAGTCAGGAGATCATCATACATAGTAGGTCATGTTCACATCAATGTTTCATTTTCAATTCTTCTATTTTGATACAATCAGAAAAAGAGAAAAATAATAAAAAAATAAAACAGATCCTTTTTTTTAACATCCGTTGTCAGATGGTTTAATCAGACAAATTTATATTTATATACAGGTCTGCTCACCTGCTTCTGGGTGCTTCACTACTAACATAACTACTGATGGAGGGTCCCATTCATTTGTGACCTCCATTCACTTGCACTGGGGACAGACATTTATTGGGGAACTATGGATGTCAGTGTTAGGAGGGCACTGTGGATGTCACTGTCATAATGGCACTGTGGATGTAACTATTATGTAAGCTTGGTGTATGCCACTGTTATGGGTCACTGTGGATGTCACAGTTATAGGTCACTGTGAATGTCACTGTTATAGGGACACTGTGGATGTCACTATTATGTGGGATCAGTGTATGTCACTGTTATAGGGCACAGAGGATGTCACTTTTAATCTGAACGCTGTGGATGTCATGGGTATGCAGCTGCATTGGATGTCACTGTTATAGGTGCTTTGTGGATGTCACTGTTATGAGGACTCTCTGGATGTCACTGTTACTAGAGCACTTTCAGATCCTTGCATCTTGGATTATGGTCAATATATCTAGGAAATAGAAGTCATTGAAATTCTTATTTTGGAAAAAGAAAAGTTACAGTAAATTAAATTAGTACAAATCATAATGACACAGCATTGATTACATGGATGTATAAAAAGGAAGGGAGATCATTACACAGATGTAGACATTACTGTTTATTACTGTGATGTACTACTAGGGGAGAGAAACCTGAGAATTTACTTATAACAATTTTAATTAAGTTTAAATTGATTTCTAAGAAGATAAATGGTTCCATTATTGTCTTTCACACAAAGGACCTTGCCTGGGAATTAAACATCAGTGGGAACTTCCTGACACTTCACTGATAATTGCAGATTTGTATTTAGTTTTCCTGTAGAATATTTGCAGTTTTATTTATGTGGGTAAACAAGTGAAGCAGGCTTGCTCGCTTGCAGAGCTCTTGAGTTGATTCCTACCATCACACAAGAAGCTTATTTAAACAAATTGTCAGGTTGATGTGTGCAGTATTACTTTGCCAGGTCTTATACAGTGTGTGCTGGGATAAAAGAATTATAAGGACAGGTTAGAACACTTAAAAGAACAGAGGCTGGATGTCTTATTGTTTTAAAAGGTGCACAGTTTGTCTTCAACTGCTAAAGTCCTAAAGCATAAGTCATGGAATACACAATGCTGACATTTTATTCTGTGGAGCAAGTTTATATGCTGTTAAAGTGTAACTGCCGTTCTATTTATTATTTTTTTTTTGTAATGTATAGGGGCAGTGATACTGACCATTTTGTAATATATTTTAATTACTGAAATCATACATTTCTATTAGAAAAATAGCTCTAAAGTGGTCCATTTTGAGCCTTAGCAATGCTCTTCTGTCTTATGTTTGCATAACAGTGGAGACTTGCTCACACTGACTGTGTTATATAAACAGAAGACAGAGGAGTGTTGCTTAAGCTCAAAGTGTGACAATTTACAGCTATTTTTATAATAGAAATGTATGATTTCAGTAATTAAAGTATATTACAAAAATGGTCAGTGTCACTGCCCCCACACATTACACAAATAAAAATAGAATGCCAGTTACACTTTAAAATCCCACTTATCTGGAAGCTTTGCATCCAGTAGGGTCTCATATGATTAATAGATATTTTAGTATACTAAATGCATTTTCATGTATAATTTTAATTAAAAGTTACAATTCGATCTTCATTTGGGTCAATTTGGTTTTAGTTATTAGGCAATATGAGGACAGCATGATACATTGTAGCTCGAAAACCATTAGGCTTTTTTTTTCCCAGACATTAGATGTACATATTTGGAGTTGTCCACTGTGTACAATCCCTACTCGTAAAGGCACCTTTATATGGGGTGGCTGTGCTGGCAATTAATGGGAACAAACTCGATAATTGTGAATTAAATGTCTCCCTTTAGCAAGTGATGTTTATCATGTAGAGAAAGTTAATAAAAGCAAAAAACAAACAATGCAACAGCACTCTGCTAACACAAATAACAAAGTAAATTTAATAATGCCATACTCTCTATAGAAAACTTAAAATGTTAATGCTGCGTCATAAATATGGTATTCTTGGCAAATACATTTTGGCGTCAAGGTGATCTCTTTAGGACAGAAACTTAACACTAAATACCACATTCACTGGTGCTATACCGGCCGCCATTAAATTCAGGGAATGCAGTCCACATAATATTATACCATTTGTGGTGCCTTAATGGACTCCATTAAATTCATGGAATGCAGTGCATTGGTTGGGCACTCCTGATTAACCTGTCTGCCCCATAGGCTGATTTTAATTAGTGCAACTACAAAGATATATCCTGCTCACCCTATATTTATTGGAGGCCATTTGGCACCATTAGAGGTGGAATAAAGAGTGGGTTCAGCATACAAGTGGAACTTGCATTCCCTGAACATAATAGAGGCCAATGTTGCACCAAAGAGGTACAACATTGTGTGGGCTCATCATGCATGTGCCGCCTGCATTCCCTGAATTTAATGGAGGCCATTGCGGCACCACAGGAGGTATAATATAGTGTGGGCTCAGCATGCATGTGGAACCTGCATTCCCTGAATTCAATGGAGGCCATTATGGCATCAGTGAATGTGGTATTTAGTGTTAGGTTCCTGTCCTAAAGAGATCACCTTTTTGACGGCGGACAGGCACAAATAATTTTGTACAAAGTTATTATTAGAATTTTATATTTTCTATAGTGACTATGGCACTGTTGTATTTACCTTGTTATTCTGTTTGCAGAGTGCTGTTGCATAGTTTTTTGCTTTTATTAACTTTTTCTACATGATAAACACCACTTTCTTGTTTTTTGTGTTTCCAGCCATAACGACATGCACCTGTGCAATGGGATGTGCTGACTAACCCCTAATTTTATTTTCTTTATAAAAAAAAGTTAATGCAAGACACTTACTAATATAGTGTGATTGTCCATCTTGCCTTCTTTGCTGGCTTGATTAATTCTTCCATTGCATCATACACTTCTCGTTGCCATGGTTATGACCACCCTGCAATCCAGGAACGCTGGCTATGCTTGCACACTATAGGAAAAAGTGCTGGCCTCTCTTGGATTGTAGGATGGTCTTAACAATAGAAACGAGCAGTGTATAATGCTTTGAAAAAAGGAATCAAGTCAGCATCAGAGGCAATATGGACAATCCCAATACATTGGTAAGTGCCTTGTATTAACTTTCTCTACATGATAAATGCCACTTGCTGAAATGAAACAATCCCTTTTAAGATCAATAAATCGATTCTGCCAATTAGGAGTTTCCCAAAAAGTTTTAATTGAAACCATATGGCACAGAGACAGAGTTGTCTGGGTGAACTCTTTCTCATTATGTAGAGCGCTTAATATGCATAATATGTGTGCTAAGTATTGTAGGCCAGACAATGCCCCATTGGGTTTCTGGGAAATATATTCAATTTAGCTTTCCTAAGCCTATCTGATGCTAGAAGATGTTAGAGATGATAATTTGCATATTTTTTCAAAGAAATCATTGTTTACTCTACAATAGTCATTACGTACATTAATTGGTCTCCATAATATAAATAGTACCCACCCAGTCCGTGCAACTAGAAAAGCTGCTTATATCTGCTTAACTTTGGTAAAGGGCTTTTACCCTGAAAGAGCTAGTTGCAGATATGAAGCCTGGCTTAGCTATTTTTCTAGTTTTGCTACGTAAGCATGTTTAAAAGGCTGGAAGGCACCCCTGCCAATCATCAGTGTGAAGATAATGCAACACTCATACAAGTGCTTTGTTCTCCTCGCCTTGTAGCGCCTCCACTTTTCCAATTCCTTCCTATTCAACTGAAGATAAGTATAGCAAAAGCCAACAACCCCTTTAAGGATGAGCAATTCCACTTTGATTAATTTCTGATGAACCAGAGAAAGACACCCAAAGTAATATTCAACTGAAAATGAGACAAGAGAACTAGAACATCCCATGAAGCTTACATATCTCTTAATAAAACATAGAAGCTAATTCTCTTTCTAGAAGTACAAGAGAACCACAATGTCTCAAGAGAAATTTGGCAAACCTGAAATGAACTTAAGCTTGAAAGGTTCACTCATCTATAGTGTGAATACAAAAATGTTCATAATTATGGTCTGGAGTGTACACTTTTACCATATCTCTTATTTGGTTATGTACTCCCTTGTCACTCTCATTTCTCAGCCCCCTCCCTTGTCACTCTCATTTCTCAGACCCCTCCTTTGTCACTCTCATTTCTCAGACCCCTCCTTTGTCACTCATTTCTCAGCCCCCTCCCTTGTCACTCATTTTTCAGCCCCCTCCCTTGTCACTCTCATTCCCCACTCCCTTGTCACTCTCATTTCTCAGCCCCCCTCCCTTGTCACTCTCATTTCTCAGGCCCCTCCCTTGTCACTTTCATTTCTCAGACACCTCCTTTGTCACTCTCATTTCTCAGACCCCCCCTCCCTTGTCACTCTCATTCCCCCTCCCTTGTCACTCTCATTTCTCAGCCTCCCTGCCTTGTCACTCTCATTTCTAAGCCTCCCTGCCTTGTCACTCTCATTTCTCAGTCCCCTCCCTTGTCACTCTCATTTCTCAGCCCCCTCCCTTGTCACTCTCATTTCTCAGACCCCTCCCTTGTCACTCTCATTTCTCAGACCCCTCCTTTGTCACTCTCATTTCTCAGACAACTCCCTTGTCACTCTCATTCCCCCCTCCCTTGTCACTCTCATTTCTCAGGCCCCCTCCCTCCCTTGTCACTGTCATTTCTCAGACCCCTCCCTTGTCACTGTCATTTCTCAGCCCCCCTCCCTTGTCACTTTCATTTTTCAGGCCTGCTCCCTCCCTTGTCACTCTTTCTCAGCCCCCCTCCGTTGTCACTCCCCCCCTTCTTGTCACTCTTTTTCTTAGCACCTCTCCCTCATCACCTTGTCACACAGCTCATAAATTACTCACCCCCTCCCCTATTGTAGCATGGCCGAGCTCTGTGAGGTTCGCGGTACAGGAGCATTTGTTTCCTGTACCCAGCCGACTGATAGAAAGCGCACAGTAAGTGAGCACTTCCTGTCAGTCCGGCCGGGTACAGGATACAGGAAACAAAAGTTCCTGTACCGCGGACCAGACAGAGCTCGGCCGCACTACACTGTCAGTTCCTCTCTTCGTCCGCTGCAGCACCCTCGCGTCTCTGCTGGGAGGGGTTGGCAGCACCCTGCCGAGCCGTGAGAAACACCCGGCGGGCCGGATCAGTTTCCTCGGCGGGCCGCATGTGGCCCGCGGGCCGTATTTTGAGGACCCCTGTTCTACATTAAACTGCCTGTGTGTTTGACTCTGTCACCTATATGTTCCAAGGCACATTTTATTAAGAAAAAACATAAAATGAAACATCCTGCAAAATAGGAAAAATAAGTGCACAGATGTGCATAGCCACATTTAAAGAAAAACAAAACTTAATATCACTCAAATAGTGCTAAATAAAAAGGTTATATATAGGCTAAACCCTTATCTTCATATGATATATAACTCTGGGGTTCTTAGCACATATATTTCGATCAAAACACATGTGAGCCCACGTACTGCGGCAAGGTGACCTGAGGCTAGGAAGGAACCTATTTTTTTTAATACTATTGC
The DNA here is from genome assembly GCA_033119425.1 of Bufotes viridis. Lineage (NCBI taxonomy): Eukaryota > Metazoa > Chordata > Amphibia > Anura > Bufonidae > Bufotes > Bufotes viridis. The sequence continues at coordinate 61,318,435 of CM065594.1, read as the reverse complement.
TCAACACTAATTATAATACTATACATTGTGCAATTATATCAATAGCAAAGATATTGTAGATTAACAGATTACTTTCGTTTTAAAAGAACCTACATCTATCAGCTGCCCTACAGACATAACTTACTCATAAATATTCTGTAATACACCGTACATATACAGTGCTGCTATAGGATGTTATGTGCCATGATATGCTCTATACATCTCTACTGGGCTGTATTCTGGTCGTCCACACCTCCCTATAGGGTTCTGTATGTAGTTTGGGTGCGTGTTGTCTCACTATAGGACAATATATGTAATGATGAGGCTTTAGATATCACTATAGGACTATACATAAATTGATGGCACTCGAAATTTGACGACAGAGCCTCATAAAAGTGCCCTAAAGAGTGTTCCATTGTACTTTTGCATTGACAAAACACATTTTTCTTATTTATGCACCTACTATATACTTAGAATAGTTGTTTTATGGAGAAAGACATGCAGTAGTTATTGAAGTAGTAAAACACATTTTTAAAATTCTCATTGGTGCTGCCTATTGTGATTCACTTTCCCATTAAATGGATGGCAATGATACAAAAATGCACCAGAAACAATACTGTCATGTTATCCGCCCCAGGAGAATTGTAAAATACTTAGTGTTATAGTTTAGTTTATTGACTATAAGATGGTTTTAGTACAATTTGTAGCCAGGTTTGTTATTATAAGCACAAGTCATTATAAAATATAATTGTGCTTCAATAACTGAAATTAAAACTGTATTTGCTTTAATTGCTGTCATTTCCACAATTGTTCTGGGACTTCTATATAGTAGTACTAGCTTAAAGAAACATATTTTCTGTTTATTTGTGCTGCACTATATATGAAAACAAACTGTTTTAAATAAATAGTTATTTTTTCTTCTCTGCTTTTGCATAGAAACCGTAGATTGTGTGCTATATAAACAGCAGCTAATCATACAAGGCCATCAAAAGGAAATCAAAACTATTGAGTGAAATAGTAGCTCTAAATAGAAACCCTCTAAGGCCACCATATTTCAGTTACAGTAAAATCAGGCTCTACCAAGGTATCCATACATGTCAGACGACGAGGCCATTGGTGGGCCCAGGCTGCCAGAGTAGCCCCTTGGTATCCTGTGATAGCATCTTCAATGGGGTGAAAGAGAAACAAATCACAGAAAAAACTATATATAAACCATCCTGCACGATATGGTAATAAATGTGCGGATGTATATGGCTGCATTTACAAAATAATAGAAAATAATGCACTATAAAATTAGATGCAAGCATAACATATGGACTAGGCCCTCACTCTTGATAAAAACTGAGACACTTGGTCAATACGTTTTGATTAAAATACATCTAAGCCCACCTACCGGCGACGAGGTGGTCACAGTTCAGGCGGGTTCTTATGCTAACCTATTCGTGCTGTGGCACATTTTTCAGGAGCACAGTCCCCGCACATATGGTGTGCTGCCCCTTGTAACCTCCATGTGCATCAGCAACCGGTGGGAGGAGAGACACACACACCTATATGTACCACCTTAATCAAGGTCACCAATTAGATAGGTGGGGCAAAAATGCACTTAAATATCACTCCCAGTGTAGGAACGTATTCACACAAGAAGGTGCCACTTATTCAAGACAAGTCAAACAAATCACAGAAAAAACTATATATAAACCATCCTGCACGATATGGTAATAAATGTGCGGATGTATATGGCTGCATTTACAAAATAACAGAAAATAATGCACTATAAAATTAGATGCAAGCATAACATATGGACTAGGCCCTCACTCTTGATAAAAACTGAGACACTTGGTCAATACGTTTTGATCAAGGTATCCATACATGTCAGACAAGGAGGCCATTGGTGGGCCCAGGCTTCTAGAGTAGCCCCTTGGTATCCTGTAATAGCATCTTCAATGGGGTGAAAGAGAAAGTCTCCTCCATCTCTCTAACTACACAAATGCATTGACTGCAGCATTTAAGGAGTTAAATTTAACTACTGTATGTTGTCTTTAACCTCTTGCCGCCACGCTAACGCCGATGGGCGTCAGCGCGGCGGCTCTCTCAGGTCTCAGTCACGCCTATCGGCGTCATCTCGTGAGACCTGAGATTTCACATGAACGCGCGCGCGTCGTGCGCGCGCGTTCATGTGATCAGAGCCGGGACAACTGAAACTACAGCCTGCCAGCGCTGATCATGCACTGGCAGGCTGTAGATGCGGAAAAAAACGCATTTAAATCGCATATCAGACGCTGTTTTTTAAACAGCGTCTGATATGCCTGCTGTCTGCTCGTCTGGTGGTCCCTTTGTTTGGGACCACCAGAGGAAACATAGGAAAAGTGCACCAATTACTACACACACACACACCCCCCATCCCCCATCACTGATTAACCCCTGATCACCCATGTCACCCCCCCTGATCACCCCCTGTCACCCCCCCCTGTCACTAATCACCCCCCTACAGGCTCATTCAGACGTCCGTATGTGTTTTGCGGATCCATGGATCTGCGGATCCATGGATCTGCGGATCCGCAAAATACGGACACCGGCAATGCGCTTTCCGCATTTTGCAGATCCGCACAGAATTATATAGAAAATGCTTTTTCTTGTCCGCAATTGCGGACAAGAATAGGACATGTTCTATATTTTTGCGGAACGGAAGTGCAGACCCGGAAGCGCGGATCCGTAATTCCGGATCCGAGCGGGACAAAGTCTGTCCCCATAGAAATGAATGGGTCCGCAATTCCGTTCCGCAAACAGAATTTCGGACGTGTGAATGGGGCATAAGGGTCCCGTTATCACCGCCAGTTAGTTAGCTACTTGTTAGATAGCTAGCGCCCAGCCCACCGCACCGCAGTCACTGATTTTGGCAGAGATTTTTTCATCCACATTGATCGATGCGAATGAAGAAATCTGTGCCGTTCATTTTTTTTTTTTCAGCGCAGAGGCTGAACGGAAAAAAATCTCATTACCCGTGTGCTCAATATACGGAGAATCGCAGAAACTCCTAATGCTGGCCATACGTGTAATGATTGCGGAGACCCCTAAAATGCCAGGGCAGTATAAATACCCCACATGTGACCCCATTTAGAAAGAAGACACCCCAAGGTATTCCGTGAGGGGTATGGGGAGTTCATGTAAAATTTTATTTTTGTCACAAGTTAGTGGAATATGAGACTTTGTAAAAAAATATATATATATATATCAATTTCCGCTAACTTGTGTCAAAATTTTTTTTTATGTGAACTCGCCATGCCCCTCACGGAATACCTTGGGGTGTCTTCTTTCCAAAATGGGGTCACATGTGGGGTATTTATACTGCCCTGGCATTTTAGGGGTCCTAAAGCGTGAGAATCCAAATACGTAAAAATGCCCTGTGAAATCCTAAAGGTACTCATTGGTTTTAGGGCCCCTTTGCGCATCTTGGCTGCAAAAAAGTGTCACACATGTGGTATCGCCGAACTCAGGAGAAGTAGGGCAATGAGATTTGGGGAGTATTTTTATATATACCCATGCTGCGTGTGAGAAATATCTCTGTAAATGACAACTTTTTAAATTTTTTTATTCAAAGTTGGCAATTTACAGAGATATTTCTCTCACCCAGCATGGGTATATGTAAAAATACACTCCAAACACATTGCCCTACTTCTCCTGAGTACGGCGATACCACATGTGTGACACTTTGCAGCAAGATAAGGCCTAAATTCAATGAGTAACTTTAGGAGGCATTTTACGCATTTTCTTCTCACGCTTTAGGGCCCCTAAAATGCCAGGGCAGTATAAATACCCCACATGTGACCCCATTTTGGAAAGAAGACACCCCAAGGTATTCGCTGAGGTGCATAGTGAGTCCATGAAAAATTAAACTTTTTGTCAAAAGTTAGCGGAAAGGGAGACTTTGTGAGAAAAAACAATAAAAAATCAATTTCCACTAACTTGTGCCAAATTTTTTTTTTTCTATGAACTCGCCATGCCCCTCATGGAATACCTTGGGGTGTCTTCTTTCCAAAATGGGGTCACATGTGGGGTATTTATACTGCCCTGGCATTTTAGGGGCCCTAAAGCATGAGAAGAAAAATGCGTAAAAATGCCCTCCTAAAAGGTACTCATGGGAATTTGGGCCCCTTTGCGCATCTTGGCTGCAAAAAAGTGTCACTCATGTGGTATCGCCGTACTCAGGAGAAGTAGGGCAATGTGTTTTGGGGTCTATTTTTACATATACCCTTGTTGGGTGAGAGAAATATCTCTGTAAACTGACAACTTTGTATAAAAAAATTTAAAAAGTTGTCGTTTACAGCGATATTTCTCACACACAGTATGGGTATATGTAAAAATACACCGAAATGCCGAAATTCACTTTTTTGCACCATAGTTTGTAAACGCTATAACTTTTACCCAAACCAATAAATATACACTTATTGGACTTTTTTTTTATCAAAGACATGTAGAACAATACATTTAGAGAAAAATGTATATAGAAATGTAGTTTTTTTAAAAAAAAATTACAACAGAAAGTGAAAAATTTCATTTTTTGGCAAAAATGTTGTTAAATTTTTATTAATAGCAAAAAAAGTAAAAATGTCAGCAACAATGAAATACCACCAAATGAAAGCTCTATTAGTGAGAAGAAAAGGAGGTAAAATTCATTTGGGTGGTAAGTTGTATGACCAAGCAATAAACGGTGAAAGTAGTGTAGTGCGGATTTGTAAAAAAGGGCCTGGTCACTAGGGGGGTATAAACCTGTGGTTAATCTATCTAACAAAATATAGTTTATCTATTTGTGCAGCCAAACAACATGTTCTCCATTAAATGTGATATGACAAATAGAAAACACAAAACAAAATATTAGCTTTTTAACATTAAGAATAAAAAAGTCCAATTTTCTGTTTCATCGTGCTGCTATTTATGTGCCTGTTACTACAGGATAGACAATTAAACTATTGGCATTGTATTCCAATTATTTCGCTGCACTCATACAGTCTGGGGATTTGTCAGTGACAACAAGCAGAGATGAAAAGATGGCAGCAAATTGCTACATGGCTAACAAAATGCAATGGTAAAGCATTTGAAAAAATAATGACTGTACCTTCACAAAGTGACAAAGGGCATTTTGGCATAGCCATTTGGTGTAAGGCCAGTATTGAACTGTATGAGTTTGCAGTTTCTTTACAAGCACGAGTTTGCAGTTTCTGTTACTAATAACTATTATGTCACCAGTAAATCTCCAATATGGCATCAGTGTAAGTAGTATGCAGAGTTATGCACAACATTCTGCGAGATTAGATTTGTGCTACATATTAAATCTTGGCCAAACTTGTCAATTATAGACTTAGTTGTACAATTACGGTGTGAGGTTTGTTTTAGACAGGTCATCTTGTTATGCTGCTCTGATTATCGTCTATTGCAATTTATGGGCACTTATCCTGCAGCGTCCGATGTGACATTACACCAGCAGGCAACGATCAAAGAGCTTGCTAACAGCAGGAATGTGCGATGCACTAATAATTCACAAACCCATAACAATTTAATTACAGTCTGAGAAATTGTCTAATACTGTATAGAGAATACACATATTGGTGGATCATTTAAGTAACCACTAGAGCCAATAATGGATTAACCAAGCCCAAGTAGATAAAAGGAAAGAGCTTTCTCAGTTTTGCTTATAGACAAATTGTGGCACTTTCCAAAATTATCTGAAGCGCTCGCCACTGGCAAAGACCAAGGCTGGATATCAGGAGCCACATGGCACACAAAAAGAGCTGAAAGTCAAGCATTGACCACAAGCCCACGAAGGGATAATTGTCTCAAAATATACACAACTTATTACACTCCTTTAATAATGAGATTTTTGTTGGGCTTTCACTTACACTGCTTTCTTAAAAGCAAATCTGATTGCAATGATACCATGACTGTCCATGATTACTTTTATAACAAGGGCCACAGCAGAGCCCTGGGCTTGTGCATGGAATGTCATCACAGCAGGGAATGAAGCTGACACCACAGGTCATGTGACCCTCAGCTAACTAGGAGAACAGGGCCACTGTAGATGAAGTAAGCAAATTGACAACCCCTTATGCTATAAATGTCTGAACGGTTTGGGTCCTGAGAACAAGGCCTTTCTGTGAGTAGAGAGGATGTCATACATGAGCATATCCTCTCTATGGGACTCTACGCTATGGGACATCTGAAAATAGCTTAACCAGATATGTGCTATTTTCAGAAGTCCCATTGCAGTGAAAAGAGAAAATTCGACATGTGCAGCATCCTCTCCAGGAGCGAGTCCCAGAGGTGGGGCCCACACCTATTAGACATTTATGCCACATCCTGTTGATATGCCATAAGTGTCCAGTAGGAGAACCACTTTAAGGGTCAAGTTAATGGTTGTTATATCTATATAGTTTGGAAGGGTTTCCCAATGTATACCTCCAATGAATGCCTCCTATGGATGATACTGCATCAACATAAACTTCCATGTTAAAAATGCATACTGCAAGGTATACTTTTTTCTTTATACTGAATGCCTTCATATGGAATAGAACCATAGAATATGATTTTCCATACAGCAAAAAATAGGTATAGCAATGAGAATATACACCCAATATGGCATTGGGGTATGTACTTTCTATAACAGAAAACCCCTTTAAATTATACTATTAGATTAACAATTGTTAAGTATGCATGTTATATTAAATTCTAATCTATTAGGTGGTTTTTCCACATAACATTTCGTTTTGTTCAACAAACATATTGTACATTAGATATTATATGGGCTCGGAAACTGTGGTAATACAGCAGTGAGTATTCGACAGCAGATTTAGAATGAACTGAATTATTAACCTTATTTTATCTTTATCTTTGTCCATTTAGGCAACAGATCCTGATGCTGGAGTCAATGGTCAAGTTCGTTACAGCCTGGCAAACCTCAATAATGTTTTCCGGATCACATCCAATGGTAGTATTTATACGTCTGTAAAGCTGGACAGGGAAATAAGAGACTATTATGAACTGATTGTGGAGGCAACAGATGGAGCCCTCACTGACTCTCGCCGTTCTACAATAACACTGGCTATTAAGGTTATTGATATTGATGACAATAGCCCTGTATTTACGAATGCCTCCTATGCCGTCTCTGTACCGGAGAACATGATGCCAGGAACAATTTTTCTAAAAGTTCAGGTGAGGTATAGCGCTCACAAGGGCACTGTAACTGTATGTGGCTGTTTTATTATTTATTCTATTTGTATTGTCTTTGCTGCATAATATAAGAAGTTTAGAATTATGATCAGAGTCTTAACTGTTATTTTCTTATCTCAATTTACCATAGCATCACTTTTACAATAGCTTTCAGTGTTAATTCAACTAGCACTATGTCAAGGAACTGGCCTGGATGCAATTATGAAGGATAATATTAAGAGAGTTGTGAGACTTCAGCAAGTGGCTTTCATAATGTAGAGAAAGTTAATACAAGGCATGTACTAATGTATTGTTATAATCCATATTGTATCCTTTGCTGGCTGGATTAAATCTTTCTATCACATTACACACTGCTTGTTTCCATGGGTAACCACCCTGCAATCCATCAGCAGTGGCCATGCTTGCACACCATTGGCGGATCCAGGGGCGGGGACAACGGGGCAATTGCGGGGCCCCCCCCCCCCCCGAAAATATAGTTTACCGCTGGCTGATTCCCCTTTAGCGCTGGCCATAATATAACTGAGGGGTATCAGGTTACATTATACAATGGGTAATATAACAAAGGGGTATCAGGGTATATTATACAGGGAGTAATATAGCTAAGGGGTGTCAGGGTACATTATACAGTGGTAATAAAACTGAGGAGGGCTATCATAGGACATTAACAGAGGTAATATAACTTATATTACCCCTGTATTATGTGCATGATAGCCCTTTTCAGTTATATTACCCCTGTATAATGTACTCTGATAGCCCTCCTCAGTTATAATGCCCCTGTATAATTTATAATACGAAATAGGGAGACGCTCACTTTCACTTTTCTCAGGAATGGTGCTCCTATCCGTTCTGGATCACCCCTCCAGAGAGAAAAAGTCAAATTTAAATACTAACGGCGGGCACTCGTATATGGACTGAACAACTGGGAAGTGATTCTTAATAAAAGTGCTTTAATAATCCCATATTGTACAAATACACCAATAAAAACACATAAAAAACTCCAGAAGAATAGAATGCTCCCTAGATAAAAATTCATACAATGTCACCATTAAAGGCAGACCATGGGTTTTTGCAGTGCTTATGTGAAAATGTATCCTATTGTTATTTTTAGGCAGAAACAAACTGCTAACACATGGTGTGTCTCAATAGTTCAGTAACAATACAATAGCATAAATATAATTTCTCCATCATGGAGATCACACAGCAGATGTTTGTATAGGCAGATCGTCTTTTAACTTATGACAATAAATGACAATAGAAATCCAGACCGATCCTTACTTTTAAATTATGAATCACTGAAATGTCTCTGATCTCATGCACTCGATGTTATACGGTGCCGGCTCACTGCAAATATCTCTGATGTTATGCATTCAATATCTAGGTGCCAGTTAATCGCATATATCCGCACCTAAAATAAAACTGTGGACACATACGAACTTTCTCCGTCAAGATAGATTCCATCCGCTTGTTTCAATATACTGACAATAATGCTTCCACATAATGTGGGCTACCTCCGCTGTTTATATCAAATTGCAGTATATGCCGATACCTATAACTCCCAGTATCTTCGCCGGCGTCCGGCGTTCCACATGTGCTCGCGGCAAGCCAATCTCGCACGGAAGTCTGAGTCGCACTGTGGGCTGTGGCTTAGCCTGCACCTGCATACGTAAAATCTGTTGGTCCTTCACAGTGCACTGTATTTTGCGATGCCGGTTTGGGTAACACTTCAGCCAGACTGCTCGGGAACGCTTTCCCTTTCCTTCTGGTAATGCCACTGAGGAAAGGGAAAGCGTTCCCCGAAACGCGTCTGGCTGGAAGGAGTGTTACCCCAAACTTCGGCATCGTAAAGATACAGTGCACTGTGAAGAGGACCAACAGATTTTTCCTACGAAATTACGGGTAGGCAAAGCCACAGCCCACGAGAATTCACGCGAGACCTCCGTACGAGATTGGCTTGCCGCGAGTATACCGAGCACATGTGGAACGCCGGGACGCCGGCGATAAAATACTGGGAGTTATAGGTATCCGGCATATACTGCAATTTGATATAAACAGCGGAGGTAAGCCCACATTATGTGGGAAACATTATTGTCAATATATTGAAACAAACGGATGGAAATCTATCTTTGACGGAGAAAGTTCGTATGTGGTCCACAGTTTTATTTTAGGTGCGGAATATATGCAATTAAGTTGGCACCTAGATATTGGATGCATAACATCAGAGACATTTGCAATTGAGCTGGCACCGTATAACAGAGACATTTCAGTGATTCATAATTTAAAAGTAAGGATCGGTCTGGATTTCTATTGTCATTTATTGTCATAAGTTAAAAGACGATCTGCCTATACAAACATCTGCTGTGCGATCTCCATGATGGAGAAATTATATTTATGCTATTGTATTGTTACTGAACTATTGAGACACACCATGTGTTAGCAGTTTGTTTCTGCCTAAAAATAACAATAGGATACATTTTCACATAGGCACTGCAAAAACCCATGGTCTGCCTTTAATGGTGACATTGTATGAATTTTTTTTATCTAGGGAGCATTCTATTCTTCTGGAGTTTTTTATGTGTTTTTATTGGTGTATTTGTACAATATGGGATTATTAAAGCCCTGTATAATTTACCCTGTTACCCCTCAGTTATAATACCCCCTGTATAATTTACCCTGATACCCCTCAGTTATATTACCCCATATAATGCACCCTGATAGCCCTCCAGTCCTCAGTTATATTACCCCTGTATAATGTACCCTGATACCCCTCCTCACCTATTGTACAGATCTAGCCTTATTTATAACTGAGGGACATTATCAGGGGACATTATACAGGGGGTAATATAACTGAAAGGATTGCTCAGTTATATTACCCCCTGAATACTGTCCCCTGATAACACTCCTCAGTTATAAATAAGGTTAGAGCTGTACGCTAGGTTAAATAAAATAGTCTGTTCTATAAGCACCACATTATTTTCTGTCCGCTGCTACAAAACAACCTGGAAGTGCCCCTCCTGATACCAGGCTCTGGATCCGCCACTGTTGCACACTATAGGAAAAAGTGGCAGCCTCTTTGGCTGGTGCTTTTTTCTATAGTGTTCAAGCACGGCCATTGCTAAAGGACTGCATGGTAGTCGTAACCATCGAAACGAACAGTGTATAATGTGATGGAAAAATAAATCCAGCCAGTAAAGCAAGCAATATGGATTATAACAATACATTAGTAAGTGGCTTGTATTCTTTCCTTTCTCTCTCCATAATAAGTGGCATTTGTTGAAGTGACACAACCCCTTTAAGAGTTGGTCCAAATTGTGAAAGCATAGGAAAAAATATGGAGAACCTACTCAGATAACGTTTACGGGATTGCCCAAAGGGACTTTAAAACAGAACCCCCCCCCCCACACACACACACACACACACAGTACAGTATGTGGTAAATGGTGTAAGAGTCTGGTTATGTAATTTTTATCTTCATATTGTATGAATTTTGCAGTCTGCAAAACACGGATCTGCAAAAAATATGAATGACCACGTTGCATCCATTTTTTTGGCAGACCCATTGTAACAATGCCTATACTTGTTTGCAAAATGGATAAGATAGGACACGCTGTAGCTTTTTTGGGGGGCTGCAAAATGGACATACGGATGCGGACAGGACTCGGAATGCTGTCCGCATTTCATTGCAGCTTTTATTGAAGTTCAGATGTGTAGCAAAAATACGGTTATATGAATGGAGCCTTACTTGCATTCCGATACTGAGCTCCAACATACCAGTAGTAAAATGCATTGTGCTCACAGACATAATGGAGAGGCCTCAGTAATGAATCCTCTCAGTGCATGTTACTGCTGGTTTGTCAGAGCACAGGGTGAGATCGCAAGTGATTATGAAGTTAAAAATTACATAATCGGACTCGGCATCACTTACACTATACATTGCTTAGTCTAGTTTGTGGGTGATGGATTAAAGGGAGTCTTTCAATGGTTTTTAACCCTATGTGGTCCATTACAAAATGCATTCATTGACAAAAAAAATAATGCATCCAGATGAAAATGTCAATGTTATGGCAGGGCTTTCAACTGGGATTTTTCTGCAAGGTAATTCCTGCCCACACAGAGCAAGGGTTGCATACTTTCTTGGCCTGCTCATTCAATGGATTTATAGTTAAATACAGAAACTGTACTGGGAACATAAAGAGGCCCTGGAAAAAACCCTAAAAGTGGCCCCATGTTTTGGTGGGTCCAAATTGGCAGAAGATAGGACAAAATCAACAGGTGGTGACAACATAAGTAGGCAGGGCCTACAATTAAGTAGTGCAGCACAGAATACCGCGCCAGCAGAGCCAAATACCACAGAGCAACAGAATATACTGCCGCCCCAACCACAGTATTCAACTGTATCAACGTCATAAGGACTGTAATATAAATGAGTTTAAGAGGGTACCTGTGGATATTGAGCATCAGAACATTATGTACCTAGCCTGCAGCCATCAAAAGTGCATGAGTGGCCCCTTAGGCATCGTCCCACTGGGAAATTTCCATATAAGGTCTTGTCACTGCCTGCCCAGTGAGAGGCCTGATAAAATCTGATAGACTTGCTGCACGTGAGTCTATCTGACAGATCTTTCTCTTTTTTTCCTTGCTGTTTGTTGTTGTGGGCAGAATCCCACCTCTCCACAGGTTCTGCTCATTAGCTGTTTAGTGGCTCTATTTATACCCGCCTCTCACTGCAGACCTTGCAGTTTATATTTTCTCCTGGAGTTCTCAGCTAGTGTTTGGTGGATCTCCCGCTCCCCGTCCGACTAAAGCTAAGTCCTCCTTCCTTCTCTTTTGTTGTGTGTTCTGACTAGGCCTCAGGGAGACACTGGTTCCTTCACGGTGGAAGGAACTGGTTTTCTATCTCCTGCTCAGTAGCTGAGGGTTTGTTTCAGCTTCAGCGCATGAGTACTTCCACCTTTAGGATATAAACACAGAACACTGCACATAGAAAAGCCGCACATCAGCGATATCATATAAATAATACAAATTTATTGTTTAAAAGCACAAGACATAACACAAACAAGAAAAGAGATAAAACATTGTATACAATGGACAATCAACAGTGTGGAATAATAATCCAACACTAGCACCCCCAAAGGACCCTATACTAATAATCCCATAGTGCAACCCCTGAAAGTGTGCCTCACATTCAGACAGCAAGAAGCAAATATAACTAGTATAGTATATGCAAATAGTCATGCAAACACGCTGAAAAGGGGCAATACTTATTCAGTCACATGGTAATGCACAGGTCCAAGGTGGGGGCACAAGGCAAACTCGACGCGTATCGCCGGTATACACCCGGCTTCCTCAGGAGTGGGACGATGCCTAAGGGGCCACTCATGCACTTTTGATGGCCGCAGGCCAGGTACATAATGTTCTGATGCTCAATATCCACAGGTACCCTCTTAAACTCATCTATATTACAGTCCTTATGACGTTGATACAGTTGAATACTGTGGTTCACTGGCAAGGAGGCTGTATATATTTTTCTTGTTGAGGCTTTTGATGCCATGGGAAGCATGCCTCCTGGAATTGCTACTGTAACAGTGAGAGTAAAGGTAAGGCAATTAAAAAAAAGTCTGTCTATTTATCTATCTGATAAACTTTTACATTCTCTGGACAATGGTATGAACTTTCTATTCAAGCATTTACTATGATAAACAGGGGAAATATTGGCTCACTTTTACCGGCGATACGCGTCGAGTTTGCCTTGTGCCCCCACCTTGGACCCGTGCATTACCATGTGACTGAATAAGTATTGCCCCTTTTCAGCGTGTTTGCATGACTATTTGCATATACTATACTAGTTATATTTGCTTCTTGCTGTCTGAATGTGAGGCACACTTTCAGGGGTTGCACTATGGGATTATTAGTATAGGGTCCTTTGGGGGTGCTAGTGTTGGATTATTATTCCACACTGTTGATTGTCCATTGTATACAATGTTTTATCTCTTTTCTTGTTTGTGTTATGTCTTGTGCTTTTAAACAATAAATTTGTATTATTTATATGATATCGCTGATGTGCGGCTTTTCTATGTGCAGCGTTCTGTGTTTATATGTTTAGGTATTGGTTCACACTGCTGCCGGCACTCGGTTTGAATAGATAGGTGTGCCCCCTGATACTACATTCCTACTTCCACCTTTAGGATTTGCTCATGCTGTCAGTAGTCATGGAAAGGCTCAGGGATTGTCAGGTGGTGACCTTTCCCTCTTCCCTAGCTTTGGGGCCTAGTCTGGTGTTTTGTTACTGTTGTTGTATTTTGCTTTCTTCCCTTTTCTCACCTAGCGTGATAGGTCTATGGCCAATCTGCCCCTGTACCCAACCATATCTCATCTTGTACCCAGCAGAGACCCCTCTCAATTGTTTGGTTTTCCACCATAAACCTATCTGTTTGCTCTAATATTGTAATCACTTACACATACCATAATTACATTCACACATAAAAAGTTTCATTCAACTCCAACAACTCCTTTTTGGTGCTGTATTATTATTATTTTTTTTGTCAATAAGTGTATTTCCTAGGAAAACCAGTTGAACTATAATGAGAATGCAGTCACCAGTACAGCAACTAGACTTGGAAGAATCCTACAGTAGGTTTTGTGTCTTTGCAATGGCAAAGTTAATGCAACTGTTAAAGATCAATTCTAATCAAGTTGAGACATTGCAGAAGGCACATTTACTGTGAATGTGACAGAAATTTCTGATAAATACCTGCTGAACTGTTTATATTTTCTCCTGATCAATGCATTAAAATGACCCATAACAAAAAGCAAAACAACTATAAGCGTTCAATTCCATTTTGGAGACTTCTCTAAAACTCAATACATATTTTTTCTTTGGTTCAATCATTCTTGCCCTTCAACCTTCTTCATTCACCAGCTTTGTCGGCTTTGATTTTAATATTGATCTGTTTTTTGTGTTTCAGGCAAGGGATGCTGATCTTGGTGCTAATGTAACTTATCGGATAAGAACCCAGGACGTTTTGCAGCTTTTTCAAATAAACTCGTCAACTGGAGAGATATCTCTTTTAAAACCACTCGACTATGAATCATTCACTGGCAAGGAGGCTGTATATATTTTTCTTGTTGAGGCTTTTGATGCCATGGGAAGCATGCCTCCTGGAATTGCTACTGTAACAGTGAGAGTAAAGGTAAGGCAATTAAAAAAAAGTCTGTCTATTTATCTATCTGATAAACTTTTACATTCTCTGGACAATGGTATGAACTTTCTATTCAAGCATTTACTATGATAGACAGGGGAAATATTGGCTCACTTTTAGTAATATGAGTACACTTAGAATTTGTCATAAATTGTGTTAATAGTGATACCGTTTCTGTGCTCAGACCAAAAATGGGAATGGCTTAATGGAAATGGGGTTCTATCCTAAGATGTCACCTTTTGCACCAAAATTGCACAATAAGCCAACCAATATTTGCTATCGAGTTAGACAAAAGTGTATATTCCTGCATCCTGCCTGAGCCACTGTGATAAATGTGGTGCAGATCTAGGAAGCCGGTCTAAGCTTCCACCAGCTACAGGCTTAGCAAATATTCCCTACTGTTTCTGTCATAGAATATATTTACCACAACTTCATTTGCATTCACAACTGAGAGCCATCAATTGCTGCTTATTATTGAGCAGGGGTCTGCAAACTCCTGCAACTCCAACTGTTGTGAAACTATAACCCCCAGCATACAAATGGCAAGTGTCCATGCTGGAAGTTGTAGTTTTTCATCATCTGGATTGTCATAGGTTGCTTACCCATGTTATAAAGCACCTTTCTAGAATTATATTGAGACTATGCCCTCATGCACATGAGCCATATATTTTTTCCCTTTCTGTCATATATTTATTTTTATTTATTTAAATAATTGACAGTCATATTTAGTAGTTTTCCAGTAACATTCTTTCTTGCCAACATCACACCCCTTTTTAGACCTATCAAGAAAGTGGCGTAAGCAGGGAAAAGTTGCAGAATGTGTCCCTATCTCGCTTGCAACAAAATCTGTGAATTATATACTGCACAAAATAATTAACATATAATAATTAACCCTAATGATAAACATAAATAAAAAGTCTATTTTAGGGTAAGGTGATTCCATAAAAAAAAATAAAAATTGAAAAGCATTATTTAAATTTCATTTTCTAACTTGAAGACTAAAAAAGGAAAAAAAAAATGTGAACATCATGTGCATAAAATTATTTAAAAAAAAGATGTCATCATTGGTCATAAAAAACAGTTCATAAAAGCCCAAAGAATAAAACATTACAACTTTTTAAACGAATGCTTACCTAAAACAATTACATTTTTTCTGGTCCTAAAGACCCTAAGTACTAGGTCTGAACCAGTTAGGATCCCTATTCTGATTTCATGACCTTACACCATGCAGTTGTCCTGGATGGAACATAGATCATCACTAGAGATGAGCGAATTTCTACAAAAATTTGATTCGGCCGGTTCACCGAATTTTCCGAAAAATTTGGTTCGATCTGAATTTATTTGTGGCGAATTGCGTTAAAAAACGGTTATTTACTGGCAGCACAGAGCCTTTATAGTGGTGTAGAACACTGTGCCTTGCAGTAACATTCATAGGGAGTCTGCTGTAGTAGTGAAACAATACTGTGAGTCAGTATGACATGTAGATGACAGACGTCGCTCTTAAAATCACTGCAAACTTCACTTATTTGGGAAATTAAAACTGACCAATTAACTCAAGTGTGAAATCAGCCTTACAGGTAAATGTTAGCACAAGGTATAAAGAACTGTGCAGAGGCCCAAGATCCTACTATAGCATAAGAGAGCGCACTCCATTTATCCAACTTCAATGATTTCACTTAGATTTCTACAGAACCTGTTCTTTTAGACGCTTACATAAGTAGAGCCCCCCTACACAGTGGAGTGGGTGTCAATGATTATTTTGTTATTTTGCCCTTCCACTGATCCATCAGAAAAATAGCCCCCCAAAAATGGATCCGGTCTGTGGAGCATCCGCCTTCACTCGGTCAGCATTTGGTCAGTAATCCATCAGTATTGCTAAAGCCAAAAAAAAAAAAAACAGGAGTGGATCCAAAACAGAGATGACACGTGAATGGAATTTTTGCATGTCTCCTGTGTTTTGTACCCACTTCAGCTTTTGGCTACCAAATCATAAGCCAATTCTGATGCAAAATAGGGACCATGTCGTGTAGGCCTTACAGCTGTTACATAGACAGAATCTGTTGTGTGTCTCATTTTCCATCCTTCTGACAGATCAGAAGAAAGGTCAAATAAATGATGATGTCAGCCAGGCTGAAAGCCAAAATAGCTGCCCAGTCGTAAAGTGGGGAGGGTGGGAACAGCATGAGAAGTCCACAGAGTGGCCCTATGACATAGTGGTGAGGTGGAAGCAGCAAGAGGATAGTTATGTATAGTGAATGGCACTCCGGTGTACAAAGAGATTCGGTGCTCAGTGGTAAAGATACAATACCAATATTTGAAAAGACCACGGCACTCGTGTTTGCAAATTAAGGTTTAGATTTTATTGTCCAACCCGGGAAGTTTAAGTTACTGCCCAACGTTTCGGTCCACCAGGACCTTGTTCAAGCATCAAGAAATCATTTATGGCCTTTCTGTGTTTGTATAGTTGGTCCAACATATGGAGGGTGAAATTCCAACGGGTCGAAACGTAGCATATCAGCCTATGCTGGGGGATGCTGTTCTGCTGCTGCAGCTCAAGGAGGGTGTGCTTTGCAGTGTATGAGTGGCTGAAGTGCATGCAAAGTTTCCTGACCATTTTTAGGATGTCTTGCTGATGGGTGGAAGACTTCAGGAACCGCTTGACAACCTGATTGAACCCGTGTGACATTCAGGGTGCATGGCTCAGCCCTCCTTGACGCAGCAAGGGATACGGAGCAGTTCCTCCCCTCTGTGAATCCGCTCACCCAGGCAAAAAAGGTGCAGAAAAGCATCATGTCACCCAGCAATGCAGCAGTCGATTATCATAAATGTAGGCCCCTGGCACTCAGAAAGAGGAGAGGTCATTGGATGGCAAAAAAGAGGTTAATGTCACCCACCAAAGTGACAGGCGATCATCTGAAATGTCGGCCCCTGGCACCCAGACAGAGGATAGGGCAATGCATGGCAAAAGAGAATTCATGTCACCCAGCAATGGAACAGGCCATTTTCAGTAATTTGGGCCCCTGGCAACCAGACAGAGTAGAGGTCAATGCAGGGCAAAAAGAGGTTAATGTCACCCACCAAAGCAAAAGGCAATTATCATAAATGTAGGCCACAGCCACCCAGACAAAGGAGATAGGTCAATGCACGGCAAAACAGGCTTCATGTCACCCAGCAATGGAACAGGCCACTTCCAGTAATTTAGGCCCTAGCACCCTGACAGAGGAGAGAGGTCCCGTAACAGCAAAACAGGCTACATGTCACCCAGCAATGGAACAGGCGATTATCATTAATGTAGGCCGCAGGCACCTAGACAGAGGAGAGATATCAATAGACGGCAAAACAAGCTTCATGTCACCCACCAAAGCAACAGCCCATTTTCAGTAATTTAGGCCGCAGGAACCCAGACAGAGGAGAGGTTCATTCAAATTGCGGTAGCCCCCGAAATAATGGTACAAATAAAAATGGTCGAGCCGGTTATAAATGTCAATTCTGCACAAGGTACGGACAAGTCCTGTGGGATCCATGCCTGGTTCATTTTAATGAACGTGAGCTTGTCCACGTTGGCTGTGGACAGGCGGCTGCGTTTTTCTGTAATGACGGCCCCTGCCGTGCTAAATACACGTCCAGACAATACACTGGCTGTAGGGCAGGCCAGCACCTCCAAGGCATAAAGGGCAAGCTTAGGCCATGTGGACAATTTGGAGACCCAGAAACTGAATGGGGCAGAACCATCAGTCAGTACATGGAGGCCTGTGCACACGTACTGTTCTACCATGTTTTTCAAATGCTGCATCCTGCTAAGACGTTCCATATCAGCTGGTGGTGCAGGTTGCTGTGGCGCGGTAACAAAACTTTTCCACGTGTCGGCCATGCTAACCCTGCTTTCTGAGGAGCTGGCTGTGACACAGCTGCATTGGGGAACTCTTGCTCCTCCTCTGCCTTTGCCTGATGCTTCCACTTGTCCCCCTATGTCAGTAGGGAATGCCCTCAGAAGCGCGTCTACCAGCATGCACTTGTACTCACGCATCGTCCTATCATGCTCCATTGCGGGAATTAAGGTGGGCACGTCTTTGTACCGGGGATCCAGCAGCGTGGCAACCCAAGTTGCAATGTGGGCAACTCTGCTGTCGTTGCGCAGGCACTGCAGCGTGTAGTCATTCATGTGTGCCAGGCTGCCCAGAGGTAGGGATAAGCTGTCCTCTGTAGGTGGTGTATCGTCTGTGTTCTCCGTATCCCCCCAGCCACGCTCCAGTGATGGCCCTGAGCTGCGTTGGGTGCCACCCTGCAATGAACCCGGTTCCTCCTCCTCTTCCTCCTCGTCCGCCAGAACTGTGCCCTTTCTTGCCACATGTGTACCTGGCCTCTGCTGGTGCAGGAACACATCCTCTGAGCAACTTCGGAATGACCAGCCTGAGACCCTTTGAAATGCCCCCTCTTCCTCCTCTGCCATATCCTCTTGCATCATCAACGTAATTGATTATGCAAGGAGACATAGAAGTGGTTTTGTAATGCTTACAATGGTGTCATCAGCACTGGACATGTTGTTTGAGTACTCAAAAGACTGCAACAAGGTACATAGCTCTCACATGCAGGCCCAGTCACTGGTGGTGAAGTGGAGCTGATCCGCAGAGCGACTGACCCATGCGTGCTGCAGCTGAAACTCCACTATGGCCTGCTGCTGCTCGCGCAGTCTCTCCAGCATATGCAAGGTAGAGTTCTACCTGGTGGGCACGTCGCATATGAGGCGGTGAGCTGGAATGCCAAAGTTATGCTGCAGCACAGACAGGCGGGCAGCAGCAGGGTGATAACGCTGAAAGCGAGCACAAACGGACCGCACTTTGAGCAGCAGCTCTGACATGTCTGGGTAGTTTTTAAGAAACTTCTGCACCACCAGATTCAGCACATGCGCCAGGCAAGAGATGTCTTTCAAAACGGCTAGTGCCAGAGCTGCAACGAGATTTCACCCATTATTGCGCACCGCCAGGCCGGGCTTGAGGCTCACTTTCAGCAACCACTCATCATTCTGTTCTTCTATGCCCCTCCAAAGCTCCTGTGGGGTGTGGGGTTTGTCACCCAAACACATGAGTTTTAAAATCGCCTGCTGACATTTACCCCTGGCTGTGCTGAAGTTGGGGGTGAGGTTCTTTGATGACCGGATGTGGGGGTGGTTGAAGAGGAGAAGGAGGATGTGGAGTAGAAGGAGGAGGCAACCGGAGGCAAAGAATAATGCCCTGAGATCCTCGGTGGTGGAAGGACATGCGCCAAACCGCTATCCGCCACGGGCCCAGCCATTACTGGTCCATGTATCTGTGGTTATGTGGACCTTTCCACAGATGAAGTGGAAGCGCACACTTGATTTTATCCTCCACTTGGTTTTGCAGGGAAGGGACGGCTCGCCTGGAAAAGTAGTGGCGGCTGGAAACTATGTACTGGGGACAGCCACCGCCATCAGCTGTTTGAAACAGTCCGACTGCACCAGATGGAATGACAGCATTTCAAAGGCCAGCAATTTTGAAATGCTGGCATTCAGGACCAGGGATCGAGGGTGGGTAGGTAGGTATTTTCTCTTTTTATCCAGTGTTTGGGAGATGGACGGTTGAACGCTTGCCTGTGGCATGGTGGAGAAGCTTGGTGATGGTGGGACATCTTCTGTTTGCTGGTTGCCAGGTGCCACGTTGACGCCAGAGGTGGATGAAGAGGGAGCAGGAGGAGCCTGAGACTTTTTGTGGTTTTTAAGGTGTTTACTCCACTGCAGTTTGTGCTTTGCATGTAGATGCCTGGTCATGCCAGGTTGTGCTCAGGTTAAGAACGTTTATCCCTCGCTTTAGGCTCTGATTGCACAACGTGCAAATCAATCGTGTCTTGTCGTCAGGACATTGTGTGAAGAACTGCCACGCCAATAAACTCCTTGGAGCAGGCCTTGTTGTGCTCGGTGCCTGTGTGTGGTGGGCAGTAGCAGGTGTACTGTCTATGGAACGGCCACTCCGCTTTTGTACCCTGCTCTCTCTTTTGCTGTGCTGTTGCTTCTGTGCGACCACCACCTCTTCCTCAGAACTGCACACGTCACTAGCCCGACATTCAGTCCAGTCTGGGTCTAGGACCTCATCATCCTCCACATCATCTTTCACCCATTCATGACCTCTGCCCTCCTCGTCGGTCTGCACATTGCAGAAAGCCACAGCTGTTGGCACCTGTGTTTAGTCATCATCACGTGCTGCGGCGGTCTTCGCATGTCCTCATCCTGCAAAATAAATGGCTGGGCATCAGTGCATTCAAGGTCTTCCACTTCTGGGGCAGGGCTAGGTGGATGGGCCGGGGAAACGTGTTTGCTTCATGACTTGGAGCTATGACTGCTTGGCTGATTTTCAAGGGGGTGAGGCAAAAGACTGATGGGCATGGGGTGCAGGTGCCAACCCTGAGCTTTCTGCAGAGGACTGGGTGGGAGACACTGTGAAGGAACTGGAGGCACTGTCAGCCACCCAGTCTACTATTGCCTGTACATGTTCTGGCCTCACCATCCGTAGAGAGGCATTCGGGCCTACCAAATAATGTTGCAGATTCTGTCGCCTACTCGCACCAGAGGAACGTGTTTCACTTGAACCGGTAGTTGGCGCTGAACAGCCACGTCCTCTACCAGCAACAGGAGTACCACCAAAACCACCACGACCATGCCCACGTCCCTTATTTGATGTTCTCCTCTTTATCACCCACCAAGCTGAAATATGTTTTTTTTCCGGTGTCAATGTATCTCCCATTTGTCAACATGGTAGTGCCCCTGTCATAAAAATGCTCTGTGGACCAAGAATAAAGTTTTTTGGGCCTAAAATACACTTATTCTAAATTTCACTGCAGCAATGTTAAATATGTATCTGTACGCTGTATACACAACTGTTTGGTGAAACGAGAACACTTTTTTTCCCAGTAAAACACAGTAAAGTACTATTTTCGTGCTGCAATCTGCAGTTTAAAATTGGCATTTGTACGCTGTATGCACAAGTGGTTTGTGGATGAAGAACAAGGATTTTTGTAATAAAACACAGAAAATCAGTATTTCACTGCTATTAATAAAACAAAGCTATTCATACGGTTTATGCAAAAGTGGTTTGTGGACCCAGAACAAGGATTTTTGTAATAAAACACTGAAAATCAGTATTTCACTGCTATTAATAAAACATAGCTATTTCTATGGTTTATGCAAAAGTGGTTTGTGGACCTAGAACATGGATTTTTTCAATAAAACACAGAAAATCAGTATTTCACTGTTATTAATAAAACATTGGTTTTTCTATGCTCTATGCACAACTGCTTTGTGAAGCAAGAATATTGTTTTTTTCCCACAAAAAAAATTAATAAGTCACTATTTCACTGCAGAAATGTCAAATGTGGTGTATGTGGTGTATTTGGAACTGCTTTTTGGACCAGGAATACTTATATTTTTCCCAAAAATACAATGATGCTCTATTTCACGGCAGAAATGTCAAATGTGTATTTGGGCAGGGTATTTCAAACTGTTTTGTGGACCAGGAATAATTTTTTTTTCTCCAGGAAACACACTGATGCACTATTTCCCTGCAGAAATATTAAATATGTATTTGTACGCTGCCTGCACAACTGATTTGAACACCAGGAATACGTATTTTTTTTTTTGCCAAAAATACACTGATTCTCTATTTCACTGGAGAAATGTCAGATATGTATTTGGGTGGTGTATTTTAAACTGCTTTGGGGACCAGGATCACAGCTTTTTATGACAAAAATACTGCAGAAATTGAATATACGGTTTAGTGCATTGTATGCACAAGTGCTCTGTGGCACCACAGGTCCCAGACTAGACAAATGGACTATGTCATCCCTTAATTATACAAAAGGTAATGTAGGGGACTTTAGCAGCCAGAAAAAAAGCATTTTTTCCTTCACTGAGCTACCAAAAAGGATTAAGCTGATGTCCCTGCCAGGCTGGCAGACATGCAGTACACTGCAGAGGCTAAAATGGCCGCCGACTCCCACCTCTGTAACAGATGGATTAAAAAAAAAATTCCTTGGCAGTGGCTGGGTACATAAATGTAGGATTGCTGAAGCTCTCTATTTGCTGTATCTTGTGGATTAAAGTACAACAGGTTCTGCAGATTTCTTCCCTAATCTGTCCCTCACAGAAGCGGCAGCATCCTATCCCTACACTCAAAAGAGCAGAGTGACGTGTGGAGCTACGTGACTCCAGCTTAAATAGAGGCTGGGTTACAGGCTGCACTCAGCCAATCACAGCCATGCCATTAGTAGGCATGGCTGTGATGGCTTCTTAGGGCAATGAAGTAAAACGCTTGCTGATTGGCTGCTGTGCAGCCCTTCAGAAAGCGGGAAGAATCGCCGAACAACGGACCCGAACCCGAACTTTTATGAAAAGTTTGCTCAACCCTTCTGACAAGGAACAGGAGGAGGCGCAGGATCATCAGGACCAGCAGATGATGGGAAGGACAGACAGCTCCCTTTGGCTAAGGTGGTGTAGCCTTCACTGCCTGAAATCGGTTGCATGCCACTGGGTGATGTAACTGTTGTTGCGGCAGTTTGGAGAACCATATTGGAGCCTTTGTTCTCCCAGGCCACTTTATAGTGATGCTGCATATGTTGAAGCAGAGCCGTGGTACCAACATTGGCACCCTGGCTACGTTGCACCTTCTCCCCACAGATTATACAAATGGAAGATGATCTAAAAGACAGACAGCTGAGGTGGCAGAGCCTTGGCTGTCTGAATTTGGTTACATTCACCAGGCTCTCAAATGAGATCAGCTATATCATCATCATCGAGAACTGTCTGCAAATCACTGATGTCCTCCTCAATGGTCCCTGGGTCAGGACATCTAACAACACCACCTGCCACCCCACTCTCCTCATCACTACTTGCACACCTACCGGAGGAAGCGGCGGATGTCTCCTCCACATCTTGGCTGGGCAGTAGCTGCTGACTGTACTCTAGTGGCTCGTCTTCGCTGTTTAGTGGAGCTGAGCCCACAGCATATACTTTTCTGGCTGAGGGAACAGAAATGGACAGAGGCAGTTTGAGGACAGGTGAGGGCACAGGGAGACTCCTGGCTGGGGGTGCCTGATGTCACTTGGGACGAAGTGAATGACCGAGTCAACCATTCAAGAAAAGGGTTGCTAATCAAGACATGACCACTGGATGACAACTGGAGCTCAGGCTTTCGCTGCGACTCCTGCTGCCATGCCCCCTTACTCTGCTGAGACCTATGCCTGCGGAAGAAACAATTAGGTCTCTGCCACTCCCCTGTGCAGGGCCTGACACTTCTCTGTTTGACATACTGTTAGTTCAAATAAATAAATAAAAAGGAAATCAAAACACCCCAAAAAGTCTGCAATTTTCTTCAATAAACCACACAACGGCTAATAAGCCCTTTTTTTTCACTAATACACGCCAAAGGAGTCTTTAGAACACATAACTACACTGCTGAATGGCAAATAGTCCCTAACTTTTTTGCACTTATACACACCACAAAAGGCTTTAGGACATATACGGGTACTTTCACACTTGCTTTAAACTTTTCTGGTATTGAGTTCCGTCCTAGGGGCTCAATACCAGAGAAAAACTGATCTGTTTTAACCTAATGCATTCTGAATGGAGAGAAATCAGTCACTCTATGGTTTTTGGATGGAGAAAATACCGCAGCATTTTAAAATTCAAAAACACTTTCCTCTGAAATTTATTAGTGTATTAAAATTACCGAATTGATGGATCCGGTCTTCCGGTCTGAGCAAGACAGACCTTTAAAAATTTGAAAAAAATAAATACCGGATCTGGTATTGCAATAGACGGATGCGGTATTGCAATGCATTCGTGAGACAGATCCGCATCCGGATCCATCTACAAATGATGTCCGTTTGCATACAGATTGCCGAATCCAGCAACGCAAGTGTTAAAGTACCCTAACTGCACCGCTGAACGGCAAATAATGTATATGTTTTCGCCAATAATACACTCCAAAAAGAGTTTTAGAAAGTCAAACAGACCCATACTTTTTTCCACTTATACACTCCACAAAGTGTTTTAGAACATATAACTGCACCGCTGAACGGCAAATAGGACCTTACGAAGCGTGAGGAAATTAGCATTCGGTGCAAATCGAATTTTTAATGAAATTAGTATTGAATTCCACTTCATCAACTTCGATTCCCTCATCTCTAATCGTCACAGAACGCAATTTTGGATTTTACTTCTTCAATAGAACATTCGATGACAGGGGCAAGTTAAGTGTTTTAGGGTAACTACACATGATATGGATTATCTTTTTTCTGTGCAATTTCTTATGCAGAAAAAAATGCAGCATAATACAGTACCAGCAAAGCGTGTAAATTAGACAAATCTCATGTACACTTTATTTGTTCTTAGGTTCAGAAATTGGCGTGATGTGCGGATTTTGAAATCTAATGCATGTCAATTATTGTTTTGTTTTTCTTGTGCGGATTTCACCCTTTTCAAAAAGAAGGGTGAGATCTGTGGAAAATCAACACCAAAAATGGCATACATAAAACATGCAAAAAAAAAAAAAAAGATAAATATTGTGGATTTATGTATCTTTTTGTGCAGTTTTTAGTAATGATATTCCACACATAAATCTTCACCCACCAATACAGCCCTAGAATGTATTTTTGAAAGTACCTTACATAAATAATACTCAACTTGAGGATGCTCACCAGCTATACTGGAGCCTGGCCTGCTGACCACCCTTCAGCAAAAATATATATATGTATCGAGCGCATACAAATAAAATTGGCTGGCTCACAGTTATTTGTTTGCATCTTTTATTATGCATACAAAAACCTGACAATTCTATAAATTTTTTATCTTTAAAAAACACTATACAATTCGCATATTCTTAAAACCTTGTATAAAATTTGCGTATTTGTATATTTGTTATACAAATATGCAAATTTTATTCAAGGTTTTAAGAATATGTGATTTGTATAGTGTTTATTCTGTATAAAAAATTGTAGAATGTTTGTCAGGTTTTTGTATGCATAAGGGGGATCTAATAAAAGACGCAAACAAATAACTGTGACTCAAACAATTTTATTTGTATGCACCTCACATAATTAGACATTTCCTCATGTGCACTTTTTCATCTCAACAGCGTCATAAAAGTCACAAGTTTCATTCTGCTCTATAGAGTAAAAAGTTGTAGGCCTCAAACCGAAGAATGCAGAACTATGGTGCTACTGTTGTAAAGCTATAAAATAGTTGCTGCTATTGACATTCTTTAAGTGTAGACCTGCAGGTAATTTTTTTTTGTTTACTTTTTATCTATACATGTATCATTTTACTTATTGTTAAGACAAATTTGGCATCCAAATCAAATCCATTGCTTTCTTATAGAGTAGGAAATGGGCAGAAATTGGAAAAACTATTATTTTCTTCAGTTGTTTTCATCATACAATAGTGTAATTGGGCCAGGCAATGAAATAAATCCCACATTGAAATCTTTTTTTTTTTCTCTTGTGTGTACCAATAATAACAAATATATGTAGTTTATCACTGTGACAGCAGGCTGAGCAGTTGTACTTACTGGTCATCTGTAGTTTATCTTTTTATGATATTGACTGGAATCATTAAACAGAAAAATCAGCTATCTTTTCCACCACATAAATTACACTACAAGCCATATTGTATCTTGTGTTACATAGAAACATATAATATGTCGGCAGATAAGAACCATTTGGCCCATCTAGTCTGCCCAATATACTTGAATAGCCCCTGGCCCTATCTTATAAGAAGGATGGCCTTATGCCTATCCCATCCATGCTTAAACTCCTTCACTGTATTTGCAGCTACCACTTCTGCAGGAAGGCTATTCCATGTGTCCACTACTCTCTCAGTAAAGTAATACTTCCTCATATTACTTTTAAACCTTTTCCCCTCTAATTTAAAACTATGTCCCCTTGTAGCAGTTTTTCTTCTTTTAAATATTATCTCCTTTTTTACCATGTTGATTCCCTTTATGTATTTAAAAGTTTCTATCATATCCCCTCTGTCTCTTCTTACTTCCAAGCTATACATGTTAAGGTCCTTTAACCTTTCCTGGTAAGTTTTGTCCTACAATCCATGTACTAGTTTAGTAGCTCTTCTCTGAACTCTCTCCAAAGTTTGAATATCCTTCTGCAGATATGGTCTCCAGTACTGCACACAATACTCCAAATGAGGTACAAGCACCTCCCTCTTTCTACTGTCAATGCCTCTCCCTATACACCCAAGCATTCTGCTGGCATTACCTGCTGCTCTATGACATTGTCTTCCCACCTTTAGGTCGTCTGACATAATGACCCCTAAATCCCTTTCCTCAGATACTGAGGTTAGTACTGTACCACTGATTTTATATTCTGCTCTTGGGTTTTTATTCCCAATATCTAATGGCAACACTGTTAAATGGTTTCTTATTAAATATAGCATCCTTTTTTTCTGTACAGAGCTGACATGCTCTAGCAACACCCTTTGGATTTTCTGTCTTTTCCGTCAGACCAGGAATAGATGGGCTCCTTATCTTTGCTCTCTGACATTAGAAACACTCAATATAGCTCAGTTCTTATCTTACTGATAAGAATGTGACTTAAATAAGTTTTTATGAACTCTTAGTAGACTAGAGATAAGGGTTATTAGATAAACGTCACAAAGTAAAAGTAGCAGTCACATAGCTAGGAAAACAGTTAAACCTCTTTGACAGAACAGCTCAATATTTTTTTAATAAAGGCCAATTCAAAAACTGATTTTTAGCCAAAAATGAAAATCATGCAATTATTTAAAAAAAATTCCTTCGAAGGTGTAAATACCCTTTAACTTTAAAGAACTGCAGTGACATAAATCACATTGTCAATGCTACTGTGGCCATGCCAGTGTGTGATGGAAGCAAAAGTGCTATGTGTTAGGTATTTTCTGTTGATATATCATTGCCACTACTCCAGTATGCATCATATTGTATATTTTACACACTACACTGTAATTGCATACTGATGTTTTCCTGTTATTAATAAATGTGCCCCAAGGCTCATTATTGAGACTAGCTTAGCAGAGATATGATATCCATATCATTGGTGACTCCTTTATCTATGTGATTCCAGTAGCTCTATGTCTCATTTATACTCTACCCGCTGGTCTCGAATCAGCACATCTGAAAATCATTTCCTCACACAGCAGTTCACATACTCCTAAATTATAGCTAAGTGTGGTGTATGTAGGTCTGTGATGGTAGTGACAGATGCAACAGCATGGAGGAAGAGCATGATGTGGTAGACATTGGTGGGGAGGTTCTCTCTTACAGAAACTGCTCTGTACTATGGTCATATATTTTAACCCTGTATATGACACTGTGTGACAGCTCATCCTTTGTGATTAGCTATATATATCACTCTCATCATCTAAGAATCTGGATACCTAGTGAGCCATGTGTGTGTAGCTGGGGCTTTGTGCTGGGTAACTAGTTCTTGCTGCTAAGACTGCTCAACTAAAAAACCTCCAACCCCATGCTATTCTAAGTGCACAGTGACTGGAGTTAAGTGGCTGAAGAAAATGTTGAAGACAGAAACAGCGTCCCAAGTTCATGCTTCATGATTTATAAGATAATGATCTGTCATACAGAACAATGGCCATAGGCCATCCTCTGCACAGCATAATGCAGTCTATACAGCATCCCAATGCAGTTACAGAGTGCTGCTGAGCCAAAAATTTTGTAGAAAAGGTAGGACAGTTACCAGCTTTGAGGTCTCACAGCTCCTAAATATGATTCCAGCACAGTATTTGGGGATCAATAATATAATGATCGGTAACATAATGTGCCAGCGTTTGCCCCATGATTAAAGCAGCCTTATATAGAAGAGGATGAATTCTGTAGCACCAACATTGCACAGTTATTATGCTCATGATTTTCCATTCAACTACCATTCCATAAAAAGACTTAGATTCAGATGTTATAGTCTTATAGTTCAAATATGTATTTATTATCATAAATAATTGCCATTATTGAATTAGTATGTCATTTAGAAGCATGTGATACATTTAGTTAAGAAGTATCATTAGACATTTTTTTAGGGTATCTGTAAGATTCTTAAAATGTTAAGGATTTAGCAAATGTTGGAAACTTTCAATTCTAAGCACCCTGAAATACAGAATAGACAGCATATATGGTGAGTAAAGGCAGTGCTCTTGTTATTTACATCGTGTACATCCACTTGTGCTGTGGATACCTCTATAGCTCTAGCTAATGTGTGGTGTTGATTGATTGAACCATTTAGGACTATTTGTCCAATCTATTAGTCCCCTGATGAATTGGTGTTGGCCAAAGAAACGCGTTGGGACGGTCTTTTTATCCATGTTATTCCTATCTATTTCTCCCTTTTCTTTTTTTGCTTGACGAAGCTGGGCAGTCACTGTCCTGTCCAAAAGGGGAGAATATAGGTGTAATGTCCTTATCGTGTTAGGATAGGGTTTACTAGGGTCAGAGACCCAGCTACTTTACCTCTATCCTATCCTTTTTGTTCATCTCTATGCACATCACATCATGCAGTATCTGATTAATGTGGTTAACGGAGGTGTTAACCGTGTTTATAAGTAAAACCTTTATATCTTTTGGGCATTTTTAAACCTTAATTATTAAAAGTTATATTTTAGGCACCCTATTGTTATTTTTGCCATTGAACATACCAGTGCTCTTACTTTTCCTGGTTTTCATAGTATTATGATTTTTATTTATAGTTATTTATAGTTTTATTTATAGTTTTCTGTATCTCTTATAGTGAGGATACCAAGCTTAAAGAGAATATCTAGGATTTAGAAAAAAATATGTCATATGTACTGTTGAGCGAACCCGAACTGTAAAGTTTGGGTCCGTACCAAACGAATTTTGGTACCCGGACTCGAACCTGAGCTTTGTTGGAAAAGTTCGGGTTCAAGTTCAGTGTTCAGGCATTTAATAAAGCTTGTTGAAAGGCAGCAGGGCAGCCAATGTGCCAATATGGCATTTAAGGGCAGGCCCTTAAAAGCCATCACAGCCATGCCTACTAATGGCATGGCTGTGATTTGACTGTGCATCACGTGACTCAGCCTCTATATAAGCTGGATCACGTGCAGCAAAGCCCATCAGTTCTCAGTAGTTAAGGGACAGAATGCAGCCAGCTGAAGTGATGGACAGTGTTACTGCAATTTTTTGTGGGTGCAATACACCATCTTTGCACGCCTGACACAGAAAGATAATCATAAATCTGGCAGTAAATTCTGTGGGTGACCTACAGCGATTCTTTTTGTGGGTACAATGCAACATTGTACTTTGTACACCTAAGACAAATATATTAGTTAATCCATCTGTTAATTAGGTGCACATCATATACCCATTTATTGTGTGAAGAACACCTGCACTGCATACACAACAGGGAAATTGATATAGTTAATATGTCTGTTAGTTAGATGCACTAGAGATGTCCCGAACTATTCGCCAGCGAACAGTTCCCGGCGAACATCGCACGTTCACGTTCGCCGCCGCGGCCGAACATATGCTATGTTCGAATAGCCCCCTATACATTATCAGTGAGCAAACTTTGACCCTGTACCTCACAGTCAGCAGACACATTCCAGCCAATCAGCATACCCTCCCTCCAGACCCTCCCACCTCCTATCAAAAAGCAAGGACAGTATCCATCTTATATTCATTATGAAGCTGCAGTGTTATTTAGAGCAGGGAGAGTGCTGCTGCTGCTGCTGAATTAATAGGTAAAGCGTTAGCTAGGCGAGTGTTCTATGTCCACTCCAGTCCTCAAAGACTCATCGGCCTCTTTCACACGAGCGGGTCCGGATAAGGCCACATTCACACGTCCGTAGTGTGTTGCGGATCCGCAAATTGTGGATCCCCAATACACCATGCCGGCACTCCCCATAGAGATGCCTATTCTTGTCCGCAGGCTTTGGACAAGAATAGGACATGCTATATCTTTTGCGGAGTCCTGGCAAGATGTTATGGGGCCGAAACCCGGAAGTTCGGGGCTGCGGCTCTGCAAATGCGGAAGCGAGAGCACAAAGTGTGCTCTCTGCATCATGTCCGGCCCCATTCACAATGAATGGGTCCACATCCATTCAGCATAATTGCGGAATGGATGAGGACAAAAATTGCGGATGTGTAAATGGGGCCTTAGTTCCGGATGCGTTGCGGATGCGTTCAGTAAAAACTGTGCGATTTCACAGGCAAAGCCATTCAGTTTTGCCTGCCATTGCGTTCAGTTGTTCAGTTTTTGCCGCGCGGGTATAATGCATTTTGATGCGTTTTTCACGCACGTGATAAAAAAACTGAAGGTTTACAAACAACATCTCCTAGCAACCATCAGTGAAAAACGCAACGCCCCCGCACTTGCTTGCGGATGCAATGCGTTTTTATCGCAGCCCCATTCACTTCTATGGGGCTAGGGCTGCGTGAAAAAACGCAGAATATAGAACATGCTGCAATTTTCACGCAACGCACAAGTGATGTGTGAAAAAAAACGCTCATGTACACAGACCCATTGAAATGAATGGGTCAGGATTCAGTGCGGATGCTATGCATTCACGTCACGCATTG
Source organism: Bufotes viridis (assembly GCA_033119425.1). NCBI lineage: Eukaryota > Metazoa > Chordata > Amphibia > Anura > Bufonidae > Bufotes > Bufotes viridis. The sequence continues at coordinate 61,287,441 of CM065594.1, read as the reverse complement.
CACCCGCACGGAAAATTCGCTCAGGTGAAAGGGGCCGTCGACTGTAAGGACAGCGTCCTGACAGCACCCCAAAAAACCCTTTCTAGGGCTGGTAAATCAGTCTGCTTTTATTTATTTTTTCTATATATATATTGCAGTTGTCTGCCCGTGTGTGAGAGGCCGCAGGCCCACAGACTGTACTGTGTGCACACTACTCATATAGGGTGGCACAGTACCTTGCAAATAAAAAAGTCATTTAATTTTTACCCTTTAATATAATTGCAGTTGCCTGCCAGTGTGTGTGAGGCCCACAGACTGTACTGTGCCCACTGCCCACCACTCATATAGGGTGGCACAGTACCTTGCAGATAAAAAAGTAATTTAATTTATACCCTTTAATATAATTGCAGTTGCCTGCCAGTGTGTGTCAGGCCCACATACTGTACTGCACCCACTGCATATAGGGTGTCACAGTACATTGCACGTTACAGTGACCTAAAATTCAAACGAAGTGGACCGAGCATGGGTCTTGTTCCATCTCCCGGTTCCAAAAATCTATTCACTACACCGGCCCTGGCCCTGATAAGGGACAAAACAGAGATTAAACTGATAGGGATAGTACTTAGTTAACACTAGTTGCATTGGTGGCAAATTCCATTGCCCAAAATTAGAAGGAAGCGGACAAAGCAAGCTTTTTTCTCTATCTTCTCATGTAAGGATTCAATTCAATACACGTCCCCTGATAGGGACTTAAGAAAGATTAAAATGGTAAGAAAAGTCGTTCACACTATTTGTATTGGTGGCACAGTACATTGCGCGGCGCACGCGCAGTGCCACAAATTGGAAGAAAGAGGACCGACCAACCATTTTTTCCTAAAATCTATTCAATATATGTCCCCTGATAGGGGACATAACAGGGAATAAACTGATAGGAATAGTACTACTTAACACACCACTCATATAGGGTGGCACAGTACATTGCACTGCGCACGCGCAGTTCCCCAAATTGGAAGGAAGAGGACCGACCAACCATCTTTTTCCATCTCCCGGTTCCTAAAATCTATTCCATACACCGGCCCCTGATAGGGGACAAAACAGAGATCAAACTGGTAAGAACAGATTTTTTTAATTTAAAAAAAAGAGGACAGCCTCTGCGGAGCTGGGTATTTTTTGGCCGCTTTACTAAACGCTCATGCACAATGGCTGTAGGCTCATGCATCGTTTTGCGGAGGTGACAAACCTGGTCAGTCAAACCCAAGGCAACATCATCGACCTCATCCTATATGCATTTTTTCTGGAGCGTGCCCTGCGAATAGTGTTGGATCAGGTCGTAGATGAGCATGAAGAGGAAGAGTTGTGGTCACCATCACCACCATAGGCAGCCTTGTCGTCGTCGTCGATAGCTGGACCTGCGGCAACGCAGAGAGAGGAGTCTGAAGAAGAGGAGTCAGAGGAGGAATGTGGCTTTGAGGAGGTGGAAGAGTAACCACAGCAGGCGTCCCAGGGGGCTTGTTGTCACCTTTCGGGGACCCTTGTTGTTGTACGTGGCTGGGTGGAGGAAGAGACCTTCAATGACGTCAGTGAGGACAAGGAACGGGACCTGGCTAGCTTGGTATCCGACCTTGTGCAAATTGGGAGTTTGTGGTTGTGCAAATGGACTGTTTGCGGTGCGTTAAACTGGGAGTTTGGTCTGTGAGAGTTTGGTCTGTCACTGTGAAGCGGGCGTAACCCTTACACTACCTGATCGATACAACATCATACCTGATCGTATACACATACTGGATGTTTTAAAGCACGTTATTCCAAACAATTTAGGAATGTTAGTTGATTTATGCACTTTATGGATTAAAACCCGACTCTGCGTCAACTACGTAATTTTCCATGGGAGTTTTGCCATGGATCCCCCTCCGGCATGCCACAGTCCAGGTTTTAGTCCCCTTGAAACAACTTTTCCATCACTATTGTGGCCAGAAAGAGTCCCTGTGGGTTTCAAAATTCGCCTGCCTATTGAAGTCTATGGCGGTTCGCCCAGTTCGCCCGTTCACAAACATTTGCGGAAGTTCGCGTTCGTCGTTAGTGAACGGAAAATTTTATGTTCGCGACATCTCTAAGGCGATTGTAACTTAAGGCTACTTTCCTATTGATGTGATATCTAGAATTAGCGAAGATGACGAATGTATTCATCATATTCCTCAAAACGAGATAACGAAGTATTCTCTATCTTCGTTTTAGCTACCTATTCGTCAACTTCGCTAATTCTAGCAATCATATAGGAAAGTTGACTATAGAGACAGCTTTGTTTAATTCGCTATGCGATTATATTATTATTATTTTTTAATAAATAGAATAATTATAATAATTATCAAGTATTATAATTATTCTATTTATTTTAAAAAAAGCAAAGTAATATAATCGCATAGCGAATTAAACACAGCTCTCTCTATAAACCTTCCTATTTGATTGCTAGAATTATCAAAGTTGACTAATATGGAGCAAAAACGAAGATTGAGAATATTTCGTTATCTTCGTTTTGAGGAATATGATGAATACATTCGTCATCTTCGCTAATTCTACCAAGCCAACCATAGTAAGCCAGGTCTAAGTTGAAATCGCAATACGATGACTTCAAGTTATATTAATCACATTGCGATTTCAACTTAGAGCTGGGTTTCTAATGGGTCAGCTTGCTAGAATTAACGAAGTTAACGAATATGGAATATAGCAGTGCTAAGTTGAAATCGCAATGCGATTAATATAACTTGAAGTAATCGCATTGCGATTTCAACTTAGCACTGCTATATTCCATATTCGTTAATTCTAGCCTAATATGTAATATAGCAGTGCTAAGTTGTAATCGCAATGCGATTAATATAACTTGAATTAATCGCATTGCGATTTCAACTTAAACCTGGCTTACTATGGTTGGCTTGGTAGAATTAGCGAAGATGACGAATGTATTCGTCATATTCCTCAAAACGAAGATAACAAAGTATTCTCCATCTTCGTTTTTGCTCCATATTCGTCAACTTCGATAATTCTAGCAATCAAATAGGAAGGTTGACTATAGAGACAGCTGTGTTTAATTCGCTATGCGATTATATTACTTTGCTTTTATTTTATTTTAAATAAATAGAATAATTATAATACTTCATAATTATTATAATTATTCTATTTATTAAAAAATAAGCAAAGTAATATAATCGTATAGCGAATTAAACACGGCTGTCTCTATAGTCAACTTTCCTATTTGATTGCTAGAATTAGCGAAGTTGACGAATAGGTAGCTAAAATGAAGATGGAAAATACTTTGTTATCTTCGTTTTGAGGAATATGACGAATACATTTGTCATATTCGCTAATTCTACCAAGCCAACCATAGTAAACCAGGTCTAAGTTGAAATCGCAATGCTATTAATTTAAGTTATAATAATCGCATTGCGATTTCAATGTAATTCTCAAATCCGACAGTACATTCTAGTATGGAGATGTTCCCATGGTGATGGGGACGCTCCATGAGCACGGAAGTCGGCAGAAGCGGCAACGGGCACTGACTGGAGCAGCCAGGAATCCAGGAATCCTAAGGACAGGTAAGAACTACTTTTGGGAAGTGGGAAAGAAAATAATATAACAATAAAAAATAAAAAAAGGATATTCGAAATAGCGAATTTATAGCGCCATATTCAAAATATTCGCGAATTTGCGAAGTGCCGATATTTGCCAAAAAAATTGGTATTCGAATATTCGAGCTCAGCACTATCTCCTAGTTCAAGATCATTATTTTTTACTTTTTTCTAAATTCTATGTTATTTTAATTCATTTGCCTATCCACATTTGTTTGCAGGGCAATTGTCCTGTTCTTACCCCTATTTTGCTTCCTTGAAGCCACCTATTCCATTCTATGACTTTTTTAGAGCCATTTTGGTGCCCTAAAGTTAAGGTCCCCATTGACTTCAATGGGATTTGGCATTGTGGTCAAGTTCGGGTCCCGAACCCGAACTTTGCGGCAAAGTTTGGCCGAACCCGGCGAACCTGATCTTCAAAGTATTCACTCAACCCTAGTAATATGGCATGGAAAAGCCTCCTTCCATATTTAGCTACTTTACCAAAAACTACTATTAAGAACCTACCTTTACTATAATTAAATGCATGGACCCCAGATCTGCACTTAGAGATTTGGATGGAGGCAGGGATAACAAAAGTTGCTAATCTGTTTCAGGGTACAACCCTGAATACTTTTGAGAGCTTAACTCGCAAATTTACCTTCAACAGAGAGATTTCTATAAATATCTGAGGATAAGACATGCTATATCTAGCCACAATATATATAAAAATAAAATAATTATGATCTTTGTATTCCATTACTATATTTGTCTAAGAAATGGGTGCCACTATGTTTGTTATATCTAGTTATGTTGTCTTCATTCTTCTGTTGTACATCAATGAAAAATATTTCTGAGACCAGATTTACTTTTTAGGATCCTATGCAGGCTAACTTTATTGTAAGTTACTGAGAGCATCCCTCGCACTGTAGAATGTAACACGTTTCTCAATAGAAATTAAAGTTATAAAAAAAAGTGCTGTCAATCACATAATCCCTGATGACTTCTGTATATTTTCCAGCAGCTATGATAATTCAGTGATGCTGTCATTTAGAGTTTGAGACTGCTTAGGACAATGATTGGTAGAGACAACAAAGTGTGTGTATTGTATGTTACTGCTGTAAGAAATCAACCCTCAATGACAACAAGGACAGTTCTGGAGTGGCAGGGTATTTACCAGGTGATTTATAGCTTTTTTCTTCAATGAGAAATTTTCTCATGTTAGCTTATTTTTATCAAATCATGGAAACCACTTTGATACAATTTTACATGTTTATCACCAGATCACAATAAATTGACAGGTTAACCAGTTCCTGACTGCACATAGACTATATACCTACAAGCATTCAGGACCTATCTCTGCCTTCCCTATTACTCAGCATACATGGCTCCACAAGTGCTGTGCATAGAAGTTGGAAATGCAATGTAATTTCCTGATCCAGTCCAAGCCATTAATTGGCCATCAGTGGCCAGGAGTCTGCACAAGCTGCTGGGTCTAAGCAGATGCTGATCAGCTCTGCATATAGGATGCACTGTATAATCTCTCTTGGGACTCTATTCCCCCTGTAACTGGTGCTACTATGTCAGCCCCAGTTACAGAAGAAATCAACAATAAAAATAAATTTATGTTAAATGTTCCCCAAATGTCTTGAATGGGTTTATAGGGGCATAAAGTGTAAAGTAAAAATAAACAAATAAATAAATAAAATAATTTAAAAAATGTTTTATATAAAATAAAAGTTTCAAGTGTAAAAATATAGAAAAATAAAATATATACATAATAGGTATTGCCTTGTCCGTAACAAATGGCTCTATAAAAATATAACTTTAACTACCCCATTAGGTGAATACCATAAAAAATAAAATAATAAAATAATACCTATGCCACAACAGCCATTTTTTGGTCACCCTGCCTCCCAAAAACATATTTTCAAGTGATCAAAAAGTGCCCCAAATGGTATCAATGAAAACATCCCATAAAAAACAAAACGTCACAAAGGACCTTAGAAATAAAATTAAGAAAATCTAAAAATAAGAAAAAATGGCGAAATAAAACATGATTTTTTAAAAAAAATCTTTGTATTGAGTATAACTATAAAAAAAAAAAATTACATACATGATACTTCAAAATCTGCAAAAACATATGTGCCCCAAATAGTGTTGATGGCAAATATTCTAATCGGTAATTTTTATCGCGAATATCGGCACTTCGAGAATTAGTGAAGATCTAGAATACAGTGCTATATCTTCGTAATCGCCAATATTCTATATTTTTTTCATCAGTACCCTCACTGTTTCTTGCTTGTGGGCCAATGAGAAGGCTGCAATATCTTTGTCTGAGTTTAGCAACATCCCTAGCAACCAATAGGAAAGTTGCCTAACCCTTACTATATAGGAAACTCCCCAGCAGCCATTTTCTGCTGTTTTTTGCAGTTCGGAGCTAGAAAGAGAGCAGTGTCATTGCTATGCTCTGTGTTTTGTTGAGTCATCTGGATCCTTATTCAATAACATTAAATAGTTAGTTAGCTCATATATATAATACAGATAGTTAGTGGGAGATAAACAGTGTAGGTTAGTTAGTGATATAGTGTAGCTGTTAGGTTCCAGTGCAGGGTGTTAGGTAGTGTGATAGGAATTATTGTGCTACGATAGGGATTAGTGTCTTTGTCTTTGAAAAAATAAAATAAAAAATAGAGTGATCAGGAGTTCTTCCTCACAGTCATTAACGTTGCTGCCAACCATTTTCTCCAGTCTCAGGAAACTTCTAGCATCTTGAAAAATGTAGCAAAAGTGAGCCACGCCTGTATTGCATGCGCAAAACGAATATGTTACATTGCCGATTTTCATAATCAAGAAAATAATGACTTAAGATCACAAATTCTAGAATTTGCAAATTTATGGCGAATATTAGGCAAGAAATTCACAAAATATCACAAAAACAAATATTGCCTATGCTGCTCATCACTAACGCCAAATTGGTACCAACAAAATTGTCAAGTCATCCCATAAAAAACAGCTCTCACAAGAGTAAAGAAAGAGTAAGGCAGCTCTCACCAGCATAGAACATCCCCTGTGCACGGATGCCGCACCTGGATGCGGGAGCATATAATCAAGCAAAAAGAAAAATCCAGCTCAGCTCGGGTGAATCTTTTTCTGTGACTTTATTCCAGCGGTAAAACTTCATACAAGATGTGAAAAACAGTTACGCGTTTCAGACCTCTCTAATATCTGGGTCCTTCTTCATGACAAAACATGACATGAATAATAAAAGTAGCAAAACTGAAAAAGAAAAAAGTTTATAAAAGTGGTTTCTCTCTGTCATTTATTGCATTCCTTTGTATCTAGTAGAACACACTTAATAATTTAAGGGCCATGATACCGTATGTCTTAGATAGCATGAGCTGAGCAATAATATTGGGCACTAACATAACTTATCTATGGAAAACTTGTAATTTTAATTTTAGATGCTCCTGTGCTTATTAATTTCTGAAAAATTCCTGTGGTGTCAAAATGCTCACTCCATCCCTTAATAAATAACTTGAAGGGTGCAATTTTCAAAATGGGATCACTTATTGGGGGTTTACATGGTACTGTTACCTTAGTCTCGCTGATAATGTGATGTAGCACCTGAGAACCATTCCAGCAATATCCTAAAAGTCAAGAGGCACTCCTTCCCATCTGAGCCCTGCTATGTGCCCACACAGAAGTTTACCATTTATAGCATTTCTTCACCCAGTAGAGCTCACCTATCATTTTATGAGGTATGGTATGAATGTCAGATGACATGAGCTGGGCATAGCATATTGGGTACTGAAATTGCATACCTTTAGAAAAATGCTGAACTTTTGCAAATTATATGTGGTGTCAAAATGCTTATGCCACCCCTTAGTATACATGGTTCATCTTTTACTTATGAGCCCTCTTATTTGTTTCTGCAAAAGATTGGGGTAAGATGTAAGCTGTTCCTAAAACCAGGAAACACAACATAACAATACAAGGGCATACTTTTCACACTCACACAAGCTAAGCACAACATGTTTGACGATGAATTGTCATCTGTAGAAAATTAGCAATTTTCACCTTGCTCTCTCTGCTGGGCTTTAATTGTTTAGAAAATATCTGTCAGATTAAAATGCCCACTACACTCCTCAATAAATTCTATGACTGTGGTTTCTAAAATTGGGTTACTTCTTTGAGCCTCTACAGTTGTCAACCAGTGCTGTAAAAATCACTAAATTAGGATATATATATATATATATATATATATATATATATAGTATTTTTTTTTTCTGCTGAACCATGTAGTGTGCCCAAACAGCAGTTTATAACTAATTAGGGGGTACATGAAAAATCTGGGGCCAAAGCATTTTCTTTTAAATATTTTTTTTCCATTTTCACTGCCAAGTATTTCTAAATTTTTCAAATCACATTGGGTTAAAGTTCCTTGAGGAGTGCAGATTCCAAAATCTCACTTTTTGGGGGTTTCCACTGTAGACACAGCCCAGGGTCTCTTATGGCGCTTCTTCTCTTCTGAGCCCTGCTGTATGCCCATACAGCAGTTTACAACCATGTGGTGTTCTTGTAGAATCAGGATAATAAATATTGAGTTTTGCTGTTAACCCTTGCTGGGTTGCAGGGAAAATAGATTAAAATGGAAAATCTGCACAAAAATGTTATTTTTTTATTTCACCTCAGTTTTTATTTAATTTCTGTGTAACACCTAAACGATTAGCTAAATTTTTAAGATCAGATTTGGATCATTTGAGGGGTTTATCGTCTGAAATTGGGTGGTTTGTGTGTGGTTTCTTTTATGTATGCCACACAAAGACACTTCAGAACTTTGAATTAGTTCTATAAAGTCAGTTTGGGAAATGTTCTTGAAAATTTTAAAAATGTTAATTAAAAACTATTTTGTGAGGTATATTTATTTGGCTTAAAAGCAGATACATTCAAATTTTGAAAAAATATAATGTTCTTTTTCAATTTTCAGTATTTATTTTTTAAATCAAAGTAAAACATTTACCCAAATTTACCACTAACAAAAAGTATGATGTGTTCTGAAAAAAAATAGATTCTGTTTCAGAATCGCTTGGATAAGTTAAAGCATTCCAAAGTTATTACCACATATTTTGCCACATGTCAGATTTGCAAAATTAGGCTGTGTCAGGAGGGTGAAGACTTGCTGTGTCTGTTAGGGGTTAAGAAATCCTCAGGTTACAAAATGCCTGCCTACAATATGTCAACTTTAACTGTCTTGTGTGTATGAAAATACTATGGTTAAGAGGTTGTTCTGATGTGTCTTCAAGGCTTTCTTTAATCCCTTTACAGTATCAAAGTGGTTGGTGACTGCCTGTCGTAACATTATAATTCTGTCTGTTATTCCATTTGATTAGCAACAGCACCAATAGATTCTTTGATCATGAGAATGTTTGTCGAGACGTTCATGATTGCCTGAGGAGAACGCTTGTGATGTCTTAAACTCATTGAAAATTACCTCTTTGAAGTTAATTCACGATAGTCTACAGCAAATCAATAATCAATTAACTAATCAGAAAGTTGTGCTTCACCCTTTGAAGCAATACAGGATTCTCTCCTTTCACTTCCACTTATTACATTAGAGCTGCATTTTCAGCTGTAACTTTTCATTACAAATATTAACTTCTCAAAGAATAACCAAACTTAGCAATATCTGATTTTCAGAGCAAAGTCGCTGTTGCAGAGTCGCTTTGCCACATGTAAGGAAACCATTATTTAGGTATCTTTCCTCACTTAGGCTACCTTCATATATGTACCCAGCTATTCAGACCAGCTGTTCCAGCAGACAATGCCAAGAATCGGCCAGGCAGAAAATGCTTAGTGCAGCAGTTTTTGTACTGCCGATTTTTGCCATGTGTGCCGGGTAGCGGCCGGATCTATGCAAGTCCTCATTATTGTCAATAAGTTTTGGCAGTCAAGCGGTAGTATCTGGAAATGACAGATCTGGGGAACTTGGAGAGGCTTTTCTCTACTGGAACATCCTGCCGATAATCTCTGCAACAGATATGAAACTAGGCTTATGGTAATCTGTTACTAGGTACCTAGAAATAAATCCAGCTGGCATGCAAGATGAGCACATGGCAGCTAAATCCAACCCCATTTGTCCCATATTGATTGGTGGTCTCCAGTCCAGAGATATAAGCATTTTCATTTTATGCAAATTAGCCCCTTGGTGCAACAAAGTTTTGCACCCTGAGCTCTGCTCAATTTCTATGCCTGCTGTTTTCCTAAGCTCCGATTGTTAGGGCCAGGCAGTGTAGACATAATCACACCTGGCCCTAAAATCTCACAGCTACACATACACCTCTTGGATTAGCACACATGCTGTACTGCACTGAAGCTTGCTGGGCATATGGATGTATGTTCAGTACAATTTTCATCCTCTTGGTGACCTTTAATACTGTAAAGCAAATGCACTGATCAAAGAGGCATAAGCAGAGCTGAGAGATTTCAAGGCCAGGCATGATTACCTCTACACTGCCTGGTAAGGTAAACTCCAGGTGCAGCGAGCTTACCTTTAACTGGGTAGCAAAAACTGTCCTTGGATACTCTACAGGCTCTAAGTGTCACTAGTCCTGCTCAGCCTTACTGCCTACCATATGCTGAACCTTCGGTATGATGGAATTCTCTATTCATGTCTTTATAGTCTACAGTCACATATTTTAACTGCTGTGTAACAAAGACATGGACAAGAGGGCAAAGTATGTGGGAAAAAATGCTCCAGTGTGTTAATTTTTGTGTTATTTTAAGGTTATGGCCACATGTGACTTTGACATGTTGCATGGGCAAAGACCACAGTCTATGCCACAAATAAATGCAACTAATGTTAGTAAATTGGGAAATTTCTTCCTGTGTCCATTACGTTTTTTTTTTTAGGACCATACTTGGAACCATTAAATTCCATGGGTTCAAATGGAAGTTATTCCGTGTGCATTCCATGTCCGTATGTCCCTTCCGCAAAGAATAGAACATGTCCTATAATTGTCAGCATTATGGACAAGGATAGGACTGTTCTATTAGGGAAAAGCTGTTCTGTTCCGCAAAATACGGAATACACACAGACGTTATCCATATTTGTTGTGGATACATGTTTTTGCGGACCACAAAATACATACAGTTGTGTGCATATAGTTACATAGTTAATACGGTTGAAAAAAGACATACATCCATCAAGTTCAACCAAGGGATAGGTGGGGATGTGAATCCCAGAAGGAAATGAGACTCAGATTTCTACACGTTTTCATAAGCATTAATGTTGTTTACTTTTAAGAATTCATCTAAACCCTTTTTAAAACTGTCTGCTGTTACTTCTGTGACCATGTCCTGAGGAAATCTATTCCACAGATTCACAGTTCTTACAGTAAAGAAGTTTTCACGCTTCTGGAGACTGTACTTTTTCTTCTCCAGTTGGAGACAGTTCCCCCTTGTCTTATGAGGACATTTTACATGGAACGGTTTTTCTCCATACTTTTTGTATGGCCCATTTATATATTTGTATAGGTTAATCATGTCACCCCTTAGACATCTCTTCTACAGACTAAATAAATTCAATTATTTTAATCTTTCTTCATAACTAAGACCCTCCATGCCCCTTATCAGTTTAGTTGCTCTCCTCTGTACTTTTTCCAGCTGCAGTGCGTCCTTTCTATGTACTGGTGCCCATAACTGAACTGCATATTCCAGATTAGGTCGCACCAACGCTCTGTAAAGTGGTAATATTATATTCCTGCCCTGTAAGTCCGTGCCTCGTTTAATGCATGACAACTTCCTGGTGGCCTTAGAAGCAGATGATTGACATTGTATGCAGTTATTCAATCTATGATCTACAAGGACACCCAAATCCTTCTCTATAAGTGACTCCCCCAGTGTAACATCCCCTAGGACATATGAAACATAGAGATTATTACTACCAAGATGCATAACTTTAGTTTTATCCACATTGAAGCTCATTTGCCAAGCTGATGCCCAAACAATCACTGTTCAAGTCAGCTTGTATTTTATGGACATCTTCCATAGACTGCACAGTACTACACAGCTTAGTGTCATCTGCAAAAATAGAAATGGTGCTATTAATCCCGTCCTCAATATCAATAATAAATAAATTAAATAATAGAGGACCCAGCACTGAACCTTGGTGTACACCACTTACAACCATTCTGAATAGGAATCATTGACCACAACTCTCTGGACACGGTCCTTCAGCCAGTTTTCAATCCAATTACAGAATATACTTTCCAAGCCTATAGGTCTATAAATACCTATGGAGGACCTAGATCCTTTTTTGAATATGGGCACCACATTTGCCTTGCGCCAATCACTTGGCACTGTACCAGTGCCTAGAGAATCTTTAAAAATTATAAACAGGGGCAAAGCAATGACTGAACTGAGCTCTTTAAGCACTCTTGGGTGTAATCCATCTGGACCCGGAGCCTTGTTCACATTTACCTTATTTAACTTATCTTGGACCATATCTACAGTTAGCCAATTGAGTATATTACTGGATGTACTAACAGCCCCAGCACCACAGATATCAGCTCCTTTCTTTTCTTTTGCATATACAGAGCTAAAAAAAAAACATTTAGTAACTCTGCCTTTTGCTTATCTTCAGTGACTAACCCCCCTTTACCATTATTTAGGAAACCTACCTGCTCAGACCGTGTTTTTTTAGCATTTATATATTTAAATAATTTTTTGGTATCTGTTTTGCTCTCTTTTTCCACCTCAAGTTCGTTTAGTATTTTTGCTAATTTTATCTCCTTTTTATAGATTTTATTAAGCCCTTTGTAAACTTCAAACTCTACAGCTGACCCCTCAGATTTGTATTCTTGCCCTTTTTTTGTATCTTATTGGCCTTTTTACAGTAGCTATAAGCCATGGGGGGGGGGGGGTAATTTTAGCCATTTATACTTGTTACCTAAAGGAATACATTTTTTATTGCAATTACTCAATGTGGATTTAAAGCTCTCCCATTTATCCTCAGTATTATTATGTCAAAGTAGCTGCTCCCAGTCTATGCCCTGAAATGCTGCCCTCAACCCAGGGAAATTATCCTTTTTTTTAAATTCAGCGTTTTTGCTCTGCCTGACAGAAATAGCTTCTTATAGTTTAGGGGGAATATAATTATATTGTTGTCACTATTGCCTAGTGTTTTTGGACAGTAACATTTCCAACAAGCTCTGCATCCTTAGAAATTACCAGATCCCACAGAGCATTGCCCCTAGTGGGACCTTCTACAAACTGGCCCATAAAGTGCTCCTGCAGCAAGTCGATGAATCTTCTCCCCTTTGCTGTTGAGGCAGAACCATGACCCCAGTCAATGTCTGGGAAGTTAAAATCTCCCGTTATGACCACTGTACCAGCCTGTGCAGCCCGTTCTATATGGTTATACAGTTAAACTTCTATCTCCTCAGTGATGTTAGGGGGTCTATAGATTACACCAATTATTATTTTTTCAATGTTTATATCCCTTTGAAATTCCACCCATTTGGTTTCCACATCCTCATCCACAATTTCTCTTTCACACTTGTCTTCAGATCACTCCTCATATACAGGCACACACCACCACCTTTTCTATTAACCCTGTCTTTCCTAAATAGTGTAAAACCCTTAATATTAACAGCCCAGTCATGCGAAGAGTCCAACCTTGTCTCAGCCACACCAACCATATCTATATGTTCTTCTAGTACCATAGACTCCAGCTCCCCAATTTTGCTAGCTAGACTTCTGGCATTTGTGAAAATGCATTTTAAATTACTATTGCCTGTAAAGTGAATATCCAAGATTTTTTGGTTACTTTCGTTGATGTTTGTATGTAACAGGTTCTTGTTACAAGCAGCTCTATTTTTCATCGGTGTATAGTTCTGCCAAGTCTTCTCCCTATTTTACTCACTAACCCCAGCCCCCACTAAATCCCCACTGTCCCCTCCTATATCCCACTCTCTATCTACACTATCTACCCCCTTATCAGTATGACCCCTGCACCCTCCCCCCAGATCCTAGTATAAAAGCTCCTCTAGCCATCTAACCATTTTTCCCCCCAGGGCAGTTGCTCCCTCACTATTAAGGTGCAGCCTGTCCCTACTGTAGAGCCTGTAACCGACTGAGAAGTAGGCCCAGTTCTCCATGAACCTAAACCCTTTCTTCTTGCACTAGCTTCTGAGTCACTTATTTAACTCCCTAAGCTCCCATTGTCTCTCTGGCGATGCGTGTGGCACTGGTAGTATTTCTGAAAACACTACCTTGGAGGTCTTGGACTTGAGCTTCTCTCCTAGTTCCCTAAAATCATTTTTAAGGATCTTCCATCTCCCCCTGACTTTGGTATTGGTGCCAATGTGTACCATGACCCCCAGGTCTTCCCCAGCCCCACCGAGCAATCTGTCAATCCAATCCGCAATATGCAGAACCCGAGCACCCAGAAGATAACACACTGTTTGACATTCACGGTTTCTGCAACAGTTGACCTTGTCTGTCCTCCTAATAATAGAGTGCCCTACCACCAGCATCTGTCTGACCTTTGCTGCATTCCTTTTCCCATCATTTCTGCAGCGGTCATCCTCCTGGTTGCTAGCAGAAATGCCCTGCTGCAGTGTAGCTGGCCCTGGGCTTTCATCCCTAATATCAGCCAAACAGGCATATTTACTAGGGTGTTCCTGTTCAGGACTAGCCTCCCAGGCACTTTTCCCTCTACCCCTTCTTCCTACATTAACCCAACTGCTAACCTGATAGTCCTGATCTTTCCCTCCTCCCACCTCCATTTCACTGACCACAGTCAGTGCCTGCAGAGTAAGGTCTAAGCCTCTCTCCAGTTTTGCAATGCCCCTAAGTATTTCAAGCTGCGTATTTAGTTTCAAGATCTGGGATTCCAAATATGCAACATGATTGCATCTAGTGCAAATGGATTCACCCTCGAATGGCTCTTCAAGGCATGCATACATTGCACAGGACACACAATTTATAGCATATTCCATGCAGCACATGTTTAGATGGGGATAAACAGTAAAGAAGGAAAACAGTAAATATAAGTTAAGATTTAGACCCTTTCAGCTGCAGTTGGAGAACTAGCTAGAATCAAGCCAACAACACACAAGGAAAATCTATCAAACCTTAATTTCTTGCTCCTTGTCTTAAACTCCGATTCTTTAAACTTCACTTATTCAGAACTCCACTTAGTACAGAAGGTCAAGGTAGAAATGAGCTCAGGATGAGTTCAATGGTGCAATTAATATCACCTGGGAGCACAAACTACTCCCATTAACCAGGTACACAGCAGAGAAAAAAAATGGGTTTAAATGTCAATACTAGGGATGAGCGAATCGACTTCCGATAAAACATCCGAAGTCGATTCGCTTAAAACTTAGTTTCAATACTGTATGGAGCGAGCGCTCCGTACAGTATTAGAATGTATTAGAACCAATGAGCCGAAGTTATTACTTCGCAAAGTCTCGTGAGACTTCGCATAATAACTTCAGAAATCAATTTATACTATAAAATTACATTACCCAATTTGGATTCAGTTCCAAGGTACCACTGTCCACAATGAGGCTCACAATCTAAGTTCCCTATCAGTATGTCTTTTTGGAGTGTGAGAGGAAACCGAAGTACTTGGAGGAGACCCACACGAACACAGGGAAAATATATAAACTCCATAAGGATGCTGTCCAGATTTGAACCCAGGACACCAGCACTGCTACCACTGTGGTGCCCATATGTTAAGGTCTATATTAAGGTCTACAATAATAAAAAAAAAATCATACTTACCTCATCCATTTTATCGCGAAGAGCCTACCACTGCCACCTTGTTTGAAGATCAACCTTAAAATCTTGTGCAGCACTTGATCTCATCACATTGGTCAGCATGGTGATGTCATATGTCACTGTGCACAATATTTTACGTGAGATCTTCAATTAAGATAGCGGCGGGCTCTTCACGCTCAAAGGTATGCTTTTTTTAACCCCTTAAGGACTCAGCCCTATTTCACCCTAAGGACTCGGCCATTTTTTGCAAATCTGACCAGTGTCACTTTATGTGGTGATAACTTTAAAACGCTTTTTCTTATACAGGCCATTCTGAGATTGTTTTTTCGTCACATATTGTACTTTATGACAGTGGTAAAATGAAGTCGAAAATTTTTATTTTTATTTATAAAAAAATACCAAATTTACCAAAAATTTAGAAAAATTAGCAATTTTCCAAGTTTCAATTTCTCTACTTCTATAATACATAGTAATACCGCCAAAAAAAGTTATTGATTTACATTCCCCATATGTCTACTTTATGTATCGATCATTTTGGGAATGCTATTTCATTTTTTGGGGACGTTACAAGGCTTAGAAGTTCAGAAGCAAATCTTGAAATTTTTCAGAAATTTTCAAAAACCCACTTTTTAGGGACCAGTTCAGGTCTGAAGTCACTTTGTGAGGCTTACATAATAGAAACCACCCAAAAATTACCCCATTCTAGAAACTACACCCCTCAAGGTATTCAAAACTGATTTTACAAACGTAATTGAACCCTTTAGGTTTTCCACAAGAGTTAATGGCAAATGGAGATAAAATTTCAGAATTTCGATTTTTTGGAAAATTTTCCATTTTAATCAATTTTTTCCAGTAACAAAGCAAGGGTTAACAGCCAAACAAATCTTAATATTTATTCCCCTGATTCTGTAGTTTGCACGAACACCCAAAATGTGGTCGTAAACTGCTGTATGGCCAAACTGCAGGGCACAGAAGGAAAGGAGCGCCATATGGTTTTTGGAAGGTGGGTTTTGCTGGACTGGTTTTTTGACACCATGTCCCATTTGAAGCCCCCCGATTCACCCCTAGAGTAGAAACTCCATAAAAGCGACTTCTTCTAAGAAACTACACCCCTCAATTTATTCAAAACCAGTTTTACAAACTTTGTTATCCCTTTAGGTGTTCCTTAAGAGTTATTGGCAAATGGAGATGAAATTTCAGAATTTCTATTTTTTGTTACCTTGTCTCAAAAAAAGTGTAATATAGAGCAACCAAAAATTATATTTTCCCTAAAAAAGTACCAACAAAACTGACACCTTATCCCGTAGTTTCCACAATGGGGTCACTACAGTAGTTTCTACTGTAGGGGTGCCTCAGGGGGGCTTCAAATGGGACATAGTATCAAAAAACCAGTCCAGCAAAATCTGCCTTCCAAAAACCATATGGCGTTCACTTCCTTCTGTGCCCTGCCGTTTGGCCATACAGCAGTTTACGACCACATATGGGGGGTTTGTGCAAACAAGAGAATTAGGGCAATAAATATTGAGTTTTTTGGCTGTTAAACCTTGCTTTGTTACTGGAAAAATGAATAAAAATTGAAAATTTGCAAAAAAATTGATGTTTTGGGACCGTTTTTATTTTTTGTTATTTACATAGTTGAACTGACAGGTTAAATTGTGTGCTATTTCTACAGAGCAGGTTGTTACGCACGCGACAATACCAAATATGACTTATTTCAGTTTTACATAATAAAGCAATTTTGAAAAAAATTATTTTTTTGTGTCTCCACATTCTGATAGCCATATTTTATTTTTTATTTTTTGGGCGACTGTCTTATGTAGGAGCTCATTTTTTGCGGAATGAGATGGCGGTTTGATTGGTACTATCTTGGGGTGCATATGACATTTTGTTCGCTTGCTACTACACTTTTTGTGATGTAAGGTTACAAAAATGGCTTTTGACACCGTATTTTTTTTTTTTTTATATATGTTCAGCTGAGGGGTTAGGTCATGTGTTATTTTTATAGAGCAGGTTTTGACGGACGCGAAAATACCTAATATGTATACTTTTAATTTATTTATATAAGTTTTACACAATAATATCATTTTTTAAAACAAAAAAAAATCATGTTTTAGAGTCTCCATAGTTTGAGAGCCATATTTATTTATTTTTTTGGGCGATTATTCTATGTAGGGGCTCATTTTTTGCGAGATGAGGTGACGGTTAGATTGGCACTATTTGGGGGGTCATATGACTTTTTGATCGGTTGCTATTACACTTTTTGTGATGTAAGGTGACAAAAAAATGGCTTTTTGAAGTTTTTATAAAAAAAATTTTACAGTTTTTTCTTGAGGGGTTAGGTCAGGTGATATTTTTATAGAGCAGATTCTTACGGACGTGGAGATGCCCAATATGTCTACTTTTTAGTTGTTTTTTTTTACATTTAACACTAAGAAGCATTTTTGAAACAAAAAAAATCATGTTTTAGTCTGAGAAGCATAGTTTTTTTATTTTTTGGTCAATTGTTTTAGGTAGGGGCTAATTTTTTGTGGGATGAGATGTTGGTTTGATGGGTACTATTTTGGGAGGCATATGCCTTTTTGATCGCTTTGTATTACACTTTTAGTGATTTAAGGTGCCAAAAAATGGCCTATTTACACCATTTTTGGGTTGTTGTTTTTTATCGCGTTCACCTGATGAGTTCAGTCATGTGATATTTTTATAGAGCAGATTTTTACGGACGCGGCGATACCTAATATGTGTAGTGTATTTTATTTATTTTTATTTATTCAGTGACTTTTTTACATTTTTTTTTGACCCAGACCCACTTGGTTCTTGTAGATCCAGTGGATATGGTGTCTGTATAATACAGTACAGTACACTATATAGTGCACTGTGCTGTATTTTTTACTTTACAAAGTCTGAATAGACCTTTAGCAGGTCTATTCTGACTTTCAGCACCATGGAGAGCATCATGGCAACCATCACCCGCTGCCATAAGAGAGCAGCGGGTGATGGATGGGGAGGGAGTGGGGCTCCCTCCCTCTGCAATCCCATCCTGTTGGGGGGCTGCAAAGGCACAGCAGCCCCCCGATGGGAGAGGGAGGGAGCTCCCTCCCTGTTAAACCTTCCATACCGCGGTCCCTACGAGTTCCCGCCCGCCGCACCGCCCGCCTCCCGCAAGGGGTTAAAAATTAACACTGTGGGGGCATTAACTCTCAGATGTGACCACGGGGATAAGAGATCGCACAAAGCGCTGCAAACCGCAGGTCTGAATTGACCTGCGGTTTGCAGCGATCGCCGATATGGGGGGGTCACAGGATCCCCCTGGGCATTGTAACAAGGTACCTGCTGAATGATTTCAGCAGGTACCTTGTTCCGATCACTGCCAGCTGAGCAGCAGTGATCGGAACTACTCATGACGTACCTGTACGTCATGGGTCCTTAAGGACTCGGAAACCATGACTTACAGGTACGTCATGCGTCCTTAAGGGGTTAAAAATCCCATTTCAGGGAAAATCTATTATATTTTCCATGTTATATTGTGTGTTATCAGGGCTGGACAGGGAATACAAAACAGCCCCAGCACACAAACCCCACCAGCATATCTCATCTACTGTATGTTTGGGATTTGCTGAAGTTAGAGGGAATGAGCTTTCTGGTGAAAGGTAGAATGGAGTGGGTAAAAGGAGTTGTGACATCAAAGGTCATGTTGTTGATAGTCAGATAATAAGAGTTATAATAGATGCAGTGTGTACCGATATACAGTATATAGAGCAGTGTACTGATATGTGAGGTGCAAGGCATAATAGATACAGTCTTTACTGATATACAGTATATGCAGCAGTGTACTTATATGTGAAATACGAGGTATAATAGATGCAGTGTACAGATATAATATATATATATATATATATATATATATATATATACAGCAGTGTACTGATATGCAAGGTACAAGGCAACATAGATGCAGTGTGTACAGATATACAGTATATACAGCAGTGTACTGATATGTGAGGTATGAAGCATAATATATGCGGCGTGTTCAGATATACAGTATATACAGCAGTATACTGACATGTGAGGTATGAGATATTATAGATGCAGTATATACAGATATATAGTATACACAGCAGTGTACTGACATGTGAGGCATGAGATATTATAGATGCAGTATATACAAATATATAGTATACACAGCAGTGTACTGACATGTGAGTTGTCAGATCCCTGTCTGCACAGCTCAGCACCATGGATTCCAGGGATGGCTTATCTTATAAGAGACGCAGGCGTCCTCCAGCATATCGCCACATCCATCCTCACTACCAGGTGTCATCTGAGGTGCTATAGAGCATGCGCGTGCACCTCTCCCTGTCTTATAGGGGATAAGCAGCTGGTCCTGATTATCCTCCCCACCCATAGGTGGGGCTTTGAGTATTTAGGGCAGCTTCACTCTGGAGGAGGTGCCCAAGCGTGGTTGTTGTACCTCTTGACTCCCGCTGAAGTGTCTGTTTGTTGGATTTTCTGGATTCTGACCCCTGCTTTGCTGGACCCTGACTCTGCCTACCGTCTACTTGCTGGATTGCCTGGAATATTGACCCCTGCTCGGTTTGACTACGTATCTGCCTGCCATCTGTTTGTTGAATCACCTGGATTATCGAACACTGCATCTTCTGTCTACGCTTCTGTCCATCGTCTCCTGTAAGTCTGCCTGGATTCCTGACCCTGCACTGCCTGACAATGAGACAGCTTTAATCTGCACACTGCATTACTCTGAACTTTGTTTTGCCTTTATCTCAAGTGACTTTTGTATAACCGTCTGCCAGTAAAGACCTTCTGTTCCTTTATTCCGCATTTGTTGGACTTGTTCACATTGCTGCAGTTAGCTGCATTCTGGGTGACTGGTGCAAACACCAGTGTCCTGACTCTGTGAGTCAGCAGTCAGCAATATTGGGCAAACTCCTAGTCCTCTATCAGCTGACACAGAGGATCCACTTCCTCTGGTCGTAACATGAGTTATGAGGTATAATAGATGCAGTGTGTACATATATATCTGGTTCACTGCTATATATACTATATATCTTAACACACTGTATCTATTATAGCTAGTATCTTATATGTAAGTAAACTGCTGTATATACTATAGAGAGAGAGAGAGAGAGAGAGCAGAGTATTGATGTTAGAAGTATGAAATATAGAGTATAAATATATGTGGTCAGTAATATATTATGGTCACTGTGTGAGGTACACGAGGTAGTGGTGGATGTAACTCCAGTACTAGATATGAGTGAGATATAAGTAAAAACAGGGAATTGTGGGTGGGTCAAATGAAGAGATAAGGGGAGGACCTCCTCTTACCACTCCTTTCTAGTCTCAATGGAGAGCTTATCATGCAGTTCTTCATCTTGCTGTTGGGGGTTGAAGGATATGTGATGATATCATCAAAGGTCCTGGCAGAAACACCTTTCTAACCTGGGAACTACGCCATTCTCTGTGCATTTCCTTTACTAGGTGGTGCAGGACCTGTGTTTATGATGATGATGATGTTTTTTTGTACCCGGACCCGAACCCAAACATTTCTGTAAAAGTTTGGGTTCGAGTTCGTTGTTCGTCCATTTAATAAAGCTTGTTGAAAGACTGCAGGGCAGCCAATCAACAAGCATTTAAGATGTGTGCCCTTAGAAGCCATCACAGCCATGCCTACTAATGGCATGGCTGGGATTAGCCAGTGCAGCATGCGACCCAGTCTCTATATAAGCTGGAGTCACAAAGCGCCACACTTCAAGTTAGCTCTTACTAGTGTAGGGATAGGATGCTACTGCTGTGAGGGAGGGATTAGGAAAGAATCTGATATCAGAGCTTGGTGTTAAGTCTGCGATCTACAGCGATTTTTTTTTTTTTTTTTTTTTTTTTTTTTTTTTTTTGGGTGCAATGCAACATTTTTTTACCTGCCCTGAGCCCAGTGAGACAAAAAAATAAGTTTAATCCGTCTGTTAGTTAGGTGGGCGTCGGCGGTGACAATAGTGACAATATTGCCAGGTAAAATAATTTGCCAGGGACAATAATTTAATCCTGTTCTTGTAGTTCAGTAGGCGACATTTTTTAAGTGCACCTGCACTGCATATGTGCCAGTGAAAGGGAAAATAATATAGGTAATACTTTTTTTCTGTAAAGTACCCCTGTGCTGCATATGTGACAGTGTAATCAATTCAGTAAATCCATCTGTTAGATTCTGAGGGGAAAACTAATTAATTTTTTTGCTGAAAAAAGTACGTTTGCGGCCTGCACTGCATTTCTGATAGGGAAACATAATAAGTAAATACAACTGGAAGATTGTGGGTGAAAAAAATCCCTTTTTTTGCCATAAACTAAAGTTGCGACCTGCACTGCATTTCTGAGAGTGAAATGTAATCAGTAAATACAACTGGGAGATTATGGGTGAAAAAAATCCCTTTTTTTTTTGGCCATAAAGTACATTTGCAGCCTGCACTGCATTTCTGAGAGTGAAATATAATCAGTAAATACAACTGGGACATTGTGGGTGAAAAAAAAAACAACAACACTTTTTTTTGCCAAAAACGACATTTGCGGCCTGCCCTACCTTTCAGAGAGTGAAATATAATCAGTAAATCCAGCTCTTAGATTGTGGGTGAACATTTCCAAGGTTATCAGGCCAGTCATTCACCAGTGGCTTGGAAGGCGTGTTCCTACTGCACTGCATACCTGACTGGGAAATAAATTTTGTTAATCCGTCTGTTAGTTTGGTGGGTGAACGCAAAGAATGAGGAGAGCGTCAATTAAGGGACGTGGCCCTGGTCATGGTGCTGCTGGTGGTGGTTGAACTTCTGTTGCAGGGTAAGGACGTGGTCAATCTGTACCAGCTACATGCCCAAATGAAACACCTTCCTCAGTAAAGGCGATACCTTGTCTCCCACCCGGTCCCCTGCTGAAAGCTCAGTATTGGCACCTGCAGCCCATGGGCATCTGTCTTTCACCTCACCCCCTTGCAAATCAGCCAAGCAATCTGAGTCCCAAGTCAAGCAGCAGTCTTTTATGCTTTTTTATGACTCAGCTGGCGGGGTTTCCGTGGGTCATCCACCTAGCCCTGCCCAAGAAGTGGAAGAGATTGAGTGCAGTGATGCCCAAACACTTATGTTTCAGGATGTGGACATGGGAGGACCACCGCAGCATATCTTTGATGATGACGAAACACAGGTGCCAACTGCTGCAGCTTTCTGCTGTGTGCAGACTGACAAGGAGGGCAGGGGTGAAGAGTGGGTGAAAGATGGTGTGGAGGATGATGAGGTCCTAGACATCACATGGAATAAAGGTCATGCAAGTGACGTGTGCAGTTTGGAGAAAGAGGTGGTGGTCGCACAGAGCCACCAGCACAGCAAAAGAGGGAGCAGGGAGCAAAAGCAGAGTAGCCATCGCATAGAGTATGCATGCTACTGCCCACTAGAGATGTCCCGAACTATTCGCCTGCGAACAGTTCCCGGCGAAAATCGCATGTTCGCATTCGCCACGGCGGACGAATATATGCGATGTTCGGTCCGCCCCCTATACGTCATCATTGAGCAAACTTTGACCCAATACCTCGCAGTCAGCAGACACATTCCAGCCAATCAGCATACCCTCCCTCCCAGACCCTCCCACCTCCTATCAAAAAACAAGGACATCATGCATCGTAGATTTATTCTGAAGCTGCAGTGTTAGGCCCCATTCACACGTCCGCAATTCTGTTCCACATTTTGCGGAACGGAATTGCGGACCCATTCATTTCTATGGGGACACTCTATGTCCCGCCAGAGTCCGCAATTGCAGATCCGCACTTCCGGGTCCGCAATCTCATTCATGAAAAAAATAGAACATGTCCTATTCTTGTCCGCAATTGCAGTCATTCAAAAGTCATTTAATTTCTACCCTTTAATATAATTGCAGTTGCCTGCCAGTGTGTGTCAGGCCAAGAGACTGTACTGTGCCCACTGCCAGTGCCCACCACTCATATTGGGTGGCACAGTACCTTGCAGATAAAAAAGTCATTTAATTTTTACCCTTTACTATAATTGCAGTTGCCTGCGAGTGTGCGTCAGGCCCACTGACTGTACTGTGCCCACTGCCAGTGCCCACCACTCATATCGGGTGGCACAGTACCTTGCAGATAAAAAGGTCATTTAATTTTTACCCTTTATTATAATTGCAGTTGCCTGCTAGTGTGTGTCAGACCCACTAACTGAACTGTGCCCACTGCCCACCACTTATATAGGGTGGCACAGTAACTTGCAGATAAAAGTCATTTCATTTTTACCCTTTAATATAATTTCAGTTGCCTGCTAGTGAGTGTCAGGCCCACAGACTGTACTGTGCCCACTGCCAGTGCCCACCACTCATATTGGGTGGCACAGTACCTTGCAGATAAAAAAGTCATTTAATTTTTACCCTTTAACCGCTACAGGACCGCCTAACGCAGGGATGCGTCCTGCGGGCGGCCCTGTAGCTCTGTTCCGACGCATCGGCGCGTCATCTCGCGAGAGGCGAGATTTCCTGTGAACGCGCGTGCGTGCGTTCACAGGGAAGCGCGGCACAGCAGTTCGGCTACAGCCTGCCAGCGATGATCCATCGCTGGCAGGCTGTAGATGCGAATAAGATCGCATCAAACTGCTATATCAGACGCTGTTTTATGAACAGCGTCTGATATAGCTGCTACCTGGTCCTCTGGTGGTCCCATTTACTGGGATCGACCACCAGAGGACCAGGTAACACAGTAAAGTTGCACCAAACACTACACTAACCCCCCTCACCTATTAACCCCTTGATCACCCCATCTAGACCCCCTGATCACCCCCCTGTCATTGATCACACCCCTTGTAAGGCTCCATTCAGACGTACATATGTGTTTTGCGGATCCGTGGATTCACGGATCCGTGGATTCACGGATCCGTGGATTCACGGATCCGCGGATCCGATCCGCGGATCCGATCCGCAGATCCTCAAAACACGGACACCGGCAATGTGCTTTCCGCATTTTGCAGATCCGCACATTGCCAGAACTATATAGAAAATGCTTTTTCTTGTACGCAATTGCGGACAAGAAAAGGACATGTTCTATATTTTTGCAGAACGGAAGTGCAGACTCGAAGCGCGGATCCGTAATTCCGATCCGAGCGGGACAAAGTCTGTCCCCATAGAAATGAATGGGTCCGCAATTCCGCTCCGCAAACAGAATTAGTGGACGTGTGAATGGGGCATAAGGGTCCCCTATCACCACCAGTTAGTTAGCGCCCAGCCCACTGCACCGCAGTCACTGATTTGGCAGAGATTTTTCATCCACATTGACCGATGCGAATGAAAAATCTGTGCCGCTTCATTTTTTTTTTTCAGCGCAGAGGCTGAACGGAAAAAAATCTCATTACCCGTATGCTCAATATACGGAGAATCGCAGAAACTCCTAATGCTGGCCATACGTGTAATGACTGCGGAGACCCTCAAATGCCAGGGCAGTACAAAAACCCCACATGTGACCCCATTTTAGAAAGAAGACACCCCAAGGTATTCCGTGAGGGGTATGGTGAGTTCATGCAAAATTTTATTTTTTGTCACAAGTTAGTGGAATATGAGACTGTAAAAAAAAAAAAAAAAACAATTTCCGCTAACTTGTGCCAAATTTTTTTCTCTGTGAACTCGCCATACCCCTCACAGAATACCTTGGGTGTCTCCTTTCCACAATGGGGTCACATGTGGGGTATTTATACTGCCCTGGCAATTTAGGGGTCCTAAAGCGTGAGAATCCAAATGCGTAAAAATGGCCTGTGAAATCCTAAAGGTACTCATTGGTTTTAGGGCCCTTTGCATCTTGGCTGCAAAAAGTGTCACACATGGTATCGCCGTACTCAGGAGAAGTAGGGCAATGTGGTTTGGGTGTATTTTTACATATACCCATGCTGGGTGTGAGAAATATCGCTGTAAACGACAACTTTTTAAATTTTTTATTCAAAGTTGTCAATTTACAGAGATATTTCTCTCACTCCAGCATGGGTATATGTAAAAATACACCCTAAAACACATTGCCCTACTTCTCCTGAGTACGGCGATACCACATGAGTGACACTTTTTGCAGCCAAGATGCGCAAAGGGGCCCAAATTCCAACGAGTACCTTTTAGGAGGGCATTTTTACGCATTTTTCTTCTCACGCTTTAGGGCCCCTAAATGCCAGGGCAGTATAAATACCCCACATGTGACCCCATTTTGGAAAGAAGACACCCCAAGGTATTCGCTGAGGGGCATAATGAGTCCATGAAAATTAAACTTTTTGTCAAAAGTTAGCGGAAAGGGAGACTTTGTGAGAAAACAATAAAAATCAATTTCCACTAACTTGTGCCAAAAATAATCTTCTATGAACTCGCCATGCCCCTCATGGAATACCTTGGGGTGTCTTCTTTCCAAAATGGGGTCACATGTGGGGTATTTATACTGCCCTGGCATTTTAGGGGCCCTAAAGCGTGAGAAGAAAAATGCGTAAAAATGCCCTCCTAAAGGTACTCATTGAATTAGGGCCCTTTGTGCATCTTGGCTGCAAAGTGTCACACATGTGGTATCGCCAGACTCAGGAGAAGTAGGGCAATGTGTTTGGGGTGTATTTTACATATACCCATACTGGGTGAGAGAAATATCTCTGTAAATTGACAACTTTGAATAAAAAAATTTAAAAAGTTGTCGTTTACAGCGATATTTCTCACACGCAGCATGGGTATATGTAAAAATACACCCCAAACCACATTGCCCTACTTCTCCTGAGTACGGCGATACCACATGAGTGACACTTTTTTGCAGCCTAGGTGCGCAAAGGGGCCCTAAAACCAATGAGTACCTTTAGGATTTCTCAGGCCATTTTTATGCATTTGGATTCTCACACTTTAGGGGCCCCTAAAATGCAAGGTGAGTATAAATACCCCACATGTGACCCCATTTTGGAAAGAAGACACCCCTAGTTATTCTGTGAGGGGCATGGTGAGTCCACAGAATTTTTATTTTTTGGCACAAGTCAGCGTAAATTGTTTTTTTTTTTTTTTTTTTTACAAAGTCTCATATTCCACTAACTTGTGACAAAAAATAAAATTTTACATGAACTCACCATACCCCTCACAGAATACCTTGGGGTGTCTTCTTCCAAAATGGGGTCACATGTGGGGTATTTATACTGTCCTGGCATTTTAGGGGCCCCTAAAGCGTGAGAAGAAGTCTGGAATCCAAATGCGTAAAAATGCCCTGTGAAATCCTAAAGGTACTCATTGGTTTTAGGTCTTTGCGCACTCAAGCTGCAAAAGTGGCACACATGTGGATCGCTGTCAGGAGAAGTAGGGCATGTGTTTTGGGGTGTATTTTTATATATACCATACTTTGTGTGAAAAATATCTCTGTAAACGACAACTTTTAAAAATTTTATACAAAGTTGACAATTTACAGAGATATTTCTTCACTCCAACATGGGTGTATGTAAAAATACACCCCAAAACACATTGCCCTACTTCTCCTGAGTACGGCGATACCACATGAGTGACACTTTTTGCAGCCTGGGTGCGCAAAGGGGCCCAAATTCCAACGAGTACCTTTAGGTTTTACATGGCGGCTCACAATTTAGCCCCGCCTAAAATGCCAGAACAGTAAACACACCCCACAAATGACCCCATTTTGGAAAGTAGACACCCCAAGGTATTCACTGAGGGGCATAGTGAGTCCGTCTGAGATTTTTTTTTTTTTGCCAGAAGTTATCATTTTTTTTCAAACTGCTATATCAGACGCTGTTTTATGAACAGCGTCTGATATAGCTACTACCTGGTCCTCTGGTGGTCCCATTTACTGGGATCGACCACCAGAGGACCAGGTAACTACAATAAAGTTGCACCAAACACTACACTAACCCCCACCCCCTCACCTATTAACCCCTTGATCACCCCATCTAGACCCCTGATCACCCCCTGTCATTGATCACACCCCTTGTAAGGCTCCATTCAGGCGTCCATATGTGTTTTGCGGATCCGTGGATTCACGGATCCGTGGATTCGCATCCGGATCGATCGCGGATCCGATCCGCGGATCCGATCCGCAGATCCTCAAAACACGGACACCGGCAATGTGCTTTCCGCATTTTGCAGATCCGCACATTGCCAGAACTATATAGAAAATGCTTTTTCTTATGCGCAGTGCGGACAAGAAAAGGACATATTCTATATTTTTGCAGAAACGGAAGTGCAGACCGGAAGCGCGGATCCGTAATTCCGGATCGAGCGGGACAAAGTCTGTCCCCATAGAAATGAATGGGTCCGCAATTCCGTTCCGCAAACAGAATTGCGGACGTGTGAATGGGGCATAAGGGTCCCCTATCACCACCAGTTAGTTAGCGCCCAGCCCACTGCACCGCAGTCACTGATTTTGGCAGAGATTTTTCATCCACATTGACCGATCGCGAATGAAAAAATCTGTGCCGTTCATTTTTTTTCAGCGCAGAGGCTGAGCGGAAAAAAATCTCATTACCCGTATGCTCAATATACGGAGAATCGCAGAAACTCCTAATGCTGGCCATACGTGTAATGACTGCGGAGACCCTCAAATGCCAGGGCAGTACAAAAACCCCACATGTGACCCCATTTTAGAAAGAAGACACCCCAAGGTATTCCGTGAGGGGTATGGTGAGTTCATGCAAAATTTTATTTTTGTCACAAGTTAGTGGAATATGAGACTGTAAAAAAAAAAAAAAAAACAATTTCCGCTAACTTGTGCCAAATTTTTTTTTCTGTGAACTCGCCATACCCCTCACAGAATACCTTGGGGTGTCTTCTTTCCACAATGGGGTCACATGTGAGGTATTTATACTGCCCTGGCAATTTAGGGGTCCTAAAGCGTGAGAATCCAAATGCGTAAAAATGGCCTGTGAAATCCTAAAGGTACTCATTGGTTTTAGGGCCCCTTTGCGCATCTTGGCTGCAAAAAAGTGTCACACATGTGGTATCGCCGTACTCAGGAGAAGTAGGGCAATGTGGTTTTAGGGTGTATTTTTACATATACCCATGCTGGGTGTGAGAAATATCGCTGTAAGCGACAACTTTTAAATTTTTTATTCAAAGTTGTCAATTTACAGAGATATTTCTCTCACCAGCATGAGTATATGTAAAATACACCCTAAACACATTGCCTACTTCTCCTAGCTGATGTTGCTACTTTGCAGCCAAATGCGCAAAGGGCCTAAATAGCAGTACCTTTTAGGAAGGGCATTTTACGCATTTTTCTTCTCACGCTTTAGGGACCCTAAAATGCTCAGGGCAGTATAAATACCCCACATGTGACCCCATTTTGGAAGAAGACACCCCAAGGTATTCGCTGAGGGCATAATGAGTCCATGAAAAGATTAAACTTTTTGTCAAAAGTTAGCGGAAAGGAGACTTTGTGAGAAAAACAATAAAATCAATTTCCACTAACTTGTGCCAAAAATAATCTTCTATGAACTCGCCATGCCCCTCATGGAATACCTGAGGTGTCTTCTTTCCAAAATGGGGTCACATGTGAGGTATTTATACTGCCCTGGCATTTAGGGGCCCTAAAGCGTGAGAAGAAAAATGCGTAAAAATGCCCTCCTAAAGGTACTCATTGGAATTAGGGCCCCTTGTGCATCTTGGCTGCAAAAAGTGTCACACATGTGGTATCGCCGTACTCAGGAGAAGTAGGGCAATGTGTTTTGGGGTGTATTTTTACATATACCCATACTGGAGTGAGAAATATCTCTGTAAATTGACAACTTTGAATAAAAAAATTTAAAAAGTTGTCGTTTACAGCGATATTTCTCACACGCAGCATGGGTATATGTAAAAATACACCCCAAACCACATTGCCCTACTTCTCCTGAGTACGGCGATACCACATGAGTGACACTTTTGCAGCCTAGCGTGCTAAGGGGCCCTAAACCAATGAGTACCTTTAGGATTTCACAGGCCATTTTATGCATTTGGATTCTCACACTTTAGGGCCCCTAAAATGCACAGGTGAGTATAAATACCCACATGTGACCCCATTTTGGAAAGAAGACACCCCTAGGTATTCTGTGAGGGCATGGTGAGTCCACAGAATTTTTATTTTTGGCACAAGTCAGCGGAAATTGTTTTTTTTTTTTTTTTTTTTACAAAGTCTCATATTCCACTAACTTGTGACAAAAATAAAATTTTACATGAACTCACCATACCCCTCACAGAATACCTTAGGGTGTCTTCTTTCCAAAATGAGGTCACATGTGGGGTATTTATACTGTCCTGGCATTTTAGGGGCCCCTAAAGCGTGAGAAGAAGTCTGGAATCCAAATGCGTAAAAATGCCCTGTGAAATCCTAAAGGTACTCATTGGTTTTTAGGGCCCTTTGCGCACCCAAGCTGCAAAAAGTGGCACACATGTGGTATCGCCGTACTCAGGAGAAGTAGGGCAATGTGTTTTGGGGTGTATTTTTATATATACCCATACTTTGTGTGAAAAATATCTCTGTAAACGACAACTTTTAAAAATTTTTATACAAAGTTGACAATTTACAGAGATATTTCTCTCACCCAACATGGGTGTATGTAAAATACACCCCAAAACACATTGCCCTACTTCTCCTGAGTACGGCGATACCACATGAGTGACACTTTTTGCAGCCTGGGTGCGAAAGGGGCCCAAATTCCAACGAGTACCTTTAGGTTTTACATGGCGGCTCACAATTTAGCCCGCCCAAAATGCCAGAACAGTAAACACACCCACAAATGACCCCATTTTGGAAAGTAGACACCCCAAGGTATTCACTGAGGGGCATAGTGAGTCCGTCTGAGATTTTTTTTTTTTTTTGCCAGAAGTTATCAGAAATTGAAACTTTTTTTTTTTTTCTCAGAAAGTGTCATTTTCCGCTAACTTGTGAAAAAAAATGAAATGATACATGAACTCACCATGCCCCTCCGTGAATACTTTGGGGTGTCTTCTTTCTAAAATGGTGTGATTTGGGGGGTATTTATACTATCCTGACATTCTAGCACCTGAAGAAACATGACAGGTGCTCAGAAAGTCAGACCTGCTTCAAAATGCCGAAATTCACTTTTTTGCACCATAGTTTGTAAACACTATAACTTTTACCTAAACTAATAAATATACGCTTATTGGATTTTTTTTTTATCAAAGACATGTAGAACAATAAATTTAGAGAAAAATTTATATAGAAATGTAGTTTTTTTTGAAAAATTTTACAACAGAAAGTGAAAAATGTCATTTTTTTGCAAAAATTTCGGTCATTTTTGATTAATAGCAAAAAAAGTAAAAATGTCAGCAGCAATGAAATACCACCAAATGAAAGCTCTATTAGTGAGAAGAAAAGGAGGTAAAATTCATTTGGGTGGTAAGTTGCATGACGGAGCAATAAACGGTGAAAGTAGTGTAGTGCGGAATTGTAAAAAGTGGCCTGGTCATTAAGGGTGTTTAAGCTAGGGGGGCTGATGTGGTTAATATAATTTCAGTTGCCTGCCAGTGAGTGTCAGGCCCACAGACTGTACTGTGCCCACTGCCAGTGCCCACCACTCATATAAGGTGGCACAGTACCTTACAGATAAAAAAGTCATTTAATTTTTACCCTTTAATATAATTGCAGTTGCTTGTCAGTATGTGTCAGGCCACAGACTGTACTGTGCCCACTGCCCACCACTCATATAGGGTGTCACAGTACATTGCACGGCGCACGCGCAGTGACCTAAAATTCAAACGAAGCGGACCGAGCATGATTTTTTTTTTCATCTCCCGGTTCCAAAAATCTTTTCACTACACCGGCCCTGGCCCTGATAAGGGACAAAACCGAGATTAAACTGATGGGAATAGTACTTAGTTAACACTAGTTGCATTGGTGGCAAATTCCATTGCAAGTGCCCAAAATTAGAAGGAAGCGGACAGAGCGAGCTTTTTTTCTCTATCTCCCCATGCAAGGATTCAATTCAATACACTTCCCCTGATAGGGGACTTAACAAAGATTAAATGCGCACGCTCAGTGCACCAAATTGAAAGTAAGAGGACTGACCAATAATCTTTTCCATCTCCCGGTTCCTAAAATCTATTTGATACATGTCCCCTGATAGTGGACGTAACATGGATTAAACTGATAGGAATAGTACTACTTAACACACCACTCATATAGGGTGGCACAGTACATTGCACGACGCACGCGCAGTGCCCCAAATTGGAAGGAAGAGGACCGACCAACCATCTTTTTACATCTCCCGGTTACGAAAATCTATTCCATACACCGACCCCTGATAGGGGACAAAACAGAGATTAAACTGGTAAGAACAGATTTTGTCAGTTTAAAAAAAGAGGACAGACTCTGCGGAGCTGTGTATTTTTTGGCCGCGTTACTGAACGCTCATGCACAATGGCTGTAGGCTTATGCGTCCTTTTGCAGAGGTGACAAACGTGGTCAGTCAAACCCAAGGCAATATCATCGACCTCATCCCATATGCGTTTTGGAGCGTGCACTGCGAAGAGTGCTTGATCAGGCCGTAGATGAGCATGAATAGGAAGAGTTGTGGTCACCATCACTACCAGAAGCAGCCTTGTCGTCGATCGCTGGGCCTGCAGCAACGCAGAGAGAGGAGTCTGAAGAAGAGGAGTCAGAGGAGGAAGGTGGCTTTGAGGAGGTGGAAGACCAACCACAGCAGGCGTCCCAGGGGGCTTGTCACCTTTCGGGGACCCTTCGTGTTGTACGTGGCTGGGTGGAGGAAGAGACCTTCAATGATGTCAGTGAGGACAAGGAATGGGACATGGCTAGCTTGGTATCCAACCTTGTGCACATGGGGAGTTTGCTTTTGTGCAAATGGACTGTTTGTGGTTGTTTGCGGTGCGTTAAACGGGGAGTTTGGTCTGTCACTGTGAAGCGGGCGTAACCCTTACACTACCTGATCGATACAACATCATACCTGACCGTATACACACACTGGATGTTTTAAAGCATGTTATTCCAAACAATTTAGGAATGTTAGGTTATTTATGCGCTTTATGGATTAAAATCCGAATCTGCGTCAACTACGTAATTTTCCATGGGAGTTTTGCCATGGATCCCCCTCCGGCATGCCACAGTCCATGTGTTAGTCCCCATGAAACAACTTTTCCATCACTATTGTGGCCAGAAAGAGTCCTTGTGGGTTTTAAAATTCGCCTGCCTATTGAAGTCTATGGCGGTTCTTCCGGTTCGCATGTTCGTGAACATTTGCGGAAATTCGTGTTCGCCGTTCGCGAACGGAAAATTTTATGTTCGTGACATCTCTACAGCCCACTGCACCCAGGGACAGAGCACAACAAAGCCAGCTCCAAGGAGTTCCTCACAAAAATGTGCTGATGACAATACACTAGTGGTTTGCACGCTGTGCAATCAGAGCCTGAAGCAAGGCATAAACGTTCTAAACATGAGCACAACCTGCATGACCAGGCATCTAAATGCAAAGCACGAGCTGCAGTGGAGTAAACACTTCAAAAACCAAGAAAGGTCTCAGGCTCTTCCTGCTCCCTCTTCTTCTGCTGTAGTCTCGGCCTCTTCCGCCAACTCTGGAGTGAAAGTGGCTCCTTGCACCCAGGATGTGACAGCAATGCCACCAACTCCATCACCAAGCATCTCCACAATGTCCCATGGCAGCATTCAGCTGTCCATCTCCCAAACACTGGAGAGAAGGAGGAAGTACCCCCCTACCCACCCGCGATCCCTGACCCTGAATGCCATTGTTTCAAAATTCCTGGTCTTTGAAATGCAGTCATTCCGCCTGGTGGAGACGAACACTTTTTAAAACCTTATGGCGGCGGCTGTCCCACAGTATGTGGTTCCCAGCCCCCACTACTTTTCCAGGTGAGCCATCCCTTAACTGCACAACCAAGTTGCAGACAAAATCAGGTGTGCACTGCGCAATGCCATCTGTGGCAAGGTCCAAGCTCTGCGGAACAGCACCACTTTACTACCAATGAGTTGGCCTCCATGCGAGACCTGTGTGCAATATTGTGCTGTTTCGAGTACTCCACCAACAAGGCCAGTGCCGATGGCGCTGTTCTCAGTGTTACTATCCCACTTCTATGTCTCCTTGAAAAAACATCTGGGTCTCCAAATTGGGCACATGGCCTGAGCTTGCCCTTTATGCCTTGGAGGTGCTGGCCTACCCTGCATCCAATGTATTGTCTGACTGTGTCTTCAGCATGGCAGGGGGCTGTTATCACAGACAGCTGACTGTCCACAGCCAATGTGGACAAGCTCACGTTCATTAAAATGAACCAAGCATGGATCCCATAGGACTTGTCTGTACCTTCTGCAAAATAGACATGTATTCCTGCCTCACCCAGCCTTTGTTATACTCCAACGCACTTTCTGTTTCTTTTCTCTTCTATATTTCCCAATGTTTTAGGGTCTACCCAAATAAAAATAAAGTTAAAAACATTGTTGTTGGCGACTACATCCTCCACCACCTCTTCCACCTACACCCCCACGTCCAACGCCTCCTCAACCTCCTACTCCATATGGACCTCCTCCTACTATTTTAAGATTATTATTATTTTTTATATATTTTATGTTATTTTAAGTCATTTCCCTATCCACATTTGTTTGCAGGGCAATTGTCCAGCTCTTACCCCCACGTTGCTTCCTTTTGTAGCCCTCTAGCCCTTTCCACTACTTTTTTAGAGCAATTTTAGTGCCCCTTATGTAAGGGCTAATTTTTTGGAATATGAGATGATGGTTTGATACTATTTTATGGTGCATATGACTTTTTGATCGCTTGGTATTACACTTTTTGTTATGTAAGGTGACAAAATATGGCTTTTTTGACACAATTTTATTTTCTTTTTTTTTATGGTGTTTACCTGAGGGGTTAGGTCTAGTGATATTTTTATACAGCAGGTTCTTACAGATGTGGCGATACCTAATATGTAGATTTTTTATTTATTTAAGTTTTACACAATAACAGCATTTTTGAAACAAAAAAGAAATCATGTTTTAGTGTCTCCAAAATTTGAGAGCCATAGTTTTTTATTTTTTTGGCGATTGTCTTAAGTAGGGTCTCATTTTTTGCGGGATGAGATGACGGTTTAGTTGGTTTGATTTTAGGGTTCGTATGACTTTTTGATTGTTTGGTATTAAACTTTTTGTGATGTAAGGAGACTAATTTATTTTTATTTATTTTTTACTTTTTTTTTAACTTTTTTCTACCCAGACCCACTTAGTTATTGAAGATCCAGTGGGTCTGATGCCTCTATAATACACTGCAGTACACTAAACAGCCAAAGTGCAATTAAATCATGATGTTACATGTTCACAACAATTAATACCACATGTGTGTAATAAACAAAGTGAAAAGCAACAAATCACATCATTATTATGTGAATTATCACGTCACCAACTGAGTGTGCGCACAGAAAAACTGACTTCTCTCAGGCAGCCATCTTTAAAATGGTCACTGCCAGCAAGAAACACATCGCTTGCGCAATGATCTTGCGTCTGCAGTGAACCATTCACTTACTGATCAAGTAATCATACATGCACTTCAAAACAACGGGTCCTTTGCACCAATTAACTGTACATGCCAGTCACCCACCATTGGCGAGTGCCAACTTGTCAGTGCAGGGACAGGCAGTTCGAGAGCCATGTATAACACTGGCAAACTACTCCATCATTCCTGCTATACCCATTAGGTCCCAGAGGGTTCTCCTCTCATTGCATGCATAAACAAAAACAAAAACATACATACTGCCAAAGGGAGAGATATATACATGTTATAAGCACATTCTAGGAGCATGCTTCACGTAGAGAATAAATAGTGGGGTCGCCGTATTTCCAGCTCATCGTGTCATGTCCTTTTCTTCCAAAAAATCAAACACGCTCATCTGGGAAAAAAGGAAAATAATATTTTACAAACAAGTAAATAAAAAATATACACCTATCCTGTCAAACATATGTACCCACTTCACAGTTTCACCTGAGACCGAACACATAATAATGCACATAATAATGATGTGATTTGTTGCTTTTCACTTTGTTTATTACACACATGTGGTATAAATTTTTGTGATCATGTGACATCATGATGTAATTGCTATATAACGTGTGCTTGAGTCCTGTTCACATTGCTAGAGAAAGGCTCAGGGATTGAGACGTTGCTGCACCACGGGCGAATAAATCCACGGCTTTTACTTTTAATTTCGGAGTGCTGCTCTTTTTTCATATATATATTACTGTCCCTTTAAGATTAAAAATGCTAGCTTGAGTTTAAGGAGTTTTAAATGCATGCATGCAGTCCTAGGGGACCACAGAGTAATTTCATGGCAATTGGAGCACTTTCAATTCACGTTCAATTTATTCGAACCTGAATCAAATTGCTCGACCAATTCAGCTGAACTGAATTCAGATTTACCGTATTTTTCGCCCCATAAGACTCACCTTTTTTCCCCCAAAAAATGGGGGAAAAGTGCCCCTGCGTCTTATGGGGCAAATGCTGTCATTTTTACATCGCCAGCTGCGATGTATGCGCGAGCGGGGAGGGACTGGGAGGAGGAGCTGGGGGCCGGCAATTGCGGAGGGGCCGGTGCAGTGACTGTACCCGGCCCCCCCACTCCAGTGCTGCACTAATAAAATATAAGGTATCTAAATCAATTAAAAGTTCTGGTCCATGCCCCCCACCCCTAATATTACCGACACACACGGCTTGTTCAGTTGATAGAAGGCATTCCGGGCGGCCAGTGCGTCACTCACTGATGTCACGTGCCTGCGCCGCCTACTTTATGAATGAAGCAGGCGGCGCAGGCTTGGACGTCAGTAAGTGACGCGCCGGCCGCCCGGAATACCTGCTATCAACTGAACAAGCCGTGTGTCGGTAATATTAGGGGTGGGGGGCATGGACCAGAACTTTTAATTGATTTAGATACCTTATATTTTATTAGTGCAGCACTGGAGTGGGGGGGCCGGGTACAGTCACTGTATATTTTATTAGTGCAGTCACTGCCTCGGCCCCTCCGCAATTGCTGGCCCCCAGCTCCTCCTCCTAGTCCCTCCCCGCTCACTCAGTTTTATGGGGGGAGGGGGTCTGTGTATGGCACTGTTATGGGGGATCTGTGGATGGCACTGTTATGGGGTGGGGAGGGTCTGTGGATGACACATATATAACAGTGCCATCCACAGATCCCCAATACCAGTGCAATCCACAGATCCCCCATAACAGTGCCAGCCCTGTTATGGGGGGGATGTGTGAAGGATACTGTTACAGGGGGGGCTGTAACAGTATCCTTCACAGATCCCCCCCCCCCATAACAGTGTCAGTCACAGATCCCCCCCCATAACAGTGCGTCATCCAAAGATCCCCCCCATAACAATGTGTCATCCCCAGACCCCTCCATAAGTGTGTCATCCCCAGATCCCCCATAACAGTTTCCTTCACAGATCCCCCCCATAACAGTGACATCCACAGATCCCCCATAATAGTGCCATCCACAGACCACCATTAGTTCCAAAAGCACACCTTTTGGTTAAAAAAAATTTTTCTTATTTTCCTCCCCAAAAACCCCAGGTGCGTCTTATGGGCCGGTGCGTCTTATAGGGCGAAAAATACGGTAATTGCAAGAAATTTGCTCAACACTATGAATTGTTCTTTCAAATCAAAGGCTTGCCTATGTAATGCAGGGCAGAAGCTGTACTACAGAGTGATAGATGCTCTTCAGACTAGGGGCTCATTCAGACAATCGTATGTGTATTACAATCCGCAATTTGCTGATCTGCAAAATATGGATACCGGACGTGTGCACTCGGCATTTTGTGCAATGCACACGGCCAGCCCTAAAGTAGAAATGTCTATTCTTGTCTGCAACTGCGGATAAGAAAAGGACAAGCTCTATATTTTTAGGTGGGGCCTCGGAATGGACTGTGTGCCGTCGGCATCTTTCAAGGCCCCATTGAAATGAATGGACACATAAATACGGTAATTTCAATGACGACCCGCCCTCTATTAACTAACATTCCTTAATATGGTATCTGATAATAGATTCTAAACTAGAGAACTATTTTTAAAGAAGTTTTTCAATATTTTAAACAATTGCCAGAGAGCAGTGGCTGTATGAAATGCAGAAAAACCCTCACACACCTTTTAAATGTCCTGCTGGTCATGTACTGTCGTTCCTGTTCCAGATACTCTGATTCACACCAGGCCTGAAGTACAGTGATGCATAGTTTATCAATCACATTACCACTGCATCAATTGCTTAGTGACTTAGTGATCATATGCCGATCATGTTCCCGTGATTTGCTGCAGTGGTCACATGATGAATGTTAGGCTATTTCCACACTCGCGTTTTGTGCGGATCCGTCATGGACGTATACGTTTAGATAATACAACCGTCTGCATCTGTTCAGAATGAATTCATTTGTATTATCTTTAACATAGCCAAGACTTGAACACCATTGAAAGTCAATGGAGGACTGATCCGTTTTCTATTGTGCCATATTGTGTCCGAGAAAAGCAACGTTTTGGTGTTCGTCTCCAGAGCGGAAAGGAGACTGAACTGATGCAAACTGATGCATTCTGAGCGGATCCTTTTCAATTCAGAATGCATTAGAATACAAACTGATCCGTTTTGGACCACTTGTGAGAGCCCTGAACGGATCTCACAAATGAAAAGCCAAAATGCGAGTGTGAAAGTAGACTTACTTGAGTGCTGTAGGTTCAGTCGGGATCAGAGCAGCAGGACTGGAAGGATATTTAAAAGGTGAGTGACCTTTTAAATGTCCTTTTTACCTTTCCTGTTAAGGTGTCTCTGGAAAGTAACGTACGGCATGCAATCTGTTTTCTTTTGAGAAGTATGCTTTAAAGGGGTTGTCCGGGTTCAGAGCTGAACCCGGACATACCTCCATTTTCACCCAGGTAGCCCCCCCGACTTGAGCATTGGAGCAGTTCATGTAAAATGGCTAGGGCAGCGCTAAAGCACGCCCATCAGAACGGGTGACGTCACCGAACACACTGCAGTGTGAAATTGTAAACAAAAGAGCCTTTGCCCTGCACTATCTAGCGCAGGGCAAGGGAGCACATCGGAGCATGAGATGCTCCGATGCTAAGGGGTACTGTCTGGGTGATGTTATGGGTATGTCTGGGTTCAGCTCCCTCAACCCCTTTAACTTCCATAAATTTGGAGTGTGGCTCCTAGTCTCTCACTAGTTTGTCTCACTTGGGGTTGGGGGGGAGCGGGGTAAATGTCTGCATCTTTTGAGAGCTGTCGATGCTTTATTTTTTTATATTGACTTTTTCAAAATATTTACAATAAGAATCTTTTTTTTTTTTTTTTTTTTTTTAAGTTGAGTGACAGTTTTCTTTATTTTATATATCCCCTGCTCACTATTCTGATTTGAAAACCAAAGTTTGGGGTTTATATAACTGCTTCCTTTATATAAAAATTGGAAAGTGATACCGGAGTGAATACAAAGCCAAGCTGTCCAATTCAACTGGACATTAGCATTCTTTGGGGATATCTCATAACAGATGCAAGTAGTTATTCAATCACTAGCATTTGGATGTGGATTTTATACTAGGTCGCCAGCAACATAACAGCTCAAATCTTGAATCCATGGAGGATTACTTAAAGAAACAGAACAGATTTCAAGTTGGTTAAGAAATGTAAATGAATGGAATATGAATCTAAAGTTAATTTTGCTGGCTCATGAAAATATAAAGCAAACTCATGTAACTCACTGAAGAAATGTATTATTTACAAATGCGAAACCATTACCATTGAAAATTAGACAGATAGCCTTCCATATAGCCATCCGCTAATAATATTTATATCTTTAATGATGGCTAATGGACCAACAGTTCTCTCACTATGATAAAATGGAAAACATATCATTGTAATTTATCAGAATATTGACTAAAGACTTTTAAGTCTAATTACATTTTTTTTTATCTGTGCCCGTAGCTTCATGGTTCCAATTAATGCATTTTTGTCAATGTTTGAAGATGTATGTATTCATATGTGCTTTGTTCTGTCTTATCGCCACTTTAAACATTATTTAAGCTCAAAGGAAATTGATTCAATTGTAAATGTAATTACATAAAATAACTAATACCAGTTTTATAGCTAGTGTATGCTGATTGATTATTCTATTATAATACCATTTTATGAGTAGACTAGAGCATTGTCATTTTGAATAGATTCTCTTATGGAAGGAAAACAATACCACCAATTTATAATATGCTACTGATATATGTTTTTTATGTAACTGCAATTCAAATAATCTTCATGGACTGTTCTGCATACAGGCAAAATATAGCGCACATTCCTCACTCATCCAGTAAGATGAATTAACTTTTTTTCAGTGAAGAAATGTTTTCATGATTTTAAAAAATTCCTTCACCCTACAAACTGACTTCTATGTTGGAAAAAGTAATGCACAAATATGGCACTCACTGTAAACACCATAGTTCTCAATGTATTGACAACAAACAGCTGGTATAAATACATTGATACATCTCCCTTACAGCAATACATTTGATGTTTCCCTTTCTATTTATGATAAAATTGGCTGCCTGACACCACCAAGTGCTTAGTACATAAGAATTATAGATAAGCAAAGCTTTTCTGTAGGGCAGTAGAGCACTAGTGCTGGAGAAGTGGATATGCCAGAGCTGATTCATTTTATGTGTTTACTGTCAAATAAACCGCAGGAGATTGCAGGCCAGAACAGTAATAATTAGCATATTGCCCCCCCCCACCTAATAAGCCAAATCCCATACCACCAACAGCCCATGTTTAAAGGTGCATTAAAGGTGCCGCACAGTCATTAACAATGAAGACCGACTATACAGTGAGGTCTTCTTTATTATTAAATGAAAGACAGCTATGGACTAATTGGCCGTTCTGTTCTTCACTGCAGCATGGCCACAACCCACCTGCAGCTTGGCCCCTCTGTGTGGCTGCACCCTAAGGCAGAATGGTCTAGCTATACCTGATTCATAGTGATTCATAACAAATTAATTTGAAGCAAATACAATTTCTTGATGAACTTTAGCTGTTAATTCAGAGTCCTGATGCTCACACTACCTCTGTACCAGATTAATAAGATGTTATAACATGACATAAATCTTTGCCAACACAGGAAGTAAATTTTTCCCAAGGATTTATGTCATGTTACAACATCTAATTAATCTGTTCCAAAGATATTGTAGACATCAGGTCTCTGAACTATATATATATATATATATATATATATATATATATATATATATATATATATATCATTTACTGATCTAAAACATGCCTAAATTAGGCATATTTCAGATGCAGATGGCAGCAAAACGGTTAGTTGCATCACTATGCTCACGCCAAGTCTAAAATTGTGGGCATGGTGTGGGAGGGGAAAGTTTAGGCCTGTCTCATTTACCATTTTCTATGCTTGTTATAGGTATAGAAAATGGTCTAAATGTAAGAGCTGTCTTACATTTAGAACTGGCGATGGATGCACCGAAGTTATTGAGAGGCCAGTGCATCTTTATAACTTCGCCATATCCAACCCATATGCTTTTGAAGGGGACACGTACCCCGAAACGCGTATGGTCAGACCCCTTGAGCATAACATTACTGAAGAACCACAAAGGAAGTTAACCGCAACTGGGAGAGTGCCGCTCAGGTTCGATCGTGAACACGCGAAAATGGGCTAAAGGTGAGGACTAAGAGACCAGATATTCAGATCAAGGTCTCCGCATCCACTGCCCACCAGCGTGACGAAGACTGATCTAATTTAGCGGGACACATAGGAAGGAGTACCTGCAAACAACCGCATTCAGGCACTTGAAGACCCAGTGGTAAGATCTTCACTACTGCTCTTCACTATTGCCGGCATTGGCCACACACGTGGCAAACTTTGTTTCAGCGGGACGCCGCTGACGCCCACTAAGAGCGGGATGCCGGTGTACTTTGTTCGCATAAGCGAAGTAGCCTAACCACGGGAATACACTTGGACCGCCTGGGATTGAAGGCGATTCAGGTAGAGCGATTAATCATAAGACAGAAACTGGTAATTCACATTTCTTCTCCACTCACCATTGTGTGAAATGGAGACATTTGAACCAATTGTTGCCTACTGAAAAGATTTAACACACCAAGGACTTTTATTTGAAAGAAATTGCCTGTTTCCTTGGCCAACGAGTATTCTATGTTTGTGACTCAGGATCACAGATATTTAGGGGGATGTTATTGACCATTAATACTTATTGATATAAGCTCTTTACTGGTCACTTTTAGTTTTTTAACTTGTATCTAATTGTTGTAATTATCTTACTGTTGCTTTTACTCCTTGATTTTTAATTAATAAATTCAATATTTATCCCACTTATCTGGAGAGTGCCCAGTATTTTCCTACACTTCTTAATTAACCTTTGGAGTAGTTAGGGCGTTACTACTCCACTGCGAGCACCTCATTTGGCTACTGGATCGTCCTGTGCGCCATACCATCCAAATCCACACTTGTAATTCAGTAAATGCCACAACATGAAGCAAAAACATATTCAAAATATGAAATTTGCTCATCCCAAATCATAATCCCTGACAAGTAGAGAGGAGGAGGAGGAGGCAGCTCTTTACCTCAATGTTGTAAAGTAACTTGTCCTCATGTGTGATCAGGACAGGTTTTGTGTGAACTAATGGGACAGCGGCCATTTTGATTGCTCCCCAGACAAAATGAGCCATTATTAATAATGAAAGGTATTTTAGAATATATTTATAATAGAGTAATATTTAAGTATTTTCAGTTTCTTAGTTCCCGCAGAACCCCTCTAAGGACTTTTATTATACCTTGTCAATATTGTATTATTTTATATAACACCTATTTCCCATTGCTATACAGGATTATCATCACTCACATCACTCTCCTCACTAGTGTTGATCACAAATTTTTCGAATTGCAAATTTAAATCGCGAATATGGGCACTTCGAGAATTCGCGAATATTTAGAATATAACAAAATATATTAGCAATTGCGAATATTCGTTTTTATGCGAATTTTTTATATGCAAATTTTCGCAATCAAGAAAATAATGTCTGGAGATTACAAATTTCCGAATTTTCGAATATATGGCGAATATTCACCCAAATATTCGCGATATATCACGAATTTGAATATTTCCCCTGCCGCTCATCACTACTCCTCACCCATAGGGGTTCACAATATAAACTATGAAGTAACCTACATATCTGTAGGTGTTTTTGAAGTGTGTGAGGAAACCAGAATACCTGGTGGAAAACT
This sequence comes from Bufotes viridis, assembly GCA_033119425.1. Lineage (NCBI taxonomy): Eukaryota > Metazoa > Chordata > Amphibia > Anura > Bufonidae > Bufotes > Bufotes viridis. The sequence goes on along the minus strand of CM065594.1, from coordinate 61,244,790 downwards.
ACATAAACACAGGGAAAACACGCAAACGCTATCAAGATGTCAGATTAAAACCCAGGACCCTAGAACTAAGCCTGAATTTATCTTTTTTTTTCTCTTGTTTATGGCACTTACTGTACATTTATCAAACATTGGCAATAGTGAAACGGTCTTAGTCATTTTTTAAAAATAAAGCCAAGGAAAGAAATCTCTTACCTTTTCTCTCCTTTGCTTCACATATAACTGGGTTGATCTGCCAATTTGCAAAGCTAATTTGTTTCATCTGCAAGACAGCAATTTCTATGCATGGTAATAATGTACTCATTCATTTTTTAAATATAATGTAATTCAAAAAGGTTTTATTTAATTGAGAATCTTGATATTTAAAGGTAATGTATTACCTACATTTTATGTCAGCCAGTTACTGTACATATTCTTTTCTTGCCATCTGATTTTCTTTTCTGATCATATATTTTATTTTTTTCTACATACTGAACATCATTATGGGGCAGCCATTTTGCTAGAGCTGTTCTTAACATAATTTAGAAATATGCTTTAGATCAACCACCATGGTTCATAGACACAATAGTCTGGTGGAGACTTATTAACTTCTATGTGAGAGCCTACGTAAGCTCTGTGATCTGTACAGAGGGCATTGTACAGAATGGGGAAGGATATGACCTGTGACCTTTACCAATTTTGAATGATGGATCCTGTATTATCTATACAGAGGTGTTATCTTTTATGGTAATCCTGCCTGGGATGATAATGAGATGACTTCTAAAAAAATATCTCTACAGACGACTGGTTGTTTCATTCTACCGGTATAGCCTTCAGGCAGCCTGTTCCAGCATAGAATGTCAAGAATCGACCGGACAAAAAATGTTGTGCATATTTGCAGGGTTTTGGCCGGATCTCCACCAGACTTCATTATAATTAATGGAGCCAGGGGGCATTCTGGCAGCGTCCAGCAATGGCTGAAACAGTCTGCCAGATCTGTCAAAGCCAGAGTGAAATAAGCCTAAGAATTATTATTATTAGGCTTAACGGCCACTGCAGGATTTTAGTATTTTTTAAACATAATAGTGACATGAAAAATAAAAAAGACCATAAAATTGGTTTAATATAAAAACTTGATTTAAACAATAAGCCAGTTTATGGCACATTTATTATAATATCCTGAAAAATTTGGTCTGTCAATCATAATAAATAGGTTGTCACAGGTATCTCAAGCCATGTTGGAAGGTAAGTGGGGGAGGATCCATACAGCTAACATGATGATCGAGATCGCCCAACAGATACTCAGTTGGGTTCAAGTCTAGGGACTTAGGGTGTCAGGGTAGTACTTGGAAGTATTAGTCATGCTCTTCCAACCAATGTCGGATATTTGTAGCCTTGTGAATTGTTGCATTGTCTTGCTGGAAGATCTCATCAATCCCAGGGAAGACAATCAGCATGTATAGGTGTATGTGATCTGCAAGAATGGATTCATACCCAAATTGGTTGAAAGTGCCTTTCACATGAATTAATGGACCCACAGGATGCCACAAAAATATTCCCCAGACCATAATGCTGCCACCACCAGCTTGTGTTCTTCCAGCAATGGTTGCAGAGTGTTTGTCCTCTTGTATTCCTCACCTGACAGTCCAATGTCTATCTGTCCGATAAAGCCCAAAATATGACTCATCGGAGAAGGCGACTCTTTGACAATCAATAGAGGTCCAATTCTGATACTGCTGCAAAAATGTAAGCCTTTTCTGCTGATGTAACTTAGCAGACCATCTGTCTGCTTTGTAGCCCCATACACAGTATGGTCGGCTGAACTGTTACTTTAGACATGTCTGGTAGTCCCCTGGTATATTTTGGCGGTGATCTACTTCACACTTTTATAGCTGACTTTCACCACTCACTTCAATGGCATATGGCGCTCTGCAGTTGAACAGCTTAGTCTATTTGTCGCTTATTGGCAATGGTGCTATTTGTCCACTCACAATACACTTTTGCCCCAGACATTTTCAGGTTGCTGCTGGTTCTTCTTCTCATGACCTTTGATATAATTGGTCATGTGATATGCACCCCTGATCTCAAAGCTCCTTTACCATATCTTACACAAATCTGTGTCCAATGGTTATTATCAGGGGCGTAGCAACAGGGGAAGCAGGGGAAGCCACTGCTTTGGGGCCCTGACCTAAAAGGGGCCCATCCAGGAGGAGGAGGACTAACAGTAATATACAATGAATTTATATACAGTGGCAGTATAGACAGTGTAGAAAACTGATGGAACAGCTGCTGGGCCTGGTCTGAGAGAGCGATCTTTAGTAGCCACAGGCATGGCGGCATGTAAAGAAGGGGTTTGCGCAAAAATTACTGGGGGAGGGGGGCCCCATTCAAAAATTTGCTGTGGTGCCCAATCATTTCTAGCTACGCCACTGGTTATTATATATCTCGGTTTGTGCTGCAAATTGCAGCAAAAATCACAATAAAACAGAGACTTACAATAATCCCCAAATGAATGCAGAGCTGGAGGCTATATTGTAGCACCCTTTAAATCCTAGCACAGTGCAACCTGAGGCATGAGAATCAGTTTAGTATCAATAGTCCTTAAAGTCCATTTGTCTTCAAAACATATATTCTTCAATATTGTAATGAAAGTGTTTTTTTTTTTACTATGGGTTGTAGAAGTCTGTCTATATATTGAGACAGATTGGAAGGAATAGATCCTATGCCGGATATTATAGGCCTGCCGGGATGGTTAATTAAGCTCTTGTGTATCTTCCAGATGCAGTAGAAGACAGGTATTCTCTTTTGGGTCTCTACTATATATCTATGTTCATTATCCAAAAGAATCCCATATTCTGTCCCTTATTACAATATTCAACTAATTGTTGGCTTTATTTATCCGCGGGATCAGACGTTAATTTGTTATATGTCAGTATATCAGTAAGCTGTCTCTTGCACTCCTGTTCATAATCCGTTGTGTTTAATATCACTATTGCCCCTCCTTTATTGGCAGATCTGATCGTTATATTCTCCGATGACTGTAATTGTTTGATAGCTTCACATTTTTTTCTGGTTAGATTGTTAGTAGTCCTCTTGTTAATAAATCTCCAAAGCTCTGTCTCTACATTCTTTCTAAAAGTAGCAATCTTTTGGCTAAACTCCTGTCTGGGATGTTTTTTAGAAGCGATTTTAAGGTCAGTATGGACAAATTTAGTGGGGGGTGACTGTCCCTTAATTATTGGATTTTTAATGTAATATTTCCTTTAACATAATTTCCTTATACATTTTTCTACCCCTATAAACGTAGAAAACGTATCTAATGGAGTAGGTGGTGAAAATTTTAATCCTTTGTCAAGAAGGGATAGTTGTGTGGCTGCGAGTTTAGTGTGACTTAAATTTACTTCTATGGATGTTTCTTGTGTTGTTTGTGTTGGGGTCTTCTTGTGTTTGTGTCTACCCCTGCGTATTGGTTTTCATGACTGTAAGTGCGTGTCTTGGCAAGTGTTTTTGTATTGTATTTGTGCAGTTGAGGGTATTGTTGGTGGTGATGTCTGGGTGAATGGTTTGATTACTTCTTGTTCCTGTGATTGTAGTGATGCTGTCTCAAATTGTAATCGTGAGTATGTGTCTGTGCTCTTGTGTCTCTCCTTGACGGGGTAGGTGAGTGTGTCTGGAGTCGTCCTGTGATGCGGGGGGTAGAATAAATAAAAAGGAGATAATACGGTTTCAAATCTATTAGATGTTTGAACATTGTATTGATGATGGGTGACATTCCTCTGTAATTCCGTCCCTTCTTGTATCTGAGTTGATCCCAATCTTAAAATATCCTGTGTCTCAATTGGTTATGTATTCACCTGTTTGCTGTATCTCATTTTTTTAGTTTTCTTGCTTACTATTTCTTTCCCCTGACACTTTTTATATACTTCATCCTGTGGTAATGTATCTACAGTCGTCTTCAGACTGGATATTTGGTTTGTGATGTCTTCTAAAATTTCTATTTGTCTCTTAGTTATTGATTGAACAAGCCGGCTTGGAAATGCTCAACCACCTTAATCAGTATGGCTTGGTGCTCACCCACCGACTACCCTTTGCCGGAAGGAAAAAACTAGTGAATAAAATAAGAAAATGGGGGCACTCGATTATATGGATTATAGAGACACAGATTGCATATCCAAAATCCACATTTATTAGTAATATCCCAGTGCGGCTCAATATATGCCCCAACAACCGTATCACTGCTAGGTTGTAAAAACACAGTAAATCATAAAACATATGGTTGATAAACCACAAAAAATTATAATAAAACATACAAGACAATCGTCAAAATAAAAAAAAAAAATGCTAAAATAGTAAACCACAAAATACTAGTTATATAGCCACACCAGATGTACAATTTGGGAATTCAGTCCATAAAAATGGAGTAAGTGCATCCAATAAGTCAATAAGTGAAAAAATATAAAAAACAAAATAACATGGTTGCATAAGTGTGCACACCCTTAAACTAATACTTTGTTGAAGCACATTTTGATTTTATTGCAGCACTCAGTCTTTTTGGGTATGAGTCTATCAGCATGGCACATTTTGACTTGGCAAGATTTGACCACTCTTTTTTGCAAAAACACTCCAAATCTGTCAATTACTGGGGTTTATCCTGTGCACAGCCCTTTTCATATCACCCCACACATTTTCAACCAGATTCAGGTCTGGGCTCTGGCTAGGCCATTCCAAAACTTTAATCTTCTTCTGTTGAAGCCGTTTCTTTGTTGATTTGGATGTATGCTTTGGGTCGTTGTCATGCTGAAAGATGAAGTTCCTCTTCATGTTAAGCTTTCTAGCAGAAGCCTGAAGGTTTTGTGCCAATATTGACTGGTATTTGAAACTGTTCATAATTCCCTCTATCTTAACTAAGGCCCCAGTTCCAGCTGAAGAAAAACAGCCTCAAAGCATGATGTTGCCACCACCATGCTTCACTGTGGGTATGGAGTTCTTTTGGTGATGTGCAGCGTTGATTTTGCGCCAAACATATCTTTTGGAATTATGGCCAAAAAGTTCAACCTTGGTTTCATCACACCATACCACCTTTTCCCACATGCTTTTGGGAGACTTCAGATGTGTTCTTGCAAAATGTATCCTGGCTTGGACGTTTTTCTTCTTATGAAAAGGCTTTCGCCTTGCCACTCTACCCAATAGCCCAGACGTATGAGGAATACGGGAGATTGTTGTCACATGTACCACACAGCCAGTACTTGCCAGATATTCCTGCAGCTCCTGTAATGTTGCTGTAGGCCTTTTGGTAGCCTCCCAGACCAGTTTTCTTCTCGTCTTTTCATCAATTTTGGAGGAACGTTCAGTTCTTGGTAATGTCACTGTTGTGCCATATTTTCTCCACTTGATGATGACTGTCGTCACTGTGTTCCATGGTATATCTAATACTTTTGTACCCTTATCCTGACTCATACCTTTTAACAATGAGATCCCTCTGATGTTTTGGAAGCTCTCTTTTGACCATAGCTTTTGCTGTGGGATGCGACTAAGAAAATTTCAGGAAAGACCAACTAGAGCAGCTTAACTTTATTTGGGGTTAATTATAAGCACTTTAAATGATGGCAGGTGTGTGCTGACTTCTATTTAATATGATTTTGAATGTGATTGCTTAATTCTGAACACAGCTACATCCCCAGTTATATGCAACCACATTATTATATTTTTTTTTCATTTTCTTCCCTTCACCTAAAATATTTCAGTTTGTTTTTCATTTGAGTGGTGCAGTTTATAGGTCACATTAAAGGTGGAAAAAATATTGTAAAATATTCCTATGCTCATTTCCTGTATTTTAAGATCATGGTTTATCACATCATGACTTTTTCAGTACTTTCTGCTTGTTCTCTTCCATATGGTCTATGGCCATGCACTGTACAAATAACCATACTGCACAATATCTAATCAAAAGTACCATATAGCTAGAGCGATATCTGAAAACCATATATTAGGCCAGTGATATTCCAGGAGAAAAAAGCAGGATAGAAAAAACCAAAGTCCACTTGTTAATTAATCTTCCACAGTTCATCGCATCCCCCAGTAAGTATAAAATTCATATCAATGTGTATTAAAGTGACCAGTGTAGTACCTTACTAAGTAAAGTGACTAGTGCATATCAATAATCAAATAAAATAAAATAAACATAACTTGACCTCAATACATAGTATGAAAAGAAAAACTTAATGAGTAGGAGAGAGAGAGCACCATAAACACAAATTCATACAGCGGTTATTGAAAATTACTAATCTTTAACTTTCACCTCCTAAATATGTTGCTGAGGCATTTTACCTGATCATCGCGAAATAGCCAGTTGCACAAAGATAAACTTTTCGGCAGTGGAGATCCGCCTAACCCACGAGAACGTCACTCCGACATCATCAGCGCTCGCCCTGCTGCATCCAAGTATCAGCGCACGCATGACCGGAGAGTGCCACACCACCATATTGGATAGTGGCAGGCACCCGTAAAAAAGTTTCTTATATATTCCACAAACAGATTACCATAAAAAGAGTAAAAATGATTGCTCAAATTATATGGTAAACTTTCCCTCACGGAACGCACCCCCAGCCTTGCCAAAAAACCTGTCGTTGTCATTATATGGGAGTATACATCAGGTACATCCCCCAGCAACCACTAAAATACAGTCCATAGCTGTGCTACTCCATTATCATTCATAGAGATAAAATAAGATGATTAGATGTGTGGTTTCCGGCTATCTCTCTCTCTGTCCTCACAACCATCTATAAGAGATTAAAAAACACAACTTAGTATTCATGAAGAGACCTATGCACATATTGTATAATCACAAAACATACAATCATCCAGCTCCAATAAACCATGAGCAATCAAAAGATCTAACTCCTCATGCCTGCTGTAACCCGAAATTCGACATTAAGACCCTTAGGTTTCAACGAATCGAGGCAATAAATCCCCCTCAATTCACATTTTTTTTTTAAATTCTTAATCTATCACCCCTTCTTTTCGGGAGATCAATCAGTTCCAGTATTATAAATTTTAAATCTTGTTCTGTATGGTCATAATCCGCAAAATGTTTTGATACAAGGAGATCTTTCCTTTTACTCCTAATGGATTGTCTATGGTTGTTCAGCCTCGTCTTCACGTCACACGTGGTCTCACCAACATATAGCTTATGACCATACAGAACAAGATTTCAAAATTTATGATACTGGAATGGATTGATCTCCCGAAAAGAGGGGTTGATTAAGTATTTAATGGTCATAAGCTATACGTTCTATCCAATATGGTGGTGTGGCACTCTCCGGTCATCCGTGCGCATGCGCTGATACTTGGATGCAAAGGGGAGAGAGTTGATGGCGTCAGAGTGGTGTTCTCGTGGGTTATGGCGGATCTCCACTGTTGAAAAGTTTATCTTTAGTGAAACGGGGGATTCCGCCATGATCAGGTAAAATGCCTCAGCAACAAATTTAGGAGGTGGAAGTTAAAGATTAGTAATTTTCAATAATGGCTATGTGAATTTGTGTTTAACTTTTTTTTATTATCGATATGCACTAGTCACTTTACTTAGTAAGGTACTACACTGGTCACTTTGATACACAATGATATTAATTTTATACTGTGGAAGATGAATTAACAAGTGGACTTTGCATGGATGAGATGTATATACCCTTCACATTGATTGCTAATTGATTAATTGTACACAGATGTTATTGTGATTACAGTATGACCCGTATAAATTGTGGCACTTGCACTTTGTGTGATACACTTGGCTTGAAGAGGGTTCCGTGAGGGGACCGAATTGTCGCCTTTTTCACATGTGTAAATAAATGTTTATACATCTTTTTCAATTACTTTGGAGTGCTGCGTATTTTCTGGAATATGATGTGCCCTGGTTCGGGGGTGAATGCTTGCTCCGCTAATTATGGTTTTTGGAGTGCTGCCTTATTTTTTCATATATAATATATATATATATATATATATATATATATATATACAGAAGAAAAATGGCGGCACTGAAGTAACGTCCATAAATGGATAACAATAGCGGGTGCTACGTCCAAAGGGTATAAGCTCCTTACCCAATATGCATCAAGAAAAAGAAGGACAGCACTCCAATGTAGTAAAATAGTGAATATTATCACCCATGTGGTGCAAAGAACGCGACGTTTCGGCTCTACTGCTGAGCCGAAACGTCGCGTTTTTTGCACCACATGGGTGATTAAATTCACTATTTTACTACATTGCAGTGCTGTCCTTCTTTTTCTTGATGTATGTATGTATGTATGTATATATATATATATATATATATATATACTCACCTCATCCACTTGATCGCCATAAGGACTTCAGCTCCCTTTTTTATTAAAGAAAACCCTCCTAAGGACCTGCTGTGAGCGTGATGACAGTAGAGATGGCCCGAACTATTCGCCGGTCAGTCAGCAGACACATTCCAGCCAATCAGCATACCCTCCCACCTCCTATCTAAACGCAAGGACAGCATCCATCTTAGATTCATTCTGAAGCTGCAGTGTTAGTAATTATAAATCGCAATGCGATTAATATAACCTGTATTATTAGCATTGCGATTACAACTTAGATCTGAGTTCCTAATGGTTGTATTGCTAGAATATAACGAAGATAACGAATATTGCACTATATTCTCAATCTTCGTTATATTCTAGCAATACAACAACAATTAGGAACTCAGATCTAAGTTTAATTCGCAATGCAATTAATAGAACCTGCATTGATCGCATTGCGAATTCAACTTAGAGCTGAGTTCCTAATGGTTGTTGTATTGCTAGAATATACGTTATATTCTAGCAATACAACCATTAGGAACTCAGCTCTAAGTTGTAATCGCAATGCGAAAAATACTTAAAATTATTAATCGCTTTGCGAATCCATTTGATGCCTCTATTTGATTGTATATGACGGTTGACTATGACTACCACCAACGTTCTGCTGCCTCCAAAGCAAGATATCTGAACCCCCCAGGGGCCATTTGGGCGTTTTTGATAGAAAACGCATAAAAAAACGCATCACAAACGCATCTGAATGTTTATAATTTTTTCATTTTTTATTTTATTTTTTTGTGTATTTTGCCACATTTGGTTGCATATTTACATTTGGTATAGGCAAATATGGTAGTCTAGATCATGTGTCTATAACAAAAAACCTAGGATCATTGTTTGACAGCATATTTTCTAAGCCATGTAGCTGAATATAGATTTGGGCAGAGTAATGATCTAGACCTGTGTTTTCCAACCAGTGTGCCTCCAGCTGTTGCGAACCTACAACTCCCAGCATGCCTGCACAGCCAAAGGCTGTCTGGGCATGCTGGGAGTTGTAGTTTTGCAAAAGCTGGAGGCACATTGGTTGGGAAACACTGAATTCTAGACTACCATATTTGCCTATGCCAAATGTAAATATGCATCCAAATGTGGCAAAATACACAAAAAAATAAAATAAAAAATAAAAAAATGATAAAAACGCAGCTCTAAGTTGAATTCAGAAAAAAATTGTCCCAAACTATTTACCGGCGGACAGTTCCCGGCGAACATAGCTTGTGCGCGTTCGTCTCGGCGGGCGAACATATGCGATGTTCGGTCCACCCCCTATCATTGAGTAAACTTTGACCCTGTACCTCAGAGTCAGCAGACACATTCCAGCCAAACAGCATACCCTCCCTCCCAGACGGCAGCAGACAGCCTCTTCACAATCAAGTGGATGAGGTGAGTATATATTATTTTGATTTTCAGACAGCATTTTAGGAAAAATCTGCGTCAATCGTGATTTTTTTCTAAAATTTGGATAGAATTCCACATCAGATGCTTCAATTCACTCAACACTAATTAAAAACCTTATGTAAATAATTTCAAAGGGGGTTCTCCTTCTTCTTCAGACACATTTGCACAATAATATTTTCTTACCATCATCTAAATAACAAGGCTGTATAGTACTGCCACCATGCAATGGAAAAATAATGCAATGTACAGTGTTTAAATAATACCATTATACAATGACCAAATATAAATTTTCAATGAAGTAACCTAATAGCAGCTTTATACATTGTCTAAATAGAAATGTCATACAATTTATATAGAGACTTTTGGTTGTCACACACTTTTGGTACTAGGTCAGATGCATGTTGTGCAATCGCACATCCTAAAAACAACTTGTATTCTGGAAATTTAACATATACTTTACATTTGGAAAATAGGAAAGTAGTGTATCATTCAAACTGGTGAAAAATCAGTGTTACCATAGGTGATAATAGAAAATATATAATCAAAGTTAATAAAGTTGAAAAATGTGTATCCATAATATGACTGCTTTTTCAGAATCACCAGTGAAGCCAATTTTGAAGTATTTGATAATGTTGATTCAAATTGCTGTTCACATGAGAGAGTTGCTATCCATCCAGTGTCATTGCATCTTCCTCCAATGTTTATTTCTATAGACATGACATTAGTAGAATAGGAATTCTATGAGAGACCTTTATCAGTTTCTGTAAAAGCAAATATTTTACTTAAAATTATTTTAACGATTGGCGTAGGCAGCTCCTATCGAAACCTGTTTGTCTCATTGACATCTGTAAGAGAGTACATATTCACAACAGCACTTCTTGTGCAGGAAGGAGAGAAAAGTAGTTAAGCTTTCCCCATCTACTGTGGTCAATTATGTGATCTTCCATTGAAATCCTGCTTTTCATGAAAACGAGATGATTTCTGAAAACTGATCTCTAGAGAGTGCCAAGTGTCAGTTGTGAAGCTCAGTGGCTAGTGTGAAAACAGCAATGGTGATAAAGGAATGGACATGAAAAAAATATTCATCTCTTTGTTCCCCAGGGCAACCTGGTTTCTATAATTTCAAGTCCCTCTAGACACAGAAATATAAACTCAGTCAGTCACTGGCTGAAGTAGGTTAACTGGGTCACATTTGTGACCAGTTTCCATGTTAAGAGGAACCAAGTAATACAGAGACTGATGAGGGATCCAGGAAGCTTTGGAGCAGGAGCAAAGGTGGATCAGTGTAAAAAGTATTGCTACTTTTATTTCTTTAACCATTTCAGCCCCCCTAGCTTAAACACCCTTAATGACCAGACCACTTTTTACAATTCTGCACTACACTACTTTCACCGTTTATTGCTCCGTTATACAACTTACCACCCAAATGAATTTTACCTCCTTTTCTTCTTACTAATAGAGCTTTCATTTGGTGGTATTTCATTGCTACTGACATTTTTAGTTTTTTTGCTATTAATCAAAAATGACCGAAATTTTTGCAAAAAATGACATTTTTTACTTTCTGTTGTATTTTTTTTTTAAAAACTACATTTCTATATAAATTTTTCGCAAAATTTATTGTTCTACATGTCTTTGATAAAAAAAAATCCAATAAGTGTATATTTATTGGTTTGGGTAAAAGTTATAGCGTTTACAAACTATGGTGCAAAAAAGTGAATTTACGCATTTTGAAGCAGCTCTGACTTTCTGAGCACCTGTCATGTTTCTTCAGGTGCTAGAATGCCAGGAAAGTATAAATACCCCCCAAATGACACCATTTTAGAAAGAAGACACCCCAAAGTATTCGCGGAGGGGCATGGTGAGTTCATGTATGATTTCATTTTTTTTCACAAGTTAGCGGAAAATGACACTTTCTGAGGAAAAAAAGAAAAATAATAAAGTTTCCATTTCTGCTAACTTCTGGCAAAAAAAAAATAAAAAATCTCCCACGGAATCACTATTCCCCTCAGTGAATACCTTGGGGTATCTACTTTCCGAAATGGGGTCATTTGTGGGGTGTGTTTACTGTTCTGGCATTTTGGGTGGGGCTAAATTGTGAGCAACCCTGTAAAAGCTAAAGGTACTCGTTGGAATTTGGGCCCCTTTGCGCACCCAGGCTGCAAAAAAGTGTCACTCATGTGGTATCGCCATACTCAGGAGAAGTAGGGCAATGTGTTTTTGGGTGTATTTTTACATATTCCCATGTTGGGTAAGAGAAATATCTCTGTAAATTGACAACTTTGTATAAAAAAAATTAAAAAGTTGTCGTTTACAGCGATATTTCTCACACAAACTATTGGTATATATAAAAATACACCCCAAAACACATTGCCCTACTCTCTGAGTACTGGAGATACCACATGTGTGACCCTTTTGCAGCCCAGATGCAAAGGGGCCCAAATTCCATGAGTACCTTTAGGATTTCACAGGTCATTTTACGCATTTGGATTCTCACGCTTTAGGGCCCCTAAAATGCCAGGGCAGTATAAATACCCCACAAGTGACCCCATTGTGCAAAGAAGACACCCCAAGGTATTCCGTGAGGGGCATGGTGAGTTCACAGAAAAAAAAAATTTGGCACAAGTTAGCGGAAATTGATATATATATATATATATATATATATATATATATATATATATATATATATTTTACAAAGTCTCATATTCCACTAACTTGTGAGAAAAAATAAAATTTTAAATGAACTCACCATACCCCTCACAGAATACCTTGGGGTGTCTTCTTTCTAAAATGGGGTCACATGTGAGGTGTTTGTACTGCCCTGGCATTTGAGGGTCTCCGCAATCATTACACGTACAGTATGGCCAGCATTAGGAGTTTCTGCGATTCTCCTTATATTGAACATACGGGTAATGAGATTTTTTTTTCCGTTCAGCCTCTGGGCTGAAAAAAGAAAAAAAATGAACGGCACAGATTTCTTCATTCGCATTGATTATCGTGGATGAAAAAATCTCTGCCAAAATCAGTGACTGCGGTGCGGTGGGCTGGGCGCTAGCTACCTAACAAGTAGCTAACTGGCGGTGATAAGGGACCCTTATGCCCCATTCACACGTCCGCAATTCTGAATTGCGGACCCATTCATTTCTATGGGGACAGACTTTGTCCCGCTCGGATCCGGAATTGCGGATCCGCACTTACGGGTCTGCATTTCCGTTCCGCAAAAATATAGAACATGTCCTTTTCTTGTCCGCAATTGCGGACAAGAAAAAGCATTTTCTATATAGTTCTGGCAATGTGCGGATCTGCAAAATGCAGAAAGCACATTGACGGTGTCCGTGTTTTGCGGATCCGCAGCGCGGATCTGTGGCACGGATCTTTGGATCTGTGGCACGGATCTGTGGATCCGTGGATCCGCAAAACACATATGGACATGTGAATGGAGCCTTACAGGGGTGTGATCAGTGACAGGGGGGTGATCAGGGAGTCTATATGGAGTGATCAGGGGTTAACAAGGGGTTAATAAGTGAGGGGGTGGGGGTGGGGGGTTAGTGTAGTGTTTGGTGCAACTTTACATAGCAACCTGGTCCTCTGGTGGTCGATCCCAGTAAATGGGACCACCAGAGGACCAGGTAGCAGATATATCAGACGCTGTTAACAAAACAGCGTCTGATATACCTCTTTGATTTCATTTATTTTACATCTACAGCCTGCCAGCGATTGATCATCGCTGGCAGGCTGTAGTATCACTGCCGAGCTGTGCTCTGCTGTGAACGCGCGCGCGTTCACAGCAGATCTCACCTCTCGCGAGATGATGCACGGATGCGTCCAGGAGGAACAAACCTGCCGCCGCCTGGACGCATGCGCGCGTTAGGCGGTCGGTAAACAGTTAAAGCAGTCTGGGTAGAGAGGGGCAAGTCAGTTCCATAGAATCAAAATTTGACCAAAATTTCTCAAAAACTCAGATTCTATAAAATCAGAATTTCTAGAGACTCAATTGTGGAGAATTTTTGCAGAAGAGAGAAGGAGAGATAGACCAGATTGCCATACTTACCACACAATCAAACAGGACCCCAAAAAAGTTCACTTATCATTAATCCTCCTGAGCCATTTTAAAACCTTTTTTTTATTGGCCAGAGAAACCTTTTAAGATGCCTTGTTTTTTATGTACTATATATATTTCAAATGTCATATCTCTCCTAAAAGGACAACTATACTGGTATATTTTAAAATAAAGCCAAAACTAAAATGTGTTTTAAACCATCTGCATAATACAAATCTGTATTCATTTTAAATGGCAATTGATTCATCATCTCAGTATGCGTCACACCACATAGGGATGGCACAGCAGTCCAGAATTTTTAGCTAATTCAGCTTGAATGAATAGCTTGTTTATTGTTTTTGCTAATTGTGTGCATTGCAAAGCAGACCGATCAATGTAAAGGTTAAATAGTAATCAAAATGTTATAAGATGCAAAAGATACATTAACAAATATCTAAACACTAATTATAGTAATTGAAGACAACCTCTTTATACATGACTGATGCTTCCTAAAATAAATGTGTATCCACGTCATGATATTAATTGTTTATTATGGGTCTGCCATTAAGGTTATTTTCAAAGGTCTGTCAGTAATGTCGAAGCTGTTGACACTCATGACAGCAAAGTCACTAACTGTAATTGGAATGGAAAATATGCATGCGATTGTCCTTGTGTCATTGACAGACTATTTACAGGGCACATAAAAGGTTAAAATTAAGTCCCACTTACTAGAAAAGGCCCCAGGCAAACATGAAAGTGTTGAAAAGGCTTTGGTTTTCAGGCTTTGACTATTATAGGTGAAATATCTTAGAATATACTTGCTCATCCAAAGATGCTAATTTGTTATAATTCAGATGCAAATTAAACTTTGCTGAATTAAAATATAGTTTCTAATAAGATCTGGCTGTAGGCGAGACAAAATGTTAGTTTGTTCAAAACGTCCTTCATCATGTTAATAGCTTTTGACATATCATTTCAATCTCCAGCATTAGAAAAGGGTTATAATCTGCTACGACTATAATTCCCTTTACCCATTAATGATGTAAAATTATGTCTCACAAAAAAAAAAGAATAATAAATCGAAATTAGACCTTGTAAGACTCAAGCAATAACAAGTTTACCTCTTGAAAAGTCCTAAGAAGACCTTTCCTGATACTATTTCACTATTTGCTATATTTGGTTTCAGATCTGCAAACTCCTTCAGGAAAATGTATCATCAGAAATTAATTTACTGTTGAGTCAAGTTTTTTAGTCACATATTGTTAGGATAGCTGTCCTTGAACATCGTTGCCCTGCCCTCCTTTGGGCACGGACGCCACACTACCCAACATGGTCCTGCCTCTATGCTTCTGCCTAGTACTACTTCTAAACGGCCAGTGTACATGCTTTCAAATCTGTCCTCAGCCAATGACTAGAGGTTCCTGGCTATTTAAGGTGCCCTCTCCATGCAGAGGGTGCCTGAGCTTTAAAGTTCCTGGTGACCAGCAAAGGTGTTGAAGTGTAGTGTAAGTGCTCCAGCCCTAAACTCACCGTACCTGTGTTGTTCCACACTTCCATTTTCAGCTTCAGTTCTGTTTGTATTTAAGTTTTACCCTGTCAGATGCCTCATGTTCCTGTCAAGTATCCAGCCTGCCTGCTCTGCCTGTCTTTTCACTACCACCCAACCTGCCTGTTTATCCTGTCTTCATTTATTTACTCTAATAGTGTGCAATCCTGATCTAGTAACCTACATTTAAACCTTAGTGACTGTTCAGACCGCTCCTGCTGTCTTCCTGTAGTTTGGGTATGCTTTCTGTATCCTGATCTTCAAGTGCCTGCACTGGAGTCCCTGACACCAGTGGGTGAGCTTCCAACTACACTGGGACTATCCGACAAGGTAGCAGTCCAGTTGTTTCTCTGCAGCAGAGTCTAGATCCACATACAGGGGCTAAAGAATAACTACCAGGGGAGTGCCAGAATAATGCTCTTAGGGTTATCCCTACACCAAGCTGGTTAGTTGGCACAGTGGGTCTACACGGTCAGTTAAAGAAAAACTAAAATCTTGTAGTTTTTACTTTGGTCATTGAGTCTTACAATTGACTTATACTTTGTTCCCTAGTGATCAATGCTTTTATCAGCAGAGTCCATATTATAATGACAGGTATTATAAAGTTGGAGGCAGATAATACAGGATGCACCATTCAAAATAGGTGCTTATTCCCTGCTTACAACCTCTTCACAAATCTCAGAGCATACATACATCCCATTCCCATAAAAGTCAATGAGTCATCTCCAGACACCTATGTCATGTGGCTGCTGTTGCACATATATTAATAAATACAGTATGAATTGCTAAAACAGCAAAACATCAAGCAAGTTTTTGATGTATAGAAAATAAAAAAATACAATCTAAAAAATTATCAGAATAAAATTACTTAAAAACAAAAAAACGTATTTGATGTGAATTAGGATGCTAAATCTGTAGTGAAGCTAATCAACGTAGCTAACCATGCCCACTTTCTCACCTACTTTTTAAAAGTGCAGTGAGTGGTGTAAAAAAGAAAAAAGTTGCAAATAGTACTCAAATAAACACAAAAAAAGTTGCAAAATCCAAATTTTGCTACTTTTAAAGCCAGAATTCTGGAGTGTAGGCTTGATAAATTCTACTGTATTTTTTTGCACCTTGACAACTATTTGTGTCAAGAGAAATAACTAGCAGACTCTATTTAATTTTAATATGTTGGCAAAGTCAGCTAGGATACATCACTTACATTTATGTAGTGTGACATCTCGGGGTCATATAGCTCTCCAGGATCACCATCTTCTCACCTTAGACAGTTGTCAAGCCCCAAGAAGCCACTCCAACACTGCAGACTTGGGTGCAAACTGGCCACGAGTGATGAGCGGCAGGGGCAGTATTCAAATTTGCGATATTTTGCGAATATTTAGTAGAATACTGGTAAAATATTCGCAAATTCACTGTTATTTTCTTGATTGCGAAACTCGGCAATGTAATATGCCCATAATGCGCGCGCAATACAGACGTGGGTCACTATAGCTACATTTTTCCAGCTGCTAGAAGTTTCATGAGACTGGTGAAAATGGTTGGTACAGTAGAAAATTACAATAGCTTTATATGCAAATAGAGTGCTCCGATATATTTGTGATTGCGCAAATTAGCAAATAATGATGTACATATTTTTTATGCAATACGTGCAACTTTACATTTTAGCAAGTCTGACTACATATTAGTGATTGGTGTACTAAGTATTGTTGTGAACTTGTGACATCACAGCACTATGTATGTATGTAACATACATACATACATACATACAGCACTATATATGTAGCATGTATGTATGGACAGCAGAACCTATCACACTACCTAACACCCTGCACAGCTCCACTATATCAGGATATAACCTACACTGACTATCTCACACTAATTATCTGTATTATACTGTATATATAAGCTAACTAACTAACTAACTAACTATCTAATGTAATGTGACACAGGATAGCAGAGAGCACAGCAATGACACTGCTGTCTCTCTCATAACTGTAATAAACTGTAGAAAATGGCTGTGGGGAGGTTCCTATATACTAAAGCGGTAGGCAACTTTCCTATTGTTTGCTAGGGATGTTGCTAAGCTAAGACGAAGACATTGTAGCCTTCTCATTGGCCCACAAGCAAAATGGGAGGCTACTAATGAAAAAAAAAAGTAGAATATTCAAAAATACAAATATATATCACTAGGTATATTCTAAATATTCCTGAATTCCTAAAGATGCAATATTTGCGATTAAAATTTGCAATTTAAATATTCACGCCCAACACTAGCCACAACCAGCTTTATTGTCACTTTAACAGCAGACCAAACATAAATCATAAACACAAATCCTAGGCCGTCTGGCCACTGACAACACAGTAGTTCTTCCTCTCTATCGGGATCTGGGTCTACCACCCAGCTCCCCAAAACACAACACAGTGCTTACTCTACCCAGGGTTCTTGCTTCCACAGACCTTGGCTCAGCCTGTTTCTTGCCCAGACTTGTAGCCCTGATTGAGGATCCCATATTTACCTGAGCTCCTCAGCTGGCTGCTAATTATCTTAATTACCAGCCTAGCTGCTGCACACAGAGGAAAAATACACTATTTTAATGGTCCTCAGCCAGCTCCACTGCCATAGTAGTTAGTGTCAAACAAAGTAAGGTTTTCAAAAGCTACAATATCTCAAGTTAGTATTTTCTCATTTATAGCTGCCATTGGACTTTAGAATGTCCAACCTGATGTGCAGAATTGTTAGATTAAGTTAAGGTTCCCAAAATAAAGGATGTTTTTTTTTAATATCAATATGGGGAAGTTCATCTGTTAGCAGACTGAAAAAACACTTACTTTACCCTAAAGGTTAAAATAGCCATATGTTGATATATCACAATTTATAAGAATTAATTTGGTTATCATGTTTATTTACCTTCATAGATTTTGGATTATTTTGTTTGGCCGGTAAAAATGTCTATTGAGTATTGTCTGAAAATAAATCTCTATACACTACTGTGTCTTTTCAGTAATAAACAGCACCTTCATGAGTTAAGTCTAAGGCATTTCATCTAGCTGACCAGTATCTTACTCTGTACTGATGAGGGGCAAGAACCCCAAATCAGCTATTTACAGATGGATGTCTCTTCATTGGCTGGTATGAGTTAATTTACATATTTGTTTTGTTGTCAATAGGAAGTGCAGCTTTATTCATTCACCTGTGAATAAGCTTCTTTGTAAATTATCCCTTTGGTACTGATTCTGAGAAAATGTTAATTTATCTTATTATCAGAAGTTTCTCCCGTGGTCACTTTTTCAATATATATATATATATATATATATATATATATATATATATATATATATATATATTTTTTTTTTTCTATATTTGCTATTATATGAATGTTTTTTATGTTGAAATCCTCAAAATTGGTATAACGTGCACAGTCTAGTGCCACACCTAAGTGGGGGTGGTGCATGACACAAGTATCCACTCTTTAATGTAATATTTGAATCCATGTCATGACCCTCCTCCGAGGCCCTGTACTAGGCACAACACAATGTATTAGTTGTTACTTTATTTCCCCCATTTATATTTAAGGGATGGTTTCATCTTGCTGTTTTCACGTGAAATAGATCTAAGTGCCGGCCTCAGGTAGCAAGGATTGTGGAAATAGCCGACTAGACCAGCCCTCCTCTGTCTCCAAAACTCAAATTTTAGTGAATGAATGCTACTATAGGGATGAGCGAACACTGTGAAGTTCGGGTTCACCTGGTTCGGCAGAACTTCAGGTCAAAGTTTGGGTTTGGGACCCAAACTTGACCTGAACACTGAACCCGGACCCCATTAAAGTCAATGGGGACCCGAACTACAGGACAAGTTACATTGCTTCAGTAACAAGCGGAGTTATGGAATCAGCTTAACTTGTTAACTTGTACTATATTGTCACAAGTATAGGGGAGGGGAAAACACCAGAACACACACAGAAGGAAATCGACAGGAGCCTAGGCCTCAAAGCTAAGGGATAGGGATGGTGACCTCCTAAGAATCTCTAGACCATGAGGTGAAAATACTCATACACCGGAACCAAAGCCCTGGAGACCCAGGAAAGCCCTAGGAGTGGTGTCAGGGAATGAGACTCCTGGTTTCTTCCCAGATGAAGGAACCAGCGTCTCCCTGAGGCCTAGAAAGCAACTAACAAAAACTAACAACAGTGTTTCCTCAGGCCACTACCGTGATGACGTACACACGTCATCTCTTATGCGCTGGGTTACCTGGACGGAGTTAACAAATCCAGTATACATATTCAAATGCAAATTACAAATAACAGACAAATAATAGAGACAAGTCGCAAACAATAAAGAACAAAGACAAAAATCCTGTTTATAAAAATACACTCATGTCATTTTTATCGTTAAGGTCTAACGGGCTCATTCGCTCCTGAGCGTATAATCCAGCTAGCTTCTTTTCTCAGTAATAGGCGATGTCTATCGCCTCCTTGTGGGGAATTTTGGACAATTTGAATACCTGCCAAGCTCAATGTCTTGCTATCTCCATTACGTACTCCCCTCACATGCTCTATAAGTCTGGAGCAACCTTTTCACGTTTCTATGGAATTAACATGTTCCCTGAATCTATCGCACAGACGCCTAATGGTTTTCCCAATGTAAAAGCGCACACAATTACACTGTATAAGATGAACAACGAAGTTACTCTTACATGTGATTAGGGAATTAACTCTATGCTGTAACCCTCCAAAAGTTAATACATGCCATTGAGGGTTAAATCTACAGTAGCAACAATGTCCACATCTACGATTCCATTTTTGGATCCAATTCCTCAACCACATGTTTGTATTTTTCTCAGTGAAGCAACTTCTTACTAACCTATCTCTCAGAGTGTGACTTCTTCTGAAAGCTATAAGTGGTTTTGTACCTTTTAAACCCTTCAGGCTACCGTCTGGCTCCAATATGCTCCAGTTATCGTTTATCACATATCTAATCCTATCTTCCATCGGGCTATATTTTAAGGAAAACACAAAACATTTCTGGTTCTCCTTCTTTCTATCTGATGCTGAAGTATTCTGGTACATAGAGAAGGCCTTGTTTCTTGCCGCCTCTATCAGATCTAATGGGAAACCTGAAGACATTTTTTCAGATCAGTTGACTGTCTCAAGAAGCTTTCATCTGTGCCATTAATCCTTTTGAACCTGATGAACTGGCCATATGGCACCGACCTTTTGATACTCTGGGGTGGTAACTGGAGTAGTGGAGCAGCGAGTTGGTGGCGGTCGGCTTGCGATAGCACTCCGTCACCAACTCACTCTCCTTCTCCAGCACTAGTGATGAGCGGCAGGGGCTATATATTTGAATTTGAAATATTTTGCAAATATATGGGCGAATATTCACCATATATTTGCAAATTTGCAGTTATTTTCTTGATTGCGAAAAATCGATGTAATATTCGCGTAATGTGCGCGCAATACAGGCGTGGTTCACTTTGGGTACATTTTTCAAGCTGCTAGAAGTTTACTGAGACTCGAGACATTGGTTGGCACGATAAAACATTACAATAGCATTATATGCAGGTAGAGTGCTCCAATACATATTCGCGATTGCGAAAATTGGCAATTAATGATGCGCATATTTTTGCGCATTATGTGCAACTGGTTAATATCACAGCACTATTTTTGTATTGTCAGCCGAAATATTACACTACCTTACACCCTGCACTCGAACCTATCAGATACACTATAAATCAATGTAACCTAAACTGACTATGTCCCCCTAACTATCTGAATTATATATCTAAGTTAACTGTCTAATATATATACAGCAAAGCACAGAACACAGCAATCACACTGCTGTCTCTCTCAGAACTCCATTACACTACAGAAAATGGCTGCTGGGGAGGTTCTTATATACTAAAGGGGTAGGCAACTTTCCTATTGGTTGCTAGGGATTTCTAGCTCAGACAAAGACATTGCAGCCTTCTCATTGGCCCAACAAGCAAGAGGGAGGTTACTGATGAAAAAGAAGGAGAATATTCGAAATTACGAATATATAGCACTATATTCTAAATATTTGTGAATTCTCGAAGTGCCAATATTCACAATAAATATTCTCAATTTGAATATTCGAGCCCAACACTATCCAGCACCACTAAGTCTAGAAACTCCAACCTGGAGCCTCCAATCTGGTAAGTAAATCTCATATTCATCTTGTTGCCTGAATTCAAATAGTCAACAAAATCTATAAATTGAAGTTCAGAACTGGATCATACGATAAACACATCGTCCACGAATCTTAAATACAGTCAAATATGCGCAACAAAAGGATTATTAACAGTGTAAATAAACTTATCCTCAAACCTCGCTAAAAACAAGTTTGCAAAAGTACATGCGACTGGCGTGCCCATGGCTGTACCAAACTTGCCTGTACCACTTATTTCCAAATCTGAAGGCATTGTTCTTCAGGATCAGGCCCAAGCTTTCCTCGATAAAATCCCTAAACACTTAACTTTTGTCAGTACACAACAATATCTCATCTATAGCCTCAATGCCTTAATCTTGGAGAATCCTGGTATAAAAGCTTTCTATGTCCAGTGACAAAAGGCAAAATCCCTTCTGCCACTGATAAGACCTGAGGACCGAAAGTAGGTCCCCTTTATCCTTAAGGTAAGATGGTACATACTTTAGGACAGGCATGAGCAGCCAGTCGGCATATTTAGATAGGGGTTCAGTCACTGACCCAACCCACGAGACAATTGGTCCCCCAGGAGGGTGGGTCAATGACTTGTGAATCTCCGGAAAGAAGTAACACATAGGTCTGGAAGGAAACAATGGCAACAACTTTTACATAGTAACATAGTATATATAAGAACGAAAAAAGACATTTGTCTATCCAGTTCGGCCTGTTTCCTACAAGTTGATTAAGAGGAAGGCAAAAAACCCCTGTGAGGAAGAAGCCAGTTTTCCCTACTTAAGGGAAAAAAATCCTTCCCGACTCCAATCAGGCAATCAGAATAACTCCCTGGATCAAAGACCCCTCTCTAGTAGCTATAGCCTGTAATATTATTACACTCCAGAAATACATCCAGTCCCCTCTTAACCGCCTCTGGACCGCCTAACGCATGGATGCGTCCAGGCGGCAGGTTTATTCCTCCTGGACGCATCCGCGCATCATCTCGCTCACAGGATCGCGTCAGGGAGAAGTTAAACTACAGCCTGCCTGATCATGCGCTGGCAGGCTGTAGAAGTTAAAAAAAATCGCATATCAGACGCTGTTTTGTTAACAGCATCTGAAATGCCTGCTGCTTGCTACTCTGGTGGTCCCTTTTGCTTGGGACCACCAAAGGAAACATATGTAAGTGCACCAATCACCACACAGACCCCCCCATCCAACCCCCCATCACTGATTAACCCCAGATTAACCCCTGATTAACCCCTGATCCGCAAAACACGGACACCGGCAATGTGCTTTCCGCATTTTGCTGATCCGCACATTGCCAGAACTATATAGAAAATGCAATTGCGGACAAGAATAGGACATGCTCTAGCTTTTGCGGAGCTGCAAAATGCTTATGCTGAAATGCTTATGCGGCAAACACATAGTGTGCTCTCCGCATCACCGCCGGCCCCATTCACACTGAATGGGTCCGCATCTATTCCGCAGATTTGCGGACGTGTGAATGGGACCTTACTTCTTTTTTTTTTTTTTTGCACATTTTTTGGCAGAGATTTTTTCATCCACATTGATTGATGCGAATGAAGAAATCTGTGCCGTTAATTATTATTTTTTTCAGCCCAGAGGCTGAACGGAAAAAAAAAAATCTCATTACCCGTATGCTCAATATAAGGAGAATAGCAGAAACTCCTAATGCTGGCCATACATGTAATGATTGCGGAGACCCTCAAATGCCAGGGCAATACAAACACCTCACATGTGACCCCATTTTAGAAAGAAGACACCCCAAGGTATTCTGTGAGGGGCATGGTGAGTTCATGTAAAATTGTATTTTTTGTCACAAGTTAGTGGAATATGAGTTTAAATCTGTCCGTAACAGGGTATATTTTGTTCTGGGGTGAAATTCAACTGCCAAAATAGCAATCCCCTAAATCTAGTGTCCAAGCACTGGCTGGCAAACTATAATAGTGTCCGCCAAAACATATATTTTGTTCAGGGGTGAAATTCAATTGCCAAAATAGCAATACCATAAATCAGTGGTTTCAGCTGTGTCTGGCCAAGTTTCATAGCGTCCTGCAAAGGATATATTTTGTTCTTGGGTGAAATTCAATTGCCAAAAAAGCAATACCATAAATCTGGTGTCACAGCTGTGGCTGGCAAACTATAATAGTGTCAGCAAAAACATATAATTTGTTCTGGGGTGAAATTCAATTGCCAAAATAGCAATACCCTGAATCTGGTGTTCCAGCTGTTGCAGGCCTAGTTTAAATCTGTCCGTAACAGGGAATATTTTGTTCTTGGGTGAAATTCAATTGCCAAAATAGCAATACCATAAATCAGTGGTTTCAGCTGTGGCTGGCCAAGTTTCATACTGTCCTGCAAATTATATATTTTGTTCTGGGGTGAAATTCAATTGCCAAAATAGCAATACCCTGAATCTGGTGTTCCAGCTGTTGCAGGCCTAGTTTAAATGTGTCCATAAAAGGATACCTTTCATCAAGGGCCTAAATACTAGCCCTAAAAGAGATATTCCCCTAAATCAGTGGTTACTGCTGTGCCTGGATTAGTGTAATATGCTACATAAATAAATAGGCAGATAGTGTTAGGTGCCTGCAAAAAAAGGCCTGAATTTGAAATAAATACATTGGGCCAAATATTTTTTTTCTTATTGTGGTGCTTGGTGAACGGTAACAATGAGGAAAACATCTAGTAAGGGACGCGGACTCGGTCGCGGTGGTGTTAGTGTATCCTCTGGTGCTGGGAGAGGGCGTGGCCATTCTGCCACAGCCACACGTCCTAGTGAACCAACTACCTCAGGTTCCAGTACCCGCTAGAATTTACAGCGATATTTGGTGGGGCCCAATGCCGTTCTAAAGATGGTAAGGCCTGAGCAGGTACAGGCGCTAGTCAATTGGGTGGCCGACAGTGGATCCAGCACATTCACAACATTATCTCCCACCCAGTCTTCTGCAGAAAGCGCACAGGTGGCACCTGAAAACCAAGCCCATCAGTCTGTCACATCACCCCCATGCATATCAGGGAAACTGTCTGAGCCTCAAGTTATGCAGCAGTCTCTTATGCTATTGGAAGACTCTGCTGGCAGGGTTTCACAAGGGAATCCACCTAGCCCTTCCCCAGTGGTGGAAGACATAGAATGCACTGATGCACAACCACTGATGTTTCCTGATGATGAGGACATGGGAATACCATCTCATCGCAGTTCGCACGTCTCTGATGATGACGAAACACAAGTGCCAACTGCTGCGTCTTTCTGCAGTGTGCAGACGGAACAGGAGGTCAGGGAGGAAGACTGTGTGGAAGACGATGCAGGGGACGATGAGGTCCTAGACCCCACATGGAATGAAGGTCGTGCCACTGACTTTGATAGTTCAGAGGAAGAGGCAGTGGTGAGACCGAGCTAACAGCGTAACAAAAGAGGGAGCAGGGGGCAAAAGCAGAACAGCCGCCTCCAAGAGAGTTCGCCTGCTACTGGCCACTGCCACCAGGGACCGAGCACTCCAAAGGCAGCTTCAAGGAGTTCCCTGGCATGGCACTTCTTTAAACAATGTGCTGACCCGAGTGGTTTGCACGCTGTTCCATCAGAGCCTGAAGCGAGGCATTAACGTTCTGAACCTTAGCACAACCTGCATGACCAGGCATCTACATGCAAAGCATGAACTGCAGTGGAGTAAACACCTTAAAAGCAAGGAACTCACTCTGGCTCCCCCTGCTCCCTCTTCCTGCACCTCGGGAGGAATGTTGGCACCTGCCGCCCACCAAACAGAGGATGTGCCACTGACAACACCACCTGCGTCACCAAGCATCTCCACCATGTCACACGGCAGCGTCTCCATCTCAAAAACCTTGGAGAGAAAACGTAAATTCCCACCTAGCCACCCTTGAGCCCTGGGCCTGAATGCCAGCATTTCTAAACTACTGGCCTTTGAAATGCTGTCATTCAGGCTGGTGGACACAGACAGCTTCAAACGGCTGATGTCCATGGCTGTCCCACAGTATGTTGTTCCCAGCCGCCACTACTTCTCCAAGACAGCCGTGCCTTCCCTGCACAAACAAGTATCCGATAAAATCAAGTGTGCACTGCGAAACGCCATCTGTGGCAAGGTCCACCTAACCACAGATACTTGGACCAGTAAGCACGGCCAGTGACGCTATATCTCCCTAACTGCACACTGGGTAAATGTAGTGGCGGCTGGGCCCCAGGCGGAGAGCTCCTTGGCGCACGTCCTTTCGCCGCCAAGGATCGCAGGGCATCATTCTTTGCCTACTGTAGCCTCTCCTCCTACTCGGCTTCCTCCTCCTCTGCTTCCACCAGCTCATCCAGTCAGCCACAAACCTTCACCACTAACTTCAGCACAGCCCGGGGTAAACGTCAGCAGGCCATTCTGAAACTTATATTTTTGGGGGACAGGCCCCACACCGCGCAGGAGTTGTGGCGGGGTATTGAACAAAAGACCGACGAGTGGTTTCTGCCGGTGGGCCTTAAGCCCGGCCTGGTGTTGTGCGATAATGGGCGAAATCTTGTCGCAGCTCTGGGACTAGTCGGTTTGACACACATCCCTTGCCTGGCGCATGTACTGAATTTGGTGGTGCAGAAGTTCATTCACAACTATCCCAACATGTCAGAGCTGCTGCATAAAGTGAGGGCCGTCTGTGCGCGCTTCCGGCGTTCACATCCTGCCGCTGCTCGCCTGTCTGCGCTACAGCGGAACTTCGGCCTTCCCGCTCACCGCCTCATATGCGACGTGCCCACCAGGTGGAACTCCACCTTGCACATGCTGGAGAGACTGTGCGAGCAGCAGCAGGCCATAGTGTAGTTTCAGCTGCAGCACGCACGCGTCAGTCGCACTGCGGAACAGCACCACTTCACCACCAATGATTGGGCCTCCATGCGAGACCTGTGTGCCCTGTTGCGCTGTTTCGAGTACTCCACCAACATGGCCAGTGGCGATGACAACGTTATCAGTGTTACAATACCACTTCTATGTCTCCTTGAGAAAACGCTTAGGGCGATGATGGAAGAGGAGGTGGCCCAGGAGGAGAAGGCGGAGGATGAGGGGTCATTTTTAGCACTTTCAGGCCAGTCTGTTAGAAGTTGCTCAGAGGGACGTTTTTTGCAACAGCAGAAGCCAGGTACAAATGTGGCCAGCAAGGGCCCAATACTGGAGGACAAGGAGGATGAGGAGGAGGTGGAGGAGGATGAGGATGAAGCAGGTTCACAGCGGGGTGGCACCCGACACAGCTCAGGCCCATCACTGGTGCGTGGCTGGGGGGATTACGGAGGACGATGACGATATGCCTCCCACAGAGGACAGCTTGTCATTACCTCTGGGGAGACTGGCATACATGAGCGACTACACATTTTAACGTGTGCGGACTACTGGGTTGCCACCCTGCTGGATCCCCGGTACAAAGACAATGTGCCCACCTTACTTCCTGCACTGGAGCGTGATAGGAAGATGCGTGAGTACAAGCGCACGCTAGTAGAGGCGCTCCTGAGAGCATTCCCAAATGTCACACGGGAACAGGTGGAAGCCCAAGGCGAAGGCAGAGGAGGAGCAAGAGGTCGCCAACGCAGCTGTGTCACGGCCAGCTCCTCTGAGGGCAGGGTTAGCATGGCAGAAATGTGGAAAAGTTTTGTCTCCACGCCACAGCTAACTGCACCACCTACCTGATACGGAACGTGTTAGCAGGAGGCAGCATTTCGCTAACATGGTTGAACAGTACGTCTGCACACCCCTCCACGTACTGACTGATGGTTCGGCCCCATTCAACTTCTGGGTCTCCAAATTTTCCATGTGGCCAGAGTTAGCATTTTATGCCTTGGAGGTGCTGGCCTGCCCGGTGGCCTGCGTTTTGTCTGAACGTGTATTCAGCACGGCAGGGGGCGTCATTACTGACAAACGCAGCCGCCTGTCCACAGCCAACGTGGACAAGCTGACGTTCATAAAAATGAACCAGGCATGGATCCCACAGGACCTGTGCCTCCCTTGTGCAGAATGGACATTTATAACTGCCTCCCCCTCAACCATGTATTCTTGTACTCTGGGGCACTTCTTTATTGAATCCTCATTTTTTTTACTTTACCATGATCTTGCGGTGCAACCCAAAGTTGAATGAACCTCTCCTCTGTCTGGGTGCTGGGCCGAAATAACTGAAAGTGGCCTTCTCCAGTGGTGGGTGATATGACGCATGATTCCTTGCTGTGGGACCTCTCTCCTCTGTCTGGGTGCTGGGGCCGAAATAACTGAAAGTGACCTTCTCTAGTGGTGGGTTAAATGACGCATGATTCCTTGCTGTGGGACCTTTCTCCTCGGTCTGGGTGCTGGGCCGAAATAACTGAAAGTGGCCTTCTCCAGTGGTGGGTGATTTGACGCCTTATTCCTTGCTGTGGGACCTCTCTCCTCTGTCTGGGTGCTGGGGCCGAAATAACAGAAAGTGGCCTTCTCCAGTGGTGGGTGATATGAAGCATGATTCTCTGCTATGGGACCTCTGTCCAATTGATATTGGTTAATTTTTATTTATTTTATTTTAATTAATTTCCCTATCCACATTTGTTTAAAGAGCATTTACCTACATTTTGCTGCCTTTTGCAGCCCTCTAGTCCTTTCCTGGACTATTTTACAGCCTTTTCAGTGCCCAAAAGTTCGGGTCCCCATTGACTTCAATGGGGTTCGGGATAAAGTTCGGGTCGAGTTCGGATCCCGAACCCGAACATTTTCGGGAAGTTCGGCTGAACTTCTCGAACCCGAACATCCAGGTGTTCGCTCATCTCTAGTCCTGGGCATAAATAGATGATGGGCTAGATCTCTATACTGACTCCTGATATATTTATACATAGTTATTAGATCTCCCCTCAGTTGTCTTTTTTCTAAAGTGAATAACCCTAATTTGTATAACCTTTCAGGGTACTGTAGGTGCCCCATTCCAGTTATTACTTTAGTTGCCCTCCTCTGAACCCTCTCCAGCTCTGCTATGTCTGCCTTGTTCACAGGAGCCCTGAACTGTACACAGTAATCCATGTGTGGTATGACTAGTGATTTGTAAAGTGGTAGGACAATGTTCTCATCACTGGCATCTATGCCCCTTTTAATGCAACCCATTATCTTATTAACCTTGGCAGCAGCTGCCCAACACTGGTTTTTACAGCTTAGTTTGCTGTTTGTAAAATTCTTAGATCCTTTTCCATGTCAGTGTTACCAAGTGTTTCACCATTTAGTATGTAAGGGTGACTTGCATTATTTCTTCCCATGTGCATAACTTTACATTTGTCAGTGTTAAACCTCATCTGCCATTTCTCTGCCCAAGCCTCCAATCTATCCAGATCCCTATGTAGCATAAAACTGTCTTCTTCAGTGTTAATTACTTTACACAGTTTAGTGTCATCTGCAAAAATTGATATTTTACTGTGCAAGCCTACTACAAGATCATTAATAAATATATTGATCTAGTCATCAAAACCACATTTCCCCCTTTGGCTGCCGGTTTCACTATTATATCATCATGGGATTGTAGCCACTTCAAGGCTTTCTCTTCTCCTCTATCGATATTTTTATGTATTATCAGATAAATTTGAGCTTTAATTTCCTCTCGCCCTTTATTATAAAAGATGTCAATGCTACTCACGGCAGGCAAGGGGGGACAATAGGTGGATCTGACTCCTCCCACAAACTTAGCTGAGGGTGCTTTTGGAGGAACTGCAGACATTTCCAGGACTGTCATCAACTCGAAATATGAAAAATCTGTCTAGTTAAATCCTGCTGATACACTAAAACCCAACGGGCCTATGCTAACTCTTTATTTTCCTTTCTATCTGTATACTCGTCCTGTACATTATTAAACAATCTATTCAGATTAAGTTTCCTAACTGCTTTCAACAGATCTGTCTCAATGGTCACTGGGTCGAATTGTTCCACCAGGCTGTAGCCAAGTCTCTTACCTAGGACTTTTACACAATCTGGTGGCAACTCGTAGCCAGTTAGATTCACTACAGTATCATATTGCCCATGCTCCTCGTCTTCTTCTACTATTGTCTCCAATAGACCTGCTTTCTTTTGTAACTTTGTTTTGTACTTATTTTCCTTCTTTCCTCTACCCCTTCTGATGTTTCTCCTAATAGGGTTTTATGACCACTCAGTCCAGACCCTCCCACAATCCGACTCGTGGAGGGAATATCTGAGATACTAGAGTCCGAGTCCGTGGTCCAATAATCATTCCGCATGCAATGTGAATGATGTTTTCTCCTTTGTTTTTTGCTATTCCAATTGAAGACTCTGCCCAGATCATAATCTTGTTTATCTCTCAAAAATGTATCTCTCTTTTTCTCTTTTATATCCGCCTGTGTCAGTTTTTTCTGTCCTTTTATTAAACGCTTGCAATTGGTTCTCTGAGAGTCTTGTTTGCAATTCCAATTTAGCTCAGGCAAGTTCCTCCTTGGTTATCTCATATTTTTAATTTCTTTTAATACTACTTCAAATACCCGGTTAGCAAATTACAGATGCAATGAATGCCATTCATCTACAAATTTGGCATGTTCATCGAATCGTAGATGTGAACATTGTTTCTTCTGCCGGTTTAACCCTCAATAGGTTGTATTAACCTTTGGAGGGTTACAGCATAGAGTTCCTGAATTCCCTAATCACATGTAAGAGTAACTTTGTGGTTTATCTTATACAGTGTAATTGCAGCCACTTTTACATTGGGAAAACCATTAGGTACCTGTGCGATAGATTCAGGGAACATGTTAATTCCATAGCAATGGGAAAAGGTTGCTCCATGCTTATGGAGCATGTGAGGGCAGTACATAATGGAGATAGCAAGACATTGAGCTTTTATTTGTGAAATAAAGACTATTTCTTCACATTCCGTTGAATGCCGCCCAATCTTTCTATATACTTTAACCTGGGACAATCCTTTTAAAGAAAATATTTTTCAAGCAAAACATTGTAATGATTAATAAGTGGGTGACTGTAAACAATTGGATCATGATTAAATTCAAGAAAGCGTGTTTACAATATACTATGGTCCCTCTAAAAATTAAGGATAAGATAACAAAGCAATTCAAGAATATTTTAGGTGATCACAATTAAAATGTAATTACTTAGTCCAATCTTCATTAGCTGATTCCTCTTTACTCTTTCTTAATTTTATGGGAGCTAAAAGTACATAGTGTTTAAGTATCCTCAATAGAAAGTCACCAATCACATGTCATTGATACACTAGTGACAATAGTAATTTTAGTGTGCATTATATATGCTAATTGAATGCTTGAGAACAGCAACAAAAATAGTCTACATGAATCAGCAGCAACTGATGTAATAAACAAGTCGTGCTTTGATTAGACAATTCTAATACATACTAAGGGTCCATTCACACATCCGTGTGTGTTTTTTTAAGATCCACGGATCTGCGGATCCGCAAAACACGGACACCGGCAATGTGCATTCCGCATTTTGCGGACCGCACATTGCCGGCACTCTCATAGAAAATGCCTTATCTTGTCCGGATCCGGGCGGGACATAGTGTGTCCCCATAGAAATTAATGGGTCCACAATGGGAACACTGCCTGGCCCTGTCAATCAAGAATTGTAGGGTGCATAATAAGGTAGGAGAGCTGAGCCTCTAGGAGTAGGGTCAATGCCCCCCTGCACCTAGAGACTAATTTGCATATTATAAAGTAAGAATTCTGCAGTAACGGGGGCATAAATAATCACAAGAATAGCATAGTAAGGTGCAGCTGACACAGCCCATAGCTAATGTCAGCCAGTTTAATAGTGAAAATTTTCGTAACAGAAACCCTTTAATGTGTCAGATGCTGTAAGATAGAATATTGGTGCAAGCACAACAGAAACAGCTTGATCCATGCATCAAGAACATATCCCTTCTGTGCATACACCACTTTAGATGTTGCTATTGGTAGTTTAATACAAGACTGAGATTTAACCTGGTGGATACATTGAAGGGATGTTGAGCTGATGCATAGACCAGATTGCTCCCACTGTGCACCATTATTCTAATGTTTAGTGTCTGGAACATGTAAAAAAAATAAAAAATCAAGATATACAAACAGAGAATGTTTTCTCTTTAATTCCACTTCAACCTATGCAATTTGCATATGAGACCGTTACAAAAAATTTGACATAGGTAATCCTATAATGAAAGCTATTATACAATCCTGGCAACTATATAACTTTAAAAAAAAATCCTAGGAGTCAACTGTAAGAGATATTTTGAACAACGTTTCAACACAATCTACTCAGTCTCTGCCAATATGCCAATGATCAAGGGAAAATTGAGACTTACAGTAAATAGATATGAAACAGATGATAGGCTTATCACAAATTACATTCACGCACTATAAGAATGTTTCATCCTACATTAGGCACTTGAACTATTTTAGAGAAGGCTATCAACACACCAAAATGGAAAAAAAAAAATATCACTACAGTCTTTTCAGACTACAAAATGCATTTCCAAGTTGTATGGTTCACTAATAAGTAAATGTAATCTTAAAAAGGCTATCCAGAAAGTAATAAAATAAAATTAATGGAAATACGGTACTGTATTAATAAAAATACTGTAGTATTTTCATTAGTTATAATGGCTCGTTTTCTCTGAGGAGCTATCATTAAGGCAAATGAAATGGCCGCCATCCTATTAGTGCACACAAAACCTGTCCTAATCACACAGGAGGAGGTTACTTCATCCTCCTCTCTGCTCTGCTTGTCATGGATTTTGAGCCTGAATATGGATGATAAGATCTTTAGTTGAATCTGTAGGAATAAAGTTGATGAGGAGACAAGAAGTCCAGAGAGGAGGGTGAGGATGGGCTAATAATCAGCAACACTTGTATGCTGTCAGCTATATTAGGAGCATTAGGAGCTAAAGGATGTCCGACTCCTAGCAGACCTGTTAGATGAGGGCCAGAAGCCTATCGGTACAGGCCCCTTCACCCAACTAAAACTGCCATCTAGGAAAGTCCACCAACCAACGAATATTCTCTCCTTGACGCATTACTGACAATCGTAACCGAGAAATTGTGGACATTAAATAGAGCGTAGAGGGAACAATCTGACCCCAGCAGAGACTGAGGCCCTAAGCTCCCTTAGGCCCCTTTTACACGGGCATGATTTCAATGCGGGTGCAATGCGGGAGGTGAACGCATTGCACCCGCACTGAATCCGGACCCATTCATTTCAATGGGGCTGTGTACATGAGCGGTGATTTTCCCGCATCACTTTTGCATTGCGTGAAAATCGCAGCATATTCTATATTCTGCGTTTTTCACGCAACCCAGGCCCATAGGATGCGGTGCGATTTTCCCGCATGGTTGCTAGGAGACGATCTTTATTCTTTTCCTTTACAATATAGTTATAAAGGAAAATAATAGCCTTATTATTCAAGGACCTTCATGAGGGCGTGAAACCGTTAAGAGGTAAACGGGTGGGGTCCGTGCGGTCCGCCCGGAGGATACAACCCGGCGGCATCCAGGTGGTCGGCCGGCTCGGGCTTTCTCATCCCCCTTCTGCTGAAGATAGAACAGAACACCGGCAGCTACACAATCAAATGGAGGAGGTGAGTTTATTTTTTTATTATTTTTAACCCTCTATTGCCCTTTTTATATTGCATTCTCTATTGAGAATGCTATTATTTTCCTTTATAACTATGTTATAAGTAGAGTTGAGCGAACACCTGGATGTTCGGGTTCGAGAAGTTCGGCCGAACTTCCCGAAAATTTTCGGGTTTGGGATCCGAACTCGACCCGAACTTCACCCTAAACCCGAACCCCATTGAAATCAATGGGGACCCAAACTTTTGGGCACTAAAAAGGCTGTAAAATAGCCCAGGAAAGGGCTGAAGGGCTGCAAAAGGCAGAAACATGTAGGTAAATCCCCTGCAAACAAATGTGGATAGGGAAATGAATTAAAATAAAATAAATAAAAATTAACCAATATTAATTGGAGAGAGGTCCCATAGCAGAGAATCAGGCTTCATGTCATCTAACAATGGAGAAGGCCACTTTTATTGTTTAGGCCCCAGCACCCAGACAGAGGAGAGAGGTCCCATAGCAGAGAATCAGGCTTCATGTCACCCACCAATGGAAAAGGCCACTTTCAGTTATTTAGGCCCCAGCAACCAGACAGAGGAGAGGAAATAATATATCCTTTGACGGACACTATGAAACTTGTCCAGTCACAGCTGGAACACCAGATTTACGGTATTGCTATTTTGGTAATTGAGTTTCAACCCAGAACAAAATATATCCTTTGATGGATACTGTTAAACTACTTGTCCAGCCACAGCTAGAAAACCAGATTTACTGTATTTCTATTTTTGCAACTAAATTTCACCCCAGAAAATAATATATCCTTTGATGGACACTATGAAACTTGTCCAGTCACAGCTGGAACACCAGATTTACAGTATTGCTATTTTGGTAAGTGAATTTCAACCCAGAACAAAAGCTATACTTTTACGGACACTATGAAACTTGTCCAGCCACAGCTGAAACCACTGATTTAGGGTATTGCTATTTTTGCAATTGAATTTCACCCCAGAACATAAGCTATCCTTTGACGGACAGTATAAAACTTGTCCTGCCACAGCAGAAATCACTGATTTAGGGTATTGCTATTTTAGAAATTGAATTTCACCCCAGGAAAAAAAAAAAAATTCTTTGCCAGACAGTATTACACTTGGCTAGCCACAGCTGGAACACCAGATTTAGGGGATTGCTATTTTTTTAAGTGAATTTCACCTCTCAATAAAATATAGAAAATTTTGAGTTTCTAGGGATGACAATAAGCACAGCTAAGCCACTGATGTAAGATATAGCAAAAAAAAACAAAACACCCTTCTATTGATGGATTAATGGACTTGGTGGCAGCTTGTGTTGGCGCACTACGAGACGCAAAATGGCTGCCGATCACCCCAGAAAAAAGTGACAGAAAAACGCTCTGAGCAGCCTGAAAGCAGTGAGCAATTAACTAGCAGAAGTTGAATGATTCACAGCTGTAGATCGATCACTTCATTAAGTGTTTTTGCTGAGTTAAACCCTGCCTAATCTCGCCCTAACAGCAGCTGCATCCTCTCCCTACACTAATTAGAGCAGAGTGACATGACTCCAGCTAAATAGAGGCTGGGTCACATGCTGCACTTGGCCAATCACAGCCATGCCAATAGTAGGCATGGCTGTGATGGCCTCTTGGGGCAAGTAGTATGATGCTTGTTGATTGGCTGCTTTGCAGGCTTTTAAAATGCGCCATAGAAATCGCCGAACAACGAACCCGAACTTTTACGTAAATGTTCGGGTTCGGGTCCGTGTCACGAACACCCCAAAATTCGGTACGAACCCGAACTATGCAGTTCGGGTTCGCTCATACCTAGTTATAAGGGAAAATAATAAAATATACAGAATACTCAACCTGTAACCGGACTTCAGTGATGAAGTCCGGCTTCGGGTCTGGGTACCAAACATGCCGATTTTTCCCACGCGGGTGCAAAACGCATTAAAATGCTTTGCACTCGCGCAGAAAAATTGCGCATTTTCCTGCAACCACCCACCTCTTATCCGGGCGTCAAACGTGACACCCGTGTGAAAGAGGCCTTACAGGGGATAAAAGTATAATCATTAATCCCTCGGATAAAGGGGCCAAGGCAGACCAATTGTGTCTGGGGTAGGGACTTTAACAGAAAAGATTAGCATCTATGTCTATGAAATTCTGCATCTCTTTGTTGTCAGCTTTACCCTCTTATGTGAGGGATTCAAAGGAATTTCTAAGACATCTCAATGATATCTGTTGAGATGAGGGTGTATTACTCGCCAGTCTTGAGGTGGAGGCCCTCTACAGCTCCATCCCCCATGGTAGGGGATGTGAAGCTGTGGGGCCGTTTCTGGCAGAGAGGGGCTCGCATCTTGAAGTGCATAATGAATTAATCCTTACACTTCTACATTTCATCTTGAAGAACAATGTCTTTTTGTTTGATCGGCAGATCTTCCACCAGCTCAGGGGAGTTGAAATGGGCAGTCCCTGTGACCCCAATTTTTCAAATCTCTACCTGGGCTGGTGGGAGAAAGAGGTGGTCTTTAGCTAGAGCATGACTCAATGGACCACAGCAATTTTAATCTGGCTGAGGTTCATCGACAATGTGTTCATTCTCTGGAATGATACTAAAATAGTGTTCGAACAATTTGTATCCTACCTTAATGTGAGTGATTGTGGTTTGTTCTTCACGAGTGAGATAGATGAGGTCAGATTGATAGTTTTGGATCTATCCATTAATGTGGGTCCGGATAGGAGAATCAAAACCAAGATGTTCAGGAAACCCACAGCCACCAATGCACTTTTGCGATGGGAGAGCAGCCACCCAATGTCACTTAAACGTGGAATCCCGAAAGGGCAGTACTTACGAGCCAGACGAAACTGCTCCGAGTGGACCGATTTTAAGACAGCTGCAAATAAATTACAGGCCAGGTTCAGGCAAAGGGGTTATCCAATGGAACCCCTGAGACAGACGTACCACCATGCAGCGGCATGTAACAGAGATAATCTCTTGCACCCTAAGAATCGTACCGATGTTGATTCCAAGATCAGAATCATTGGCACGTATGATGAGGCATATGGAGAGATATCTGAAATTTTAAAAGATTGTTGGGGAGTGTTAAGATCTGATCCTGATATAGGAAACCTGGTAGGAGAGTATCCTCTGATCACTTAACGACAGGAGGCTAACCTCAGGGATAAGTTAGTGCATAGTGCATTCTCCACCCCGGTATCATCTACATGGTTGTCAAAAAAAACATCTGGGACGTTCAAGTGTAGTGGATCTGTGGCATGTAAGGCGATCAAAAAAGGGGACACATTTACCAGAATTGCCAATGGAAGGAGATTCAAAATTAGATCCTTCATCAACTGTAAAACAGTAGACGTTGTGTATCTAGGAACATGCACATGTGATTTGCAATATGTAGGAAAAACAAAGCGTGAATTAAGATGACGGATAGGAGAACATTTATGCGATATTGACAATAAAGCGGATACTCCCATAGCATGTGGCGTTAGGCCGTCAGGACGTACTAAACTGTGTGAAGTTCCAGGGCGTAGAACATGTTAGGGTGTCTCCTAGAGGGGGTGACATTGATAACCTCCTTCTACGCAAGGAAGCGTAGTGGATTTTCACGTTACAAATGGTGAAACCACTGGGACTCAATGAGTCTGTATCTTATGCTTGCTTCATCTAGATAATGTGTCTGCTGGAATTAAACAT
This sequence comes from Bufotes viridis, assembly GCA_033119425.1. Lineage (NCBI taxonomy): Eukaryota > Metazoa > Chordata > Amphibia > Anura > Bufonidae > Bufotes > Bufotes viridis. The sequence continues at coordinate 61,208,021 of CM065594.1, read as the reverse complement.
TATATAATGTGTCCCGTTGTGCGTATACTACAGTATGTGCCTGTTATATGAACCGCATTTCCTATCGTGAATAATGGCATTCATCTCACTCTGTACCATGATTGTATACTCACAATATGTATGAGCTATTCACTCAGCTTTATGTGTTCTGTTGTTTATTCAGCCATATTTGCTCAATCAAAATAATCAATCCCCAATGGCTTATGTAATGTCACTGCTATTAATAAGACTGCCCTTAGTCACTTCTAATATGTACCCAGCCTCCAGCAGCCGAGCAAGGATGAGGCAGGATGAGGACATGCCGCATCTCACACTCCCCCACAGTGATTGGATCCCGCAGAGCTGGCCCAGCCCAGAGGGGGCGGGGAGGAGTCTTTTTAAATAGGCACGTGGAGCGGCCATGCTACGGCCATCCTAGTGCTGGAGGCTATGTCCTCTGATACAGCACTCTCCAGCGATGTGTATGATTTTTAACTGTCTGTTAGGGCTGGTATTAAATGCTCCTGACAAAGAGACAATGTAATAGCCTCAGAAACTCGTCAAGCAATTACTCTAGCACACCAGCAGTGTTATGAATGTGAATAGACAGCGTACATGGCCATAGCCAAACTAGTGGAGAATTGGTGTGTATAAAGTTGGAGGTGTATATATAGGGATACAGTAGGGTGATAGAGACCATACCCACCTACCTAGTCAGCAAGGAGTCAGTGGTAGGGTAGGGTTGAGTCCACCCAGTGAAGGGTTATCCCCTTCCAGTAGCACATCACTTTCATTCCATCAGAGAGCGGCGCAGCCTGGAGGTGGCAAGCTGCTCCTCTGGTAAACCCTCCCTGCAAACACTAGTGGGGTTGGTTCACTTGGTTTTAATGAGATTTTTCCCCTATGTTTTTTGTCCCTTTAGTGCATACCTATTAAAGGTTATATTTTAGCGACACTTATTGACTAGTTAACCCCTATTGATATAGAGTCGCCAAGTTGGTTACATTAGCATTGAAAGTTAACCCCTGTCAGCTACATTACCACAATCTGTACTTCAGCTTTCTGAAGAGGTGACAATGTGAAAACAGAGAGATCCTTCTCCTTCCATCACCCACTGCTGGTGGCAAAGACGCAGCCATCAATGTTCTATGACTAGTGTTGATCACAAATATTCGAATTGCTAATTTTTATCGCGAATATTTGCACTTCGAGAATTCGCGAATATTTAGAATATAGTGATATATATTCGTCATTTTGAATATCCAAGATTTTTTTAAACACCACACATGATCCCTCCCTGCTTCTAGCTTGTGGGCCAATGAGAAGGCTGCAATATCTTTGATTTTAGGAGTAGTGTTGATTGAGAATTTTCATAATGTCAATTTTTTTCAATCAAAAAATAATGACTGGAGATCAAGAATTCTCAAATATATAGCGAATATTCGCCTAAATGTTCGTGAAATATCGCAAATTCGAATATTGCCCCTGCTACTCATCACTAGCTATGACATAACTTTACATCGTGGTCCATGAAGTTTGTTCTCACAATGTCATTCAGCTATGTTATGCAATAGAGTTAAAAGGGTTGTGTAAGATTGCAAAGACATTTCTGCATTCTTCATAAAACATCATCATCTGTGTTCCAGAGCAGTATCTGCTGGTGTGGTGTATGCCATTAAATATGGATGTCCAAAGTTATACATTGGCAAAATGACACGGGTACGGTGTTCATTTTAGGACATGGTCAGATATCAGAGTCAAATATCAAAATAATGCCAATGTGACACCTGACACCTGACACCTGACACCTGACTCCTGACTCCTGACTCCTGACTCCTGACTCCTGACACCTGACCCCTGACTGAATTGAAGTTATGTGTGACCGCTGATATCTGACTACTGACAAAGTCAGGTGTCAGAGGTCAGCCTCACTATTAACTTTAGTTTCATCCTTCTTTTCATACACTGAAAGGCATAGATGAATAAAATGCCAAGTAAACCTTAACGGAACTTATAGCTCAGTGGTAGCGCATCTGTCTTGTGATTAGAACCTTAGGGTTCAAATCCCCTTCCAGCTCTTAAAAAAATTTACTTTTATTAAACTGTAGATATGAGGCAAATTGACGTCATGTGCGACCGCTGATATCTGACTACTGACAAAGTCAGGTGTCAGGGGTCAGTCTCACTATTAACTTTAGTTTCATCCTTCTTTTCATACACTGAATGGCATAGATGAATAAAATGCCAAGTAAACCTTAACTGATCTTATAGCTCAGTGGTAGTTTGTATGTTTTGCCTCCAAAGACCATAGGTTCAAATCCCCTTTAATACTTCATTGTATTGTACATTAAATTAGTGCCCACTTTACAATGGTGCTGCCCATTTAATCTTTAATAAAATAAAAAGGACTACTTACAGTACTCCTTGTCACCTGTTTAATGTAAAAAAGAAAATTCCAAGCTCATAATTTTAGTCAGGTTTAGACAGCAAAGGGGATTTGAACCTATGGTCTTTGGAGGCAAAACATACAAACTACCACTGAGCTATAAGATCAGTTAAGGTTTACTTGGCATTTTATTCATCTATGCCATTCAGTGTATGAAAAGAAGGATGAAACTAAAGTTAATAGTGAGACTGACCCCTGACACCTGACTTTGTCAGTAGTCAGATATCAGCGGTCGCACATGACGTCAATTTGCCTCATATCTACAGTTTAATAAAAGTAAATTTTTTTAAGCGCTGGAATGGGATTTGAACCCTAAGGTTCTAATCACAAGACAGATGCGCTACCACTGAGCTATAAGTTCTGACTTTGTCAGTAGTCAGATATCAGCGGTCACACATAACTTCAATTCAGTCAGGTGTCAGGTGTCAGGAGTCAGGTGTCAGGAGTCAGGAGTCAGGAGTCAGGTGTCACATTGGCATTATTTTGATAGTTGACTCTGATATCTGACCATGTCCTAAAATGAACACCGTACACGGGAATTGAGGAGGCGGATCTCTAAACATCTTAGCAATGTAAATATTAAAGCTGATACGTCCCTATCTAGACACATACGAGACGTCACGTACATAAGGGAGATACCAGCAGTCTTAAATTCTGGGGCATTAGTAAGATCTCATTATCTCATTAGTCCCCAGACAGGGGAATATTGACATAAGATTACAGCAGGAGGAAGCCAGATGGATCTATCGGCTGAAAAGCCTAGCCCCTTATGGACTAAACAAAGGATTTACCTTTGCTTCTTTTCTTTAAGATCGTGGCACATTAGTATTAAGGGATCAATACCAAATTAATGTAAAGTGTGAATTTAAGACCATAAAATATAAATATAAGAGAATAATGTTAGGTGGCACGGAAAATGATTACTCTGATTTAATCCCCCATTTAGTCATTGATGCCCCATACTGTCTCCACTCCTGAGCGATATTATAAATAAATCATGATTAAGTATAATTGTCTGAGTCTTAAGTAGAGAATTTATAGATCAATGATAAAAGTTCATCAATGCCACCGCAAATTATAATGAATGGATTGCGATACATGATTTATTGAAAACGCATTAGGGTATAACATAATTAGTGTACTAAGACTAGGATGTAAATTCATGATTGGAAACAACAAAATTAATCTGGTCAAAATGGTAGACACGATTAGGAATATAATAATATCAAGAGTTGATTTGTACCCAAATGCATGATTGTAAATGATAAATATGTCCTGGATGAATTTGGAAACATGATTGGGAATATTGGGGAATCACTAGGTAATCATAAATACATGATCGGATGGTAATATATAATCTATTATGTTAATTAGAGATGAGTGAATCGAATCCCATGAAGTGGAATTTGATCTGAGTTTTAGGATAAATTAGTTTAGCCTAGAAGCCGAATTTTCTTGTGCTTCGTGTTAGCGAATCAATTTAACCTGAAATAAAAAACCAAAAAAATTCAAACTTACCTCCTCCATTTGCTTTTGACGGGCCATTAGCCTCCATCTTGCTTGAAGATCTTACCAAAATCCTGTGCGGCGCCGCACGGGATTACGGCCGAGATATTCAGGCAAGATGGCGGTGGCCGGCCCGTCGCAAGCTAATGAAGGCGGTAAGTTTGATTACATTTTTTTTTATTGTAAATTTTTCACTCGGATGCCACGATTATACATGAACGCGGCATCTGAGGGGTACAATGACGGGGACGGCGCAATTTTATTGTAAATTTTACACTCAGATGCCACGATTATACATGAACGCGGCATCTGAGGGGTACAATGACTGGGACGGCGCAATTGCAGCTCCCTGTCATTGCACCCGCTACTTACAAAAAAATGCGGTTCATGACAAAGTCATTCGTAACAAAGCAAATTTCTTTGAGAAATTCGGCAAATCGAACTTTTAAGAAATTCTCTCATCTCTAATGTTAATCAAAGGTTTGAGTATAATTTAATGAAAACTAGTTAATGCAATCATGAATTATAAAATCATGGTTAGTATATATAAATTAATAAAAAATCTGTTGTGCCTGATCATGTATTGGAGAGTTAACCTATTGTTATTATGTATAACCTTGTGTTAAGAAAATCATCTATGTACAAAAATGGTACTATAATAATATTCTTGATAGCAGTAAGAAGCTCCAGCCAGAACTAATCATATCTACCTTACGTGGAAAGATAAGAGGCTCAGTTGAGATTCTATCTCCCTAGGCATGCGCAGTGATAACCAAGTGGAGCTGAAATTCTATGTCTTTGAGCACGCGCAGTGATGCGATTCTTAGAAGCGAAACTCTAAGAATCGCAGATGGTGTGAATTAATGAGATGTACTGTAATGAGAGCTAATCTAAGTTTACCGACGTAGGAATGGCACTGGAGCGAAGGAGGTGTCAACTATGGAAGGAGAAACAGGTACCTTAGCCCCAATAACAGTGGAGATTACAAACAATATATTCACAAAGGGCTATGTCGCTAGATGTGATAGGCTAATGGTGATAACGTCAAAGTAGGAGGCTATAAGAGATCCGTACCATGTGCAATGTGCGGGGCCGCAGGGGCAACGCGATAGAAGAAAAAGTCACTGCCTTATGCCTTAGTTTGTTTTGACATAAACTGAATGTGCCATGCTAGCCTTCTCCAGCTTCACCCACACATATATTATAGAAACATGATTTATGTTAATAAAACTTGTGATTTGCAGGACACCAAAATATAAGTAAGACTTTTTATACTTTCTCCCTACACAAGCCTTGACAGCCTTGGCTCTATCAATTACATTAGTCAATGTACATGTTTATTGTCGGTGCAGCAGTTCAGCTTCCAGCACTGTTTAAATGAAAGATTTAACTATTTACAGCTACTTAAATAGGTCTCAGGGCAGCAATTTCGTTCCACTTAACATTTGGTGTAATCAAATGGGCCCATTCCCAATTCTTGCAGCCACGGTTGTGGCTTTGAATTGGAGTCCCTAAGGTGAATGCATGACTGTAAATGAGGCCTTATTGGTTCTTCAGAACCCTTTATACTCTTTTAAATGAAAATGCGCTGCATAATTTTGTTTTGAAGAGGCGCCAGATGAAGGTTTTCGATCAAAACCTAGAAGCAGATGCATTTTTTTATTTCGTTTTCATATAATGTATATATTTTTATCCAAGAAAAAAAAAATTCTTTCATGGCTGCTTCACGATGAGCTCCTTCATTCATATTCACCAATCAGGGGCCATATGCGTTCTGCATGCACAATTGAGTGTGATTTTTAAAAGCAATGGTTGACTCTTCTAACAGCTCTAAAAGCTACAGTTTTAAGGGATATAATTAATTGTTCATTATTGCTGTTTGTCAATGTCTGAAAGAAATCAAGTAGATAGAAGTGGACGTTTAATACAGCGAAGCCGGCCGAGGGCTGGGAAGGGATGAAACGTCTTTGACATTCCAAACCTTATCCATAGACAGGAGGCTGTTTTGCATTTGAATCGTGACCTGTTTTAGACGGTCTGCTCATAAATAGAATATTTTGCCTCTGAAATCTATATGAAAGGGAAGGTTTGCTGCTTTGGTGCCTTGTAACAGCTGGTTACAGAAATGCCGCATTCAGACCTTCATGAATGAATAACCTAGGCTATAATCCAGAAAGCTTGGGACACACAAATATTCATGTTGGGAGCGTTTGTACAATGTTATTCATTAGTGATGGGGAACGGCTTGAAAAGCTGACATTTCTCTAACCTGTAGCCGAAAGCTTCTGCAGGTATTGGGCAGGAAAATATTCATTTTTGCCAAGGTTTTTTGAACACTGCAATAGTAAAAAAAAAAAAAAGAAGACGCTTTACGGGGATTTTAAAATTCATCTACTGATGAATCAAACGCTCAAAAGACCCAGTTACGATTTGCTTCTGGGATAAAACAAAATGCTACTATAAATTGCTATCTAACGTGAGTAAACTTAATAAATTCTATAGTATTTATTGTGTCTGAGAAAAAGCACAGAAAAGTACAGGATTAGTTGGTGACATGTTTTAAAGCCACAGCTTTATCACCATAAACATAGAAAAGGGATTTGATGAATAGTTACTTTTGATATTGCATTTCGAGACCCTGCTCTGTGAGTAAACTGCAATAGTGGTAATAGAAAAAAAAACATAAATCATAACTAATCAATAAAACTTTGGTTTCTGTAGCATAGATCACATTCAGTGCCCTTTGCGTGACAAATATGCACAATTTGGCATATATAGGCTTTTTTACACTTTTTGGGACATGTTCAACAAGGGGTGTGGCTTAAAGGGGTTCTCTGGGAATTAGGATAATGAAAATACTCAAATATTACTTTAGTGTAAATGTATTCCCAAATTCATTTCATTAGAAATAATGGTTCATTTTGTCTAGGGAGCAATCATTAGGAGAAATAAAATGGCCGTTGGCCTATTAGTGAAAACAAAACCTGTCCTATCACACAGAAGGACAAGTTACTTCACAACACTGAGCTAAAGAGCTGCCTCTATCTCCTCTCTGCTCTGTTTGTCCAGGATTGTAATCCTGATTATAGCTGATAAAATCTTCAGCTGAATCTCTGTAGGAATGGTGTTCATGTGGAGACATGTCTTACAGAGATGACAGACTGTGGTAATGGAGACTGCATACAAGAGCTGCTGCTCATTACCCTCATCTCAACCGCCTCTCTGTGCTTTATGTCTCCTCATAACCTTCATTCCTACAAAGATTAATCTGAAGATCACATTAAACTGTATTCAGGATCATAATCCCTGACAAGAAGAAGTGCAGCTCTTTTTTTTGTCCTGCTGTGTAATAAGGACAGGTTTTGTGTGCACTAGTGGGATGGCGGCTACTTTATTTTACCTAATGATTGCTCCCCGGACAAAGCAAGCCATTATAACCAATGAAGGGTATTTGGTAATATATTTATAATGAAGTACTATTTAAGTATTTGCATTTTCTTAATTCCCGGAGAACCCCTTTAATGGAAAGAGGTGGAGCTTTGTGGGATCCATAATGAAACCGTTTTGCAAAAAAATTCTAGCATAAAAATCTATGTGAAATTAAGCCAACCAATATTTGGTATAGAGTCACAGAAAAGTGTCCCTGCGCCACATTTATCATTCAGTGTGAGCTCCTGTGATAGTTCTGGTACAGGTCTAGAAAGCATATATAAGGGCTAGGTTGACATGGCATAATCTGCGGCAGAAAAATCTGTAGCAGATTACTAGCGGAAAACAGGTCATTTTTGTTGGCAGATTTCTAATTTGATGGCAAATTTATTACAAAAGTTTTAGAAGAGTATTTGTTTAAGGATTTGGATTTGCCTGTTTTTCTTATCCAGCCCTTGATTGGGATATAATTCTGAAGGATTTTTGTTGGCAGAAATACCACTAAAAACACTTTTAAACTCTTCTATATATTTATCTACCACAAACGATTTACGACTGACATCCACCATAATGCAAACCTCTCACTCCCGGCTTCAAGACGTCTCCTGAGCTGCACTAGTTTCTGGAATGCCCTACTCAAAAGGTTAATTCACAATATACACAGTTTTAGGCGCTCCTTAAAAACACATCTTTTTAGGGTGGCCTATCACATACCCTGATCTAACTCCTCTCCATATATAACAAACTATATAAAAACCTTATAAGAGGTAAAAAAAAAAAAAAAGCAGGACTCAGAATCTTGTATATAAAAAGTATTATATTCTTTATTGCAGCATATATCAATAAATATGTTGACATAAATCAGGTAAAATGAGGACTAAACATCTAGATATGGAGCAATGTCCACAAATGGGGTACTAAGTATGGATCCCAAAGCACCTACATAGCTCCTACAAAGGATGGAAATACATGTACAAAACACAATGGTAGATAAGCTTGTACCAATCAAAATAATATCAGAAAATAATTATATCAGATCTACATAGCAAACCTAATGCTACAGAGGGAATGAAGTAGCATACTACCACCCCTAAGTCACTGTAGGACCTGAAGAAACATAAGGAAAAAGAAAAAAACCAAATAAATATAACAAAAAACGAGTTCAGGACAATAACGCACAACAACGCATGTTTCATCTTGGCTTCACCTGCTGCATCTGTTACTTATGACTGTTTGTACATGAACCCCTGAATTAAAAAGCATTGCGGAATGTGTTGGTGCTATATAAATAAAGATTATTATTAGTGTTGAACGAGCATGGTCGGACGAACACCAGTTCGGCTCAAGCATCGCTATGCTTGGCAAATCATGGAGTTCGGCCAAACACCGCATGTGCTCGAGCGCAATACTCGAGTCAGTGTATTTAAATTTAATTTATCCTCTATTTCTGAAATGTTTCTGCCAGGATTTGAACTCACAACCTTGTACAATAGAGCCAAGGACCTTATCCACTTAGCTATAAAGCTGAATGCTAAACTGTACCAGAAAAACCTCATAGTAGTTATTCTTTCTGATATAGTAACTTACTACATCAGAAAGTGAAACTACTATGAGGTTTTTCTGACACAGTGTAGCCTTCATCTTTATAGCTGAGTGGATACTCAGTACTCGTACGGGTGTATTACTGTAGTCCAGCGGCGGCATGAAGCGCATGGAGTCATAGCAACCAATGACACTGTGCGCTCCTGATGTCAGCTGGATTCCAGGCCGAGATACCACGGTCCGCGCACAGCCGTGTTCCACAGCCGTGTGCATGAGGCCTTAATATATCTTCATTAATATAGTTGTATGGTAAGAGCTCTAGCTGAATAATTCATGGATGTGTTTATGGTAATTGTCAGCCATCAAGTCTCATTGAAGAAAGAAAATTATTATTATGTCATGTGTGTACATTCAGTGAAGAAATAATTACGCTATTTAAAGCTAACCTTCACTGATCAGCTACATTGAATCCACACAATTTCCGTTACGATAGAGGAGCTAAGTACATGATTTAATTTAGCTTTCTGAATAGAGAAGTAAAATAAAAATCATTGAATGTAAGCATTAAACATGTCACAGAACATGATATACACTGATCCCAATATTCAGACTGGGAAAAAACGTACACAACATTTCCATCTTTTCATTCTCCGTAGTAACAATATCAAAATGAATCTAGATAAACAAAAATGACTTCTGGCTGAACCGTACTATGTACAATGGATTGTGGCTGACTCACTGTAATAGGATTAGTTACTATGGCTCTCTAAACCATTCCCTTAACAACAATTTCCATTGTTGTGTTTTAATTTTTCAGTCCCTGCCTTCCAAGAACCATAACTTTTTTTATTTTTCCAATCATATAGCCATATGGAGGCTTTTTTTTTTTTTTGCAAGACAAGTATTTTTTGAAGGCACCATTTAGAATTCCATATGAGGCATTTGAAAGTCATGAGTTATAAGTATTATGGAGTGAAAACAAAATGTGGCATTTTTTTGCAGTTTAAATTTTTTTACAGTGTTTACTGTACAGTAAAAATAACATGTTACTTTTATTCTACAGGTATGATTTCAGTCTATGGAGCTGAGCACAGACTTTTTTATATAGCAATGTGCAATTTTTTTAATATAATTTTGAAGTATGTATGACCATATCCGATGAATAATTTAATAGTTCAGACATTTTTGGATGCATTATTACCAATGATGTAATAAACCAACAAATAAGAGTAATACTATGTCTATTTAAAATTCACCTTTATTAAACATGATTAAAAATAGTCATTTCATGATTTTGGTAGTGATTCAAATATATAGTCCCATAGTACATATTTGTTACACAAAAGAAAGTCTGATGCAATATAAATGTTGAGTAATTTCTATATCTAGCTGAAGTTGGCGTGACCAACTAAACAATTACGTCTTTATTAAATGTTTGACACATCCAAGGCTGTTCAAAATGACCTTCTAAAGTAGCCTATAAATAATTGTTTGCCTACCTATAACTAACAGATGACAATAGTAATCTAATATGATATTGACAGACTATTGGTGAACCTTACTATCTGTAAAATACCTTAAGTTGAAAATAAAATGGCGACTTCCCTTCAACTCTCGTTTCGCATCTCTGCATTAGTAAAATTGGAAAAGTTGTGTGATTTCAGCTAAATTCCAAGTCTCATAACAGAGGGTCCCTATACTTATTTCAATGCAAATTTAATTTTTTATCGTTTTGATAAATTAGCAAAAAAAAAAAAATTTTGTTTTCACTTGATAATATATATATATATATATATATATATATATATATATATATTAAAACAAAAAAGGCACTGCAGCACTCCAATCATGTAATTCACTGGTGCAAATCCTCAAACCATAGGCCAAATGGTCAAATATACAGCTAGTAATCCAAAGACGAGGCAGCACTCCAGGATAGTGTGAAGAGATAGACCCTTTATTCACCCATCAGCGACGTTTCAACCACTTAATGTGGTCTTTATCAAGCATGCAGTTGCTTGATAAAGACCACATTGAGTGGTTAAAACGTCGCTGATGGGTGAATAAAGGATCCATATCTTCACGCTATCCTGGAGTGCTTCCTCGTCTTTGGATTACTAGCTATATATATATATATATAGATATATATATATATATATATATATATATATAGATATATATATATATTAACACATGGCTGCAACATAACAAAATATGAAAAAAGATGAGAGTCTAAAGACATATTCTGACATACGCATGCCGTTATTGGCCAATAGAAGTTCACAGGTCCTGAGTCTTCGCCTCACTGAAATAAACACAGTTTTACACTAGGTTTTCATGACAACCCGGCCATTTGTATTCACTGTTATATGGTTACCATGGATGTTACTGTTATGGGGACAATGTGGATGTCACTGATATGTTGGCGCTGTGGATGGCACTGTTATTAGAACACTTTGGCTGGCACTTTTATGGAGGTGCTATATATGTTACTGTTATCAGGGCACTGGTGATGCCATTGTTATGTAGCTCTGTGAATGTCACTGTTATGGAGCCATTGTGGATGTCACTGTTATGGGGGCACTGTGGGTGTAGTTTGCCAGTAGATAGCTGCTAAATCAATTAGTGACTGTAAGGGTCCATTCACACGACCACATCCGTTTTTGCGGAATGCAAATTACGGATCCATAAATACAGGGATATCACCCTTGTGCATTTTGCCTTTTGCTGATCGGAAGGTCCCATCCTATAAAACAAATGCCTATTCTTGTGCACAAAATGGCCAAGAATAGGACATGATCTATATTTTTTTCCAGGAAGTGCATATACAGCCCATTGAAATTAATGGGTCTGCATCCAATTCACAAGATCGTAGAAACAAAAATACGGTCATGTGAATGAGCCCTAATAGTGCTTTGTTATCCAGGCATCTGTTGGCATTCTGAGCGTGTCCAGCAGGGAGCAGGAAGTGGAGAGCAGAGGAGACCAGTGCAAAATCAGAAATACAGTGGCGGCGGATTGCTAAGGTTTAGAATGGGCTTCTTTTTAAAGTATTGTCAGACATGTACAAAAACTTCACAAAACTGGACAACTCATTTAAACAAGCTAAACTCTGCAGCAAATCTCCACTATGACTGATCGCAGGAGTCCCAAACAGGGAAGCTCCCTTTATCCCTTCCATATGCTTTAATAAAACATACAGAAAAGGGTTATCTAAATACCAATGTGTATTTGTTGGGGGTAGATGGTTATTCAGGTTTGTAAGTAACTTATTTTCTGCAGATCCACTATTATACTAGATTGCTGAAAAAGCCACAATTCCTGATTTTTACACAGCAGTCCTTCAAGAAAATGTTGAAGCATATTGAACGGACTTTTTCATACTGTTTATGAATAGATGGGGTGTAATAAATCCTAATTAATTAGAATGACACAAACAAAGGTCGCTATAATTACCGCCATTGCTGTATTATTATCTCTCATTACCAAGGCTGATTATTGTCATGAATAGGTATGTGTGCATGACGCCAACATCAGCAAGATTCTTGCACATTTAATAGCGGTACTCAGCCTTATGAAATTAAATGTTGCATGTCTGGCAAATTTCCAAAAATGAAACATGTGGTTGCTAGGTGTCAATTCCTTGCATGGTTTAAAATCTCATTTGTTCATACCGAAGTGTGTATTATTATAAACTTATACTGTCACTCATATAAATATTTAACACATATTAATGATAAGGAATATCAGCAGCAATAAACCTACACATCCACACACTTGAGCATTGGTAAGCATTTATAAAATGAACATTTTTTAAAGTTTTTATTGTCTTTCTCAGTCCTGCAATGTTAAGACACTGGTTGTCTAAACTTTACTTAAAGAGGACCTTTCATGGGTGAAAAGCCAGGGAGAAAAAAACCTCCCAGGCTATCGGCTCTGCGCTGCGATTGGACAGCGCTACAGCCAGGGAGAAGAAACGCTCAGGGAGAAAAGCTGATGTCTCCTCCCTGGTGTTTCAATGCTAGTGATTAGCATACAGCGCAGGAGAAATTAACAGGGCCAGAGGGGGCGAACGGAGCGGCGGAGAGAAACTTACTTTATTATGTTTGGACCCATGAAAGGTCCTCTTTAAATATATTTAGTGTACCATGTGCAATATATGGTGCTTAGGATTGTAATAATATGTGACACCAATAAGATATTAAAGGGGTTATCCAAACCTTTAAACCCCCCCCCCCACACACACACACACACACACATACAATGCATGGGCCCCTTATACAGAGAATACTTCCCTGGTCCCTGACACCTGTTTCCTTTAGGATCCCTCCACGGGTGTCGCTATATCTCCCTGTTGTGCACATAATAATATCTTGCGATGGGTGGTGCAGCCAATAGCAGGCTGTAAGGCATCCAGAAGGATCTGGTCAACTAAAAAGATAGAGCAATATTGTGTTGGCATCATAGAAAACTCTTACCCATTTAATTATATTATAAGTTTTGGGTCTAACCACTGTTGTCCCTGACGATCACTTGACCAGAAGAGTGAGGCATTTAGTGTCACTGTTTTCTGATAATTTTCCCACTTCCTTAGAAAGAACCTGATTAGCGGTGAGCGAACCCAAACTGCAAAGTTCGGGTTCGTACCTAACTTTGCGAGTTCAGGTACCCAGACCCGAACCCAGACTTTTTCCCTGAAGTTCGGGTTCAGTGTTCGGGTGATTTTATTATTTTCCATTATAGCACGGTTATAACGAAAAATATTAGCACTCTTAAGACAGAATGGTAAAAAAAAATGGCCATTGAGGGGTTAAAAGTAATAAAAAAAAACTCACCTCATCCATCCACTTGATCGCCGAGCCATTATCCTCTTCTTTCTTCTTTCTGCATGACCCGCAAAAGGACCTGCAATGACGTCACCACGCTCACCATGAGTGCGGTGATGACCCGCAAAAGGACCTGCAATGACGTCACCACGCTCACCATGAGTGCGGTGATGTTATCACAGATCCTGCAGAATTAAGATAGAAGGACCTGCGGTGACGTCACCGTGCTCACCACGTGGTGAGCGCGTTGACATCATCGCAGGTCCTTTTGCAGGTCCTGCCGAAAGAAGAAAAAGATATCAGCTGCGCAATCAAGTGTATGAGGTGAGTTTTTTAAAATAATTTTTAACCCCTCAATGGCCATTTTATTTAGCATTCTGTCTTTAGAATGCTATTATTTTCCGTTATAACCATGTTATAACGGAAAATAATAAAGTGAAGTTTGGGTCTTCTAAAGTTTGGGTCCTTTAATGGGGTTCGGGGTCAAGTTCGGGTCCCGAACCCGAATTTTTACCTGAAGTTTGGCCGAACCCGGCGAACTCGAACTTCCACGGGTTTGCTCATTCCTAAACATGCTCTTTGGCATACAGTACTGTACAGAAGTTTTAGATAGGTAGGAAAAAATGCTGAAAAGTAAGATTGCTTTCAGAAATGGAAATGTTAATTGTTTATTTTTATCAAGTAACTACTAGAATTGGGCGCGAATATTCGAATTGCGAATATTAATCGCAAATATCAGCACATCGAGAATTTGCGAATATTTAGAATATAGTGATATATATTCGTAATTTCAAATATTCGAGATTTTTTCTTATCTGAACACATTTCTCCCTTGCTTGTTGGCTAATGAGAAGGTAGCAATACCTTTGTCTGAGCTTAGCAACATCCCTAGCAAACAATAGGAAAGTTGCCTACCCCTTACTGTATAATAACCTCCCCAGCAGGCATTTTCTGTATTTTTTTACAGTTATGAGAGAGACAGCAGTGTGATTGCTGTGCTCTGTGTTTTGCTGTCACATTTTTGCATGTAAAGCTATTGTAATGTTCTGCCGTGCCAACCATTTTCTCCAGTTTCAGTAAACTACTAGCAGCTTGAAAAATGTAGCAAAATCGCTCCCCACCTGTATTGTGCGCGCAATAAATGAATATTACACTGCCGATTTTCGCAATCAAGAAAATAACAGCGAATTCCCAAATATATGACAAATATTCTACCAAATATTTTTGCAAAGTGAATGAACAAATGAGGAATCTAAATCAAATGAATATTAGGGTTGACCACTTTTTCCCTTCAATATAGGATGAGTTCTTCTAGGTACACTTGCACACAGTTTTTGAAAGAACTCAACAAGGGGGTTGTTTCAAACTTCTTGGGGAACCAACAACAAATCTACTGTGGATGTAGGCATGCTCAAATCCTTCTGTCTCTTCACACAACCCCTGACAGATATCAATGATATTAAGACTTTGTGGGAGCTATTAAGGGTTTGGGTTTGTTGTCCTGCTGCAGAATAAATTTGGAGCCAACTAGATACTTCACTGATGGTATTGCATGATAGTTAAATATCAGCCTGTATGTCTTAGCATTGAGGACACCTTTAATTGTTAAGAGGGATTTGAGCAAACCAACGTCTACAGAAGATCCATGGTTAGTTATCCAAGATGTTTGGAAAACCCACCCTGCAAAGTTCCTTTAAAAACTGCTTGAAAGCATACCTAGAAGAATCAATGCTGATTTGAAGGAAAATAGCGGTCACATTCAGACATATCTTTCATTCATTCATTTAGCATTTTGTTGATTCTCCAATTAAAGGGATTATCTGGGAAAATATATTGACAATCTATCTTCAGCATAGTTCATCAATATCAGATCTGCAGTCTTTCGACACATGAAAAACCCCCATTCATGTGCACCCAGCCTTTTCCTAGGCCACTGACATCACCTGTCACGTAGCCTAGTTGCAGCTCAGCCCCATTCAAGTCAATGGGGATAAGCAGCCATACCAAGCACAACCACTATACAGTATATGGTGTTGTGCTTTGTAAACGGCTATGGCGAAACAGTGAATCTGGTGCTTGCAGTCCCAGCACCTCCAACGATGTGATAATGATAACCTATCCTGAGAATATGTCATCATTATCTTTTTCCAGGATAACTCCTTTAACTTATATTTTTCAAAGCATTCTTATTTTCCAGCACACTTGCCTAAAACATTTGTACAGTACAGTAGCATCTGAATAATAAGTGCAGTGCTGGTAATAGACTAGTAGAGCACCTGGAACCATAATACCAGGTTTCCGTCAGCTTATCCTTTCAATTCCACATAGATTAAAATTAAGGATGAACAAATTGATTCTAGCAGTCCGGAATTAGTTCAGAATTTCCCATGAAGTTTAGATTCTAATGAACCCACACTTTTTGTAATAAGAGGGAGATGTTAGTATGCTACTTTGTGTTTCCCAACATATATGCATTGTCTTGAAGATACATCTTTTCATTATGGAGAGCACTTAGTATGCATAGTATATGCACAAAACATTGTAAGCCAGGCAATGCCCCTTTGGTTTTTCGGGAAATATATTTTAATTAGATTTCATAAGATTATCTTATGCCAGCAGATGTAAGATATGCTAATTTTCATATATTTTTCTGAGAAACCCTGAGGAATGTTGATTGAGTTACGATAGTCCTCATACACACTTGGCGCCCTGCATAATAGTAACCCAGCCAAACTTTCTTTGCTCAGCTCTGTTAAAGGGTACTTATCCAGAGAGAACTAAGTTCTTGTTAGAAAGCAGATGAGCTAACATGTCTCTTTTCTAGAGAAGCACTATGTGAAGTTGCAAGAATAGCAATTGATATAAATATTATTATGAAACACTGATTGAATATATTAAGGCTACTACTAGGGAAAATCATATTATGAAAAAGCACTCAATAAACAGTTTGAGGCTACCACCACTCCTTCGTCTGTTGCTACTTGTGCTGGCTACAGCAATATTTTTGCCACTGCTCATTCCTTTCATTCTTTTCTGTTGGCCAAAGTGTACAGTAATTCAATCAGTAATGTAACTAAATATGAATGGCGCAACAAGTGAACTAGATAAACATGCCTTTATATTAGACCGCCTCTTGACGCTGAGTGTGAAGCACAGTAAGTCAATGTATAACAGACCAGATTAAATATGAATGGCGCAGCAGGTGATCAAGATAAACATGCCTATATTTTAGACTGTTTGTTGAGATTCAGTTTGATGCACAGCAAGTTTATGTATAACAGAAAAGATTGAGTTTAAATGGTGCTGCAGGTGAACTAGATAAATGTGCTTCTATATTAGACCGCCTATTGGCGCTGAAACAGATTCACAGAATGTCTATGTAACACAGAACAGATTAAGAATGAATATCGCAGCAGTTGAACAAAATGCACAGGGCTATTACACTGAGCCTGCACCGTCCCTTAAGTCTCCCTATGCTATTCCTATGCTCTCCCTACAGTGTCTAAATACTATTACTGCGATCTCCCTACACTGTTCCTGCACTCTCGTTGTTCAATATTCTACAATTACAACCTTTATAAAACACCGTCCCTAGCGCATGCCACATCTCTCCCTGTGCTTAGTTCTCAGTGAAATGGTGGGGACTGCCTGAGATGAGGCTTTTATAGGGCTGTAGCCTGTGACATCACAGGGATGGCTATCTGCTAATTGGCTGGCTGCACGGCATTAGGGTTCATATTGCGTTCCCAGGCTTCTTACTTTCACGTTGTAACATGTGTAGGAAAAAAAAACTATTTGTTACCACGAAGGGGGAGAAAATTCTAATTCATAGCAAATCACATTTTTTCCTGAAGTTTGGATTGAAGTTAATTAGTTTAACTTCATTCAACACTAGTCTTCATACATCAACCAAAGGTATATTGGAAAATACAAGGGAGAAACACATTGATTATCCTTTAATACACCTTGTATATTTTATTGAATCCTATTTTGTTAGAAGAAATGTGAACTAATGTAAACAGTATATATGAACAATGTGCAGTAAGTGCAGAGGATTAGCGTGCATTCACACAAACAAATTTTTGGTTTGTGTCTCATCAATATTTTTTTGCAGATCTCACACTGATCCATTTATTTCTATGAGGCTGCAAAAAATGTAACTAGCATATGGATCATGTACTGTCTAAATCTGTGTGCTGAGCCTCAAAATTAGAGAACATGTCCTATTCTTGTCCATTTTGTGTGTAAGAATACACATTTTTTCAATTGGGCCGTGAAAAATGGGACATGCACACAGACCACATCCATATTTTGTGGATCCCTGATCTGCTGACTAGAAAAATAGTAGTAAGTAGTGGGTACAATGACAATGAAGTGGCGATTGTGCCACTCTCTGTCATGGTACCTATCAGATTGTATCCCTCAGATAATGCGTTCAAACAGGATCGCGGAATCTTGCCTGAAGATCTGGCGGGAAATCTCTCACACAGGATTTCGTGCAAGATCTTTAAGCAAGATGGCCATGGTCGTCCCGTCGCGAGCAAATGGATCAGGTAAGTAGTTTTTTAAACTACTTCATGTTATATTTAAACAGATTTTATTGAATTTGAGTTTTTCGAATAAAGATAGGACATACATTCAGATCATTGCATTGTATAAACACGTTACAATCCAAATCACAGTGTCCAAGTATGATTCAAAGCTCAACCTTGTCCAATAGGAAGATAACCTTCAGAGAACGTAATAAATTTGTCACATAAGAACTGTATATCTAAGATAAGTGTTATCGAATAGAGAGGGAGGAATAGAAGCGACACCAGAAGATAAGGAGAGAAAGAGAATCGAGGATAGGGGGGAGGGAGGGAGAGGGAAAAAAAAACCACACGGCTCACAGGGCTCCCACACATGAGAACGGGGCTCAAGAGGATTAAATCAAATTAAGATCAAATTAGATCAAATTAAGAAATTAAAGGGATTCTTGAGAGGCAATCCAGCTATGCCATACTTTGAGGTATTTTGGGGTCGTATTGGACAATTCAGCTGTCAATTCCTCCATTCTAGCAATGTGTTGCATCTCTTGGAACCATTCCCTTATGGTAGGTACCACATTAGAGCGCCAGTGTCTAGGGATCACTGCTCTAGCCGCCGCAATACAAAATCTAAAATGCTCTTTTTTTGCGGGGTTATGGATCCGGGTAGGATGGAGAGGAGCACAACCCCACCAGACATGTAGCATGGTGTCTGACTCCGAATTGCACCCCCAACATGTGTCTAAGACAGAAGGGAACATTTTGTGTAGTTTAACTGGTTACCTATACCAGCGAGATAGCATTTTATAGCTTTTTTCCTGTGCAGCACAAGCCATAGACAGTTTGTGGGAGAACAGGAAAGATTTCTGGAGATATGTCTTCTCTAAAGTAGAACCCAATTCGGCCTCCCATCCTCAAATGAAGTTTGGAGCCTGTCCATGTAATGCCCCAAATAAGATCTGGTACCAAATGGAGATCAGTTGAGTCGGAGGACAAAGTAAAAATTTTTTCCTTCTCTGATAGCGAAGACCCAAAGGAACACAGCTTTCCCTCTGTTGAAATATACGCCTTAATTTTTTTCATAAGAAATACATGTATTAGGGCATCTAGCAACAAGTGCTGTCAGTGGTGAAAGCGTGGGTCATCTTTAGAGCTCAAGTTAGGAAAGGACTCTCTCCCTACACTAGCAAGAAAATCTGGATTACAAAAGATCAGGGTGAGGGGACTTAATCTCTTAGCACATTTTCCTGCGTGTGTCAGTGAGTCCCATATTTTAAGAGTGCTTTTCAGCAGAATTTGATGTTCTATGAAAGGTCTAATCTCAGGGTCTCTCCATGGGGGCATGTTTAAGCGGAAGAGGATATTGGGTTTGTTCTAAGCCCACCCATTGTTTCATTTCAGTATTATATGTCCAATCCATGAGTCTTATCAGTGAGGCAGCCATATGATATAATTTAAAGTCTGGAAGGCCAGTTCCCCCATGGTATTTAGATCGAGTCAGCGTGGAGAACACTATCCGTGGTCTGGAACGTCCCCAGATAAACCTAATTAGCACTGTTCTCAGTTTCCTGAAAAAGTGTGTAGGGGGTAATACTGGGACCGCCTGGAATATATATAGGAACTTGGGCAAAATGTTAATTTTTAAGACATTGATGCGGCCGAACCAGGAGATATATTTTTTATGAAAGGTTGCGAGGTCTTTTATGGTATTATTCAATAACGGGATGTAGTTTAAGTTAATTAAGTGACGACTCTTTGCTGAGATTTGGATTTCTAGATATTTTAACGCGATAGGTTGGTGGCAGAACTGAAATGATGAAAGGACATCACAGAACTCCGAGTTTGGAATATTAACGTTAAGGATTTCACTTTAAATTACTTAAGTGCCCGAACCTTTCGAAATTATGTAATATAGAGGGAAGAGAAATGCGTGGCTGGGTGACATATAGCAATAAGTCATCCGGCGTATAAGGCTGTTTTATATTCTATGGTTTTGATGGAGATACAGTGTATAGAGGGGTTTTTATGAAGCGCTATGGCTAAATGCTCCATAACTAAAACGTACAATAGTGGAGATAATGGGCAGCCATGCCTCGTTCCATTTTGTATTTGTATTGGGGAGGACAGGAGCCCATTAAACCGGACCATAGCTGTAGGTTTCGTATATAGAGCCTGTATTCTGCCTAGTAATTTAGGACTGATTCCCAATTGCCTCAAAGAGATGGCCAGAAAGGTCCAATGGACTCTATCAAAGGCCTTTTCGGCATCAATTGATAGTAAGCAAAGTGGAACATTAGACATTTTTGCCATATCTGCGAGCAAGAGAGTTTTGATAACATTATCAATTAATAGTAAGCAAAGTGGAACATTAGACCTTTTTGCCATATCTGCGAGCAAGAGATTTTTGATAACATTATCTCATGCTTCCCTCCCACGAGTGAAGCCTACCTGATCTGTGTGTACCAGTTTAGGAATTAATGGGGCCATTCTATCGGCAATATGTTTGGAATATAATTTAATATCAATGTTAATTAAGGAAATCGGCCTTTAATTGGATGATATGGAGTTGTCTTTCCCAGGTTTGGGGAGAACACTAATGTGATCCTCCAAAGCCTGTTTAAAGAATTGTGACCCAGGACCTATGCTATTAAATACTCATGTAAGAAAAGGAGTAAGGAGGTCGGAAAAGTGTTTATAGAAAGAGGTAGTAAATCCGTCTGGACCTGTACTTTTGCCGGATGGTGAGCCCCAGATTATGTTGCTGACCTCGCCCTCGGAAAAGTCAGAGTCTAAAGATTCCACCTCCTCCTCCGAGACTGTTGTCAACGCTGTTTCAGACACATAATTTTCAATGTGGTTAGATAGAGAAACCGGTGACATGTTGTGAAATTGAACATTTATATTATATAATTGGGAGTAATATTCCCTGAAGACTTCTATTATGTCAGTTGGATTACATGCCATATTACCGCCCCTGTGCCTGATTTGGGGTATGTAAGATTGCGCCAATCTCAGATGAAGAAGACGAGCAAGACGTCTGACGCATTTATTTAAGTACTCATAAAAAAACGTTTGGCTTGGTCCCTATGTTTTTTTAAATTACTGGTCTAGAAGGGATTGGATAGAATCCCTGACCTTTAAGAATTCAATGTGAACATGGGGAGAAAGGGTTCATTTATGTTGTGATTACAATGAATGTGCTTATCCATAAGTTTAACCAGCGTGGCTGCTTTTTTTTTTTTCAGCCTAGTGCCATGCTTAATAAAGAGTCCCCTCAAGACACACTTCAGGGCTTCCCACTGTAAAGGTAATGAAGTGGGGTCCAAGGTGTCGATCATTATAAATTCATTGCACTACTTCAGGTTAAATCAATTCACTACCACTTAGCACAAGGAAATTTGGCTCAACACTACTGCTGACCAAAAAATTGATACGTTCGTATGAATGCACCCTCAGGGCAATTATGGGGAATAAACCTTCCTATGAACAATTGTTACAAATAATTGAACTGTGTAAAGTTGCCTCTTGTTTGCCGGGTGATCACATCTCTCATGTAGTACCAAAAATCCTTGTGAAACTATATAAAGTCATTACTATTCCTGACCGATTGTTGCTGCATATAAAGGCAGTTTATGATCTGGCAGTATAGGGAATAAACGTTGTCATACCTCTGTCAGGCCTTTTGTTAAATACTCACAAAAAATATAGAACAAAACACATAATGTGATGAAGTAAAATCCAGGTAACAATATATTTGAGAATAACATAATGGTAAATTAAATGCAGGAGAAGCCAAACTTTAGTTTAATAAAGAGAGAAAGAAAAGCAGAAGAGATGAGGGATGAAAAAAGGATAAACAATAAACTAAAGGGGAAACTGTATAGCTGTTAGTGAATTAGTAAAAAAAAAAGAAAAAAAAGAGGCTTGCAGCCTGGGCTTAGATATGTTGTATTGAACTATCTTGGCCTCAGAAACTGGACCTGTGATGAGTGATAGAAGAGCAATATCAGGAAAATAGTAAACTAAGACATCTCCAACAGAGAAAGAAGAAGAAGTGTAGACAGAGTACAAGAGAAGAGATCTGTAACACTGTGACCGTGTATCCAGAAAGTGAGGATTTGCATGTCATGGGATACCGAATATTGTACTGTTCTCTGTAAATATCCCATATGAGATATGCTTCAGTCTATATGCCATGCTAGGATTGTTAATTGTATGTTAACATCTGCTGAGAGCCATATAAATATTACATTCACAGTACATACATAAATATTGATTTGCATAAGTCTATTTTTATGCACTGCTAACCATTCTGCTTAACCATATTTCAGTAGCTTGGGAGGAATCTGAGAGTCAAGAAAGCCTATTTTCAAAGGTGTGCAGGGAATTCCTTACAGTTCCTATTTCATTTAAGCACTTGAAAATGTGATATTTTCTCCTGAGGTCCATGCTTGCATTGTACTTATAGGATTGGGATTGCCGGGGGGCTGACTTTGGAAAATGGCTTTTATTGGACTGACAGAAGTGCCTTGTGTACTCTTTGAAGGCCCATTTGCTATGTTCCTATTTACAACCATTTAAAAGTACAAACATACACATTAACACATTTTGCATTCCATTTTCAGGATATGAATGACTTCTCACCTGTATTTACCAAAGCCATTTACTGGGGAATGGTGGCTCCAGATGCTATTAAGGGCACTGTTATTGTTACAGTTGCTGCTGAAGATCATGATCCTCCGGTAAGTCAAATTCTTCTATTAATATACTAATACCCAAGTGAGAAAACTCTTTAACCCTCATAAGTGACCCAGTCCTCTGAGCATCTAAGTTGATTATAAAGAGTTTCTCACAGCAGTAGCCCTCATACATTTTTGATGTTTCCCTTTTGCTTATGATTATGGCTTGAACTATATTTCACAATTTTGAAAAAAAGCATCAGGGATTAACATTTGTTTAGGTCCCCAGATGAGAAAGGTTAACACATATATACATATCTAATGGCACAATACTCTAGCTGTTTTCACTCTTATTGTCTGGGCATGAAATACTGAATGTAATTCTTACTTCTCATGTAGATTAATTAGGCCGTAAAGGGTTTGGCCCCTTTCTGGTTACTGTTTACCAATGTGTATGTTAAATGATTATATGGCACTTACTAACATAGCCTTTGTTGAAATACTGCATCATTTTCTATAAATCATAAGGTATGCCCTTTTTTTTGGCAAGTCTTTTGCACTGTCCACACAGAGGTCTTACCCATAAAATGGTTTCTGATGGCAGGTCATCGGCAAATCACCTCCATTTGATATCTCCTCCATTTAAATACACTGAACCTGCCATCTGCAATTGTACTGTTGGGATTTTAGCGCAGTGTTTTTTAGCCCCATAGGAATCACATAGAGGTAAATTTCCGGACAGCACAGAAGATTTGCCTAACAATGTGGCATGGTTTATGAAATATAGCAAATGACACAGAATATCAACAAAGGATATATTAGTAACTTCCATATAATCATCATACAAACACAATGGTGAACAGTAGCCAGAAAGTGACCAACTACTTTAAAGGGGTATTCAAGGATTTTGACATTGGTGGTTTATTGTCCGGATATATCCCTTTAATCAAAGGGGCTGTGTCACCATAGATAACCTCTCATATAGAAGCTACTGTAGAGACACAAGAGTCAGTGGGTGCAATTGTCCGCTGGCCTGGCTATCTTTATAAGGACAATGCAGGGCCAGGGTTCAAGTCCAGAGAGGCAGGGTCTGCAGTTAACCAGTGTGCTTCTTTACTGGAGGAATTCAGGTGCAAAACAATACAGGTGAGACATAGGGCTGGATTCTCCAGTTTCCTCCCTAGCAGAAGAAGGGTTTTATGACCTGAGGAAAGGTCTGAGCTAGCTGTCCATCTCTCTCTCTCTCTCTCTCTCTCTCTCTCTCTCTCAGAAGCCTGGTACACTGGCCAAAGGCTGGAAGCCCACGGTCTGTAACTCAGTAGTCAAGGTGGCTCCTTGGTCACAGGACTGGTGACCCATGGTCTGTGGCTCACTATCCACATCCCAGTGTCTTCTTCTGGTTACTCATTCAGACTGGCATGAGTCTCCCCCTCCGAGCACTGGTCCCTAACTGCAGAACACTAGGGGCTCTGACTGCTATCATTATATACAGTTTCTAACTGAACTAGAACCTTCTAGTGGGGTGGAGTGGAGAAGCTCAGCACAAACAGATACATTGTTTAAAACCCTGTCTCTCATAGATTTACATTAGAGCTTCAATGATACTCAAAGGTAATGACACAGCAGTTTTTCCAAACACAAACAGGTTTCCAGACATAACAACATATCTAGGGCTACATGCAAACAGTGAAAAACGTACATGTGATGTACATTTTTTTAATGGCCATCACATGTCTGTTTTAAGACCAATGTTCTATCTTGTCCGTTTTTCACTGACAGACTGCCCCCACACAATTTAATGGGTCCATTTTTAACATCCGTCTATCAGAAAGGCATCAGTGAAATAAACATCCATTAAAAATGTCCGTTTTTAACTGACTTTTTTTCCACTGTCGTGTGCATGTAGCCTTAAGCAGACATTAAAAAAGTCTGTCTGGTTTTGGTGGTAAACAAGTCTGGCTTTTTTCCTCCAAAACATGCTGTTCTTTAAACCCTATGGCAGCTGTGGAAAATTACGAGCTTCTTATTCAAAGTCCCAAAAGTCTCTCAGTATTCATTAACCCTTTCCACAGGGCCTCGCAAATACAGTGCAAATAAATAAGATATATATCAAAACATACATATAAAATGCAGTTACACAGTATTAAACAGTGCACGTTAATCCTTTCAACTGAAATAAAATAAGAAGTTTATATATTTGCATAGGGGAAATAGGCAGATGTCCACAAATGTCCAGACTTCAAACTATCTGTGCTCCAGGGCACTACACCTTCTCTATACACACTCCTCTGCCGGTGCAGAATACTGGAGTTTGTGTTTGAGATATGAATTTATCCTTAGTTACAAAAGCAAAAACAATAATCCCCTAAAAAAAATCTATAATCCTGTGATTGTATCTTGATTATACATTTGATTCTTGTAACCTTCCATTAAATACTAATCTCCATTAGAGTTGAGTGAAGCTGAACTGTATAGTTCGGGTTCGTACCGAACTTTACGGTTTTCCGCACCCGGACCCGAAACCAAACATTTCCTTAAAAGTTTGGGTTCGAACTTTTCAATCATCATGCGTTTCACTACTTTGCCCTAAAAAGCCATCACAGCCATGCCCACTATTGGCATGGCTGTGATTAGCTAAGTGCAGCATGTGACCCAGCCTTTATATAAGCTGGAGTCACGTAGCGCCGCACGTCACTCTGCTGCTCTTAGTGTAGGGACAGGTTGCTGCTGGTGCTCTCAGGGAGAGATTAGGGAAGAAATCTGTTGAACTTGGTGGTGTTAAATCTTCAAACTACAGCAATTATTGAGGGTGCTATGCTACGTATTTGTACCCAGCCCTGAGCCCAGTGATACTGCAAAATAATTTTTAATCCATCTGTTACTGAGGTGGGGGTAAGCGGCTATTTTAGCACCTGCAGTGTCCTTGGAACTGCATGTGACCTGCATGTGTGCCAACCTGCCAGGGACATCAGTCTAATTATTTTTTGGTAACTCAGTGGAGGAAAATTTAACTTTTTCTGGCAGGTCAAGTCCCCCTACATTAACTATTTTATCATTTTGGGGTGACATAGTGCAGTTCTGTAGTTGGGGTAATAAACCCGTACTGTCATATTACAGAGCACGTTTGCATACACCGCTAAAAAACCTAATAAAAATTTTTGCGATGACATTTCTGTAGTTGGTGGAATAAACCCATACTGTCGTACCACAGAGTACGTTTGCATATACCGCTCAAAAACCTGTTTTATAATTTTGTGGTGAAACACTGCATTTCTGTAGTTGGTGGAATAAACCTGTACTGTTGTACCACAGAGCATGTTTGCATACACTGCTCAAAAACCTGTTTTATAATTTTGCGGTGAAACAATGCATTTCTGTAGTTGGTGGAATAAACCCATACTGTTGTGCCACAGAGCACATTTGTATACAATGCTGAAAAACCTGTTTTATAATTTTTGAGGTGACATACTGCATTTCTGTAGTTTGTTGCAATAAACACTGGTTTTGTGCTACATAGCTGATCTGAGGCCTACCCTGTATTTCAGTCATTTTAGGTAACCGGTGGAACTCTGCATTTACATAGTTGGTTGCAAAAACACCGGTTTTGTGGTAGATAGCACATTTGCGGTTTATGCTGCATTTCTGACAGTCAAATTAAACCATTAACATCTGCTGTTACCTGTTACATTGTTGGTTTGAAAAATCAAATTTTTGTTGATAGTGAAGTAATTGTATTGAATTGCTCCGTTACACTGTTGTGTGACCTAAAGAAATTTATTATGTTTATGACACGGGCACTGCCTTATTGTTAGTGAACTTAATTGTTGACTTTTGGCAGTTAAATTTACACCTGAGATAAACCATCTCTCAGCTTGGTGGGTGAACACAAATAATGAGGAGAACATCAAATAAGGGACGTGGACTTAGTCGTGGTGGCGTTGGTGGAGCTCTTGTTGCTGAGAGAAGACGTTGCCATTCTGCGCCAACTACAGGTCCAAGTGAAACACCTTTCTCAGGTGCGAATAGGCGACAGAACCTGCAGCGTTATTTGGTAGGCCCGAATGCCGCTCTATGGATGGTGAGGCCAGAACAAGTACAGGCAAGAGTAGATTGGGTGGCTGACAGTGGTGCCAGTTCCTTTACAGTATCTCCCATCCAGTCCTCTGCAGAAAGCTCAGAGTTGGCACCTGCAGCCCATGCCCATCAGTTTTTCACCTCACCCGCTTGCAAAGCAGCCAATCAGTCTGAGCTCCAAGTCATGTAGCAGACTCTTATGCATTTTGATGACTCTGCTGGCAGAGTTTCCACGGGCCATCCACATAGCCATGCCCAGAAGTGGAAGACATTGAATGCACTGATGTCTAACCACTTATTTTGCAGAATGAGGACATGGGAATACCACCGCACCACGTCTCTGATGATGACGAAACACAGGTGCCAATTGCTGTGGCTTTCTGCAGTATGCAGACCGACAAGGAGGGCAGGGGTCAAAAATGGGTGGAAGATGATGTGGAGGACGATGAGGTCCTAGACCCTGACTGGACTCAAGTTCATGCTAACGAGGTGCGCAGTTCTGAGGAAGAGGCGGTGGTCGCACAGAGGCAACATCACAGCAAAAGAGGGAGTAGGGTGCAAAAGCGGAACAGCCGTCCTCGAGACAGTACGCCTGCTGCTGTTCACTGCACCCAGGGACTTAGCAGACTAAAGCCAGCTCCAAGGAGTTCATTGGCGTGGTAGTTCTTCAGACAATTTCCTGACGACAAGACACTAGTGGTTTGCACGTTGTGCCATTAGAGACTGAAGCGAGGCATAAACGTTCTAAACCTGAGCACAACCTGCATGACCAGGCATCTACATGCAAAGCACGAACTGCAGTGGAGTAAACACCTTAAAAACCAAGAATGGTCTTAGGCTCCTCCTGCTTCCTCTTCTGCTGCTGTCTCTGCCTCTTCCTCCACCTCTGGAGTCACAGTGGCACCTGCCACCTAGCAAACAGAGGATGTGCCACCAACACCTCCGTCATCATCACCAAGCATCTCCACCATGTCACATGCAAGTGTTCAGCTGTCCATCTCCCAAACACTGGAGAGAAAGAGAAAATACCCACCTACCCACCCTCGATCCCTGGCCCTGAATGCCAGCATTTCAAAATTACTGGCCTTTGAAATGCGTGGAGACGGACTGTTTTAAACAGCTGATGGCGGTGGCTGTCCCACAGTACGTCGTTCCCAGCCGCCACTACTTCTCCAGGCGAGTCATCCCTTCCCTGCACAACCAAGTGGAGGATAAAATCAAGTGTGCACTACGCAACGCCATCTGTGGCAAGGTTCACATAACCACAGATACATCAACCAGTAAGCATGGGCAGGGACGCTATATCTCCCTAACTGCACACTGGGTAAATGTAGTGGCAGCTGGGCCCGAGGCGGATAATGGTTTAGTGCATGTCCTTCGACCACCGAGGATCGCAGGGCATTATTCTTTGCCTCCTGTTCCTCCTCCTTCTTCGCTTCCTCCTCTTCCTCTTCTACCACCTCCTCATCCTGTCATTGAAAGAACCTCACCACAAACTTCAGCACAGCCAGGGGTCAATGACAGCAGACGGTTTTAAAACTCATGTGTTTTGGGACAAACACCACACCGCACAGGAGCGGTGGAGGGACATAGAAGAACAGACCGATGAGTGGTTGCTGCCAGTGAGCCTCAAGCCCGGCCTAGTGTGCGATAATGGGCGAAATCTCGTAGACGCTCTGGGACTAACCAGTTTGACTCACATCCCTTGCCTGGCACATGTGCTGAATTTGGTGGCGCACAAATTCCTTAAACACTACCCAGACATGTCAGAGCTGCTGCAGAAAGTGTGGTCCGTCTGTTTCAACTTTCGGCGATCTCACTCTTCGCTCTGCGGAACAGCACCACTTCACCACCAATGAATGGAACTCCATGCGAGACCTGTGTGTTTCAAGTACTCAATCAACATGGCCAGTGCCGATGATGCCGTTTTTAGCGTTACAATGCCACTTCTATGTCACCTTGAAAAAGCACTTTTCAAAGAGAGGAGGAGGAGGAAGAGGGGCATTTCACAGGGTTTCAGGCCAATCATTCAGAAGTGTCTTAGAGGGTGGGTTCCTTCACAAGCAGAGGCCAGGTACACATGTGGCCAACCAGGGCACAGTTCTGCAGGATATGGAAGAGGAACCGGGTTCACAGCAGGGTGGCAACCAACGCAGCGCATGACATGACCATCACTGGAGCGTGGCTGGGGGGATACGGAGAACACAGACGATAAACCACCTACAGAGGACAGCTTATCCTTACCTCTGGGCAGCCTGGCACACATGAGTAGAGATGAGCGAACACCTGGATGTTCGGGTTCGAGAAGTTCGGCCGAACTTCCCAAAAATGTTCGGGTTCGGGATCCGAACTCGACCCGAACTTTATCCCGAACCCGAACCCCATTGAAGTCAATGGGGACCTGAACTTTTAGGCACTAAAAAGGCTGTAAAATAGTCCAGGAATGGGCTAGAGGGCTGCCAAAGGCAGCAAAATGTAGGTAAATCCCCAGCAAACAAATGTGGATAGGGAAATGAATTAAAATAAAATAAAATAAATAAAATTTAACCAATATCAATTGGAGACAGGTCCCACTGCAAGGAATCATGCGTCATATCACTCAACACTGGAGAAGGCCACTTTCAGTTATTTCGGCCCCAGCACCCAGACAGAGAGGTCCCACAGCAAGGAATCATGCGTCATATCAACCACCACCGGAGAAGGCCACTTTCAGTTATTTCGGCCCAGCACCCAGACAGAGGAGAGAGGTCCCACAGCAAGGAATCATGCGTCATATCAACCACCACTGGAGAAGGCCACTTTCAGTTATTTTGGCACAGCACCCAGACCGAGGATACAGGTTCCACAGCAAGGAATCATGCGTCATATCACCCATCACTGGAGAAGGCCACTTTCAGTTATTTCGGCACAGCACCCAGACCGAGGATACAGGTTCCACAGCAAGGAATCATGCGTCATATCACCCACCAATGGAGAAGGCCACTTTCAGTGATTTCGGCCCCAGCACCCAGTCAGAGGAGAGAGGTCCCACAGCAAGGAATCATGCGTCATATCAACCCCCACCGGAGAAGGCGACTCTCAGTTATTTCAGCCCAGCACCCAGACAGAGGATACAGGTCCCACAGCAAGGAATCATGCATCATATCAACCACCACTGGAGAAGGCCACTCTCAGTTATTTCAGCCCAGCACCCAGACAGAGGAGAGAGGTCCCACAGCAAGGAATCATGCGTCATATCAACCACCACTGGAGAAGGCCATTTCCAGTTATTTAGGCCCCAGCACCCAGTCAGAGGAGAGAGGTCCCACAGCAAGGAATCATGCGTCATATCAACCAC
Source organism: Bufotes viridis (assembly GCA_033119425.1). Lineage (NCBI taxonomy): Eukaryota > Metazoa > Chordata > Amphibia > Anura > Bufonidae > Bufotes > Bufotes viridis. Next base: position 61,177,674 of record CM065594.1, on the reverse strand, counting down.
CATCAGAGAAGGCCACTCTCAGTTATTTCAGCCCAGCACCCAGACAGAGGAGAGAGGTCCCACAGCAAGGAATCATGCGTCATATCACCCGCCACTGGAGAAGGCCATTTCCAGTTATTTAGGCCCCAGCACCCAGTCAGAGGAGAGAGGTCCCACAGCAAGGAATCATGCGTCATATCAACCACCATCGGAGAAGGCCACTCTCAGTTATTTCAGCCCAGCACCCAGACAGAGGAGAGAGGTCCCACAGCAAGGAATCATGCGTCATATCAACCACCACTGGAGAAGGCCACTTTCAGTTATTTAGGCCCAGCACCCAGACAGAGGAGAGAGGTCCCACAGCAAGGAATCATGCGTCATATCATCCACCACTGGAGAAGGCCACTTTCAGTTATTTAGGCCCAGCACCCAGACAGAGGAGAGAGGTCCCACAGCAAGGAATCATGCGTCATATCAACCACCACCAGAGAAGGCCACTCTCAGTTATTTCGGCCCCACCACCCAGACAGAGGAGAGGTTCATTCAACTTTGGGTTGCACCGCAAGATCATGGTAAAGTTAAAAAAATGAGGATTTAATAAATAAGTGCCCCGGAGTACAAGAATACATGGTTGAGGGGGAGGCGGTTATAAATGTCTACTCTGCACAAGGGAGTGACAGGTCCCGTGGGATCCATGCCTGGTTCATTTTTATGAACGTCAGCTTGTCCACGTTTGCTGTGGACAGGCGGCTGCGTTTGTCAGTAATGACGCCCCCTGCCGTGCTGAATACACGTTCAGACAAAACGCTGGCCACCGGGCAGGCCAGAACCTCCAAGGCATAAAATGCTAACTCTGGCCACGTGGCCAATTTGGAGACCCAGAAGTTGAATGGGGCCGAACCATCAGTCAGTACGTGGAGGGGTGTGCAGACGTACTGTTCAACCATGTTTGTGAAATGCTGCCTCCTGCTAACACGTTCCGTATCAGGTGGTGGTGCAGTTAGCTGTGGCGTAGAGACAAAACTTTTCCACATTTCTGCCATGCTAACCCTGCCCTCAGAGGAGCTGCGTTGGCGACCTCTTGCTCCTCCTCTGCCTTCGCCTTGGGCTTCCACCTGTTCCCGTGTGACATTTGGGAATGCTCTCAGGAGCGCCTCTACCAGCGTGCGATTGTACTCGCGCATCTTCCTATCACGCTCCAGTGCAGGAAGTAAGGTGGGCACATTATCTTTGTACCGGGGATCCAGCAGAGTGGCAACCCAGTAGCCCGCACACGTTAAAATGTGGGCAACTCTGCTGTCGTTGCGCAGGCACTGCAGCATGTAGTCGCTCATGTGTGCCAGGCTCCCCAGAGGTAAGGACAAGCTGTCCTCTGTGGGAGGCGTATCGTCATCATCCTCCGTATCCCCCCAGCCATGCACCAGTGATGGGCCTGAGCTGTGTCGGGTGCCACCCCGCTGTGAACCTGCTTCATCCTCATCCTCCTCCACCTCCTCCTCATCCTCCTCGTCCTCCAGTAGTGGGCCCTGGCTGGCCACATTTGTACCTGGCCTCTGCTGTTGCAAAAAACCTCCCTCTGAGCCACTTCTAACAGACTGGCCTAAAAGTGCTAAAAATGACCCCTCATCCTCCTCCTCCTCCTCCTGGGCCACTTCCTCTTCCATCATCGCCCTAAGCGTTTTCTCAAGGAGACATAGAAGTTGTATTGTAACGCTGATAACGGTGTCATCGCCACTGGCCATGTTGGTGGAGTACTCGAAACAGCACAACAGGGCACACAGGTCTCGCATGGAGGCCCAATCATTGGTGGTGAAGTGGTGCTGTTCCGCAGTGCGACTGACGCGTGCGTGCTGCAACTGAAACTCCACTATGGCCTGCTGCTGCTCGCACAGTCTCTCCAGCATGTGCAAGGTGGAGTTCCACCTGGTGGGCACTTCGCATATGAGGCGGTGATCGGGAAGGCCGAAGTTCCGCTGTAGCGTAGACAGGCGAGCAGCGGCAGGATGTGAACGCCGGAAGCGCGCACAGACAGCCCTCACTTTATGCAGCAGCTCTGACATGTCTGGGTAGTTGTGAATGAACTTCTGCACCACCAAATTCAGTACATGCGCCAGGCAAGGGATGTGCGTCAAACCGGCTAGTCCCAGAGCTGCGACAAGATTTCGCCCATTATCGCACACCACCAGGCCGGGCTTGAGGCCCACCGGCAGAAACCACTCGTCAGTCTGTTGTTCAATACCCCGCCACAACTCCTGCGCGGTGTGGGGCCTGTCCCCCAAACATATGAGTTTCAGAATGGCCTGCTGACGTTTACACCGGGCTGTGCTGAAGTTGGTGGTGAAGGTGTGTGGCTGACTGGATGAGCTGGTGGAAGCAGAGGAGGAGGAAGCCGAGTAGGAGGAGGAGGCTACAGGAGGCAAAGAATGATGCCCTGCGATCCTTGGCGGCGAAAGGACGTGCGCCAAGGAACTCTCCGCCTGCGGCCCAGCCGCCACTACATTTACCCAGTGTGCAGTTAGGGAGATATAGCGTCCCTGGCCGTGCTTAATGGTCCACGTATCTGTGGTTAGGTGGACCTTGCCACAGATGGCGTTGCGCAGTGCACACTTGATTTTATCGGATACTTGTTTGTGCAGGGAAGGCACGGCTGTCTTGGAGAAGTAGTGGCGGCTGGGAACAACATACTGTGGGACAGCCATGGACATCAGCTGTTTGAAGCTGTCTGTGTCCACCAGCCTGAATGACAGCATTTCAAAGGCCAGTAGTTTAAAAATGCTGGCATTCAGGCCCAAGGCTCGAGGGTGGCTACTTGGGAATTTACGCTTTCTCTCCAAGGTTTGTGAGATGGAGAGCTGAACGCTGCCGTGTGACATGGCGGAGATGCTTGGTGACGCAGGTGGTGTTGTCAGTGGCACATCCTCTGTTTGGTGGGCGGAAGGTGCCAACATTCCTCCAGAGGCGAAGGAAGAGGCCGAGGCAGCAGCAGAAGAGGGAGCAGGGGGAGCCAGAGTGAGTTCCTTGCTTTTAAGGTGTTTACTCCACTGCAGTTCATGCTTTGCATGTAGATGCCTGGTCATGCAGGTTGTGCTAAGGTTCAGAACGTTAATGCCTCGCTTCAGGATCTGATGGCACAGCGTGCAAACCACTCGGGTCTTGTCGTCAGCACATTGTTTAAAGAAGTGCCATGCCAGGGAACTCCTTGAAGCTGCCTTTGGGGTGCTCGGTCCCTGGTGGCGGTGGCAAGTAGCAGGCGAACTCTCTTGGTGGCGGCTGGTCTGCTTTTGCTCCCTGCTCCCTCTTTTGCTACGCTGTTGGCTCGGTCTCACCACTGCCTCTTCCTCTGAACTATGAAAGTCAGTGGCACGACCTTCATTCCATGTGGGGTCTAGGACCTCATCGTCCCCTGCATCGTCTTCCACACAGTCTTCCTCCCTGACCTCCTGTTCGGTCTGCACACTGCAGAAAGACGCAGCAGTTGGCACCTGTGTTTCGTCATCATCAGAGACGTGCGGTCTCCGATGAGGTGGTATTCCCATGTCCTCATCATCAGGAAACATCAGTGGTTGTGCATCAGTGCATTCTATGTCTTCCACCACTGGGGAAGGGCTAGGTGGATTCCCTTGGGAAACCCTGCCAGCAGAGTCTTCAAACAGCATAAGAGACTGCTGCATAACTTGAGGCTCTGACAATTTCCTGATATGCATGGGGGTGATGTGACAGACTGATGGGCTTGGTTTTCAGGTGCCACCTGTGCGCTTTCTGCAGAAGACTGGGTGGGAGATAATGTTGTGAACATGCTGGATCCACTGTCGGCCACCCAATTGACTAGAGCCTGTACCTGCTCAGGCCTTACCATCCTTAGAACGGCATTGGGCCCCACCAAATATCGCTGTAAATTCTGGCGGGTACTGGAACCTGAGGTAGTTGGTTCACTAGGACGTGTGGCTGTGGCAGAATGGCCACGTCCTCTCCCAGCACCAGGGGGTACACTAACACCACCACGACCGCGTCCGCGTCCCTTACTAGATGTTTTCCTCATTGTTACCGTTCACCAAGCTCCACAATAAGGAAAAAAATATTTGGCCCAATGTATTGATTTCAAATTTAGGCCTTTTTTTACAGGCACCTAACACTATCTGCCTATTTGTTTATGTAGCGTATTACACTAATCCAGGCACAGCAGTAACCACTGATTTAGGGGAATATCTCTTTTAGGGCTAGTATTTAGGCCCTGGATGAAAAGTATCCTTTTATGGACAGATTTACACGTGGCCTGCAACAGCTGGGACAAAAGATTCAGGGTATTGCTATTTTGGCAATTGAATATCACCCCAGAACAAAATATATGTTTTGGCGGACACTATTATATTTTGCCAGCCACAGCTGAAACCACTGATTTATGGTATTGCTATTTTGGCAATTGAATGTCACCCCAGAACAAAATATATGTTTTTGCGGACACTATGAATCCTGGCCTGCAACAGCTGGGACACCAGATTCAGGGTATCGCTATTTTGGCAGATTAATTTCACCCCAAAACAAAATATATGTTTTGGCAGACACTATGAAACGTGGCCTGCAACAGCTGGGACACCAGATTCAGGGTATTGCTATTTTGGCAATTGAATGTCACCCCAGAACAAAATATATGTTTTGCAAGACACTATGAATCCTGGCCTGCAACAGCTGGGACACCAGATTCAGGGTATTGCTATTTTGGCAATTGAATGTCACCCCAGAACAAAATATATGTTTTGCAAGACACTATGAATCCTGGCCTGCAACAGCTGGGACACCAGATTCAGGGTATTGCTATTTTGGCAATTGAATGTCACCCCAGAACAAAATATATGTTTTTGCGGACACTATGAATCCTGGCCTGCAACAGCTGGGACACCAGATTCAGGGTATTGCTATTTTGGCAATAAAATGTCACCCCAGAACAAAATATATGTTTTTGCGGACACTATGAATCATGGCCTGCAACAGCTGGGACACCAGATTCAGGGTATCGCTATTTTGGCAGATTAATTTCACCCCAGAACAAAATATATGTTTTGGCAGACACTATGAAACGTGGCCTGCAACAGCTGGGACACCAGATTCAGGGTATTGCTATTTTGGCAATTGAATGTCACCCCAGAACAAAATATATGTTTTGCAAGACACTATGAATCCTGGCCTGCAGCAGCTGGGACACCAGATTCAGGGTATTGCTATTTTGGCAATTGAATGTCACCCCAGAACAAAATATATGTTTTGCAAGACACTATGAAACGTGGCCTGCAACAGCTGGGACACCAGGATCAGGGTATTGCTATTTTGCCAGATTAATTTCACCCCAGAACAAAATATATGTTTTAGCGGACACTATGAAATCTGGCCTGCAACTGCTGGGACACAAGAATCAGGGTATTGCTATTTTGCCAGATTAATTTCACCCCAGAACAAAATATGTTTTGGCAGACACTATTCTATTTTGCCAGCCACATCTGAAACCACTGATTTATGGTATTGTTATTTTAGGAATTGAATTTCACCCCAGAACAAAATATATGTTTTAGCGGACACTATGAAATCTGGCCTGCAACTGCTGGGACACCAGATTCAGGGTATTGCAATTTTGCCAGATTAATTTCACCCCAGAACAAAATATATGTTTTAGCAGACACTATGAAATCTGGCCTGCAACTGCTGGGACACCAGATTCAGGGTATTTCTATTTTGACAGATTATTTTCACCCCAGAACAAAATATATGTTTTGGCGGACACTATTCTATTTTGCCAGCCACAGCTGAAACCACTGATTTATGGTATTGCTATTTTAGGAATTGAATTTCACCCCAGAACAAAATATATGTTTTAGCGGATACTATGAAATCTGGCCTGCAACTGCTGGGACACCAGAATCAGGGTATTGCTATTTTGCCAGATTAATTTCACCCCAGAACAAAATATGTGTTTTGGCAGACACTATGAAATCTGGCCTGCAGCTGCTGGGACACCAGAATCAGGGTATTGCTGTTTTGCCAGATTAATTTCACCCCAGAACAAAATATGTGTTTTGGCAGACACTATGAAATCTGGCCTGCAACTGCTGGGACACCAGAATTAGGGTATTGCTATTTTGCCAGATTAATTTCACCCCAGAACAAAATGTATGTTTTAACGGACACTATGAAATCTGGCCTGCAACTGCTGGGACACCAGATTCAGAGTATTGCTATTTTGCAAAATCAATTTCACCCCAGAACAAAATATGTGTTTTGGCAAACACTATGAAATCTGGCCTGCAACTGCTGGGACACCAGAATTAGGGTATTGCTATTTTGCCAGATTAATTTCACCCCAGAACAAAATGTATGTTTTAACGGACACTATGAAATCTGGCCTGCAACTGCTGGGACACCAGATTCAGAGTATTGCTATTTTGCAAAATCAATTTCACCCCAGAACAAAATATGTGTTTTGGCAGACACTATGAAATCTGGCCTGCTACTGCTGGGACACCAGATTCAGGGTATTGCTATTTTGCCAGATTAATTTCACCCCAGAACAAAATATATGTTTTAGCAGACACTATGAAATCTGGCCTGCAACTGCTGGGACACCAGAATCAGGGTATTGCTATTTTGCCAGATTAATTTCACCCCAGAACAAAATATGTTTTGGCGGACACTATTCTATTTTGCCAGCCACAAGCTGAAACCACTGATTTATGGTATTGCTATTTTAGCAATTTTGTATATTACCCCAGAACAAAATATATGTTTTAGCGTAAACTATGATATCTGGCCTGCAACTGCTGGGACACCAGAATCAGGGTATTGCTATTTTGCCAGATTAATTTCACCCCAGAACAAAATATGTGTTTTGGCAGACACTATGAAATCTGGCCTGCAACTGCTGGGACACCAGAATCAGGGTATTGCTATTTTGTCAAATTAATTTCACCCCAGAACAAAATATATGTTTTAGCGGACACTATGAAATCTGTCCTGCAGCTGCTGGGACACCAGATTCAGGGAAATGCTATTTTGCAAAATTAATTTCACTCCAGAACAAAATATGTGTTTTGGCAGACACTTTGAAATCTGGCCTGCAACTGCTGTGACACCAGAATCAGGGTATTGCTATTTTGCAAGATTAATTTCACCCCAGAACAAAATATATGTTTTGGCGGACACTATTCTATTTTGCCAGCCACAGCTGAAACCACTGATTTATGGTATTGCTATTTTGGCAATTGAATTTCACCCCAGAAAATAATCTATCCTTTGCCAGACAGCAGACAGTATTATACTTGTCTAGCCAAAGCTGGAACACCAGATTTAGGGGATTGGTATTTGGGCAATTGTATTTAACCCCTTAATAAAATATAGAAATTGCTATCCTGAGTTTCTAGGGGTGATAATTAGCACAGCCAAGCCCCTGATGTAGGATATAGCAAAGAAAAACTAGTATTGATGGATTGATGGACTTGGTGGCAGCTTCTTCTGGTGCACCACAAGTCACAAAATGGCCGCCCATCAACCCAGAAAATAAGTGACAGAAAAACGCTCTGTGCAGCCTAAAAACCAGCGAGCAAGTAACTAGCAGAAGTTCAATGATTTTCAGCTGTAGATCGATTCGTTCATTAGGTGCTGTTGCTGACTTTAACCTGCCTAATCTCGCCCTGATAGAAGCTGCTTCCTCTCCCTACACTAATCAGAGCAGTGTGACGTGCGGTGCTACGTGACTCCAGCTTAAATAGAGGCTGGGTCACATGCTGCACTTGGCCAATCACAGCCATGCCATTAGTAGGCATGGCTGTGATGGGCTCTTAGGGCAAGAAGTAAAACGCTAGCTGATTGGCTGCTGTGCAGCCCTTCAGAAAGCGGGAAGAAATCGACGAACAACGGACCCGAACCCAAACTTTTTTGAAAATGTCCGGGTTCAGGTCCGGGTCCCGGACACCCCAAAATTCGGTACGAACCCGAACGATGCTCGAACTGTTTGCTCAACACTACACATGAGCAACTTCATGCTGCAGTACCTGCGCAATGACCGCAGAGTTGCCCACATTTTAACTTGTGCAGACTACTGGGATGCCACCCTGCTGGATCGCCGTTACAAAGACAACGTCCCATCCTTAATTCCCTCACTGGTGCGTGATAGGAAGGTGCACAACTACAAGTGCACGCTGGTAAACTCGCTCCTGAGGGCATTCCCAACTGAAACCTGGGGACAAGTGGTAGCACAAGGCGAAGGCAGAGGCGAGGGAGGAAGAGGTCACCAACGCAGCTGGGTCACGGCCAGCACCTCAGAAGGCAGGGTTAGCATGGCCGACATGTGGAAAAGCTTTGTCACCACGCCATAGCATCTGGCACTACCACATGATATGGAACGCCTTAGCAGGAGGCAGCATTTGAACAACATGGTGGAACATACATGTGCACACGCCTACACATACTGACTGATGGTTCTGCCCCATTCAACTTCTGGGTCTCCAAATTGTCCACATGGCCTGAGCTTCCCCCTTATGCCTTGGAGGTACTGGCCTGCCCTGCAGCCAGTGTATTGTCTGAACGTGTATTTAGCACGTCAGGTAGCGTCATTACAGACAAACGCAGCCGCCTGTCCACAGCCAGCGTGGAACAGCTCACATTCATTAAAATGAACCAGACTTGGATCCCACAAGACTTGTCTGTACCTTGTGCAGAATAGACATTTATACCCACCTCGAAAATACATTCTTGTACTCAAGTGCACTTATTCTTTGATTTCTTTTTTTTGTGTGTCCCATTATTTTGGAAAAGACAAAAAAAACATTGTTGGCTGGCTACCTCCTCCTCCTCCATCGCTGCTTCCACCTACAACATCACATTCGCCGCCTCCTCAACCCCCGATTCCACATCCACCTCCTCCTCCGAGTTGCAGGTTAAAATTTTTATTTATTTTATTTTAAGTTATTTCCCTATCCTTATTTGTTTGTAAGGCACTTACCCACATTTTGCTGCCTTTTGCAGCCCTCTAGCCCTTTCCATGACTTTTTTACAGCCATTTTAGTGCCCAAAAATTCGGGTCCCCATTGACTTCAATTTTTATTTTTTGTGAAGTTTGGCCGAACCCGTCGAACCCAAACTTCCAGGTGTCCGCTCAACTCTAATATCAATCTGTTCAATACTGTAATCAATAAAATCTGCTTGCGTTGATTGACAACTGACTCATGAAAGAATCCACTCTGCTACTGTGTGCAACTTATTGTTCCAGTTATTTTAAACTCTTGAATATGTCCTTGCAGATTACATAATAATTTGAACACATGTATATTATTGTGTTTCTAGTGATTTACTTTACTATGCAGCTACTATTATCTCCGTTGCAGATTTGTCCTCTGTCTAATAGCTGACCGCATTCTTTTCAATATTATAATGCCATGTTATGTAATTCTGAGTGGAACATTTCCTGCTTTAAATACATTTTTCTATGCTCTCAAATATATTTTTCATTGGAGCTCATCATATTTCATGATTGAAAGGTGGAATGTTTCTTCAGAGCTAATTTACTGTAATTTAGAAAATGTGTCTTGTAAAATACTCCCAGAAAGGAGTGTGTTTAACTGTCTTGATTGAATAAGCATTGCAAAGGGGGGGAACAAAATCCTTTGCAGTTTAGTTTACATGAAAATGTTAAGCTTGTTCCATGTGGAGTGAAACTACAGAGTAGATTTTATTACTAATGTTGCTCTGTACTCAGAAAATGCACATGGTGGAAGCATCAGTGCAGTGACTAGTAAAATTCGATTTGGCTAATTCGGTAAATTTTACAAACAAATTTGCTTTGTGCCAAATTACTTTGTCGCAAAGTGCATTTCTTTGTAATTAGCAGGTGTAATGAAGGGTAACGGCGATTGCACCGATCCCTGTCATTGAATCCCTTAGATGCCCCATTCATCGTTAATTGTGCATCTGAGATGAGGTCTTTCAGTGGTTGATCAGTTAAAAAAATATATAAAAATTGGACTTACCTTATCCATTTGAGCACGAAGAAGCTACCGTGGCCATCTCGCTTGAAGATCCAGCATGAAATCTTTCACAGCGTTGTAACGTCATACATCACCGCGCATGAGATTTTGCACAGAATCTTCAAGCAAGATGGCCGGGGCGGCCTCCTCATGCTAAAGTGGATGAGGTGGGTAGGATTTTTTTATTTTTACCATCATTTTAGGGAAAATTGATTTTTTTTACCACAAAGCACGAGGAAATTTGGCTTAGCAGTAAAAATCAAATTTTCCCTGAAATTCGAATTGAAGTTCACTTCGGATACTTTGATTCGCTCAGCATTAGCAGTGACATGGTACACTTTTTAAGATGTAAAAGAGACTGTCCTGCTCAGATATGCATGCACTGATCTGAATGAATGGTTATGCTCGCACAACCTTTTCATCCACCGGTGTCTGAGGTGTCAGTAAAACTATTTCACAAAACATAGGATTAGAGATAAGTGAACTGATTAATAAGAATCAATTTGTCTCATAAAGAAAAGTTCTGCATCTGCGGCTGGGTATTCCCAAAACTGAGGACACTCCTCCTGCCACTTGATTGACGTATCGGCCGGCCCTGACAATCTCATGCCTGTGCCACTGCCCCAAGTAGAGGTGCAAGCCCAGAGACTCTGATGCTGGAGCAGCGACTGTTCATGCTCTGCTACCTAGAAGTGTATTAGTGCATGTTATGTCTCTGCTCCAGTAGCAGAAGTAGATACTCTGGGCTCATGCCTCTAAACTAAGCAGTGGTGCTGGTGCAAGATTGGCAGGGTCAGCCAAGATGTCCGTCCCTTTTAAGCAAGAGGCAGGAGGAACATCCTCAGCTTCGGGGACACCTCACCACAGCTGCTGAAATCTGCTTAGTGAGACAAATTGATTTTTACAAATTTATTTGCTCTATTCCACATAGGACCTATAATGCAGTGTTTCACTTTGATTGGTGTGACATTTTTCATTTAATATGTGTACGTGATGTATGATACTGTATGTACTCTTTAAAGAGGTTGTTTCACCTCTTTTATGTGTCATGCTTCAGCATACGAACGTCATACAGAGAAGATTTCCAGCTTGGTACTTAGACAGATCTCCATGGTCCTGATAACAATACTGCACTTCTTGCTGAACACAACACCATAACCTTTAAAAAACTCTCAAACAGGGCATTATTAAGTGTAGGAAAACTTGCATAATGGTGGAGAGTTAGGTACCATTCTGTAAAGTGAGAGAGAAATGCTTAATTGATTTGATACATTTTGCTCACTGTTAGGTTATTTTTTAAAATAATATGTTAGCCATGCAATTATAGCACATTTCTGAAATGTAGTCCAGGTTTTACAAGTGCTGCAATGTGTGTATGGATATAGTCATATTAAAGTTACTTGAAGTAAAAATAAAATAAAAAAATCTGTTAATTTTAGTCGGCACTGAGATGTTCACACTTTGCTATGTAAAAGTCCTGAAGCTGTATTGCCTCTCCTTCTCTGTATCAGTGAGATGGTGAAGGAGCTGACTGTTTGATCATTAGCTACAATAGCCTACTTCTCTGTCTCTGCTTCAGCCTTGATGAACAAGGGGAGAAGCTTAGCTAATGAAGAGGGAGAGAGGGAGAGAGGGAGAGGAGGAGAGGGGGAGAGGGGGAGAGGGGGAGAGGGGGAGAGGGGGAGAGGGGAGAGAGGAGAGAGGGAGAGAGGGAGGGAAGGAAAGAGACAGACAGAGAGAGAGAGAGAGACAGGGGAGAGAGAGGAGGAGGGAGAGAGATCTCTAAACAACAGTTTATTTTTTTTTAGGTTAACCTAAACCCTTTAAAGGGAACCTGTCATGAACTTTATGCTGAACTCACTGAGGGCAGCATAGAATAGTGACAAAAATGCTGATTTCAGCGGTGTGTCACTCATGAGCTAAAAGTAATTGGTTGCCAAGAACCAGCATCATAATTATTGCAGCACAGGCCTTGAAAAGAGTCAAATCTACCTGAGAAGAGTCATGGTTATTCATAATCTCCTGCTGTCCCCGACCATCTGCTAATGATTGGCAGTTCTCTCCTAGAGAGAAAGGGAGAAAACTAGGTAGAAGCCTGTCAATCATCAGCAGGTGGGTGGGAATAGCAGGAATTCATGAATAACCATGACTCTTCTCAGGTGGCCATGGCTCTTTTCCAGGGCTAGTCTGCAATGATTGTGATGTTGGTTCTTGGCAACCACTTACTTTTAACTTAGAAATGACAGACCACTGAAATTAACTCATCTGTCTCTACTTTATACTGCCATTAGTATGGACAGCATAAAGTTGATGACAGGTTCCCTTTATATCTGAGATAAGGTAGACCACAGTATTTTTCATAAGATGTTTCACAAATATATATCCCTGACTAGACCAGGGCATTATATGCAGTTTTAAAATACTTTCAGTCACTGCTGAATAAAATAAACCTAGAGATTAAACAAAAAAGAAAACTATTTAATAGGCACATACAATTTTTTAAGTTTCAGCCATAAGTCCGTCTAGCAGAAGGTAATGTATACTTTATACATGTCCTTCATTTAGGATGCACTTGTGATGACTTCAAAAATTATGGCCCTGATTTATCAAGACCAGCATGTGCTACACTGTTCTTTATGTGGTGTGTTGTTTAATTTATGATGACATGCAGGCCTCGTCATAAATGAAATGCCTTCTCGAGCTGTATATGCACCAAAATGAAAGCCATGGCTACTGTGAGCTATCATAAATTTCAGTCAATATTATTGCCAGTTTCTGGTGTAAATAAGTAGGAATGTACCAGGGCCGATGTCTAGGTCCACACTAAACCTTTGCCACACCCTTTTAAAAAACCAGGCGAGGGCAGCAGAAAATTTCCACTTGTGACTAAGAAAGTATGGGGAGAATGATAAATTCCCTCCTACTGTATATATATAATTCTTGTACCCTCTTCCTCTCTAAATTATAATGGGAAAATACAGGGATGACAAAACAACATGCTGTCCATTTAGGAAGGGGAGTCTTCTAAAGCAAGTTCTCACCTTACCATGGGGATAACACACCCCTGGGGCCATTACTTTATTAATGGGACAGCCTTATGGGACTGAAGTGTTTTCCATTTGTACAGATATCCCATAGAGAGCCCTAATCTTTCACAAAGGTTATTGCAGCCTTCATGTACAGTTAACCACTTCCCGACTGCCAATTGACTATAAACGTCCTTCGGCCGGTTTATCTATGAATAAATGTTCTGGAACGTCCATTCAGAGATCGCAGCTGCACGCTAATCGTACAGCTGCTGAGCAGGGGGCCCGCTGTCAATGTCAATCAATCAAAAAGTCATATGTACCATAGCAAAAATAAATAAATAAATATATATATATATATATATATATATATATATATATATGAAAATTGCAACAAAAAAACATGATTTTTTTTCTAAAAATGCTCGTACTGTGTAAAATGTAATAAAAAAATAATAAATAAATAGACATATTTGGTATCTACGCATCCGTAACAATTGGCTCTACAAAAATATCACATGATCTACCCCATCAAGTGAACGGTGTAAAAAAACAAATAAAAATTATACCAAAACAGTTTTTTTGGTCACCTCACTCAAAAAAGACCATAGCAATCAATTAATCAATCAATCAATCAATCAAAAAGTTATATGTGTCCCAAAATGGTAGCAATAAAAATGTCACCTTGTCCTGCAAAAAACAAGCCTTTACACAAGACTATAGCCAGAAAAATGAAAAAAATATGGCTCTAAGAAATTGGCAACACAAAAGCAAGATTTGGTATTTGCTACTTCTGTAATGACCGGATATATAAAAATATCATATGATCTACCTATCAAGTGAAAGGTGTGAAAAAAATATAGAAAATTGACACCAAACTTATCCTCCCAAAAATGAGATAAAAAGCAACCAGAAAGCCAAATGTATGCCAAAATGGTGCCAATAAAAACTACAGCTTGTCTCACACAAAATAAGCCCTCACGCAGCTTATTCAACAACAAAGAAAAAAGTTGACATGACAGAAAATTCAATGTTAGAAAATCCAGATATCGCTCCCTCCCTTCTGAGCCCTGTCATATCCCCAAATAACAGTTTTTAACCACAGTTGGGATGTTACTGTATTCAGGAGAAAGTGGGTAGCAAATTAAGAGGGGGGATATTCTCCTGTTATCTTTTGTGAAAAAGAAAGTTTGGGCATAAAACACTATTTTGTTGTAAAAAGAAATGTATACGGTGTCCATATTTGGACATCGTCAAACATCATCCACAACTTCAATCTCTCTGTCAGGCAAAACTCCATCAATCCTCTTCCCTCAGGAAAAACTCCCTTCTCCCTCATCCAAAACTGCCTCCTCCCTCAGACCTCAGCCAAAACGCCCTCCTCCCTCATCCAAAACTCCATCAGATGTCAGACAAAACTCCCTCCTCCCTAACTCAAAAGTATGCAATACACAAACTCTACGCCTGAAGAAGCTGCTAGCTGCTGGAAAGGCAAAGGACTTGTTATGATGTCATGACCATGTGATGAGTCATGTGTACTGTGTAATAGAGATATGTGTGTATCCTGCATGTAGCAGAGCTGTGTACTGTGTAAGAGAGATAGGATACACACATATCTCTATTACACAGTACACACATCTCTAATACACAGCTCTATTTGATGACTATAGTTCTGTACACAGCCGCTGTGAAATCTGACCCCTCCCACACATATGACTCATCACATGGTCATGACATCATCACAGGTCCTTTGACTTTCCAGCAGCTAGCAGCTTCTTCAGGCGTAGAGTTTGTGTATTGCATACTTTTGAGTTAGGGAGGAGGGAATTTTGCCTGACTTCTGAGGGAGAAGGGAGTTTTGTCTTACATCTGATGGAGTTTTGGATGAGGGAGGAGGGCGTTTTGGCTGAAGTCTGACAGAATTTTCGGCTGATGTCTGAGGGAGTTTTGTCTGACATCTGATGGAGTTTTGGATGAGGGAGGAGGCGTTTTGGCTGAGGTCTGAGGGAGGAGGCAGTTTTGGATGAGGGAGGAGGGCATTTTTGGCTGATGTATGAGGGAGGAGGCAGTTTTGGATGAGGAAGAAAGGAGTTTTGGCTGACAGAGGATGGAGTTTTGCCTGAGGGAAGAGGACTGATGGAGTTTGGGCTGACGAAGGAGGGTGTTTTGCCTGACGGAGTATGGAGTTGTGGATGATGTCTGATGATGTCCTAATATGGACACCGTAAATGTAATTTATTTTCATTTTCACACCCAAGTATTAAAAATTCTATGAAACAGCTATTGAGTTAAGTGCTCGCTGCACCCCTTAAAAGTTCCTTGGGTGGTGTAGTTTACAAAATGCGGTCACTTTTTGGGGGTTTTCACTGTGGGGTTACCTCAGGGCCTCTTCAAATGCAGCATGGTGCCCAAAGACCATTCCAGCAAAATCTGCCCTCCAAAGACCATATGGCTCTCTTTCCCATCTGTGCCCTGCCATGTGCCCAAACAGCATAATACGACCATATATGGGGTGTTTTTACAAACTGCAGAATCAAGGTAATAAATATTGATGTTTGTTTTGTTTTTAACCCTTATTGTGTTCCAGGAAAAAATTGATTAAACTGGAAAATCTGCAAAAAAAGTGACATTTTGAAATTTCACCTCTATTTTGCTTTATTTCCTGTGGAATACCTAAAGGGTTAACAACATTTCTAAAACCAGTTTTGAATAGTTTGAGGGGTGTCATTTCTAAAATGTGGTCATTTATGGGCTGGTTCTATTATGTAAGACCCACAAAATGACTTTAGATCTGAACTGGTCCTTAAAAAAGTTGACTTTGGAAATTGTCTTCAAAATTTCAAAAATTGCTTCTATAATTTAATCTAAACATCACTATCTATCTTAAAAGCAGAGAGCTTCAAATTTAGAAAACAGTGATTTTTTTCAAATTTTTGTTAACTTTTTGATTTTTTTTAAATAAATAAAGTTAAAACATATTGACTCAGATCTCAAGTACAATGTGAAACAATCTCTGAATGGCTTGGATAACTAAAAGTGTTCCAAAGTTATTAACAGATAAAGTGACACATGTCAGATTAGAAAAATTACACCTAGTCGTGAAGGGGTAAATTGCCCTTTTGAAAGTAGATAATAGAGCATGTGAATTGATTAAATATGCTTTTTATTAGAAATAATTATCCAAAAAGCAAAATGTATGAATGCCATTGGAGCCTAAAAGGAAATGTAAGTTTGTGAATACAGTCCACACAGGATAAAAGGTATGCATGCCAAATGACCTTTATTTTCATTGATTAGCACTATATCAATTAATTCTGTTTACCACGGTTAATAATCAGTACTTCCTTCCCTAAGGCTTTAATTACTGTAATTTATCAAGAGTGTGAATAATTTACAGCAGGGTTTTGTGTTCTATGCATTTAATGTGAGCTATAATTTTCTTTGCCTCTTTTATTATTGCTCATTAAATGTAGTAATGTTTTATACCAGGAGTTTGCCTGTGGCGCCTATAACATAAGCTCTCCTACAGCAAAGCGCATTACTATTTGTTAGATCTAAAATGTTTACATTACCACTTGACAGTGGGATTCCCATTAACTTGGCAATTAGAATGTAAGCTCCATCGGTGCTGGAAATAATTTGAAAATTACCTTCCATTACAACGCTATAGTCATGAGTTTGAATGATTCCCATCCAAGTTGAAAATCTCATAGTCCAGGTTCAGTTGTCTTGGATGAAAATTAATCTGAATGTGGTTGAGAAATTATATTAAAGATAGATTGACACTTGAAAAAATGATGGATCTTATTCATGTTCGTATTTCAAAATCCATTAGTCTTCTTCAGTACCATCATAATCAATGTTTTTTTTTAATAATAAAGGTTAGTGGGGAACGGATTGAAACAATTTGTCATTAATTTAGAGAAATTTAGATAAGTTGCAGTAAGGGATGGACTAGAAATTTTAAGAGGCCCAGGAAAAAAAACTAAAAGAGGCCTGTGTTATAGGTGGGCCCATATTGACAGAAGGCAAGAAATGCAAGTAGGCGGAGCCAACTTGCATGGGAATCATTCAAACTCATGACTATAGCGTTGTAATGGAAGGTAATTTTCAAATTCTTTCCTGCACCGATGGAGCTTACATTCTAATTGGCAGGAACAAGAGAAGTAGGTGGGGCCAGGAATACTATAGTGCAGCACAGAATACCACCCCACCAGAACCAAATACCAGAGTGCAAAACAAAATACTGCTGCCTCAACTCCAGTATTCAACTGGGAGGACATTGATACAGTTGAATTCAAGGGGACACCTACAACTGCCATCTAGGTGCATAAGTACCTGATGCTCTCAGTATTAATGCACTCAGTAAAGTGCATCTGATCATTGTGTACACAGCTGGCAGCCATGAGGAGGGATGTGGTGGCCCACTGAGCATCGGACCACAAGAAAGTTTCCCTGTAGGATGTATGGCTCCTGGTTGCAATTAGAGATAAAAAAAATCCTACAAATAAAGATGGAACATATCATAACAATATCAGCAATGTGCTACAAAATCATTTGCTACTGAATAATAAAGGGGTTGTCCAGCTTTAACCAAGGGATAGGACATCACTCGCTGATCAGAATGGGTTCAGGGTGTCCCATTGGCTTCAACATGAGCAATACTGCAGCAACTTGATCTTTCTACTACAAGGCTGTGTAGTTCTGGAGCTGACTTTCAGAGACAGAGCTATGCCAGAAGTGCTGATCGGCAGGGTGCAAGGTGTTTGATTAGCTGTTACTATGTGATGGCCTGGGAAAAGCCATCACTTAGTAAATGCTGGAGAACCCCATTAATTCCTTGTATGTACATCATGTAAGCACCATATGAAGGAACAATTTTTTTTTTTTAAAAATCTCAGTAGATTTATTGTACTGTTCTTGTTCAAGGTCATGGTCCAAATTTTAATTGACTTGTAAGGTATGTCAGGGTGTTGTACAACCCCCTTCAATTTTGTTTTTGCATTACACAGAATTGGATGTAAATAGATGTGCCTTTTCACATTAAAGACCCTTAAAGGGATTATCCAATTTTTTAACCCCCCCCCCCCACCATGTGCCTGGCCCCTCACTGGTAATATACTTACCCCGCACGGCTCCTTGTCCCCACATCGCCTCTGCTTCTTCTTCCTGCACACGTATGAAAACATCCGGTGTTGGGGGGGAGCAGCCAATGGCAGGCGGGGAAGCTAGGGAGGCGGGAGTGGGGAGTGTGGTAAATATATTACCAGTGAGGGGTCTGACACATGGGGGTGGTTAGGAAATTGGAAAGCCTCTTTAATGACCTCACATATCTGGCCAGGTAAATAGAGCCTTTATGCCAAAAGTCCTTATGGTTTCATATCATAGAACAGTAGGAATTCATTGTGCTGTTATATGGTGCTTGCATTCTCTTTTACAGATGTTATGATTTTTACTCTCAGGAATTCATATGGAATGTATAGTATATAAATTTGTTTAAAATCATAAAGATATATACCATAAAGTCACAGTATAGCCTATAGATTTTTATGGATGTTGTATTACAGACCCATAATATGGCTATATACACAATCAAGTCACATTTTTATGACCACTTCCACTTTCAACATTGGCAGCACGTAGCTCAAGGAAGTCAAGTGTGGTGTCCAGGTTTAAAGGGGTGATTTATCAGAGTTGCAAAAGGGGGTGATTATGGACTTTCAGGCCAAGGGTAGCATTATTTCTGAAACAAGTGTGCAGTTTGTGAACTGTTCACGTGCTGCTGTGGTGAAAGTATAATGCAAATGGACAAATGGCACCATTGCGAATAAACTTCAGTACATGGAAGCTTTGAAGTATCACATGTCATTGATGTGAAAAGTACTTAAATGTTGGCTAAGAAGGTGCACAAGGATGGACCGACATGCTACAGTGGAGCAGCTCACCACCAAAATGAACCAGGGGGCTATCAGATATGTGTCTAACGCAACAGTTCAGCAGACCCAACTGCATATAGGGCTCTAAGGCAGAGGGGGGGGGGGGTCACTGCATCAAAGGTTTTAATTTGCACAGCAGTATTGGAATTGGACTTCCACTAATTGGCAGATGGTTGCCTTCTCTAATGGTTCATGTTTTTTACTTCATTTAATGGGTGGTTGTTGGCATGGCAGGCGAGAAAAATCAGAGAACAAATACCCTGCAACCACTGCTGGAAGCAGTGTCGGACTGGGGTGCCAAGGGCCCACCTGTAGAAGTGACTCTAGGGGCTCACGCTATAGTTTCATGCAAATATTGACACTTAAGGGGGTTTTCCAATTTGCATCAACATCCTTTCAAATAATCCTTTATATAGGAAGCTGTAGTGTAATAGCGCACATGACCTCTGCAGCTGATCAAGGCCTTGGTGCTGTACACCACTGAGATCACTAATTAGTTACAGCAGTCAGGTGCGGTACGCAGGTATTTTACCGCGGCAGCCAAAACATAATGTCCCAGCTGCAGGCTGGCAGAGAGAGCAGAGTATTGGTGCTGGATCAAATAGTGATCAGGATGGTGAGATTAAAGGGGTTCTGCACTTTGTTTAAACTAATGATCTATCCTCTGGATAGATCATCAGCATCTGATCGGCAGGGGGCTGACACCTGGGACCCCCGCCGATCAGCTGTTTGAGAAGGTAGCGGCGCTCCAGGAGCGCCGCAGCCTTCTTACTGTTTACCGCCGGCCCACTGACGTCACGAATAGTATCAACTGGCCTGGGAGCGGCTAAGCTCTGTTCACTTTAATGGAGCTTAGCCGCGCCCAGGCCAGTTGATACTAGTCGTGACGTCAGTGGGCCAGTGGTAAACAGTGAGCGGCGCTCCTGGAGCGCCGCTACCTTCTCAAACAGCTTATCGGCAGGGGTCCCAGGTGTCGGACTCCTGCCGATCAGATGCTGATGATCTATCCAGAGGATAGATCGTCAGTTTAAACAAAGTGCAGAACCCCTTTAAGTGTTTTTTTTTTCTTTTGTCATTTTTATTTTAACAGCATCCCTGTAGTTTGGCCTTAAAAATTTTAACTTAGGCACCCCCTTCAAGCTCAGCACTTAGATACCATAACAGAACCAATCTCTGTGCATAGATACAGCAACAGGACTGTTACACGCACACTTCTACACATGCCAGCACTCTTTACACGCACACTTCTACACATGCCAGCACTTTTTACACACACACTTCTACACATACCAGCACTCTTTTACACGCACACTTCTCCACATGCCAGCACTCTTTTACACGCATACTTCTACACATGCCAGCACTCTTTTACAGGCACACTTCTACACATGCCAGCTCTCTTTTACACGTACACTTCTACACATGCCAGCACTCTTTTACATGCATACTTCTACACGTACACTTCTACACATGCCAGCACTGTAATACTTGCATGCACTCTCTCATACACACACTGTTATACATACATGTACTCTTACATACACACACTGTCATACATGCAGGCACTTTTACACACACTGTCATACATGCACTCTTACACACACTGTCATACATGCAGGAACTCTTTTAAACCAATTGCAATACTTGTAGATTCCCTCCTCATCTCATAGTCCTCTATGTTGATAGTTGTGTCCCCAGGTCCTGAGCCAAACTTCTCCCCCAGGGCTCAAGGGCTGGGCTCCAGACTGATCACACAGGGAGCAGTCCTTTTAGCAGAGCTGCCTCATTGGAGGAGAGGCTGTCAGTGCTATTGACTGACAGATTTTGGACCAATCAGCACTCCTGGTCACAGTAAGGCTATTTCCACATGATCTAATTTACATAAAATCGTGGCAAAATGCCGTGTTTTTTTGCTGCGATTTTGTGAAAATCAGATCATGTGGAAATAGCCTTACTGACAATAAGTGCTGATTACACAGAATATGTCTGTTAAGATGAATCAGCGCTGGTGTGGAGCCCTCCTCATTTAGATTGAATCACGGGCAGCATGCATCTGACTGTGTACAGGGGGCGGAGCTTATTGTAGACAGCTTCTAAGCAAGTAAGCTCACTTGCTGGTTCGGGGGCCCACCAAGGATTTCCCCGGCTCCCCGGTAGGCCAGTTCGAGCCTGGCTGGAAGAACATAAGCTGATGATGGCAGTGTTCTGGTCTGGAGAATGTTTTCATGGCATTCTCTGGGCCCACTCATCCATGTGGACCACCACTGTCAACCAGTTTGATTAAGAATCCATCCTTGCAGATCACATACACCCCTAAATGCTGATTGTCTTTTCTGGGGCACACGTGATCTTCTAGGAAGACCATGCAACATGGCTGTAAATTTTCAACATTCCTTGGAAGAGCATGACCAGAACTTCTAAGTACTACCCTGGCCCCCTAAGACTTGAACCCAATTGAACATCTGTGGGACCACCTCAATTGTTCTTTGGTCTATGGATCCTCCCACCCACCCCTCCGAGAGCTCTGGGATGAACTGCAGTCAGCAATGCTCCAGATACCTTTGACAACCTACCAGGGCTTTAGTGGGTCACCAGTTACTCTGCATATTAGCTGGTGGTCATTATAATATAACTCAACTATGTATGAGCATTAAGAGTATGTAAGTAGACATGAGATAGGTGTTAAGTTAGGACATATTAAAATGTGCAGTGCAAAGTATAAATAGTCAACCACATTAAAGTATGGTTGTCAATTCTTCGTTGAAAATTAGGTACTTTATATTGTGTTAATGAGTAATTGTATCAAATTACCAGATTTGTTTCAATCCTGCTCAAATTTTTGCTATAAATTCAAAAGAGAAGAACAAATGGCAAAGAAAAAAAACAAACAATTGTATGATAAAACGTGATGATGGCCTTAGGAAAGTTCACAGGCTTACAACAAGAAAGCATTGTCTCCTGTAAGGATTTTCAGCATTAGCAGAACAGCAAATGACAGACTGCCAGTCTTTTTTCTGTAAAAAGCAGCCTGCTGTAGTGAAAGTTTAAGCCTGTAGTTTGGAAACTGCAAAAAACTCATGTTTTATTAAATAGAGATGATGCTACTGATGGATGCCATGCAATTATGGCCACCTCCTCACAAAGCCTAAACCTCCAAACAGCTATTCAGCAGCAATCTATTAGCAGGGGGTGTAATTGAACTGTTAGCACTACAATCAACCTTATGCATAATGTTCCTAGATTATGTGCCATAAGTAAATTCTAAGGGGCTGAAACGTTACTGTGCTTTACTTTTAAGATGTTCAAGCCAGTAGCCTTGTAAATGACTAATTATTAATGCATTTTCCTTCAGTGTGTGTACCCATACAAATAAAATGCTTTTAGGATAGTTGCTATATAACAATATAGGCAGATTAATATATTGCAGATATTTAAATATACGCACAATATGCACCAATGAGTATAATGCAATAGACAGATTTATTTAAGCAGTATTTTTTTGTTTTTGAAGTAGCAGGATCACAAAGAATAGTGACACACAGAAATACTCTCCTACACTTTACTTGATGTCAAGCTGTTTCCCAAATTACCCAAAATCTTAAAAGCAAATATAAATTGCATTCTACTCACTGCTAGAAAATATCATTTGAGCGTCATTAAATTGAAGACACTTCCAAATATATTTTGGAACATACACTTCTCTCAAAGTGCTTTCAGTAACACACAGTGTTTCACAATGAAATTTTACGTCATCCAAAGCATCATGGTCTCATGTATACCGCAGACCTATGTGAATGAATTTGTGCTAAGAACACGGATTTCCTGCAACTCTCTGTGCTGCAATATGGAGCCCTATGGAGAAGACCTGTATGGTATGACATCCACTTGAGTATGCCATACTCACTGCAATGGCAATAACTACAATTCTACATAGGAAGTATTAAAAAAGTTTTCCAGGCTCTTGACATTGATGTCCTACGTACTCTCACGATAGGTCAGGGATCAGGGAAAATCTGACACTTCTTACCCCCAAATGATCTGCTGTTCCCTTCAGCCTCCAGCACTGGAAGAGCACTTTAAATGGAGCAGGAAGCATAGCTCTGATCAAAGTGTAGTGGCCATGCTAGGTTACTGCAGCCAAGAACCCATTGAAGCAAGTTGGTGGTAAACTGCAGTAACCCAGCACGACCACTATAATTTGAACAAAAATCTGTGCTTCCCATTTCATTCACAGTGCTATTTCATGCACTAGAGGCAGCAGGGAACAGCAGATTGGTGATAGTAGGGAATGTTGGACCATCAAAGATTAGATATTAATGACCTACCCTAGAGATAAAGTTAAGAGCCTGAAAAAACTGTTTAAACAGCTAATAGGGCACAGTGTTCAGTAGATTATGGATTAGAGGCTCCAAGGTTGAGAGATTTGTCCCCCATATAGTCCTCAAACAGGTAGACTGAAACTGTGAAAAAAGGATGAATATTAGTGATGAGCGTAAGGGGCAATATTCAAATTTGCGATATTTCGCGGATATTTTGTTGAATATTCTTTATGTATTCGCAAATTCGTGGTTATTTTCTTGATTGCGAAAATCGGCAATGTAATTTGCGCGTAATGTGCGCGCAATACAGGTGTGGGTCATTACAGGTACATTTTTCAACCTGCTAGAAGTTTCCTGAGACTGGAGAAAATGTTTGGCATGGCAGAACATTACAATAGCTTTATATGCAGATAGAGTGCTCCAATATATTCATGATTGCGAAAATTGGCTATTAATAATGTGCATATTTTATATTATATATTGTATACGAGCAACTTTACTTTTTAGCAGGTCTGACTACATATTAGTGATTGGTCCACTAAGTATTGTTGTGAACTTGTGACATCACAGCACTATGCATGTAGCATGTATGTATGTACACACTACCTAACACCCTGCACAGCTACACTATATTACAATCAAACCTACACTGACTATCCCCCACTAACTATCTGTAATATATATATATATATATATATATATATATATTAATCTAACTACCTAATGTAATGAGTGGCAAGCAGAGAGCACAGCAATGACACTGCTCTCCCTCAGAACTGTAATAAACTGTAGAAAATGGCGGCTGGGGAAGTTCTTATATAGTAAAGGGGCAGGCAACTTTCCTATTGGTTGCTAGGGATGTTGCTAAGCTCATTGCAGCTTTCTCATTGGCCCACAAGCAAAAAGGGAGGTTACTGATAATAAAAAACAGAAAATATTTGAAAATACAAATATATAACACTATATTCAAAATTTTCACGAATTCTCGAAGTTGCCATATTTGTGATTAAAATTCGTGATTCGAATATTCGCGCCTAACACTAAATAATATGAAGTAATGAGGCACATTTATAAAAGTGCCGTGAAAAAGGCACTTATTCATTAGAGCTCACTTTCTGTTCTTTTGCAAAAATGTCATCAGGCGCCTACAGTTTTTTCCCCATTCAAATTTAAAGTTATAACATTTGATAGCAATTATTAATTACTATGGACATTCTTTCTACAAGAAACCTATAAAACAAATGATAACTGTAGCCTTTGTATATTAAAAACTAAGAAAGTGAACACAACCTAGGTGGCTTTACACCAATGCAACTATAAGGCACCTTTATTCGGTGTTACAGCCAGATTGTATTTATACATATAGGGCATCTCTTGTTGGTAAAGGTTTATTCATAGTTGACTCCATATTGCATGATCCTAAATTACTGAAAATGGCTATAGTCCAACTGTAGTCATATATGTAATTTTGTGCAAAAAAATTACGTGCAAATTTCAATTTTTTTCTTTTTTGGGGCTGTGGAACAGTTTTGTCGATTATTTAGGACTCATTCCATATCTTAATGGTTGTACAGACTCTTATTTAACCATAGGTATTCACTGTAAATACAAGATTTCCTTTGGAGCAAAATGTTACTTTGATCACTTTCAGTGAAGGGCGCTAGAATTGCCAGACTTTCTTGGCAAAGTCATTCACGTGGCAGCTGCAGTGTTATTTCCAGAGATAATATTTATCTTCATGAGAACAAGTGTGCATTCCCCACCTAGAAACAAAGCACAGCTACTAAGATTGATCGTCTCCATTTAATGGTAAAGTAGAATGGGAGCCTGAGCATTGCTCACACCGCACAATGATTTTTTTTTTTCTTAGGCTCATTAAAGTTATGTAAAACCTGGCATTGGACATAAAGCTTGAGAGAACTTTTATTAGTGGAGCTCATCTCTATGGTTCTGAGAATTATGAGCTCACATATAACAGGGACAGAGAGTATTAGAAAGCAGCTGTGTACTCAGTGCTGTGACAACACACATTAATATGGCTGAGTAGGAGAACACATATCCACCTTATTAGTTTTTCTTTACCTATCATAAATATTTAGTTGGTTACAAAATCTTTCATATAGTAATTTTCAATAGACACTACAGAAATAGCTCTTGTTCTGTCCAGCTTTTTTTCTAGTGTACTACCAACTCTCACCCCAGAAGGTGCCTTGGAGTTCAGAAATACGTTGTATTTGAGACCTTAAATGAAGCAACTATTGTATTTACTTTGTCCTCTGGACTACATGCTTTGGAAGTATGCTCCTATTGGATGTCCTGCTGTGTGACTGATTAGCTTTGTAGCTGTCTTTTGGTTCTGATATACCTCTAGCCAGTAAAGCAGAGGTATTATAGTCTTGTATGAATGTTTAGTGTATCTTCTGTTTAAGAAAACATTAAAAATACAGGACCATATACACAGTTGTACCTCCAAGATTGTACAAAATAACATAATTTTTTTATTGCAGCCAAAACACACACACACATTAAAGAGATCCTCTTAATCCCCAGAATGGCGGATCCGTTCCCCCATCTGGATGTTCCCTACTTCTCTATTTGTTCTCTATGGCAGTGTTTCCCAACCAGTGTGCCTCCAGCTGTTGCAAAACTACAACTCCCAGCATGCCCGCACGGCAAAAGGCTGTCAGGGCATGCTGATAGTTGTAGTTTTGCAACAGCTGGAGGCACACTGGTTGGGAAACACTGCTCTATGGGACCGTCAGAAATAGCCGAGCCCTGTACTCAGCTATCTCCAGCAGTCCCATAGAGAATACAATGCCTTAAAAAGTATTTGTACCCCTTGAACTGTTCCACATTTTTTCACGTTACTCCCACTAATTTGAATGTATTTTATGGGAATTTTATGTGATAGACCAACAGAAAATAGCAAGTGTGAAGTGAAAAGAAAATAATAAATGGTTTTCAAAATTTTTCATCAATATATATATCTAAAAAGTGTGGTGTGCATTTGTATTCAGACCCCTTTACTCGGATATCCCTAAATAAAATCTAGTGTGACTAAATGGCTTCAGAAGTTGCCTAATTAGTAAATATAGTCCACCTGTGTGTAATGTATTCTCAGTATAACTATAGCTGTTCTCTGAAGGCCTCGCAGGTTTGTTATAGAACATTAGTGATCAAATAGCATAATGAAAACCAAGGAACATACAGTATCAGACAGGTCAGGGATAACATGGAGAAGTGCAAAGCAGGGTTATGTTATAAAAAAGAGAGCACTGTTTAATCCATCATCTGAAAATGGAAGCAGTATAGCACAACTGCAAACCTACCAAGACATGGCCATCCATCTAACCTGACAGCCCAGGCAAGGAGAGCAGCCAAGAGGCCCATGGTAACTCTGAAGGAGCAACAGAGATTCATAGGTCATGTGGGAGAATCTATCCACAGGACAACTATTAGTTGTGTACTCCACAAATCTGGCCTTCATAGAAAAGTAACAAAATTTTTTGAAAGCAAACCATAGGAAGTACTGTTTGCAGTTTGCCACAAGCCATGTAAGGGACATAGCAAACATGTAAAAGAAGGTGCTCTGGTCAGATGAGACCAAAGTTGAACTTTTTGGCATAGATGCATGTGTTAGAATGGGCCAGTCGAAGTCCAGGCATAAATCCCATTGAGAATCTGTGGGAAGACTTAAAAATTGCTCAGTCAAATGTTTCCATCCAAGCTGATTGAGCTTAAGATATCTTGAAATGACAAATGAGCAAAAATTTCAGCCTTTAGATGTGCAAAGTTGGTAGAGACATAGCTCAAAAGATTTGCAGCTGTGATTGCAGCAAAAATTGGTCCTACAAGTTATTGATTTAGGAGGGCTGAACACAAATGCAGGCCACATTTTACAGATTTTTATTAAAAATTTTAAAAACCATGTGTCATTTTCTTTTCAGTTCCACTGTACTTGCTACTTTGTGTTGGTCTATCACATAAAATCCCCCAAAAATACATTTTAGTTTCTGGGTGTTACATGAAAAATTGTTGAAAAGTTCTAGGATTATGAAAAGTTTTTCAAGGCACTGTAAATGGAAAGTCAGCACGGATGCTCGGCCTGTTGCTCTAGCACAGGCATCCTCAAACTGCGGCCCTCCAGCTGTTCGGGCATGCTGGGAGTTGTAGTTTTTCAACAGCTGGAGGGCCGCAGTTTGAGGATGCCTGCTCTAGCAATATGAGGGAATGGGGCACTTATTCTCAAGATCAATGGTTGTCTAAGCAATTAACCCCTTCCCGAACAGTGCCTTAATAGTATGGAGCTGGGGTCTTAAAGCCAGGTCTTTAAAGATGCAGTCCGCTCCTGAACGCTATGGGCACCATAGCCATGGGGGGCTGCCTGCTTCCTATAGAAGACACCTGTGGCTCATGTACACGACCAGCAGTAATGCCAATCACGGACATTTAAAGCTTCAGATACCGCAGTCAATCCTGACCACGGCAACTGAGAGTGCTGAAAACCGAAAGCTCGCACTTTTGGTGGTGCTCCGGCTCCCCCGTGTGGCAATTGGAGGAGCCAAAGCTTTTGTGCAGCAGCCCCTGTCTTTGTGAATGACAGGAGGCTGCTGCATAGTATTCCCTATGAAACCCTTGCCTGTAATAGAGATCCATAGTAAAGTAGTAATCATCATAGACAAGTGCATTGGAGTCTATGATAACAGTAATCAATAGTTCCTATGGGAACTATAAAAAAAGTAAAAAAATAAAAAAGTAAAACAATTAATAAAAAAAAACATAAAAATTCACCCCCCCCTTTCCCAAAATAAAAATAAAAGAACTAAATTTTTTTTAAAAATAGACATCATGGGTGTCGCGATGTGCGAAAACGCCCATAGTATAAAAATATATTCCCCATAAGGCAAACAGCAAAACGGAAAAAGCATCCAAATGGCCGATTTGTCGTTTTGGGTTGCTCCATTTTCTACAAAAAATTTTATAAAAAGTGATCAAAATGAATGGTATCAATGAAAAGTTCAGATCACCTCGCAAAAAATAAGCCCCAATACAGCTCCATATACATAATTACAAAAATGTTATAGGGTTCAAAATAAGGCAACCAAAAAAATAAAACAGATTTTTCCCACTTTTTTATTTTTTTTATCACTATCAAAACACAAGAAAAAATATACAAATAAGGTATCGCCGGATTCATACTGACCTGTAGAATAAAAGTAACAGGTCAGTTTTATAGCAAATCAAACGTTGTAAATAAAAACCTGTGAAACTGTAGTGGAATAGCTTTTTTTTACAATTTCACCCCATTTGGAATTTTTTTTCCTGCTTCCCACTACATCATATGCAATATTAAATGGTGGTGTTGGAAAGTACAACTTGTCCCGTAAAAAAACAAGTCCTCATATAGCTATGTGAACTGACAAATAAAAAATGTATGGCTCTAGGAAGGCAGGAGGGCAAAACGAAAATGTAAAAAAAAACTTCTGGGGGTGAAAGGGTTAAACTTCCACTGATTAGTAGAATGGGGATAACTTGACAACTTGGCATAACCACTTTAAAAGCCTCTATACAGAAATACAGTGTAAGCAATCCCCTCAGTGATATAAATGGTCTAGACAATAGCAGTAAATAATCATGTTTACACACAAATTGTAACAATAGACACAAGCCTCACAACATATGTCCTATGTAGCAGAAAATTGTTAGTATTCAATAAGCTAAATATAAAGGACCTAAAGATAAATAGAGTGAACAAAGCAAAATGTGATATTCAATAAATATACAGGCAAATCTTATACCAAGTCTGTGGTATGGATGATAAAAAAATTAAAAAAACAGGGTCTACCACCATACCCTTTCCCATGTGTTATTACTGGTCAAATCAGCTTCCTTGAGATTCCATGCCTGAGAAAGCTGGTTTCACCAGTGACACCTCTAGGGCAGGGTATAGTGCAAACCACTGGGTTTCTAACCGTGCATTGCCCGAATGTGGTATAAAATTTACCTGTATTTGTTGGATTTCTCATTTCAATCCTTCTGACAATTTGTGGTGACTCTCATGGAGCAGTTCATTAGGCCTGTCTGACATACATTCTAAACAATGACATTTTTAAAATGTGTTTATTTCACTGACTGTTACTTTTTTACATAAGCAATTTGGATGTTGGATAATTTCGTTTGTGAACCCTTTCCTGACATGGAGATTTTCCATTTTTGCCTTTTTCTGCTTTTCTGCTTGTACTTTGCAATTTGTACAGAATATTGGAATTTGCTTTATTATTCTGTACATAAATCACTGTATCCTAGTTCAGTGCTGGCACCTACTGGCCTGAACTGCGATATACTAATAATAAGCATGGAAGCCTAGTACAGGCTCTGGCTCATTATTAGAACAGGGTGCTTTCCAAAAATCTCTTCCAGGAGTAAGCACGCCAGATACCGAATTGCGCGCTTCCGGGTTTTAGCCTTCTCAGACACCTTGGTCACATTTGACCATGGCATCTGAGGGGTTAAATGTTTGCGGTTGGCATTACCGCAGATCGCAGACATTAGCTGCGGGTGCTTGCTGTATGAAACTGCAGGCACCCGGCGACTATGGCGCTCTCTCCACTCCATCTTTAACGACCTGACATTCGCCAGGAGATGTCAGGAAGGGGTTAAAGGGGTTATCCAGCCAGTATGTGTATATTTTTAAATGGCTTGGAATGGCATAAGAAATTAAAAAAGGAGATAGCTACCTGAATCAATCCTCTTACTGCTCCCACTCAGTAGTAAATTAAGGGGGTAAAAAAAACATGCTATGTGTTTGTTCATTTTCTCTATATTTCAATTACATTTTTATATGGCATACTAGGAGATATTAACAAAAACATTTTCTTAACACTGTAAATAAATAACTGTGTAAATGTTTGCTTTGTTTGTGTCAGACTGCTTTAGTTTTATCAGGTCTTATAAATTGATGCTTTTCAGCTTAAACCTTGAATCTCACAGTGGTGAACTAGTTATGTGCCTGTGCAGAGCATGCCCTGCTGAATTAGATTGTGTGAGATGTGTAGTTTACAAAAGGCACCTAAAACAATCTACCTGTCACAGTGGCATTTCACTTGTTTCAATTTTACCATGCACGCAGTCGCCGGATTCTCTTGAAACTGTTCAGCTGCGTTCAATGGTTGCTCACGTTGCCACTGTTCTGTGCATCCTGGCCTCGGTTACTTATGGTGTGAATGTGTGCCTATGTACTTTTATCTCCCCCCAGTTCTGGATTGCGAGAGTTAATCTTTTCTTCACTCAGTGTGTACATCTGTTTGTCTAAAGACTTACTTAGTCTGCTATATATTTCCCAAGTTCTTTGTCAGACTAGCATATGTTTCTTGAGTCCTGTGACACTCATGGGTTGTGCAACATTCTTTGCTTGAATCTGCTTAGATTCTGTCTTTGTGCTGTGTTTGAGCTTTATCTGCCTGGTCTTTCAGGTTGGTGTCTGAATTCTGTGATATCTGTTCAATGGATTTTGCCTGTGTGTGTTTGAATTCTGTCCAAGTTCTGTTTACCATGTTGTCATGCCTATTCTGTGTGTGTCAGAATTCAGACCTATTTCTGTTTTCCAATGGTTCTAGTTCTTGTCTAATCTGCCTTGTTTCTGTATCTGGACCTGTTTTTCCTGTCTGTGTTTGAACTGTGTCTTGTGACAGTGTGAGTGTCCGGTGCCTTCTTCCACCTACAGTAAATGTCTTGACCACTTGTCATCCAGTATCCATTGTGTCTGTACGCATTCTGTAGTCCATATGTCTGGTTCTTGTAGGCTGTTTGTCTGGGTTCCTGATCATTCTGTCTACCAGTGTTCCATATTTTGTTTCTTGCCTGTATCTGTGTTTGCCTTGGATTCACTTATATTCTGCCTGGTTCTTATTTAGTGTCTTGTCTGTGCCTTTCTTGCTTTGCACTAGTGTCTCTGACCTCAATGGGTCATCTGTCAAGTTCAGTAAAACTATTCCAAGAGGTAGCAGCCTGGTGGTTACCCTGTATCAAAGTCCAGATCCCTGTACAGGGGTTAAAGGATGCATACCAGGAGACCGACAGGATAACACTCTCAGGGCTGGCCCAATGTCAAACCGGTAGGTTGGCACAGTAGTCTCACAACCAGTGTCCATATCAGCCATCCATGTCCGTACTATTGAAAAGAGTATATTCAGAATGCAATACACACCATGATAAGTGCTTGTATGCTTTTAAAATTCTAAACAGCCATAAGAATATATGATTTGATGTAAATTAACTATACTATAAAGGAAATGTTTGAGAAGGCGAAAATGGCTGCAAGTGATAGGAGAAGAATTTATCATTTATTTTATTCCAGAAATGGTGTTTTAGACGCCGGTCTTAATAACCCCTATATCTGGCAGTGGATCCGCCAAAGTTATAAAGAGGCGTCGGCCTCTACATAACTTTGGCACATTCAGCACTATTCTAAATGTAAGCCACCTTCCTTGCTGGCTTACATTTAGACAAGTTTCTATTCCTAAAACAGGCGTAGAAAATGATGAATGAGACGGGCCTGCCATGTCGTTCCCTTCCCCGCCCACTTTATTAGCCTTGGTGTGAGTGGGGAAAAGTTGCAGATTGCAGCGAAATAACCTTTGCGCTGCAATCTGTGCCAGAACTACACGTAATATAGGTGTATTTCTGGATAGTAAATGACCCCATGTGACTTTTTATGAAAAGTGTTTATCCTGATAGTCCTGATAGAACAACCATTTAACTATCCACTGCAATAAAGTTAACAAATAAAAAATAACTAACAAATATGCTGGCTGCCAACTGATTTCTATTCTGTGTTCTAACTTTTGTGAATATCAAACAAGATCAAAAGTTCTCCTGGTTAGAAGCCTAACATCATTTTTTGGGCAGAAGACAATACTGCAAAAAACTTTTTAATAAGATCCCCCCAATATCTATCTGATGGGTTCAGATGACTTGGAGTGGCCTTCTAAAAAGTCTTTCTATCACACTTGACCAAAGTTAAGCCAGGTGGAAGTATTTGCATAATACGTGTACATTTAATAGAGCAGAATGATTTACAATTTGTTTTTTCAAATTCCTGTTTACTGATGTCAGAGCGTGTAAATACAGATCACTTATGTATGTATGATTGGGATGCTGAACCTTGAATATTTATGAAAAGGTTTGTTGCTTGTTCTTTTCTGCATCATCTATTTCCAGTCATCGGAGGATTCAAATTATAATCAAGACGAAGCAAAACGTGTAAACAAAGAACATCAGTTTAGTTTCTGTTCTAATTTATTGAGTCAAAATAACATTACAGCAATTATAAAGTTACAAACAACTGCCACACTTCTTAAAGGCCATTGAACCCTAAAGACAAGTTGTTTGCAAAGCACCCGATATCTTGTGCTTTACAAACAACTTGTCTTTAGGGTTCAAGGGCCTTTAATAATTGTGGCAGATGTTTGTAACTTTATAATTACCACCCATATCAGAAATGACAGTCTCCCAAATGTCTTCATTTTTGGCTTATAAGATGAAGTTATGTCAAAGTTTAGATGGATATACAGTAAAAACATCTGTGTCCCATTATGGGCATACATATTTTTAATTTTGGAAAGTAATAAATTATTGACCTTTGAGTTTAGCATTAGTATGTAGTTGAATACTGGAGTAAATAGAGAGGTTCTTAACACCTCCTTGCATTATCTTTAACTTTGACAGCACACTAGAGGTGTAGGCATAAAGGCGAGGTGACCACAATGGATCTCCACACCCTAGTTCAGTTTAGTATAAGTATGTATTTCATGAAAAACAGCACACTGGAGGTACAGGCATAAAGGTGAGGTGATCACAATGGATCTTCATGCCCTAGCAGAAAGCAGCATAGTCAACATAACACTAGCCCTTCTACTCCCTACATTTTGTTGACATGATGGCCATTATGCATTTATGGTGTTTGGATTGTGTAGATACAGTGATTGTGTCTGTTTGAACTATTGCTAATGTGGTAGCTTTCTCCAGCATTTTTTACTCCATGTAGATATCAACAGAAAATAATGGTTAGAAGCTGTATAAATCCTTGGAATGTGACTTTACATGGCAATAAGCTATTTAAGGGTGAATGTTTCAACAATATTTATCGTCCGTAAATCCAGAGAGTATACTTTTTCATCCGTTTTTACTTTCTAATTGTGGCTGCTATACAGCAGCCACCATGGCCCATAAAAACAATAGACTGAAGAGGACTCATTGACTTCTAGAGCAGTGTTTCCCAACCAGTGTGCCTCCAGCTGTTGCAAAACTACAACTCCCAGCTTGCCCTGACAGCCTTTTGCCGTGCGGGCATGCTGGGAGTTGTAGTTTTGCAACAGCTGGAGGCACACTGGTTGGGAAACACTGTTCTAGAGGAGAGTTTTGTAGACATGCTCTGTGACCTGTGCAGAGGTCAGGAGGGTGTAGATAAGCTATTATATCACCTATTGTGAATGGTGGATTGATCTATCTATCTATCTATCTATCTATCTATCTATCTATCTATCTATCTATCTGTCATTGTAATTCTGCCTGTGAGGGTAAGGAGCTGACTGCTAAAATGTGAACTGTACAGACCAAGAAATGGTGCCTATTATTAGGCTTTGTAACCAGTGGAACCACTGTAGGATTTTAGCATTTTCTTAAAACATAGATAATGACTAGAGATGACCAAATTTTTCAAAAATTCGATTTGACGGTTAGCCGAATTTTTGGTAAAATTTCAGTTCAGTCCAAAATTATTTGTCTCGAATCTTGTTAAAAAACAGCTATTTCCTGGCTTCAGAGAGATTTTATAATGGTGTAGAACACTGTGCATTGCAGTTACACGCATAGAGAGTATGCTATGGTAGCAAAATAATACTGTGAGTCCATATGAAATGCTGATAACAGGCGTCACTTTTAGAATCACTGCACACTTCACTGATTTGGGCAGACACGGGGCCAAAACTGACAAAAAAACTATGAACTCAGCCTTACTGTTCAATGTTAGCTCCAAGAAGAAGCACACTTCTTTTCTTTTACAGAGTTGTCAGCCGATTCCACAAAGATGTTTACAGAACCTGTACTATTAACCGCTTAAGGACACGTATTTTTTTTTATTTTTGCATTTTCGTTTTGCACTCCCTGCCTTCCCAGAACCATAACTTTTTTATTTTTCGGTTCACATAGCCATATGAGGGCTTGTTTGTTGCAAGACAAGTTGTACTTTCCAACGCCACCATTTAATATTGCATACGATGCAGTGGGAAGTGGTAAAAAAATTCCAAATGGGGTGAAATTGCAAAAAAAAAGGAATTCTACCACAGTTGTTCGAGTTTTTAAATTCCGACGATTGGTATGCGATAAAACTGACCAGTTCATTTTATTCTACAGGTCAGTACAAATCCGACGATATCTAATATGCATAGTTTTTATTGCGTTTTGATAGTGAAAAAAATGCAAAAGTGGTAAAAATGTTTGTATGTTTTTTTTTGTCGCCATATTTTGCCCCTATTACTTTTTTGTATTTATCTGTATGGAGCTGTATGGGGGCTTATTTTTCGTGGGAAAATCTGAACTTTTAAGTGATACCATTATGGGGCGTTTATACCTTTTTGATCACTTTTTATTTCATTTTTTTGAGGAAATGAAGCGTCTAAAAACTGCGAATCGGCCATTAGGACGCTTTTTTTTTTCGTTTTTCTGTTTGCCGTATGGGGAATATATTTTTATACTATGGGCGTTTTTGCACATTGCGACACCCATGATGTGTATTTTTTAACATTTTTAAATTATTTTATTTTATTTTTGGGAAATGGGGGTGATTTGAACATTTAGGTAATATTTTTTTGTTTTTTACACTTTTACATAGCTCTCATAGGGAACTATATAAATCAGTCATCTGATAGCTTCTATTGTAAACTCCAGTACACTTGTATTGGAGTCTATGATGATTTTACTAGTTTCCTATGGAGCCCTATTACTAACAAAGGCTCCATAGGAAATGCTATGCAACAGCATGGTTTCATTCACAGAAAACATGGCTGTTGCTGACAGGCTCTGGTTCCCCCGATCGCCACAACGGGGATATGGAGAGCCACCAAAAGTTTTACTTTCGGTTTTAATCACGCGCAGGATTGACTACGGTATCTACGGGGTTAAATGTTCACGATCGGCAGCACTGCCGATTCCGAACATTAGCTGCGGGGGTCTGCTTGAATAAGCAGGCAGCCACCCACAGCGATGGCACCCGCATGAAGCAGGAGCAGGCACCATCTTTAGGGACAGGACACAGGACGTACGGGTACGTCCTGTGTCCTTAACCCCTTAAGGACGAAGGGCGTACATGTACGCCCTTCGTCCGCACTTTAAAGATGGCGCCCGCTCCCGCACGGAGCGGGCGCATGAGCTGCGGGTAAATGCTTGATTCATCAAGCTGACACCCGCAGCTCATGTCCGCGACCGGCAGCGATGCCGATCGCGGACATTTAACCCCTCAGATGCCGTGGTCAATCCTGACCACGGCATCTGATCAGCGCAAAACCGAAAGTTTCACTTTGGTTTTGCTCCGGCTCCCTGATGGCCACAAGGGGAGCCGGAGCATGCATGTAGTACCCTAGGTTTCTGTGAATGAAACCTAGGTTACTACACAGTATTCCTATGGAGCCTATGACTGTAATAGGCTCCATAGGAAATATGTGATTTTCTCATATATTCCAATGCTATTGCATTGGAATATATGAGAATAGCAATCTGATGATTGCATCTTATAGTTCCCTATGGGAACTATAAGAAAGTGGTAAAAAAAAAAAGTTTAAAAAATAAAAATTAAATAAAAAAATATAAAAATTCAAATCACCCCCTTTCCCCAAAATGAAAATAAAATAAATAAAAAATAAAAAATTACACATAATGGTGTCGCAATGTGCTAAAACGCCCATACTATAATAATATTAAAAAATATTCACCATACGGTAAACATAAAAACGGAAAGAAAGCGTCCAAATGGCTAATTCGCCATTTTTGGACGCTTCATTTCCTAAAAAATGAATAAAAAGTGATCAAAACATCATACGCACCCCATAATGGTATCAATTAAAAGTTCAGATTGCCCGCAAAAAATGAGCCCCTACACTGCTCCGTACGCATAATTACAAAAAAGTTATAGGGGTCAAAACATGGCGACAAAAAAATAAAATAAAAAAATTCCCACTTTAAATTTTTTTCACTATCAAAACGCAAGAAAAACTATACATATTAGGTATTGCCGGATTCGTACTGACCTGAAGAATAAAATTAACCAGTCAGTTTTATCGCAAATCGAACGTTGTAATTTAAAAACCCGTAAAACTGTGGTGAAATTGCTTTTTTTTTTGCAATTTCACCCCATTTGGAATTTTTTTCCCGTTTCCCACTACATCACATGCAAAAATAAATGATAGCGTTAAAAAGTACAACTTGTCCCGCAAAAAATAAGCCATCATATGGCTATGTGAGCGGAAATATAAAAATGTTATGGCTTTTGGAAGGCAGGGAGCGCAAAACAAAAACGCAAAAATCCCAAAACCCCCGTTCCTTAAGGGGTTAAGAGGTTAAACACTTATATAAGTAGAGCCCCCCGACACAATGGAGAGGGTGTCAGCAGTAAGTTTGTGTTGAAGTCACATATTATTTTGCCCTTCCTCTGATCTGTCAGAAGAATAACCCCCAAAAAACGGAGCCTGTCTGTTGAGCATCCGCCTTTACTCGTTCAGCATTTCGTCAGTAATCCATCAGTATTGCTAACGCCAAAAAAAAACAGGAGTGGATTAAAAACAGAGATGACACGTGAATGGAATATTTGGATGCCTTCTGTGTTTTGCACCCATTCCTGCTTTTGGCTACCAAATCATAAGCCAATTCTGATAGGACCATACAGGCCTTACAGCTGCTACACAGACAGGATCCATTGTGCGTCTCCTTTTATCTTCCTTCTGACAGATCAGAAGAAGGGTCAAATAAATAATGATGTCAGCCATGCTGAAAGGCAAAATATTGGCCCAGGCATGAAGTGGGGAGGGTGGGAATAGCATGAGAAATCCACAGAGTGTCCCTATGACATAGTGGAGATGTGGAATCAGCATGAGGAGGCCACATAGCAGCACGATGACAGTGTGGAGGTGATGGCAGCATCAGGAGGAGGCCACAGAGTGGCACAATGATAGTGTAGAGGTGGTGGCAGCATCAGGAGAGTGGCAAGGTGACATAGTGTGGATGTGGTAGCAGCATGAGGAGACCACAGAGTGGAAAGGTGACATAGTGGAGAGATGGCAGCAGTATCAGGAGGCCACAGAGTGGCAAGGTGACATAGTGTGTAGGTGGATGGCAATACCAGTACCCGCTGAAGACGGTGGATGAAAGAAGGAGTACTTGGAATCAGATGTGTGGCATCAGGCGGGTGGCAGCATCAGAATCGTAGCTGAGGCAGGTAGCCAGAAGAAACAGGTCTCTTTTGTCAAAGTGTTGGTGTGGCACCAAGGATAATATATTCTGATGTACAAGTCATTGGTGGGTGGAAATCCTGGCTGATCCATGCCTGATTCCTCTTGACAAAGGTCAGTATCTCCACATTTTGGGTAGACAGGAGAGTTCTTCTTGGTTGGCCCTCGCTGCACTAAACACCCACTCTGATGCCACACTACTGGATGGAGGGTAGCTTTTTCAGGGCAAACTCTGCCAGTTACGGCCACAAATCCAGTTTGTCTGCCCAGTAGTCCAGCGGATCTTTAATGTGGGGTGGCAGGGTGCTGTCCAAGTATGCCACCACCTGCTGGTTCAGGTCTTGCTCCAGGTCTAGCTGCTGCTGATGTTGAGTAGCTTCTTCAGTAGGTGGGTGAAGAAAGCTGCTCATCAGCGACTTTAGGCTCAGGCTGCTGCTGATAGAGCTGGTACTGCTCCTGCCACAACACCTCTCACCAGCAGCCATGGCAGTGGAACATAAGTGCAGAGGGCCCCCCTGGACAGACCTGCGAGAGGATGGACGATGGCGCAGATAGGGAGTGGCTAACTGACTACATAGGATGTCTCTATAGTAGTTCTGTTTGTCCTTCCTCTCAGCGGGTGTAAAAAAGGCCCCCATTTTGGACCGGTAGCGAGAGTCCAACAAGGTGGAGAGCCAGAAGTAATCCCTCTGCCGAATGGTGACAATTTGGCTGTCACTACGCAACCAAGTGAGCATGCATCGGGCCATTTGTGCAAGTGTTTCGGAGGGACTCCCTGTCTCCATCTCCACTGCATACTGTCACAGTGTGTCTGGGTCCTCTGCGTCGTCTTTCTCATCGCCCTATAATTCCTCTGGCTGCTCCTCCTCTCCTGTCACCTGTGTAGAAAAACCACCCATTTCCCTACACATTGCTTTTGCTACAATCTCTTTCTCCTCCCCAGTTCAGCCTCCACAGGGCTCATGTGGCCATGAGATCTAGGCGCCACATGTCCAGTCCTCTGAGCAGCCAGATTTACCAGCATCTGTTCCAGGACATGAAGCAGTGGAATGACGTTGTTCATCCCGTAGTCCTGGCAACTGACAAATATCATGGCCTCCTCAAAGGGCCAGAGCAAACTGCAGGTGTCACACATGAGCTGCCACTGGCTGACATCAAGGTTACACAGGGTAGTTCTCCTGTCCACTTGGATCATCAAGAAATCATTTATGGCCTTTCTCTGTTTGTATAGTCGGTCCAATACATGGTTGTGGAATTCCAACGGTTGGAAACGTCGCATATAAGCCTATGTTGGGGGATGCCGTTCTGCCGCTGCATCCCAAGGAGGGTGTGTTTTGCAGTGTACGAGTTGCTGAAGCGCATGCAAAGAATCCTGGCCATTTTTAGGATGTCTTGCAGATGGGTGGAACACTTCAGGAACTGGTTGACAACCAGATTGAACAATTGTGCCATGCATGGCGCATGGCTCAGCCCTCCTTGATGCAGCGCCAACACCATGCTCTTCCCGTTGTCGTTCACCATGGTTCCGATTTTGAGTTGTCAAGAAAGTCAGGATTCGATTTCTTGATGAAGGACACGGAGCAGTTCCTCCTCTGTGTGACTCCGTTCACCCAAGCAAACCAGGTGCAGAACAGCGTGAGAGTGGTGAGAGTCTACAATCACACATCAATTTTCCCCAAAAAAGCCTGCTTCACATAAAAAATTTCACCAGTACGTAATTCGGTCGTTACAGCTAAAGGAGGTGTACAATCAACTGTCAATTTTCCCCCAAAAATGGTGTTTGAAATAAAAAAATTTCACCAAAGAAAGGATAATGGAATTCGGTTCATACAGAAGAAAGTCTACAATCACCCATATATTTTCCCCAAAAAAAACTGTTACATATAAAAAAAATTCAGCACTACATCATTTGGTCCATACCGCAAAAAGGGTTTTACCACATATAACTCCACCGTTGAACGGCGACTATTTTTTTCTTTTGCCACTAATACATGGCAAAAAGAGCTTTACCACATATAACTGCACCGCTGAACAGCAAATAGACCCATATTTTTTCCATTTTCACACTACACAAGGCTTTTCAACATAAAAGTGCAATGCTGAACGGCGAATATATTTCAATTTTGCCACTAATACACGGCAAACATGCTTTAGAAAATATAACTGCACCGCTGAATGGCAATTAGGCCCTAATTTTTTTCCACTTTTACACTACACAAGGCTTTTCAATAGAGATGAGCGAACACCTGGATGTTCGGGTTCGAGAGGTTCGGCCGAACGTCCGGAAAATGTCCGGGTTCGTGATCCGTTCGTGAACTTCCTCCCGAACCTGAACCCCATAGAAGTCAATGGGGACCCGAACTTTTGGGCACTAAAAAGGCTGTAAAAGACACCCAGAGGGATAATATACCGCAATAAACGCATTGCGATTACAACTTAATTCTCACATCCGACAGTACATTCTACTGGAGGAGGCGTTCCCATGGTGATCGGTAGCTCAAAGTTGTAATCGCAATGCGATTAAGCAAATACATAAGAATCGCATTGCGATTCCAACTTTTTAGTACTCAACTTTTAAAATCGTACACCACTTTAAGTTCCAAAGTTGCAATCGCGTTCGAATAGAACTTAAAGCTGTCTCTTAGTCAGTTTTAGTATTGGTGTGCTGTAATAGAAGTTACATTCGTACGCGAATATAACTTAGAGCAATACAGTCAACTTTACACTGTTAGTTTTATTATCGCGATAATACAACTATTCAAGAATCGTGTACGCGTGCGTCTGTACGTGTGTGCATTACCTCGGACACTATTCTATTTTGCCAGCCACAGCTGAAACCACTGATTTATGGTATTGCTATTTTGGCAATTGAATTTAACCCCAGAAAATAATCTATCCTTTGCCAGACAGCAGACAGTATTATACTTGTCTAACCAAAGCTGGAACACCAGATTTAGGGGATTGGTATTTGGGCAATTGTATTTAACCCCTTAATAAAATATAGAAATTTCTTTCCTGA
This sequence comes from Bufotes viridis, assembly GCA_033119425.1. NCBI lineage: Eukaryota > Metazoa > Chordata > Amphibia > Anura > Bufonidae > Bufotes > Bufotes viridis. The sequence goes on along the minus strand of CM065594.1, from coordinate 61,136,890 downwards.
GTTTCTAGGGGTGACAATTAGCACAGCCAAGCCCCTGATGTAGGATATAGCAAAAAAAAAAAAAAATAGTATTGATGGATTGATGGACTTGGTGGCAGCTTCTTCTGGTGCACCACAAGTCACAATATGGCCGCCGATCAACCCAGAAAATAAGTGACAGAAAAACGCTCTGTGCAGCCTAAAAACCAGCGAGCAAGTAACTAGCAGAAGTTCAATGATTCTCAGCTGTAAATTGATCTGTTCATTAGGTGCTGTTGCTGACTTTAACCTGCCTAATCTCGCCCTGACAGAAGCTGCGTCCTCTCCCTACACTAATCAGAGCAGTGTGACGTGCGGCGCTACGTGACTCCAGCTTAAATAGAGGCTGGGTCACATGCTGCACTTGGCCAATCACAGCCATGCCATTAGTAGGCATGGCTGTGATGGGCTCTTAGGGCAAGAAGTAAAACGCTAGTTGATTGGCTGCTGTGCAGCCCTTCAGAAAGCGGGAAGTAATCGACGAACACCGAACCCGAACCTGAACTTTTTTGAAAATGTCCGGGTTCGGGTCCGGGTCCCGGACACCCCAAAATTCAGTACGAACCCGAACTTTTCTCGAACTGTTTGCTCAACACTACTTTTCAACATAAAAGTGCAATGTTGAACTGAAAACATATTTTTCTTTTGCCACTAATACATGGCAAAAAGGGCTTTAGAACATATAACTACACCACACAAGGTCAAATAGGACTTACTGTAGAAATATTTCCTTGTAATTAACCCTGTTAATGGCTGTATCAAACAGCACTTACACCCCAATAACAAGTTTGCTGGGATGACAGAGCTGTATAATGGCAATTTGGATCCCCAGTCAGTGCACCAAGGTGTAATAGGATTGTTCCTATTACCCAGTCTGTAACCTCCACTACTGAACCTTGTTTTACATAAATGCTGAGGAATTATTCCTCCCTATACTTTATTTGCACTTAGAAATAGTTTTTTCACCACAATCAAGTCTTTCCTATCCTTGTACCTAGCGCCTGCAGAAGTCTCTCCCTGAACTAATTACGCTGGTAAATGGCAGAATCTAAGATGGTTGGCGCTATTTATAGGGCTGTGACATCATTGGGCTGGCTGCTGATTGGTTGCATGCATGGCATTATGGGTGATCCCGCCTTCCCAGAATTCCTTTGTCCATGTCCTCACATGTGCAGCAGCCATTTTAGGAAAAAAATTGATTCGTTACAGCGAAGCGTGAGGAAATTCGGATATGGTGCGAATCAAATAATTCCTGAAATTAGAATTCAATTCCACTGCGTCAACTTCTATTCGCTCATCTCTAAAAATGACATAAAAAATTTAAGTAACAAAAATTAAAAAAAAATATGTTTGACATAAAATATGATTCAATCAAAAGTTGTTGTTTTTTTCTAATGAGCTGTATGGCATTCACACTTTTATGACTTGCTCCTGTAACTATAATAACTTAAACTTCAAACATTTTCCTGCATATTACCATGATGCTATTGTCTTTGCCAAGAGCTAGTGATGATCGAGCACCAAAGTGCTCGTGTGTTCGATTAGAACACTTTGCTATGCATGGGTGCTCTACCGAGCACGCTAGCACATTGGAAGTCAATGGGAGAACCCAAGCATTAAACCAGGCACCCCCTGCTCTGGGTGTCACTCTAGTTCGGCTTAAGAGTCGCTGCTCTGACTCCACATATAGCATTGTCCATATATGGTGTCAGTGCTTGGGGACACCCCAGTGTATTTAAATCTAATTTAGCCTATATTTCAAAAAAGTTTCTGCTGGGATTTGAACTCATTACCTTCTACATTAGAGGCAAGGCACTTAACTACTCATGTATAATAGCTGCATTCACTGTACAGTGGGGGAATCCCTCGGTGTGAGTCTGCGGCTTAGGAGTCTCTGCTCTGACTCCATATATAGCTATGTCCAAACATGGAGTCAGTGCTTGGGGGACACCCAGTGTATTTAACTCTAATTTAGCCTGTATTTCAAAAAAGTTTCTGCTGGGATTTGAACTTATTACCTTCTACTTTAGAGGCAAGGCACTTAACTACTCATGTATAATGGCTGCACAAGCAGTTACTTAAAAACAAAACAAACAAAAATGAAACTAGACTTCTACTGTAGAGGAATACTTACTACCAGTAAGTATTCATATACAGTAGAAGTCTCATAAAAGTTCTGATAAAGTTTGTTGCACAAGCCTGTAAACGAGACATCACTGTGCTGTCCATGCCCCCTTTACTGCCAGGCTGTCTGCTATTTACTAGGATTCTTAACCCCTTCAGCTGCACAGACTGGGTAGCTGCAGGCAGTGAGGAGACAATGCTGGGCACAGGAGCTGACAGACTAGAGAGAGCATAAGGTAGGGGGAAGATCCTGTGTGTATTAGCAGTGTCATTATACAGCTAGGACTTGTAGTTCTACACGTACAATATTCTGCTGATTCTCCCAGCACTCAGGGCAGCTCTTGTATCCACTCCCTTAGCAGTGCCATTATATAGCTGGGACCTGTAGTTCTACACATACAACATGCTGCAGATTCTCCCAGCACTCAGAGCAGCTCTTGTATTCCCTCCCTTAGCAGTGTCATACAGCTGGGCTTGTAGTTCTACACATACAACATGCTGTCTATTCTCCCAGCACTCAGGGCAGCTCTTGTATTCACTACCTTAGCAGTGTCATACAGCTGGGACTTTTAGTTCTACACATACAACATGCTGCAGATTCTCCCAGCACTCAGGGCAGCTCTTGTTTCCACTCCCTTAGCAGAGCAGGGGGAGGTGCAGAGATTGTTGTTATTGCATTTAAACAAGAGCCAGAAAAGAACCAGGGAAATGAGGAAATATATATATATTTTTTGCCTATAACTTGCTTAGCTTAGTCATATATAGCTGCCCATCAAATTTTCAGTGCTATATATTTTTTTTCATAACTCGGAGACCCCTTCAAGTGCCTTGCCTCTAATAAAGAAGGTCATTAGTTCAAATTCCAGAAGAAACCTTTCTGAAATACAGGCTAAATTATATTTAAATACACTGGGTGTCCCCAAGCACTGACTCCATATATGGATATAGCTATATATGGAGTCAGAGCAGGGACTCATAAGTCGCAGACTCAAAATGAGGGATTTCCTCACTGTACAGTGATCTTCTGCATAGAAATAGAGGTTCATTTAGATTTAAATACACTGATTCGAGCATCATGTGTACTTAAGCATCACGTTCGAGTACACGTGGTATTCGGCCGAACTCTGCGATGTGCCAAGCATAGCGATGCTCGAGCCGAACTGCTCTTCGGCCGAGCATGCTTGCTTAACACTACCAAGAGCAAATTTATAACTGCAATAGGCTTTCCAGAGAGAGGAGGTCCAGGTCAGGTTAGCCTAATCTTTTATGGAAAATGCCTTTTTAATTGTTGCTTAAAACTCGAGATGAGAAAATTGATGCTAGTGAATCAAAATTCATTCAGGATTTTTCAAAAAATTCTGACTTGTTAGAACCTGAACGTATTGAGATTTGGGCAAATTTTTCCAGAGAGAGGGAGAGAATTCAATGTGTATTAGAGTACTTTCAATGTATAGTTGAAAACGTTTCATGTATGTACATTTGAGTACAAACCGTGGATTTGTGTAGAATTGATATTTATGAATCCCATTGCTTATTTGTACAGATCAGACAAGAAACTAATTTTAAGAAATTTGCTAATCTTTAGTTAGAACTTATCTCTTCTCTATTAGCCATACGACTTGACACATAGCTATAGGAGTCCAGAGGAACTGTAGCAGTGACACCCAGATCATGGTGCTATGTGGGAGGTAAGGGAGAGATGGTTTCCCTCTGCACATAAGAAGACTTCTGTATTATATGTGACACATAGTAAGTGTAGCGCCTGTTGTACAATTTGCCCTTGGCAAGTTATGCCTTTGGTTACAACAAGTGTGAGGAATTAAACAAAAGATCGTGAAATATATTGGCAAGCAAACAGCAAAATTTCCATTCCAGCAGTAACATTGCTAGTATATATAAATATACATATATATATATATATATATATATATATATCTTACAGATGAGCGAATCGAAGTTGATGAAGTGGAATCTGATCCGAATTTCAGGAAAAATTTGATTTGCACCGAATCTGAATTTCCTTACACTTCGTGGTAACGAATCACATTTTTTCCTAAAATTGCTGCTGCATGTGTAAGGACATGGAGCAAGGAACTCTGGGAAGGCAGGATCATCCATAATGCCATGCATGCAGCCAATCAGCAGTCAGCCAGCCCTGTGATGTCACAGCCCTATATTTACCCTCAGCCATCTTGGATTCTGCCATTTACCAGTTTACTCAGTACAGGGAGAGATGTCAGCAGGTGCTAGGGACAGTGTTAGAAAAAACGTCATTGTGCTAAAAAAAACAATTTGAAAGTGCAGGGAAAGATTATTCAAGGTGTAGGGAAAGGATAGGACGGACTCATTCTGAAACATTTACGTTGAACAGGGTTCAGTAGGGGAGGTAACAGCCTGGATAATAGGAACAATCCTATCAATCCTTGCGGCACTGACTGGGGATCCAAATTGCCATTATATAGCTCTGTAATTTCAGCAAACCGTTCTTATTAGGCTCCAAGTGCTGTTTGAAACAGGGTTTATTACAAGGAACTATTTCTAAGTCTTATTTGCCCTTGTGAGTTGCAGTTATATGTTCTAAAGCATTTTTGGCTTGTATTAGTGAAAAAAGGGCTTATTAGCCGTTGTGTGGTGAAGTGCTAAAATTATAGCCCTTTTTGTCATGTATTAGCGGCAAAAGTAAAATATATATGCTGCTCAGTGGTGCAGTTATATATTCTAAAGCCTTTGTTGGGTATATAAGTGGAAAAAGAAAACATATATTTGCCGATCAGCGGTGCAGTTTTATGTTCTAAAGCCTTTTGTTGGGTGTATGTTTTGCTTACAGTTCGAGAATAGTTAAATGACAATAAAAACCAGACACATAAAGAATAAGTAATTTATTCAGTATGTATTAAACTCAAAAATAGCATATAGCACTTATATAAGGTCAGCATATATAAGAATAGCACTTCAGCAGAAACAACACTTACTTCACCGTCAAGCAGTCAATGATTATGACGCATCGGCATAAGCTTCAGGGAATCTCACGAGTCCGATGTGATGGGAATCTTCAACTAGACAAGCGTCCTCATCTAGTGAATCAGATTTGTGCACACTTGACCAAGGAAACCTCCCAAGGCTATATACAAGTTCTCTTTACACAACCATGACTTGCATCCCACATGCCCACCGTGGGCACCTGGGAGGCGTTGTCAGTAAACAAGCCATCCATCCAGTCAGGAGGGGCCAACTCCCGCCAGGATGTTTTGGCTCTTGATGTGAACCGCGTCTCATTGTCTGATAACCAGCATTCCATTAAACATTGCAAAGGTCAGCATCTCTATTAATATTATTCTAAAATATACTTATATAATGCCACACTGACAGAAGCTGAAAAGCTTTTCAATCTCTCATCACCACCGACCCACCTGATCTCTCAATGGTATCAGATCTTACTGGATGAAACACATAAAACTGTCCCCAACTTCTTGGAGGGCTGGGAGAGGGAATTGGGAATAGTCTTGACGCCAGCTGACAGACAAAAAGCTTTCTTATTCACGCATATACTCTCAATGGCGTGCTCGGCACAGCAGAAGAATTACAAAATATTAACACGTTGGTATAAATACCCAACCAAACTGAATAAAATCTTCCCTTCTGTGTCCGATATTTGTTGGAGATGTAACTCGGATAAGGGCACTATGCTACATATATGGTGGGGCTGTACTCGGATCAGGCCCTTTTGGGATAAAGTATTTGCTGTGTATTCGTTTCTCTCAGGGAAAACAACAGTGGCTTCACCACGGTTGGCGCTCCTCTCCATCCTACCAGTTTCCATATCTTCTCAAAAAAAGAGTCTGTTGCGATTCTGCGTTGCTGCAGCCAGGTCCGTTATCCCGAGGCACTGGCGGTCATCAGTTACCCCATCATTGCGGGAATGGTTCCAAGAAATGCAACTCATTGCTAGAATGGAGGAAATATCAGCTGAGTTCTCTGATACTTCTTCTAAATACCTCCGGCTATGGTCGATCTGGATTGATGCTCAAACTTCGCCTAGATTCTTAGACCTAATCGCATCCTAATCTCTGCACGGGGTCTCATGCGTGGTGGTGAGGCCTTCATTCATTTATCCCCCTCCCCCCCCCCCTTTTTTTTTTTTCTCCTCTCCTCCTTTCTCCCCCCTCTTTCTCAATACCTATTCTTCCTCGCTCTTTCTTCAAGATATCGACTTTTATCTACGTTATGTGAGTTTCTACAAAGGTTGTTTGCATAGTCATTGTTTTTGTGACATCCTTGTTATCTGTACATTGCTATGTACTGTATGCGATGCAATGATTAAGTGATTCCTTATTGTACCACGCAATTTTTCTTTATTGCATACACTTTGTTTGTGAATTACAAAAATTGATTCAATAAAATCAGTTTAACCATAAAATATACTTATAATACAAGAGAGACTCCATTTTAGAATCTAATTCACGTTGCATTACAGTGTATTAGTGGAAAAAGAAAAAATATATTTGCTGTTCAGCGGTGCAGTTATATGTTCTACAGCCTTTTGTGGCGTGTATTAGTGGAAAAAGAAAAAATATATTTGCCGATCAGTGGTGCAGTTATATGTTCTACATCCTTTTGTGGCGTGTATTAGTGGGAAAAGAAAAAATATATTTGTCGATCAGTGGTGCGATAATATGATCTAAAGCCTTTTGTGGTGTGTATTAGTAGAAAAAGAAAAAATATATTTGCCGATCAGTGGTGTAGTTATATGTTCTAAAGCCTTTTGTGGTGTGTATTGGTGGAAAAAGAAAAAATATATTTTCCGAGCAATGGTGCAGTTATATGTTCTAAAGATTTTTGTGGTGTGTATTAGTGGAAAAAGAAAATATATATTTGCCGATTAGCAGTGCAGTTATATGTTCTAAAGATTTTTGTGGCGTGTATTAGTAAAAAAAAATTAATATTTTTGCCGATCAGTGGTGCAGTTATATGTTCTAAAGATTTTTGTGGCATTTATTAGTGGAAAAAGAAAAATATATTTTTGACGATCAGCGAAGTAGTTATATGTTCTAAAGCCTTTTGTGGTGTGCATTAGTGGAAAAAGAAAAATGTATTTACCGTTAAGCGGTGCAGTTATATGTTCTAAAGCCTTTTGTGGCATGTATTAGTAGCAAAAGAAAAATATATTTATATGCCACCTCTGTCACCCTGTCACTCTGTGTTCTCTTCATGTTGCTGCCACCTCCAGAGTATGTCACCTTGCAACTCAGTGGCCTCCTCCTGATGCTGCCACCACCTTCAGACTCTGTCATTGGGCTACTCTATGGTGTCCTCATGCTGCTTCCACCTCACAACTATGTCATAGGGCGACTTTGTGGATTTCTCATGATGTTCCCCCCAACATACACACACTTCGTGACTGGGCCACTATTTTGCCTTTCGGCTTGGCTGACACCATCATTTATTTGACACTTCTTCTGATCTGTCAGAAGGAAGGAAAAGTTAGAAGAACAACAGATCCTGTCTGTGTAGAAGCTGTAAGGCCGTTATGGTCCCATCAGAATTGGCTTCTTATTTGGTAGCCAAAGGCAGGAGTGGGTACAAAACACAGAAGACATGCAAATATTTAATGCACATGTCATCTCTGTTTTGTATCCATTCCTGTTTTTTTTTTGCATTAGCAATACTGATGGATTACTGACCAAATGCTGACCGAGTAAAGGCGGATGCTCAACAGACAGGATCTATTTTTGGTGTTTATTGTTCTGATAGATCAGAGGAAGGGCAAAATAATCAGTGACTATAACATAAACTTACTGCTAACTCCCTCTCCAATCTGTCAGGGGGCTCTACTTGTATAAGCGTTTAATAGAACAGGTTCTGTAGACATCTATGTGGAATAAGCTGACGACGGTGTAAAAGAAGTGCGCTTCTTCTTGGCAGTAACATCGACCTGTAGGGCTGAGTTCATACTTATTTGGTCAGTTTTGGCCATGTGTCCAAATAGGTGAAGTGTGCAGTGATTCTAAGAGCGACGCCTGTCATCTGCATGTCATACGGACACACAGTATTATTTTACTACCAAAGCAGACTCCCTATGTGTGTTACTGTAAGGCACAGTGTTCTGCGCCACTATAAAGGCTCTCTGCAACCTGAAAATAGCAGTTTTTTTAACCGAAATTCATTGCGAATAAATTCGAATTGAACCAATTTTTTCCCAAAAAAACTTGGCGAACTGCCGAACCGAATCTCTAACAAATATAAATATATATGTATATATATAAATATATATGTATATATATATAGTTATATATATATACAGGCGAAACTCAAAAAATTAGAATATCGTACAAAGTTCATTTATTTCAGTAATGCAACTTAAAAGGTGAAACTAACATATGAGATAAACTCATTACATGCAAAGCGAGATATTTCAAGCCTTTATTTGTTACAATTTGGATGATTATGGCTTACAGTTTATGAAACCCCAAAGTCACAATTTTAAGGTACCCTATGCTCAGGTGTTATGGCTTAATTAGCTGACTAGAGGGTGACACTTAGAGCCTACAATATTGAATCTTTTCACAATATTCAAGTTTTAAGCTGCATTAATGCAATTCCTTTTAATTTGCATTACTGAAGTAAATGGACTTTTGCATGATATATGCCTTTGCTCTTTACCACTGCACTTTCCCAGAAATAAGTCCTCAAGTTCAGTGGCAATAACAACAGTGACAATGTCCCTTCATTTTCTGAAGCTGGTATTCTTTGCAGATACCATTAGCCCTGCTTCAAAAGTCCAACGTCTTTTGCCTCCCAACCAAGTACCTTTACCAGCTTCAGTTTGGCCAAGGTACAATTTATACACTATTTGCCAACCAACATAGCTAGATTCCAAAATGAACAAATACCTTTAGACTATAAAATTTCAGAGATTTATAAGAATTATTAATGACCTTAGATATAGTTTAAAGAAAAGAGACATTAAAAACTGTTGACAATACAGTTCCCTTAATGCCAGCTGGAGATTGTCAACGTCTGATAGATTGATGATGTTCTCATAGGCTGTGGGAGTCTCTGTGTCAGAACAGCATACTGATTTCATTTTTCTCCTTTAAATGACATTAAGGGTGGCATGTGAAGAATTCATATATTTACTGTCATTATTCATTATATAGAAGATTTTTTATAGGTTAAAAATATAGCTTTTTCCTTTTCCTAGGGGCAGTGGCCAGTGTGTGAAATTAAGGATTTCTACATGCTTCATATTAATACTGAACAATAATGGCTCTGCCATTGTGTTAAAACTTAGCAGTTGAAGAGACATGATTAATGATACTAATATTTCTATGACAACCTTTGTTAGCTCTCTGTTATGACCAGCTACAAAGCGTTGATAGCTTTATACTGGCAGTTTCATAATATGAGAACATTAGTTTTTGGCAAGATATCTGCAAAATGTAAAGCTATATGGCATATGTTATGCTTTAGACATAGCTTCTCTGTCATCCAGGCAGACATTCATCAAAAAGTCTTGCAAGGTAACAAAAGGTTACAGTGCAGTTTGTGACATTTGAGATCTATTACTCTCCCAAAGTCGTAATACTGAAGTTCCACTTTTGGATCTCTGGGAATTAAGATAGTATCATTGGAAATGCAGACAAGTAATTTTTCTCCCACTAATTGCTGCCTCTATTAGTGTTATAACTCAAAGATTAACCAAGCAATATTTTGAATTTAGATGCAAATAAAGTTTTCTTTTGTATACACAATTTCACTATGACCTTCCAGCTGTGGTAGGTTTACATTTTTTCTCCAGAAGATATAATTAGAGATGATCAAATTTCTCAAAAATTTGTTTCGGCCAGCTGGACGAATTTTCTGAAAACATTTGATCCGAATTTATTTATGCATTTTATGCATTTATTTAAAAACAGCTATTTCCTGGATGCAGAGAGCCTGTATTGTGGTGTAGAATACTGTGTCTTGCAGTGACTTGCATAGGGAGTCTGCTGTGGTAGTGAAACAATAATGTGAGTTAGTATGACATGCACATGACGGGCGTCACTCTTAGAATCACTGCACACTTCCCCTTTTTGGGTAGTTACGGGGCCAAAACTGACCAAATAACTCAAGTGTGAACTCAGCCTTACAGGTCGATGTTAGCTCCAGGTATAAACAACCTTGCAGAGGCCCAAGATCCTACTGTAGCGTAAAAGGGCGCACTCCTTTTACACCATCATCAGCTGATTCCACATAGACATCTATAGAACCTGTTCTATTAAACGCTTGAACAAGTAGAGCCCCCTTAACAGAGCGGAGAGGGTGTCAGCAGTAAGTTGGTGTTGATGTCACTGATTATTTTGCCCTTCCTCTGATCCATCAGAACAATAACCCCCCAAAAAATGTATCCTGTCTGTTGAGCATCTGCCTTCACTCAGTCAGCATTTGGTCAGTAATCCATCAGTAACAGGAGTGAATCCAAAACAGAAATGACACGTGAATAGAATATTTACATGTCTTCTGTGTTTTGTACCCACTCCTTCTCTTGGTTACCAAATCTTAAGCCAATTCTGATGGTACCATACAGGCCTTACAGCTGCTACACAGACAGGATCCGTTGTGCATCTCAATTTTTATTCCTTCTGACAGATCAGGAGAAGGGTCAAATAAATGATGATGGAAACCAGGCTAAAAAGGCAAAATAGTGTCCAAGTCATGGAGTGGGGAGGGTTCGAGAACAGTTTGAGAAGTCCACAGAGTGGCCCAATGACATAGTGTTTAGGTAGCAGCAGCATGAGGAGACCAAAGAGTGGCCCAGTGACATAGTGGGGAGGTGGAAGCAGCAGCAGCATGAGGAGACTGCAGAGCGGCTCATTTACATAGTGTTGAGATAGCAGCAGCATGAGGAGGCCACAGACTGGCCCAGTGACATAATGTTGATTTAGCAGCAGCATAAGGAGGCCAAAGAGTGGAAAGGTGACATAGTGTGGAGGTGGTGACAGCAACAGCATGAGGAGGCCACAGAGTGGCAAGTTGACATAGTGTAGAGGAAGCAGCAGCAGCATGAGGAGGCCACAGAGTGGCAAGGTGACATAGTGTTTAGCTTGCAGCAGCGTCAGGAGACCACAGAGTTGCAAGGTGACATAGTGTGGAGGTGGCAGCAGCATATGGAGACCACAGAGTGTCAAGGTGACATAGTGTGGAGGTGGCAGCAGCATCGAGAGACCACAGAGTGGCAAGGTGACATAGTGAGGAGGTGGCAGCAGCATCAGGAGACCACAGAGAGACCCGGTGACAGATTGGGGATGTGGGTGGCAATATGAGTACCAGTTGAAGATGGTGGGTGAAAGAAGGAGCACTTTGCATCAGCTGTGTGGCATCAGGTGGGTAGCAGCATCAGAATAGTAGCTGAGGCAGGTAGCAAGAAGAAACCGGTCTCTTTTGTCAAAGTGTTGTTGTGGCACCATTGATGATCTAGTCTGATGCATAAGGTATTGGTGGGTGGAAATCCTGGCTGATCCACGCCTGATTCATCTTGACAAAGGTCAGTTCCTCCTCATTTTGGGTGGACGGGCGAGTTCTCCTTGGGGTAACTATGGCCCCCACCGCACTAAACACCCACTCTAATGCCACACTACTAGCCAGGCAGGACAGCTTTTCCATGTCACACAAATCCAGTTTAGCTGCCCTGTAGTCCAGCGTATCTTCAACTTGGGAAGGCAGGGTGCTGTCCAAGTATGCCACCACCTGCTGGTTCAGGTTCTGCTCTAGGTCTAGCTGCCACTGCTGTGGAGTAGTTTCTTCACTAGGCGGGTTAAGAAAGATGCTTATCATTTACTCTAGACTCAAGCTGTTGCTGATGGAACTGGTACTACTCCTACCTCCCCCACCCTGCAGCAGCCATGGCAGTGGAACTTGATCACAGAAGCCCCCCCCCCCCCGGTCAGACCTGCGAGAGAATGGACGATGGCACAGATAGGCAGCAGCCAACTGACTACATAGGATGTCTCTATAATAGTTCAGTTTGTCCTCCCTCTTAGTGGGTGTAAAAAAAGGCATCCGATTTAGGCTTTTAGAAAGGGTTCAACAAGGTGGAGAGCCAGAAGTCATCCCTCTGCTGAATGGGGACAATTTGGCTGTCACTACCCAAGCAAGTGAGCATGCAGCAGGCCATTTGTGCAAGTGACTCGGAGGGACTGCCTCCCTCCATCTCCACTGCATATTGCCACGGTGTGCCTGGGTCATCTGCCTCGTCTTCCTAATCTCCCTTTTGCTCCTCCGACTGCTCCTGCTCCTCCTTTCCTGTCACCTGTATAGAAAAACCACCCAAACGCATTTCTTGTGCTCCAATATCCTCCTCCAGTTCAGTCCCCACAGGGTTCATGTGGTAATGAGATATAGACGCCATGTCTCCTTTCCTCTGACAAGCCTGAAGCACCACTCTCCGATTTTGAGTTGTCATAGAGAAAGCCAGGATTTGATTTCTTGATGAAGGACACGGAGCAGTTCCTCCCCTGTGAGACTCCATCCGCCCAGACAAATGAGACGCAGAACAGCGTGACACCTCCGTGCCATGCACATATGGTATGCTGAAGGAGCACTATGAATTGACCTTGCAGTGGAGGCTGAGGACACGGTGGAGGATGAGGAGGCAGAGGAGGACATTGTTGCAGGACCAACGGCATGATAACATTGAGGCGAAAGCGGCGCCACCTGGCCAAGTTGCTGATTTGGCTGGTCAAGAACCACATTTACCCAGTGGTCCGTAAAGGACATGTATTGTCCTTGACCATAGTTATAGCTCCACACATCGGTGCTGCCGTGCACTTTGGCAGACACTGACAGGTTCAAGTACTGGCCCACCTTCTGTTCTACATATTTGTGTAGGGCTGGTACTGCCTTTTTGGCAAAGAAATTATGGCTTGGGACACTCCACCTCGGCTTGGCACAAGCCATCAGTTCTCTGAAAGGTGCAGAGTCCACCACTTGGAAAGGGTGGGACTGCAGAACCAGAAACTTGGCCAAGAGCACGTTCAGGTTCTGCACCGTTGGATGAGAGCACACATACTGTTGTCTCTTGGTGATCGATTGCTGACGGAATGACTGACGAGGAGTAGGAGAGCAGGAGCATCAGGAATGGTAGATGATGGGAAGGACAGATAGCTCCCTTCGGCTGAGGTGGTGGAACCTTGACTGCCTTAAATCAGAAGATTGCAACTGAGTGATGCAGCGGTTGCCGTGGCAGGCTAGAAAACCACATTGGTGCCACGGTTCTCCCAGGCCACTTTAAGGTGATGATATGTTGACGCAGGGCTGTGGTGTCAACATTGGCACCCTGGTCACATTTCACCTTCTGCCCAAAGATTCTACATATGTCCATGTTTACCTACTCCTGCGGCTTAACAAAAAACTGCCACACTGCGGAGTAGGTGATTTTACCCCCAACACTGCACACGGACTGACTGCTACCGCCGCTGCCTCTGTGAACCTGTGCACTGTTACTTCCCGGGCAGGTAGACTTCTGAGAAGCGGGTGGTCCACCTCGGGCACGTTTGGCTCTCGACCTCCCACTGCTGCCACCCTGCTGACTCCCAGCCACGCTATCAACTTGCTGGCTCCTCAGCTGCCTCACACGCAAGCTGCAACCCTCTTTTCCTGAAGGAGATGAAGCCCCTTCGTCACCCGGCTTCCTATTGCAATTGGCTACATCATCATCGAGTACTGTCTGCACATCACTGATGTCCTCCTCAAAGGTCCCTGACCCAGAAGCCTGACCACTCGCAACACCAGCTCCCACGCCACTCTCACCCATCACTACTTGCCCGCCTCTCGAAGGAAGCGGCGGATGTCTCCTCCAGATCTTGGCTGGGCAGTAGCTGCTGACTGTCCTCTAGCAGCTCGTCCTCACTGTATAGTGGAGCTGAGCCCACAACATTTCATATTTCTCTGGCTGAGGGAACAGAAAAGGACAGAGGCAGGTTGAGGACAGGTGGAGGTACAGGGCCTTCTCCCGGGCCATGCCAACTAAGGATTGTGTCTGAGAAACCCACCAACTCTTGGCTGGGGGTGTCTGAAGTCACTTGGGATGAAGTGGATTATTGAATCAATCATTCAAAAACCGCTGGGTTTCTGATCAAGAAACAACCGCTAGCTTACACTGGGAGCACAGGCCTCTGAAAATGACCACTGCTGCTCTGCCCCCTTACTCTGCTGCTACCTGTGCCTACGCCAGAAACATTTAGGCCTCTGCCACTCCCCTATGTAGGGCCTGGCACTTCTCTGTCTGACATACTGTTAGATCAAATAAGTAATAAAAAGGAAATGAATACACCCCAAAAAAGGCTGTAATTTTGTCACTTCACCACACAACTGCAAATAATACTTTTATTTTCCACTAATACATGACAAAAAGGGCTATAATTTTGTCACTACACTACCATATGGCAAATAATACTTTTTTTGTCACTAATACACACCAAAAAGGGCTGTAATTTTGTCAGTTCACCACACAACGGCTTATAAGCCAATTTTTTTGCCTCTAATACCTTTAGAACATATACCTGCACCGCTGAATTGCAAATAATACATTTTATTGGCACTAATACACGACAAAATGTATTTAGAACATATAACTGCACCGCTGAACGGCAAATAATACTTTTTTTTTTTTGCAAGTAATACACACCAAAAAGGGCAGAAATGTTCTCACTTCACCACACAACGGCAAATAATACTGTTTGTTGTCACTAGTACACGGCAAAAAACATTTTAGATCATATAACTGCACCGCGGAACGGTCAAAAAAGCTTTAGAACATATAACTGTGTGTCCAGTAGCCATTTTAGTTACGATTCGTTACCACAAAGCGTAACGAAATTCGGATTCGGTGCGAATCAAATTTGTTCTGAAATTTGTCTCGAATTCCACTTCGTCAACTTGAATTCTCTAGATATAATGACTGAAATAAAATATTTTCACACAGGAAGGCTTGCTTCAGCAACTAAAATAATGAAAAACATATATTTTTCCACCTGCAATGTTGAACTAAAGTGTTTAAGGCACTAAGAGCACATCTGCTAAATAGTAGGCCATATTGGCTACAATCTATTTTGGACCAGAAGAACGTTTGCAAAAATTTGACATTAAATCCATTCAAAATGAAATATGGTCAGGTTTATAGAGGTCCCTGTATGAAAATAAGTGGACTCCTTTTACAATTTCTAACATTCACAGTTGGTTGGTAGAAATAGGCATTATTAACTTCTACAATAATATGTTGAAAAAAATAATAATAATAATAATAATAATAATAATAATAATCATCTTTATTGAGGTGAGAAAATTTCTTTATTTGTTTGTTTTGTGTCCGATTTTAACAAATTGTTCAAATTGTTCTACAGATTAGGGTAAGAGTACATTTGACCTGAATCAAAAGTGCACAGATTGCCTTGGAAAGTCATGTATAAGACTGAGATTTCCTGCACCCAATCCGTTTCAAGATCTTTAACACCAAGACACTATTAGGGTCCTTTCACACTTGCGTTCTGAGGATCCGGCAGGCACTTCCGTCCCGCCGGATCCGTCAGAACGCAAGTCGCCTAAAGCATTAGAAGACTGATCAGGATCCTGATCAGTCTTCGAATTGCTTTCAGGTTACTATGGCAGCCAGGATGCTACTAGCGTCCTGGTTGCCATAGTAGGAGCAGGGAGCGGGGGAGTGGTATACTTACAGTCCGTGCTGCACCCGGGGCGCTCCAGAATGACGTCAGAGCGCCCCATGCGCATGGATCACGTGATCCATGCAATCATGTGATCCATGCATGTAGGGCGCCCTGACGTCTCTTTGGAGCGCCCCGGGAGCCGCACGGATGGTAAGTATACCGCTCCCCCGCTCCCCGCTACATTTTACCATGGCAACCAGGACTTTAGCGTCCTGGCTGCCATGGTAACAATTGAGAAAAAGCTAAACGTCGGATCCGGCGATGCGCCGAAACGACGTTTAGCTTAACGCCGGACCCGTATTAATGCCTTTCAATGGGCATTAATTCCGGATCCGGCCTTGCGGCAAGTGTTCCGGATTTTTGGACGGAACAAAAAGCGCAGCATGCTGCGGTATTTGCTGCGTCCAAAAAACGTTCCGGTCCTGAATTGAAGACATCCTGATGCATCCTGAACGGATTTCTCTCCATTCAGAATGCATGGGGATGATCTTGATCGGGATTCTTCCGGCATAGAGACCCGACGATGGATCTCTATGCCGGAAAACAAAAACGCCAGTGTGAAAGGGCCCTTAGTTATTAAAAAAGAAAGACAACATATATGGCTGTTTAAAAACATACTGAGCTGATTTTATTTTTAAATTACACATATTTTATTATTTTTCAGTTAAAACATGGTCCACAAATTATATTGATGGCAGATGCCCTTTTCTCTCTCTTTTCTGTCATTTTTAAACATTTGTCCATATTGAGATTGAAAACAATTTGGATTTGGAAGGAATCCAAATTTTTATCAAATTTGAGATGAATATGATCCGTTAAGAATCAATTGGTTCATCTCTAATCTTTATTTACTATACTTATATAGTGACATACATTTACCAATATTAATCTAGTGTTGAGCGAAGCGAGCTATAGATTATAGATCCAAATTTGCTTTGGTCAAAACTTCATTTGAATGCTGTACAGAGATCTGTCTTCGACAAGGTGAAATTTTATTCAGCAGTATACTTCTGAATAAAATAAGAAGAGCCTATATATCCAAATCTCTGTGACGGTTTTTGCGCCAAAGGGAAACTATTTTATCCTGTTTCATCCTCCTGGGAAATTAGGCATTCCTTTGTGGAGGCATCAAACCTGCTGGCTGTACACCTCACAACCTCTGGATCAACTGTATTCTGCCTACAATTGTGTTGTGCCTATTATAGCACAACCACACAAGGTTAGCCTTTATGTGGAGCTTACTTATACCCAGGATTATCCTGAACGTACCTACCCTATGTTGTGTCTTCTATCCTACTATTCTAAGGAATTTTAATTGTTTTTGTTATTCACTATGCCTGGATTGTCTATGTATCTCACCTTGCACAAATTGAATTAGATTTTGTTAATTATGATGCATTTAAAAATGATGATTACCACCAAAATAATCTAGTGAAGTACCACCTGCCTCAAAAAATCAGGGACACATCTATTATTTTTCATAGACATAGGAAAAAAAGTTACCTATTTCTATCGACTGTCCATAAATTTCTGGATGGTTGGCAAACCTGTTGCATAGTGGTAGTTCTGATAACCACTATGCAACCCAAGCAGAACACCTCCCACTATGAAGCCTTGATGCCCAAATTGGGCATATAGACGTGGTTTATCTTTTTGAGACACGTTCTTTAAGAGTAAACAGCTAGATTAAGATCGTGATACACAATATAGTTTGCTGTGTGCAGCTTGGTGAAATTATGATACCCCTCCCATTATTTAGATGCCATATATATGTCAATTAAGCAGTATATTATTTTCTTAGGGCATATTTTATTATAAGTTTTGCATCTTTATAATATTGCAGTACTGCATTCATCTCTGATTACAGATCCTGCTTGTCTCTTTTAATAGAGGCCTGTCTTACTAAAATTTCTGCTGGAAGTGCCAAATGTCAATTGATGTTTAGAAAACTATGGTTAGGGGAATTTTAGAATGACCATATTTTTGTAATATTTATACTTTTGAAATGTTGGCAAAATATTTCATTTTAATTCTGAAAGTTGACTTCTCTTATGTAGAACAACCTTTTATCCTGTTGCAATGCATTTAGAAAACCAATTGTTCTGTGCTCATATATGCAGCCTTGAACTTTTACGATAAAGAAATGGAAGCAGACTTGAGACAGTAAGATACTACTGCTAAAAACTTTCCAATTGCAAAACATACTATTATTGTGGAATTTAATGGCACTAGACCTGGACCTGAGTCAGAGCTTAGAAACTAAATGAGTTATAAATTTGAGGAAACTGTGAAATGCATTACCTCACAAGTGGATCTGCTTAGGCTACATTCACATCTCCAGCAGACAAATCTGGCAGTCTGTTCCAGCAGTGGAACAGACTACCAGAATTATCGTATCTACCAAAGCCTGATACTGCACACCACTGCGCACTGCTGGATTCCCATTGAATATAATGGGCTCCCATTGTGTTCCAGAGCGTTTCTGGCAAAAATGTCTGCTTTCTACCAGACAAATACCACTGCATGCAGCAGTAATTGTCCATCAGAAAGCCAGAATTTATGTTGGAAACCCTCCAGATTGTTATTGGATCCCATTATAGTCAATGGTCCTTCTGCACTGCACGGTGGTGTCTGGCTATGCCAGATACGGTAATGCCAGTATTATGTTTCTTCAAAAGAACAGTCTGTCAGATTAACCTGCTGTAAATGTGAACGTAGCCTTAAACTGACCTTCACTCGGTACTTTATATTTTCATACTTCCCATGTTTCCTTACTATGCCGCTGCAAATCTATACTGGATTATATTGTTGGATTGATAAACTCATGCAAACAAAATCGAGAGGAAATCTTGAGCATGAACACTGTGTAATTCAGTGGTGGTTTGAAGTGGGAAACAGGGGTGGGAGTAAGAGAATAAAAAGTACCAATCATAGGTCAGTTTAAGCGGTATGACTTGTGCTGTACTGCAGTTCAAAGTGGTAAATCGAAGTGATAAATTCCCTTTAATAAACTCTGTTACCCATAATGATCAGCACAGGGATATCAGATATATTCATCAAGGGAGTTTTTCTGGATCAGAAAAAAAAACAAGTGATCCCTGTCAGCCTTTGATTACTCTGCTGTTGTGATATGGTGCCTTGCTACCTATCCCTAGCCTCAGCTGTCTCATGCTGTATAACATTGGAGCCAGTGGTCCTAGTGCTGGAACGAAAGGGGTTTTATCGCTTAACAGTAACAGGCCTTTTGTTAATTTTTTTCAGCCCACTTTTTGTCGATCATGGAAAACTCCTTTAATGTATAGAAGGTACTCCTTTAATGTTTAGAAGGTTTTGGAATTAGTGATACAACATCTTAATGATACAATTTGTGAATCGTCAAATATAGAAAAAGATGAAAAAAGTGTGTGTGGTCTCCAATGGAAATATAGTTTAGGCTAGATTTATTAATTAGGATAAGTAAAAAAAAAAGATGCCAATTGTGGTGTGGATCAATGGCTGCCCATAATAGGCATGGCGTAAGAAAAGTACTACATTTGTGTCATTGACATCAATTTAAGAATTTATTTTTCTACAGACAGAAAGTATTTTAGATGCATTCTGCTTAGCACTGGTCTTAACCCAAAAGCTTCCAGTGGTTGGAGTAACGTACTGTATCTTTGTTTCATTGGTTGGCATCAATGATTGTATGGCTGCTGCATGATACAGTAATTGTTAAGTGGCTCTTTTCTGTTACCACCCAATGGTCTGGCAAATGTGTGCAACTTTTTTAGACCTAAAGCTCAAGTACACAGGATGTCCTGTCTATTTTCTGTGATGTCTCATTCACATGTAGCTATAATTTCTGGCTTAGCTCACAATGATTCAGCATGCTGCCTAGACAGTAAGGTTCCTAGTTTTCAGTGGCCTACTTTGGCGTATGTTTCTGTGAATTGTTTGGCGTCAGAATACACTAGGTCATTTTTAATTTTTCCCTCCATTTTAAGGTAATCTACCTCACATGCAATGTTTCTGATCTGGACAGTCTGTTTTGACACTGCTTGTAAAGCTTTGAGTCCCCCTCAGATTATGAATCTTCCCAAACATTGGTAAATCTATTGCTATAGGAGAGTCCTAAGGAGACTCTGACCTTGAATATATCTACCATAAAAGTTAAATCACTTGTGTACGCTGAATTTGCTAACCAAGGTGAGTAAACAGTGTTCCAGCAGGTCTATACTTCCAGTAGACAAAATGGGGAATAAAGGTGTACCATGTGGCTACTAGAAATAATAAAAGAATACACCAAACACATAACTTATGAGAAGAGCATTCCTCCAACCTTTCTGCAGTGACTGAAAAGCTACAGTGTATATGTTCCTAAACAGAAAGTGGGAAGAGGTGGAGGAGTGCTCTCCTCATGAATGCACCAGGCTTATAAACTGTGTGCAGTGTATTCCTTCAGTGCTCCTAGCAGCCAAATGGGTTACCTACCTGTAGCAGTAATATAATGTCCTTGCATAGGCACCATGACAGATCTCCTTTAACCTTTATGATGGGGTGTGTGCGTATGTTGAGTGACAGACACAAAGTATCAGGATTTTGTATTGTTTTACCTTTGGAGAGACACTGTTTCGGAACTAATATTTTAAGGGGTGTTCCACTCCTTTTATGTCTGATCAGTGGAGGTTTTGGGACTACAAAGCTACATTACAATATACAATGTATGTTGCTGTATATTTCCAATGCAGGAGTTACTGAATAACAGCTAGTCTGTTGGGTGCGTGTGCAGTATGCCAGACCTACAGGGGAATTATATGTGAGGTCACGGTGTGAGCAATTAGGTAGTCCGAGGGAAAAGACAGTTCTGGTTACTCACGGTAATATGTCATTCCTGGGCAGGCTTGCATACGTAATAAGGAGCAACGGCTCAACGATTCTCTGGGGCACGCTCTGATAAGGGACTCAGGCCAGATGGTGTTTCGAGGTGCCCTTGGTGGTCTGTATTAATGTGCCTATGGCAAGGTCCCTGATTGTCGTGACGCCAGTACCTTTTGTGGTGGTATAACCATTTATAGCAGTAGTAATTGAGGAAATGGAAACCGAGACAAGGATGGTGCAATAAAACTTATAACTTTTACTGAACATTGCTCCTGGTAAAAGTTACATCCGAGTATAAAACAGTCTGTAGTAGATCCAGATATGAAATGCAGTCTCTTTAGGATGAACAGAGGTAAAGCTGCAAAGATCCACTGCTGACAGGTGTGATATTTATGTTTCAAGTTAATATTGGTTCAGATCTGTGCTTACTGGTAGATGACTTCAATCCTGGTCCCTGTTATCCCAGTGCAGGTTAGTGAGGCTGCCGGAGGCTGGTAATTCCTTCACTAGTTAACTCCGAAGGTCCTAAGACGCTTCTAGAGATGGCCGTAACCCTTTGGGAAGCTAAACTTCTAGCTCATGTCCACTAACTCTTAGCTGAGTTCTGAACAGGATATGAACACTTCAGCTCTGGGCTGAAGACTGACCTAACTAGCTAGGCCTGAGCTGGGCTATATATGTGATGTGTTATCTCCCCTAGTGGTAGGCTCAGTGTAAAGTAATTGAATACACCTGTAGGCAAGGATTATGCATAAAGATGCACTGCAGCATAAAACAGGTTATATAAAGCATACAAAGCATGATACGACAACTTTGCAGTACTCAAGTGGGTAGTGGGATGCTGCACGTGGTGTAAAACCCTGCCAATCACATATTGATAGCGTATACTGAGCAGAGATTATCAATAAAAGTGGACAGCCCTTTAATATTACGATTACATATCAGCAGCATGTAACAATGTGTGGGTATGAAAGATCCTGAGAGAGAAACTAGGATCAATAGGGTCATCGATAAATATGTCTTATTTTGCTCCTGTAATTTTGAGTTTTGCTGCATTTTACTATATTTATGGACATGACATGTTTTATATTATTTTTCTTCATGCTTTTATTCTGAATATACCACACTCCTGCTTCACTGGTCATTGTTTTATTCCTGTTTATGATCCTGGTTATTATAATAACATTTAACCACTGATTTTCTTTTTCATCCTTGTTTATCTCATTTAGTCACATGTTGTTTTATTGAATACATGCATCAGATATTTACAGTTTAATTTTATCTTTTTGTGCGTTTTTAGGGTACACCTGCAAGTCTTGTGAGGTACAAGGTGGATGTGTCTGTATTTCCATATAGTGCTAGTATATTTGATGTAGAGGAGAATACTGGTCGAGTTATAACCAGGGTTAATCTCAATGAAGATCCCAGCACAATATTCAGGGTAAGTTTTATGAATAGATTTTCAGTTTTCTGTGCTTATATTCACTCACTCCCCACTTTCTTTTATTTCACTTCCCTTCGCCTTCTATCATGCTCACCACACATCCCATTTGTTTCTTAAAGTAATATGATGTCTTACATACATCAATTTTATTCAGCTTTTTGGAACCATCCCTATATATCTTGTATGGCTAAAGATAATCAGGGTCATTCAACTTCTTATCAATTTCTAAAAAATTTTATGGTTTATTGCAGATCTTTTTTACTTGTCTGTTCACATGAGGGCTTGTTTTTTGCGGGACAAGTTGTACTTTCCGCCACCATTTAATATTGCATATGATTTTTTTTTTCATTTACTACGTTCGATGTGCGATAAAACTGACCAGTTACTTTTATTCTACAGGTCAGTACGAATTTGGCAATACCTTATATGTATTCTGTAGAAGGCAAGCTCTAATGCCTATGGAAAGCATCAAGCTTGCCTTCTCTGCTATCAGGTCCCTGCCTCTGCAGCGCGGGGACCCGATGGAGTAGCAGAGGGAACCTATACATGCCGCGGTTAGCTTAGACTACGGCATACAAGGGGTTAACACGCCGGCATCAGTGTTTTCACCGATGCCGGCGTATGCCGCAGGGGCCTGACTGTAAGTGACTGTATGATGCTGGTCTTTAAGTTATGTCCACCTGTGCTTTACATGTACAGCGTGGGTACTTTTTTTGGGGGGATTATACAATTTAATTAAACCAGCATATAGGTGATTAGTACACCAAAACACAGGGCAACAATTTAAATGTGAGTGTTAACCTGAAAATATGCATCAGACCGCAATCATCTGTTTCTATTTATTCTATATCCACACAGTTGAAATAGTATTTTTTTGGGATTGCTCAATTTAATTGAACCAGTATATAGGTGATCAGTGCACCAATACACAGAGTAGAGCATCAATTTACCTGTGAGTGTTAACATGAAAATAACCATCAGGCCTCAATCATCCATTTCCCTTTATTGTATTTCAACATGGTTGGAATTTAATTTTTTTGGGATTGCTCAATTTAATTGAACCAGTATATAGGTGATCAGTACACAACACACAGGGTAGGGCAACAATTAACCTGTGTGTGTTAACATGAAATTGGGTGTCAGGTCTGACCTTTAATCATCCATTTTCATTTATATTTTTTTTATTGTTCAATTTAATTAAATCTACATATAGATGATTAGCACACAAATACATAGGGTAGGGCAACAATTTGCCTGTGAGTGTGAACGTGAAAGTGAACGTCAGGTCTGACCCTTAATTATCCTTGTTCATTTTTTTGGGGGGGGGATTGTTCAATTTGATTAAACCCGCATATAGATGATCAGTACACCAAATACACAGGAGCAACAACTTACCTGGGAATGTGAATGTAATATTAAGGGTCATGCCTCCATCATCAATTTATCATCTGTGTTAATTTATTTAATATCCACACGTTTGGAATTTTATTTTTTGGGGGTTCTTCAAATTAATTAAAACAGCATATAGGTGATCAATGCAACAAAACACTGGGTAGTGCACAAAAGTATCTGTGAATGATAACAAATTTAGGCCTAAATCTGTTTTCCTTAATTTTTTTGGGTGGGCTGTTAAAATTATTAAAATCAGAATATACGTGATTATTACACCAATACACGGGTAGCACGCAACATTATCTGAGAGGTGAAAATATGTCAGGTCTATTGAAGAGTTTCAAATTCTACTGAGATCCATAATGTGGGTAGTAGTAGCACCAGCTATCCGGCTACAATTAGTAGTAGTAGTAGTAGGCTACAGTTGTCCCTGTTGGCTTTGGAAAGGTGTAACATTATCATTGAGGAGAAAGAGGATGAGATTGTGGATTGGATGGCTTAGTCCTCCTCTCAGTCATAGCAGGATGTAATGAAGGTGACTTTAGAATCAGTGAGCGTTTAGTGGAGCAAGGGGTTACAATGTTCCTCTTGCTTCTCCTCCTTGCAGCCCCAGAGAAGGCTTTCAGTGGAGTGATCTCAGTCTCCACTGTCCCTTTCTAGTAAGGCACCCTTTCTTTTTCCTAAGAAGTGCCAAGAAAACCCCACCAGGCCCTATGGAAGATCATCAAGAGAGTCTCCATGTTTGCAACTGGTGCGAGAGCTGTTTGGGCTGCCCTAAGGAGGAGGTTGGGGAGGGGGCTGGGGGCTCAATGCATTCCTGTGTTCATGGTGGTTGTAATAGGGGCACCTGGCCATGGTATTGATGGTTGAGGCAGCAACAGTGGCAGTTGGGGAAAGAGCAGGGAAAGGGGGCAGAGGATCCCACCATAATATCTTATGTCTGATGAAAGCAGCAGGAAAAGGGTGGACTCTAATGATGATTGTGTGCTGGACAGGACCTGGGATCGTAGTGGAGTAGTGGAGTAGTGATCAGCTGCAGGGGCAATATTCAAATTTGCGTTATTTCACTAATATTTGTGCAAATATTCATCATAAATTAGAGAATTTGAGAATTCATGATTATTTTCTTGATTGCGAAAATCGGCAATGTAATATGTGCCTATTGCACTCACAATACAGGCGTGGGTCACTATTGCTAAATTTTCAAGCTGCTAGAAGATTCCTGAGACTGGAAAAAATGGTTGGCACGGCAGAACATTACAATAGCTTTATATGCAAATAGAGAGCTCTGATATATTTGTGATTGTGCAAATCGACATTTAATGACGCACATATTTTTGCGCAATATGTACAACTTCACATTTTATCAGGTCTGACTCTATATTAGTGATTAGTTCACTAAGTATTGTTGTGAACTTATGACATCACAGCACTATGTTTGAACCTATCACACTACCTAACACCCTTCACTGGAACCTATCAGCTACACTATATCACAATCTTACCTACACTGACTATCTCCCACTGCAGTATGCCAGTCCTCAGGGTAAGCGACCTGTGAGGTCACGGACATAGGCAGGCAGAATGAGGGGATGAGATTTGTACTTACAGTTATAAAGTCCCTGGGCAGGTGTGCAGTCAGTGATGGAGAGGTCAGCACGTGGGTCCTCTGGGGCACTCTCTAGTTGAAGGGACAAAGGCCAGGTGGTATGTGAGATGGCGTTGATGTTAAGGTTTAACATCCCTGTGGCAAGATACCTTGCAATTCGTGACGCCAGTGCCTTTTACAGTGTGTGGCACAACCGATTTACAGCAGGAATAATTGAGGTACAACGGATTCCGTTGATCATTAACTTCTTTACTGAACGGCAAATTATATACAGTTCTTTATGTAATTCTGTTTTGAAGACAAATGGTATAAATGCTGTGATTTTGCTGGTATGCAGGGTTGGTAAAGAATAGGCTAATCCTAGCAAGGTAGACAGAGGGTAAGATGCTTACTGGACAGGACTTGACTTGATCCCTGGTAACTCAGTAGCTGTATTGGTGTGGTGATTAATAATCAACTCCTGCACCTAGATTCTCCCAAGGCCTAAATGCAGAAAGGGTTGCTTTATCTTTGGGGCAGGCTCCTCTGTTACACTCATCAGTTACACTACTAGCAGCTGCAGGCTGACTAGCCTCCTCACTTCAGGAGGTCCACACTTCAATTGCCCACTACTTTCCTACTCACTAGACTGAGACCTGACTATATATAAAGGGTGGTCTCTAGCTCCCTCTAGTGGTTTGGGGGACTAATAACACCCTGGCAGGCCTGTGCAAAGGAAACTGTCTGCAATTTATATGCAATTATGACACAATACAAGGTACATGGAACGACATGTTGAATACAATGACCATAACACCATTGTGTAGTGCCCACCCATAAGTAGTGGGACACTACACCACTAACCATCTGTAATATATATATATATATTGTGGGGAGTCGCTCTGGTAGATAGCGGTGCGGGTGCAGTACCGAGGCAAAACAAGGAGTCCAGAATGTGCAATAAACAGTGTTTTATTCACACTGACACAAAAATAAACGACAAACAGTCTCTTGGTGGTAATTCATGCACATCAGAAATAAGGAGGCAAAACAAAACAGGCCAACACAGGTTCAGTCACCTGGGAGGTTTAGGTGCAGGTTCGCACCAGGCTGTCGGCCCAGCAGCAGGAGAATCCACCTTCAGGGTGCCAGGAACAACAACACCTCCTTGCTGAGCTCTTTCCTCGAAGTCAGAGAACTCCACAGCCCTGTTTGCAGCTCCAGGACAATCACCACCCAGCTGCTAAGGAGGCTGCCTTTTTAAAGGCCCGGATAAAGTCCGGCCTGGACCGTGGGGAGTAGGCACCCACCCAACTCTTTGCCTACTCCCAGTAAGAGCCGGCCCGGATTAGCTTTGCAGCCAAACTAAGTAACAAAGTCAAGCAGCACTAGCTGCTGCAGACACATAAAACCCGGCTCTCACCTCACCGAGGCCAGGAACCTCGGTGACACGTACCTGCCATCGACTATGATACCTTGCACCCTCTTACACACCCCCTTTGTTCAACCCTGAGGGGGTGAACACACGTGAGGCAGTGGACGCGGGACAGGGCATCTGCGTTACCCTGCAAGCGGCCTGCCCTGTGTTCCACGGAGAATTTGAAATTTTGCAGGGATAGGAACCACCTGGTGACCCGAGCATTCCTCTCCTTGGCCTGACTCATCCACTTGAGAGGGGAATGGTCGGTCACCAGACGGAACCTCCTCCCTAACAGGTAGTAGCGGAGAGATTAGAGTGCCCACTTGATAGCCAGGCACTCCCTCTCCACTATACTATACCTGGACTCGGCGGGACTGAGCTTACGGCTCAGGAAGACAACGGGATGTTCTTCCCCGTTGACCTCCTGAGACAGCACAGCACCGAGGCCTACCTCCGAGGCGTCGGTCTGTACGACGAACTCCTTGTTGAAGTCGGGTGTCACCAAAACCGGGGACCCACACAGGGCCGACTTCAATGCGGAGAAAGCCTCCTCCGCCTTCTCACTCCAGCTAACCCTCCCAGACTTTCGCCCCTTCAACAGATCTGTCAATGGCGCTGCTATTGTGGCAAAGTGGGGCACAAACCTCATGTAGTATCCTACAATCCCCAGGAACGACTTTACCTGCCTGGTGGTGACCGGTCGGGGCCAGTTACTGAACGGCCTCTACCTTAGCTACCTGAGGTTTGATGACTCCCCGCCCGATTACATATCCCAGATATTTGGTCTCTTCCAACCCAATCGCACACTTTTTTGGATTGGCGGTTAGTCCAGCTTTCCTCAGGGCATCCACTACCGCCTGCACCTTGGGTAAATGGCTTTCCCAGTCGGTGCTGTGGATGACTACATCATCTAAGTAGGCCGAGGCGTACCGACGATGTGGTCGCAGCACAATGTCCATTAACCTTTGGAAGGTGGCGGGGGCGCCATGCAGGCCAAAGGGTAACACCTTGTAATGATACAGGCCCTGCGGGGTAACAAAAGCCGTTTTTTCCTTGGCTGACTCCGTTAAGGGTACCTGCCAGTACCCTTTGGTGAGGTCTAGCACAGAAAAATAACGGGCTTGCCCTAAACTCTCAACAAGCTCGTCTACCCGGGGCATGGGATACGCATCAAACTTGGACACTTCATTTAACTTGCGAAAATCGTTGCAGAACCGCAACGTCCCATCCGGCTTGGGTATTAGGACTATGGGACTGGCCCACTCACTTTTCGACTCCTCAATGACGTCGAGCTTCAACATTAACTGTACTTCCTCCGCGATGGCCCGTCGCCGAGCCTCGGGTACCCGGTATGGTTTTAACCGGATCTTGGCCTGAGGCTCAGTGACGATGTCATGTTGGATGAGAGACGTGCGGCCAGGAGGTCCGAGAACACATCCGTGTTCCGACTGATGAACTCCCTGACTTCCTGAACTTGTTTGGAAGACAGGCTGTCTGCAATTTTACCGTGGTTACTGCTTCACAGGCCTCGAACTGTGGGGCTGGACCCTTTCACCTAGAAGCCCTGGCCGGGGCTGTGGTCGTCGGCCGTGTCCCTATCTTTCCACGGCTTAAGTAAATTCACGTGGTACACCTGCTCCGGCTTGCGCCGCCTGGCTGGTGTACTTTGTAATTTACTCCCCTACCTTCTCGATCACCTCATAGGGGCCCTGCCACCTAGCTAGGAATTTGCTGTCAAGGGTGGGTACCAGAACCAATACTCGATCT
Source organism: Bufotes viridis (assembly GCA_033119425.1). Taxonomy (NCBI): domain Eukaryota; kingdom Metazoa; phylum Chordata; class Amphibia; order Anura; family Bufonidae; genus Bufotes; species Bufotes viridis. Next base: position 61,108,577 of record CM065594.1, on the reverse strand, counting down.
CCCGGATTGAAGCCCCGTACCCGTGCCTGACGATTGTACACCCTACTCTGGGCTTGTTGCGCTGCCTCCATATGCTCCCGGACCAGCGGCAACACCCTTTCTATCCGTTCCTGCATCTGGGTGACATACTCAATGACACTTTTGTGGGGGACAGGCTGTTGTTCCCATGCTTCCTTGGCGATATCCAACAGGCCCCGAGGGTGTCTGCCATAAAGCAGTTCGAAGGCGAGAACCCAGTAGAGGCCTGGGGTACCTCTCGCACTGCGAACATGAGATAGGGCAGAAGCAGGTCCCAGTCCTTCCCATCTCTAGACACCACCCTCTTTAACATATTTTTTAGAGTTTGGTTAAACCTCTCAACAAGACCGTCTGTTTGCGGATGGTAAGCGGACGTCCGTAACTGCTTTATACGCAACAATTTACACAGTTCCTTCATTACTTTGGACATAAAAGGGGTCCCTTGGTCTGTCAGAACCTCTTTTGGCAGGCCCACACGGGAAAACATCTCCATTAACTCTTTGGCAATGAGCTTAGCTGAGGTATGTCGCAGAGGCACCGCCTCCGGATACCGAGTGGCATAGTCGAGAACTACCAGAATGTGTTGGTGGCCCCTGGCAGACTTTGGTACAGGCCCAATTAAATCCATAGCGATTCGCTCAAGCGGTACTTCAATAATTGGCAGAGGTACCAGAGGACTACGGAAATGAGGCTGGGGGCTAGTTATCTGACAGGTTGGACAGGACTTACAATAATTTTCTACCTCCTTGAACACACTGGGCCAATAAAACCGCTGCAGAATGCGGTCCTGGGTTTTCTGCCACCCCAGGTGTCCCCCAAGAACATGTTGGTGGGCAAGCTCCATGACAAGCTTGCGATATGCTGTGGGCACCACCAACTGTTCAACAGGTTCACCTCGGATTTGGTTCACCCGATACAACATATCCTGAAGAACAATAAATCGTGGGAACATTAATTCAGCCCCTGGTTTCTGGGGTTTACCATCAATTTCCAGCACATTCTCCCAGGCCCTGGTTAGGGTTTGGTCCCGGTGTTGTGCGGTCCCAAAATTTTCCCGGAGACATTGAGGTCTGCCAACTCAGGTCCCGGTGGCAAGTCCTCCGTGTCTCCCACCATTACACTCAGTGGGGTTGTCTCCCCCACTACCGCTGCAGCAGTGGTCACCCCTACCGCTGGCCCTTCAGACTCGGGCTCCCAGGGTTCTGGCCTTCCAGTGGCATCAGGCCACTCTGCTAGGGTTACCCCTGTCTCAGGGCTATTAGACACTTTCACCTCAGGCCACAGTGACGGAAAACCAGGGAAGTCTCTCCCAATTATCAGTTCATAGGGTAGCTTTGTGGAGATCGCCACTTCACAAGTCCAGGTGCCGGCCGCCGTGGACAGAGACATTACAGCAGTGGGATAGTCCTTTAAGTCTCCGTGAATGCACACCACACCAACTTTCCGGCCCGTATACTGGGTGGGCTGTACCAGGGCAGCACTTACCAGGGTTACCAGGCTCCCTGAGTCCAACAGCGCCACTGCCAGGTTATCCCCGACTTGCACCTGGCACAGATGACGATTGTCTATTGTCTCGGGGGTGCCGGTCGCACACAGTCTCCGGGCGTACATGGAAGCCCGGTACCCATAATTAATCTCCATGGGTTCTCCCCACTGTGGACAGTCGGCCCTTACGTGGCCAGGCTCGTGACACCGCCAGCAGACTATCGGGGCCGGGTCTGCAGGGGGTACACCCCGAGCAGGTTTCTCGGGTACCAGTCGTCGGGACTGGATGGGAGTCCTCCGGGGTTTGACCGGCCCCCTCCCAACAACACCCCCTTCAAGTTTTGGGTGGCCTCATAGCGCTCCACCAGGTCGACCATTTCTAGAGCATTGATGGGTGACACCTGGCCGATCCAGTGCTGAAGGGGATAAGGCAAGGCCCTCCAGAACATGTCAGCCAGCAGACGGTCCAACATAGCAGTCGGGCTTAGAATGTCAGGCTGCAGCCATTTTTGCAACCTGTGCAGCAACTCATACTACTGCGGCCTGGCGGGTTCAGCCGCTTTAAAGTCCCACTGGTGGACCCGCTGAGCCCGGACCAACACGTTTACCCCCAATCTGGCCAGGATCTCCCCCTTCACCGTGGGATAGTCAGCAGCCTGGTCATCTGCTAAATCAAAAAAACTTGCTGGGGTCCGGATGCCAGGAGCGGAGCAACCACCTCGGCCCACTGGTCACGGGGTAACTTTTCCCTCACGGCGACCTTCTCAAAAACCGCCAGGTATGTCTCAACGTCGTCTGCGGGGGTCATTTTTGGGATCGCCGCACGGACCGCTTCCGGGCATCATGGACGTGGTGGGACGCTCCTGCCGCCTGTAACGCCATCACATGTTGTAGCAGTAGCTGGTTGGTCTCCCGCTGCTGCACGTTAGCCTCTATGAGAGCCTTCACAGCAGCCTCCATGTTGCCAAAGATTCCTGCTTGCAACTTTGCTGGCTTAATATATATCATGCACTCGGGTTTAGCAAAAACTTCGGCGTTCACGCCAGCCTCACTGCGCATGCCCGCATCCGACACCAAATGTGGGGAGTCGCTCTGGTAGATAGCGGTGCGGGTGCAGTACCGAGGCAAAACAAGGAGTCCAGAATGTGCAATAAACAGTGTTTTATTCACACTGACACAAAAATAAACGACAAACAGTCTCTTGGTGGTAATTCATGCACATCAGAAATAAGGAGGCAAAACAAAACAGGCCAACACAGGTTCAGTCACCTGGGAGGTTTAGGTGCAGGTTCGCACCAGGCTGTCGGCCCAGCCGCAGGAGAATCCACCTTTAGGGTGCCAGGAACAACAACACCTCCTTGCTGAGCTCTTTCCTCGAAGTCAGAGAACTCCACAGCCCTGTTTGCAGCTCCAGGACAATCACCACCCAGCTGCTAAGGAGGCTGCCTTTTTAAAGGCCCGGATAAAGTCCGGCCTGGACCGTGGGGAATAGGCACCCACCCAACTCTTTGCCTACTCCCAGTAAGAGCCGGCCCGGATTAGCTTTGTAGCCAAACTAAGTAACAAAGTCAAGCAGCACTAGCTGCTGCAGACACATAAAACCCGGCTCTCACCTCACCGAGGCCAGGAACCTCGGTGACACGTACCTGCCATCGACTATGATACCTTGCACCCTCTTACAATATATATATATATATATATAAACTAACTAACTAACTAACTAACTAACTAACTATCTAATGTAATGACACAGCAAAGCACAGAACACAGAATGACACTGCTGTCTCTCTCAGAACTGAAAAAAAAAAATGCATAATTAAAATAACCTGTGGATATTCAAACATACTCATAACTACCAGAGATCTGTTGTAGCACGTGAGGTGGCATCACCAGATCCTTTGGAAAATAAAACTGGCCAGCATTCCTAAATAGAAAAAGTATGTCCTTCTTCTCCTGGTCCTGTTTATGGCAGCTAACCCACATCCCCAAGCAATGCTAAATTTTTGTCATTATAACTTTCTTCTTCTCCTGCTTCTCCTCCTTCTCTTTAGCTCCATTGTGAGACATCTATAACGGAATGTTTGCAAGGAAAAAACTTTTCTCCACCAGCAATTGGCTTGTCTACAAGCTGAACCCACACCTAGCCATCTTGCTAGTGGTGCACTGGCATATTGTAAAAGTGCCTTGTACTCTCATGTAGCGGAGAACATGGACCACTCCTTGTGGTTCTGTCTGTGTGGCAAGCTGCACTCCATAGTGGACATCTGGGGCAGTTGTTATGGGCATGGACAGTACATTTCTTTCTTGACCCCTTGGGTTATTGTTTTTTAAGGCAGTGGGGAGGCAACATGGCCAGGTCGCTTTGACCTCCCAAAGATAAAAGTACATCAAGCAGCAACCATCCTGCTGGTTGTCACCAACTCCAACTGGGCAAGGTGGTCAGTGACAATGGGTGCAATATCCTGGTGGCGCTGAACCTGGGGGAAATACCACATGGTCCCTGCATAGCCTTTTAAAAATAAATGCAATGTGCAAGGTGCTGCAAATGTCCAGGAGACTGTCCCTCTTTTCAGCCATTCTCACATGGTGAGGAATGCTCTCCTGGACTTGGAGCTTAATCTGCCATGTTATAACTCGCTAGAATTTAACATTGCATATGCTCAAGCATCTATACGAGTAATGGAAAGCCGTGAACTATTTAGTCATGCACCAGACCACCTCAACAAGGAGGATGTGTTGTTTCCATGTTAGGCAGAGGCAGTTCATGACGTTCATACTGAAGTTGTCCCTCATCCCCCTCATGTGTATTTTTGAAGTGACGCTGACGCTCATGTAATAGGTGCCAACGAAGTAGGAGGAGAAGAACAGCGAATAAATCTTGCTGTCTGCCCTGTAGCTGTTGGGAACCCACAATGAGAAACTCACATGGGGAAGGAGGAGGAGGTGCTGCCACTTAAAGAGGAGGAAGAGGACTCAGAGTTGGAAAAGCAAGAGGATGATGATGGCGGGGACACCAGCCATGACACCCAATCATCTCAGTGGAAGGGCAGAGGTGTAAAGAACTGGCTCTCAGGCATACTCGACAACATTTCGACCTTTATGGTCGCTTGCTTACGAAGTGACAAGCAGAATGGTGACATCAAGCAGTTTGATGATTACTATATATCCATACTTTTAGACCCTCACTATCAAAGCAAAATGAGGGAATGTTTTTGTCCCTCTTAAAGGAGGACATATTCCGTTATAACCAGGAAACACTCTGTACGCAGCTTGATGCAGCTTACGGTGAGCTGACGCCTGCCACCAGCTTGTCTGAAAGAGAGGCCCCTCTCCACCTCCCGTAGAGTCACCCTCTTTTTGCCACCATCATCAGCAGAAGCCCCAGCAGCAATAGCAGCAGCAGGTGGAGCCAAACTGGCAGAAGACGTGGCCAAGTGAAGTAGGCGAGGTCAGCAAACTGTTAGGCCAGCTACAAATACAGCCTTGTATATTATTGAGTAGCAGACTTTCATGCTAAATTCTTACACAGATCCCATATTAGGCTGAGACAAGATCACCATTTATTTTTCAGTTGTTCTGCTCCGTCAAGAGAACAGGAATATAAAAAACAGGAATATAAAAAAATTAAAATAAATGGATTCTATAAAAATAAAACAGATCCTGAACATCAATGATGCAAATTTGGCATCCGTTTCAGCCATTTCCGCCTGGGATCTGTTATTTTAGGAAAAAAAAGTACTATATCAGAAGAATAGAAAAAAACCTTTGATTTCAACTGAGCCTTAGGGCTCACAGACAGATCCACAAAACACGGATACTGGCCGTGAGCATTCTTCAATTTGCGGAACTAATTATCTGGCCCCTAATTTTACAGTCCTATCCTTGTCCGTAGTGCAGACAAAGATGAAACATGTTTATTTTTTTTGCGGTCCTGTTGAAGTGAATGGTTCGACATACCGGGCCCCAAAAAAACGGCATACGGAACAAAAATAAGTTTGTTTACATGAGCCCTTAGATGTTACTTGACTTGATTTTTATATTTAACATATCTCTGCCGCCCCACAGCCCAGTAAAAAGCAATCGGCCCACCGAGGAGTTTCCCCAGTGAAGGTCATTGCCAATCCACCCTGGGGGAGACAGGAGGGAGTTGGGAGAGATAGCTGTCAGCCAAACAATAGTCAGTCTGACAGCTATTGAATGTTTATTGCTGGCTTAAAACATTATTAGTAAATCTACTTCACTGTGTGAACCCAGCCTTACAAATGTTAAAATGGCCATAAACATTTGATAGCTTTCAGCTTCATCTATGCTACATTTCCCATTATTTGTAGTTGACAGCTAAGAAATGTTTGTTAAATAAAAATAAAAAAGCACACCAAACTATGCATGTGTGAATGAGTCCTAAAGGAGTATTCTACTTAGAAGACGTTATTTCCTCTTTAGTGGATAGGGGTTATCTGTAAATTGGTGAGGGCGAAGACTCTGGGACCGCCATCAATAAGAAGAACAGGGGTTCAGTGCCGTTGTATCAATGGAGCAACAGGTTAAACATCTCTGATGAGATGTTTAACCTGTTGCTCCATTGATACAAGGGCACTGTAGTGGTAAGGTCTGCTCAACCATCATTACAATAAAAGAGGCCACATGGGACCTCTTACCCCATTATCAGTGGGGGTCTCAGTGGATAGGAATATCCCCTTAATCTGAATAAAGCCATAAACAATTCTGATTGAAATTGGGTCCTTGTAGTGCATGAATTTGGTGGTCCCCCAGAGAAAGGACCACCAAATTCATTAGCCAGTTCTTAATATTGGATCCTATTCCTCTACTATCTCAGAATTCCTAGAGTATTTAAAATAGTTTTTTCTAACCCAGACAACCACTGTGTGCAGACCAAGAATATGCTGTTCTGATGTCTCCCTCTGCACTTTCAATTTTCTATAATTTGGCAGGACTGAAGCAGATGATATATGATGATGGATTATAAATAATGACGTAATTGGGGATTCAGTACATATGAAATGATTCATAAGTAGTACAGAAAAACTCTACACTATGCAATATATAGACACGTACACAAGCACTCATATACAAACCAGGAGACAGTTCTGCTTGTCCGCTCGTGTGGCATCTCATCTGTATTTGCTCCAGTACAGGTTACAACCCATTGTTCTGCAATGCATTAAGTTGTTTTGATGGTAAAATAAGTATGTTGTCACATTTGGTTTTGATGGATAAAATCACCTTTATAAAACATTTTTCTGCTTCATTTACGATCTCCTTTAAAACAAATACAAAAAGCACTCCACATTTTAAGAGATAAGACTTACAAAGTAGGACTTCTAGACTTTAGAGTGTAAAATAAAAACTGTGTTCTGGAAATGACTATGCATCTGGTTTATTTAGTACAATTTCTGTAATGTAATTATATTGCATATATGTGATTAAACATGTTGCTTTGTTAGATTTATTAAGTATGCAGGTTTTGTTATTCAATTTTTCACTGTCTGCCTTGTCTTCCTATATGACCTTCCTGATGAAAAAAGGCATACATTTTTATGAAAATATACAGAAATTTCCATTACCCGCATGGGATTCCATATTTATTCTTTCCTCAAAGTAGACCTTTGATATGGTGAAGAGTCTACTCTACGAAGTACAATGCTGGTATCAATTACTGGAAAATTTAACTCAACCAGGAAGGCTGATACCAAATATAATGGTGCTTTATGTTTATTAGAACAGATTAGTTGATGGATCCCATTAATGTTATGGGAATTTTAAAGCCCTTATTTTATGATTTTATGATCGGGGCTAGTCTGGAACTTCTTATAATACTGCCCCAGGCATTGCAGATTAAATTAATGTTACGTTTTTAGAAATTCAAATATAAACACAGTGGGGGAGATTTATCAAAACTGGTGTAGAGAAAAACTCGCTAAGGCTACTTTCACACTAGTGTTTTGGCTGGATTCGGCAGGGTTCAGCAAAAATGCTTCTGTCACTGATAATAAAACCATCGGCATCCGCTATGAACGGATCCGGTTATATTATCTTTAACATACCCAAGACGGATCTGTCATGAACTGTATTGAAAGTCAATGGGGGACGGATCAGTTTTCTATAGTGTCTGAGAAAACGGATCCGTCCCCATTGACTTGCATTGTGGGTCATGATCCCAGGACAGAATGCAAACCACAGAATGCTGCTGTTTGCTCTGCAGTGTGAGAACAGAACAGAATGCATTTTGGAGCATTCCATTCTGTTCAGTTACCTTTTGTCCCCATTGACAATGAATGGGGACAAAACAGAAGCGTTTTTTTCCGGTATTGAGACCCTATGATGGATCTCAATACCAGAAAATATTAACACTAGTGTGAAAGTAGCCTTAGGCAACTTTAACACTAGTGTTTTTGCTGGTTCCGACAGGATTCAGCAAAAACGCTTCCATTACTCATAATCTAACCATCTGCATCTGTTATGAACGGATCCGGTTGTATTATCTTTAACATACCCAAGACGGATTCATCATGAACTCCATTGACAGTCAATGGGGAACGGATCCATTTTCTATTGTGTCAGATAGTGTCAGAGCTAAACGGATCCGCACCCCATGCATGCTGCGGTTTGCTCTATGGTATGAGAATGCAACCAAATGGAACGGAATGCATTTTGGAGCATTCTGTTATGTTCAGTTACGTTTTGTCCCCATTGACAATGAATGTGGACAAAATGGAAGCGTTTTTTTCCTGTATTGAGACCCTATGACAGATCTCAATACTGGAAAAAGGAAATGCTAGTGTGAAAGTAGCCTTAGTTGCCAATAGGAACCAATCAGATTCCACTTTTCATTTTTCAGCGCTTCTTTGGGAAATGAAAGGTGAAATCTAAGCCAATTTTCATTTACGCCAGTTTTGATTAATCTCCCCCAGAATTCTATCCGATAATTGATTTTAAAGTGCACCTCAATGCATAAGCTTACTGGTTGCCAACACATACATGAGAAAAAATGTAAAGGTGGCCACACATTTGTGCAGCTCTCTCCTTTGAGGTCTAGGGGAGTTAAGACACCTTTAGACTGCTTGATAATCTGTCTGTGACTACCCAAACCACTCGTTCATCAGGTAATAGGATCATTGGTACGGATACCTAAATAATTTTTTCCCCGAGCAGATTGTGCTGTCTAAACATCACTTTGCTGCTGGCAAACAATGAGTCTGTATGGGAATGAGCTATTGTAACTCCCAATACTGTGGAGGAGATCATCACATGTAAATGCAGCAGTCTCCTCCACTGACAAGCAGACAATCGTCGGGAAGGGACTCTTGCTTTCCGACAATTGTCTACTCAAATGAGCAGTGTAAAGGGGCCTTTAGGGAAACTTCAGCATGAAGTGTGAAATTCTGTTTAAATTGGGGATTTCACAAGAATATTCCAAAGGTGGCTTTCATCTACAAACTACACCACATTTGCTATAGGTTGTATATGACATTACAGCTCAGAACTATTTAGTACAATAGAGCTTACCTGCAGTACAAGACAGAACACATGGACAGGTATGACGTTTTTCTTTGGAAGAAATTAGCAATATTTTTCTAATTCTTGACAACCCCTTTAAATTTGTGAATACTAATAATGATTATTATAAAATTTCACTGCATCGAGAATCCTTGGGACGCTGCTTCTGCCACAGATGATGGCAGTATGGTATGCCATAAAAAATTAAGATTTTTTTTTCCAATCAGCATAGTAGGAGCATAACATTTAACTATAATATCATAAGAGAGATAACTGAGGCCACTGTAAAAGTCAAATTAAATATTTTAAAGCATATGCACCTCTGATAGTAATTTATGTCATCCCTTTTCTCTAATAATTACAATAATGTATAGTAAAAAAAAAAAAAAAAAAAAAAGTGGACAATAAAATAATTGCCATCTAAATGATTTTACTAGACATATCTGATGCGTAATGTACTTTAAGGAAAGAAGCTCATAGAGATTGATTGGAAGCTATTGTTCCTGCTTTATCCTAAATAACAAAGATGTCTTTTGTGAAAGGCAGACATTTGAAGGAGGTTAAATAAAAGGTGAATGCTGATTGGATTTGTGAGCAAGCAGACAAACAAATATTGTGAATAACTTTCATTAGTGTTTTCTTTTGTAGGTAGAAGGCCAGTTATAGTCTTGTATTTTCCTGTATTTACAGTTCACAAAAAGATAAAGAGGTTTTTCAGGATAATACTTTAAATGCAAAATAGGGTTGAATGGGTTATAAATATATATAAAAATATTATTTACTTCACCAACCTCCATTGTTGTTGTTAAACTCCAGGTCTTGACCCATCTGCTCTCCACATTTAGTCTCCAGACACCCAAAGAAAGGCTTTGACCTCCTGCTCAGCAGTAGAGATGTTCCGAACTATTCTCCGGCGAACAGTTCCTGGCGAACATCGCAAGTTCGCGTTCGCTGTGGTGGGCGAACATATGCGATGTTCGATTGGCCCCCCTATACTTTATCATTGAGCAAACTTTGACCCTGTACCTCACAGTCAGCAGACACATTCCAGCCAATCAGCATACCCTCCCTCCCAGACCCTCTCACCTTCTATCAAAAGGCAAGGACATCATCCATCTTAGATTCATTCTGAAGCTGCAGTGAGAGTGCTGCTGCTGCTGAATTAATAAGGAAAGCGTTGGCTAGGCCAGTGTTCTGTGTCCACTTCAGTCCTTAAAGACTCATCAGCCTCTTTCACACGAGCGTGTCCGGATTAGGCCCCATTCACACATCCGTAGTGTGTTGTGGTTCCGCAACACACCATGCCGGCACTCCCCATAGAGATGCCTATTTTTGTCTGCAGGCTGCGGACAAGAATAGGACATGCTCTATCTTTTGCGGAGCTGCAGACGGATGTTTCGGGGCCGAAACCCAGAAGTTCATGGCTGCGGCTCCGCAAATGCAGAAGCAGAGAGCACATAGTGTGTTCTCCGCATCATGTCCGGCCCCATTCACAATGAATGGGTCCGCATCCATTCCGAAGAATTGCGGAATGGATGCAAACAAAAATTGCGGATGTGTGAATGAGGCCTTCGGTCCGGATGCGTTGTGGATGTGTTCAGTGAAAACTGTGCGATTTCACAGGCAAAGCCTTTCAGTTTTACCTGCGAATGCGTTTAGTTGTTCAGTTTTTTCCGCAAGGGTGTAATGTGTTTTGATGTGTTTTTCACGCGAGTGATAAAAAACGGAAGGTTTACAAACAACATCTCCTAGCAACCATCAGTGAAAATCGCAACGCACCCGCACTTGCTTGCGGATGCAATGCGTTTTTCACGCAACTCCATTCACTTCTATGGGGCTAGGGCTGCATGAAAAACACAGAATATAGAACATGCTGTGATTTTCAAGCAACGCACAAGTGATGCGTGAAAAAAAAAACGCTCATGTAGACAGACCCATTGACATGAATAGGTCAGGACTCAGTGCGGATGCTATACGTTCACGTCACACATTGCACCCGCGCGGAAAACTCGCTCGTGTGAAAGGGGCCATCTGCTGTAAGGACAGCATCCTGACAACACCCCAAAAAGCCCTTTTTAGGGCTAGTACATCAGTCTGCTTTTATTTATTTATATATATATATATAAATATTGCAGTTGCCTGCCCGTGTGTGAAAGGCCGCAGGCCCACAGACTGGACTGTGTGCACACCACTTATATAGGGTGGCACAGTACCTTGCAGATAAAAAAGTAATTACATTTTTACCCTTTAATATAATTGCAGTTGCCTCCTAGTGTGTGTCAGGCCCACTGACTGTACTGTGCCCACTGCCCACCACTCATATAGGGTGGCACAGTACCCTGCAGATAAAAAAACTCATTTAATTTTCACCCATTAATATAATTTCAGTTGGCTGCCAGTGTGTGTCAGGCCCACAGACTGTACTGTGCCCACTGCCCACCACTCATATAGGGTGTCACAGTACATTGCACGGCGCATGCACAGTGATCTAAAATTCAAACGAAGCGGACTGAGCATGGGTCTTTTTCTATCTCCCGGTTCCAAAAATCTATTCACTACACCGGCCCTGGCCCTGATAAGGGACAAAACAGAGATTAAACTGATAGGAATAGTACTTAGTTAACACTAGTTGCATTGGTGACAAATTCCATTGTAAGTGCCCAAAATTAGAAGGAAGCGGACAGAGCAAGCTTTTTTCTCTATTTCCCCATGCAAGGATTCAATTCAATACACATGCCCTGATAGGGGACTTAACAAAGATTAAAATGGTAAGAATAGTAGTTTGTATTGGCGGCACAGTACATTGCGCGGCGCACGCGCAGTGCCCAAAATTAAGTAAGAGGACCAACCAATCATCTTTTTCCATCTCCCGGTTCCTAAAATCTATTCCATACACCGACCCCTGATAGGGGACAAAACAGAGATTAAACTGGTAAGAACAGATTTTTTTATTTAAAAAAAAAGAGGACAGCCTCTGCGAAGATGGGTATTTTTTGGCCGCGTCACTTAACGCTCATACACAATGGCTGTAGGCTCATGCGTCCTTTTGCGGAGGTGACAAACCTGGTCATTCAAACCCAAGGCAACATCATAGACCTCATCCCATATGCGTTTTTTCTGGAGCGTGTCCTGCGAAGATTGCTGGATCAGGCCGTAGATGAGCATGAAGAGGAAGAGTTGTGGTCACCATCACCACCAGAAGCAGCCTTGTCGTCGTCGATTTCTGCACCTGAGGCAACGCAGAGAGAGCTGTCTGAAGAAGAGGAGCCAGAGGAGGAAGGTGACTTTGAGGAGGTGGAAGACCAACCACAGCAGACTTCCCAGGGGGCATGTTGTCACCTTTCGGGGACCCTTGGTGTTGTACGTGGCTGGGTGGAGGAAGAGACCTTCAATGACGTCAGAAAGGACAAGGAACGGGACATGGCTAGCTTGGTATCCAACCTTGTGCAAATTGGGAGTTTGCGGTTGTGCAAATGGACTGTTTGCGGTTGTTTGCTGTGCATTAAATGGTGAGTTTGGTCTGTCAGAGTTTGTTCTGTCACTGTAAAGCGGGCGTAACCCTTACACTACCTGATCGATACAACATCATACCCGATTGTATATACACACACTGGATGTTTTAAAGCACGTTATTCCAAGCAATTTAGGAATGTTAGGTGATTTATGCCCTTTATGGATTAAAACTCGACTCTGCTTCAACTACGTAATTTTACATGGGAGTTTTGCCATGGATCCCCCTCCGGCATGCCACAGTCCAGGTGTTAGTCCCCTTGAAACAACTTTTCCATCACTATTGTGGCCAGAAAGAGTCCCTGTGGGTTTTAAAATTCGCCTGCCTATTGTAGTCTATGGCAGTTGGCCCGGTTCGCATGTTCGCGAATGGAAAATTTTATGTTTACGACATCTTTACTCAGCAGATGACCAGCCTCAGTAATGATTAGGACAATGGGGGCAGTATAAAAAGTCCCAGTGCAATGTGATATGATCCAATCTTAGTAGTTTAAACATGACTATCCTTTGTGTTACAAAGTGCTAAAGTGTGGATATAAAATAATAATCCACTACTGGACACCAAGGTACAAAAAGTGGCACCATAATGGTCTTATCCAAACATTAGTTGGAGTTGCTACTGATTTCATCCTTACTCACTTTATGTAATCATGTTGTATCCCCTAAATTGACATAATATTTTATGGGGTTGCATGAAATAAGAAAAAGTGTCAAACATTTTTTTTTTTTTTTTTACTATCAGGAGCCACTTTTTCCAAGGGTTGTGCCTAGTATTACAGCTCAAAGACTTGTACTTTCAGCCATAGCAATGTGCACCTGCCCATTGGAGTGTGCTGACTGATGCCCTTTTTCTCTGCAGTTTGCATTGGAGGTGTGGCTGACTCCATTGGTCTTGCACTCCTTAATAGCCTGTGTGTCCCACAGACTGATTTTAATCAGTCCAAGTATAAAGCTGTAGCCTGCTCTTCCTGCATTCATTTGAAGCCTGGAACCAGGAGAGGTGAGGTATAGAGTGGGCTCAGCATGCATGTTGGGTCTACATTCCCTGGATTTAATAGAGGCCATTATGGTACCAAAAGCTGCAAAAGGAAGAGTGGACCCAGCATGCATGTGGAACCTGTATTCCCTGTATTTTGTGGTGGCCAATATGGCACCATACCAGGTAACAATTAGTGTTAGGTTCCTGTGCAATAGAGATCACCTTGACACCCGCAGACAGGCACAAATAATTTTGTACAGAATGTATTTACTAAGAATCTCAAATGTATGTATTGTGGGGTGGATAGGCATGATTTTGTATTGTTGTCCTTTTATGGATTGTATGTTTTATGATGCTCAAAATAAAAATTATATAATAATAAAAAAAAAAAAAAGAATCTCAAATTTATAAAATGAGTGTAGCATTATCACCAGAATATTTTCTACAATTATGGTATTATTGTACTTTATATGTTTGCAGAGTGCTGTTGCATTGTTTTTATGTATTTGTGCTTTCAGCCATGGCAACGTGCACCTGCGCATTGGAATGTGCTCACTGACCCCCTTTTTCTTTGTAGTATTACAGCTCAGCTATTTCTGGATACAAATTCACACTTTTTACAAATTCACAATTTTAATACAATTTACGGGTGTTGTCTCTGAGAGTTCTTATTCCTTAAGGTCATGGTATATCAGTAGGAATAAGTCAGAGCAAGTGAGATATCGCTGGCATTAAATTATGGTGACTTGTGATTCAGTCATGCGAGTAAGGTATTGGTTGCACTTGTATCAATAAATCTATAAGGTGTAATTAAACTGCCTCAGGAGAGGTATTAGAACAGCTCTGAATAGAGTTGGTGGGCTGCAACATCTATTGTCTACTACTTACATTGATGCTCTAACACCTCTCCCAATGAAGACAATTTAATCACACCTAGCTTCAGTTATGCAGATGCAATGAATATCTTACCTTTATGACTGAAACATGAGTTACCTGTATTTAATGCCGGTGATTTTGCATACAAGCCATTGTAATCAAGAAAACCAGTCTAAGGCCTCTTTCACCACTGGTGTACCGCCCATATAGGCAAACTAGGCGGTTGCTTTTGGGCCCGTGAGTATGAAGGGCCCGGCTAGGCTGAGTGGCCTGTCCCCTTTCCGACCTAAATGCCCAGCTCCTTTCCTCCTTGCCCCTGCAGCTG